>JASFAT010002046.1:0-722294 GCA_031353405.1 Baronia brevicornis
TGGAGGTCAGCCCTAGCAGAGTCCTGCACGCTGAGGTAAGACACTATAGTACCCTGGGGAAGCCCGATCCCGGGACGGTCGGCACGCTTGCGACTAAGCTCGCTTCTAGCTACGCATCCTTTGGCACGGCAGACCGTGGATTGGCGGAGAGGAAGGAAAAGAATAAGGCAGGGGAAAGAAAAGATGGATTTAGACAGGATGATAGGGATATGATACTACCGCAACGGAAGACGAGGAGTGATACGGTAGTTAATGGTTTTTCATTTATGTTGTTCTATTTGAGTTTGTGCTATCGGTTTATTATTTTAAGTAATACGATAATTTTCATACTCTCCCGATACATCTGCGGATAACAAAACGGATCCAGTTGGTCAGTTCAAAGACTCAACGAGGCCACTGAGATTTCATAGCGGGCGCTTCCTAAACGAGGTTCGCATAAAAGCAGCGCCTGCGCATCTCTGTCAAAAGCGCACATAACTGCCGGGGCTTCTAAACGCGGAAAAATGCACGTGTGGCCTCCCCCCCGTCCCCTCCTTTCCCCCCATCCAAGCACAGCTACGTGATTCGCTGCCAGCATAAAAATCCAATTTGCATGTTGCCCGCGACGAAAATGGCGCCAGAGCTGATGCGGCGCTCCGCGATAACAGGACGTGACTCCGGCCCGAAAGCGCCGGCTCGCCACGTCTAGCTGGCACGCATGACGCCACGGTTGTACTAGTGCCTCTAGAGAACTAGCGAGGTTCAACTAGTGTCATCACAGACTCGTAGTCGAAGTTCGCTAGTTGTCCAAAGGCCTAATCTCGGTACAACATCGACGGGTACGTGACCTTTGGGTTCTTCGTGAACCCCAGTAACAATAATGACGTAACCACAGTTGCTTATTTTTTGGTTTTCGTTAAATCAAAACATTGCCACTGCGTAAAATCATAATAGTTAAATATTAATAATATTTAATTATTATGATTATGATGAAAATAATAACACAACGTACGCACGCCCACTCACCTTTCTCTTACCCAATTTATAACTCCCGCATAACATCTTGCGGGATTTATAAATTGACTGAAAATCAGGGCTACAGGGGAGTTTCTTTCCCTATTAGCAAAAGCTGAGCCACTTCCTTTGCCTAGGATAAGATTTTATATATATCTAGTCTAAATGTATTTTATTTATATATAAGTATAAAATTTAAAATAAAACTATTTTGTAAAAAAAAATTGTATGTTCTCTTATTCTGGTAAATAAAGTATTTTTATTTTTCTTTATTTATTTATTATATTCTTACGAGTTGGGATTCGGTCATCGGAAAAATGAAATCGACCGCTAGTTTTACTTCTCTTCACTTCAAGTTTCACTTCTCTTCACTTCACTTCCACTTCTTCTCTTCTACTATTTTCGTCCCATTTTTTATCCGTATTAAACTTTAAACTCTTGTAT
This sequence comes from Baronia brevicornis, assembly GCA_031353405.1. Taxonomy (NCBI): domain Eukaryota; kingdom Metazoa; phylum Arthropoda; class Insecta; order Lepidoptera; family Papilionidae; genus Baronia; species Baronia brevicornis. The sequence continues at coordinate 1,438 of JASFAT010002046.1, forward strand.
CAAACTTCAAACTCCTCTTTTCGATGCCCCGTTATATAAGTAAAATGATCGTCTAGCATTCTAAAATTCGGGAATGTGCCAGCAATGTGTTGTCTTTTCTAGACATGATCCTTTCTTTTTCCCGAGTGTAGCCATTTTCAATTACCTTGTCACGCATTGACGAACTTGTCTATTAAATTAAAAAAAAGCGTTATAGAACGCCTGATAGATATGAAATGTTGACGACGGCTCGGTCTCTACCTTATGCCCACGGCTACTTGTAAGTGACCCTGTAGAGAGTCGAGTGGAGGGGTGCGTAGTCTGAATCGGGACGACGGCTCGGTCTAGGATTTCACTCCCATACCCGTAATAAAATATTTCGCTAAAAAAAATTTATTTAACTAAAACTAATAACTAATTAAAGGCCGGCAACGCTTCCGTGACTCCTACGGTGTCACGGGTGTTTATGGGCGGCGTTGATTGCTTTACATTGGGCGGCACTCTTGCTCGCTTGCCCCACTATTCCATAAAAAAACTACATAAGAAATTATCTGGATGTAAAACTTAGGCGTTGACTCAAAAACATCTTCTAAAACTGAGTTTGACGCTTAAAGACCGCAAAAGAGGAGAAGACATTAGATCTACAACAAAGTTGGAAGACACTGTATAATAAAGAAAATAAGATATTTGAAATGGCGATGGACAAGGTATATGACAAGGCACAGTAGGATAAAATTGACGAAAATTATATATAACATCCGCAGTACCATAGGCAGTGCAGAAGCGACCGACCCTTAAGGAAACTGTTTTTATGGGAGGGAGGAAGAGGAGGGAGAGGAGGAAGAGGAAGGGTGGTTGGGCCTCCGGAACTTAGCCGCTCACTGAACGAAGCGCGGTAACTAAGCTATCACTCAGACGCCAGTTTTTTGCGAGAGTGTGGTACTTCCCCGGGCGAGCCGGTCCATTCATGCTACAGACAAATAATATGCCATTCTTGATAAAGTATTCGTCTACAGCGTGGCTATACCACTAATGAAAGCATATAATAGAGAAGAATGAAAACAGCCGGAAGAAATCAATGTGTAGTTCTTTTCAAAACTGAATTGACGATTAAAGGCAGGCAACGCTTCTGCTATGCCTATGGCTCTGTGAATGCCTATGGGTGACGTTGCTTGCTTTCTATCAGGTGACATGCATGCTCGAAATCGGAAACTCACCATGGAGCCACTTATATGTATTAAAGTAATAATTTAAAAGAATTGATATGTGGGTCCAATTTAATAAAGAATTGATTGATATAAATATATGGACAGTCAAAAGTTTTACTTAGCTAAGATCCGCGACAAGCAAAACAATAACAGAAAATTAATAATGTGTGTTTTTTCGTTGGGTTAAGGGGATTTATTTGGAACTTAAACTAAAAACTTACCGAAAATCGGCCATCAATTCTCCACCCACAAACCACTATACACAACACCAAACACACATTATTACTTTTCCATCTTGTAAACGACACGTGTTTCGCCCCAACACGAGGCATCTTCAGGTATAGTAGACTCTACGGAAGACAACCGAAAAGAACCGAAAAGACACTTTTTATAATTTATGTAAAACTTTTGACTGTCCATATAGTGATGGATTTCCGCAAAGTAACGCCTGACTCCATTAATAATGATATAAATGTATTATGACAATATAGGATTCCAACTCATAGCGTCTGCCTAATGTAGTGATACATTAAAAAATGTATCACTAATGCAATGAAACTTTTTATATTAATTCTTTTTAAATTTGTTATTAAAAAGAAAGTTTTCTAGTAAAACAAAAATATTAGTTTGTTTGATGTCTCTTATATATAGACATGTCACCCGTTCGGCACATATATAAAATGTAAATTGTAAATTGTAAAATATAATATAGTATTAATATGAATAAGATATAATTTTCAATGAAATGGAAGAATAAATTAATATTATTTTATTCAATTTTTTTTTATATATTCAAGCCTATCCCCCGCAGGGGTTGGCAGAGACCACAGAGCTCAATCCGCTACCATTCATCGCAGCGAAACGGCTCGCCATTGGTCGCTTTTCGCCCTCGTGAGAATCAGGACGTGACGGGTGGCGAACCACGTCGCCGTCATTTTCGACAAATTAGGTATATTAAATTCGTCTTAGTGAATCCCACGAGCCGCAAGGGAGGATGGAGGTCAGCCCCAGCAGAGCCCTGCATGCTGAGGTAAGGCACCATAGTCCCCGGGGGAGCCCGATCCCGGGACGATCGGCACGCTTGCGACTAGGATCGCCTCTAGCCACGCATCCATTGGCACGGCACACCGTGGTTTGGCGGAGAGGAAGGGAAAGGAAGGGGCAGGAAAGGAAATGCGGATTGGGGAGGGGGGGTTATCAGACTCGGAATAAACATTTGTAAATCCATATAAATATTTATTCCGATGCGGGAATCGAACCCGCGACCATTGACTCCGCGGGCGGAGGGCCCTGCCACTGAGTCAATTTTATTAGAAGATAAAAACCCTCTAAAGATCCAGGGTGTCGCCGTAAGAAGTACGGCAGGCACGTCACAGTACTAAGTGTACACTACCCACTAATTAAGATCACCAATATCGTCCATAATATTAATAAAACAAGGTCCGAAGCGCGGGAGCGATGGCGAATAAAAAAAAAATTAATGGTGTAATTACTGATGGTAGGATCGCCGGCGGGCTTCGCCAACCTGTATCTCAGTTTTATTTATGATTTAAATTTAAAACGCCATAAGAATCTAGTGCTTTCAATCCTTTTGTAGCATGGTACAAATTTTTATTAATATTCTCGATTATAATTACATAAATCGATTACATGAAAAGTATCGACTACTTACGTACACGTACATATATATATATATGTGTGTGCATGTATACATGTATGTATACATGCACACACATATATGTACAAAAACAGTTGTTTGTATTGTATTTTTTTTATGGCATAGGAAGGCAAACGAGCAGGCGTGTCACCTGATGGAAAGCAACCAACGCCGCCCATAGACATCCGCAACGCTATAGGCAGTGCGGAAGCCTTGCCGACCTTAAAGGAAAGTGAAATTATGGGAGTGGGAATCTGAGGGTGAGTGGGATTGGGAATCGGAGGGGAGTGGGAAGGGGAGGGTGTTGGGCCTCCGGAACTCAGACCGCTCACCGTACGAAGCGCGGTAGACAAGCGGCGAGTGGTAACTCAGACGCCGGTTTTCTGCGGGAGTGTGGTACTTCCCCGGGCGAGCCGGCCCATTCATGCTACAGACAAATAATAAGCCATTCCTGACAAAATATTCGTCTGCAGCGTGGATGCCACTAGGAAAACATTTAATATATTACACTAGTCATATAAAATCAATTACTACTTTTCTCCAGCGATCTACATCTTTGCCACTGACGGCATTTATTCGTAAATTTATAGTTCCTAATAATACTCCTTTGCAAAAAAGCGGGCACCTTACAGTCATTGGCTTTTCTATGGATAATATTAACATTTTAGTACGTCATTAGCTTAGATGACTAGAAATTTCTTTTTACTTTTTTAGAACTTTTTTTAACACTCAAATCCTAAAATCGGTGTTTTAGTTAATGTAAACAGAAATCCGTGTGAAAATGGACATTTTATGGGTATAGTGAAATTAAGCCTACGAGTATTTTTATGGTAATTTAATATGATAATGATGAAATATGACCTACCCTTGTAGCAGGTACGGTATGTAATCGTCTTGGCATGCTTTTCACCAGGCTCATGATGGTATCCTGTGACATATGTTCCCACTCAGCCGAGATCACACGTTTAAGCTCTCTGATGTTTTGTGGAGGTATTGCACAGATCGTACTCACCGTTTTAGGAGATCCCAGGTATGCCCATTGGGGTTAAGGTCGGGGTTCCACGCTGGCTAGTTCAAACGATGAATATCGACCTCTTGGAAATGAGGTAGACGCTTATACGCAAGAGGCCGCTATTCGTCGCTTGAACGGTGGGCCCGAGCATTATTATCCATGTAAACGCCCATTTATTTTTGCAAAGGAGTGTATCTTCTATAATAGATTTTTTTTTCTCCCATTTAAAACTAAAATTAATTAATTAAACTTAATTACTCGAATAATCGTTGGAGTAGACGAGTGCTGGAGTGGAGACCGCGACTCGGCAAACGTAGTGTGGGACGTCCTCCTGCTAGATGGAGCGACGATCTGCGCAAGGCAGTTGTCAGAGATTGGATGCGTGTAGCCAAAGATCGGGCTAGTCCAGCAGTGGACTGCCGCGGGCTGATATTGATATTGATGATTGATTGAATAATATTTGATAAAACTGCATCAACATCAAGTATCATCCAATACAAGGTTTAAAAAACATGTTTTTGAACTCGAACGTATGAATAAAAAAATATTTTATTAACGATTGAAAATTTGAACGATTGATATATAATTATATAATATGAACATAGATATATAAATATATAATATGAACTAATAGTAGGAATTGTAAAACGACCTAACAATTAAAATATAATGTGGCAATTCATACATTTTTTGTTATACCGTATAAGAAATAATTAAATGGATTATCTGCAAGGTTGTGTGTTAATCATTATTGCTATTTGATTAAGAACAAAATGCACATGGCGGTCTGTACGACCAAGACAAGAAATACACCTAATTGCAAAGCAATCGCCGACGCCACTCGACTGCCTTACAAGGCGAACGCGGCTGCGTCCCGTATATTTTAACTGCTAGAGTAATATAACTTACTAGTAGAATGCTGACAGCACTTCCTGTGGTGGCGGGCATTGCAACTCAAGGCCATGACAATTCCACACTTCATTATATAAGGCTATAATGAATAGTCTTAAGACTCACAAACGAAAGTTCCTTTTTATGTGAAACCTATTTTGGTGAGGCGAGCAATACTTTTTAATGCCTCTAACTTGAATATTTATTAACTAAGACAATTGAACACAAGATTATTTAAAAAAAGATTATAAGAACGACTAATATATGGCAATATTTATAATAATAAGGACTTTTTTGCTTTAAAAGTTGGATCGAGTGTATGTAGTAGATGTATCAATTATAATTTTAATGACAATGTAACAGTTTATAAATAATTTAATGCTTTGTTATCCTAAGCGACTTCCGTTTTTAGATCTATATGTGCCTATACGTGTATATAGTTTAAGTAGAGTTGACATTATAAACAAATAAATAAATAATTAATGAAATTTATACGCCGTTAGTGGCGACGTGATAGGCCTTTTAAACGTATTTTTTCATCTTGTTACACCTCACATTATGCAAATAAAAAATAATTATTATTATCAATAATATTCATAAAAAACATCCTATAATATTATAAGTCATTACGAAATATACATATATATTTATATAAAGATATTTTAAGCTCCATGGGGGAGGCCTATGTCCAGCAGTGGACTGCCGCAGGCTGCTAATGATGATGATGATGATTTTAAGATAGATAATGGAGTCAAGCGTTACTTTGCGGAAATCCATTAATGGTAATGGATTTCCGCAAAGTATTCATATGGATGAATACTCAGAATTTTGACTTAGCTAAGATCCGCGACAAGCAAACAAAAATAGAAAAATAATAATGTGTGTTTTTACTTGAAGAAGTAGATTTACGGGGAACTTAAACTAAATCTTACCGAAAAAAAACGGTCATCAGCAACTCTCCACTTCCCAACCACCATCAGCAACACCAAACACACACTACCACTCTCCCACAATGTACACGACATGTTTTGCCTCAACACGAGGCATCATCAGGTATAGTAACATAGGTGAGGTGAACTATACCTGATGATGCCTCGTGTAATAGTAAAAGATATATCATGTGGGAATAATTTTCTATTTAGTTTTTATTCACAACCAATATATGTATTCAGGAGCAGTAGTACATTTACCCACCATGCTTATCTAAGGCGTAAGCCGGGTAACCAGACTCGGATTAAATATCTGTACGCCATATACATATTTATCCCAATGCCGGTTCTATATCCGCGACCATTGACAACATAAGCCATATCCTTGCTACCGAGCTAACCAGATCACATAGTTTTTTAAAAATCTAAAACCTTAATTTTGGCTATATCATCTTTTTGTCTCTGATATTACAAGCAGCGATGGAAACGAGGTAGGGTCCGGGGCATGGTATAATTTGCAAGCGTATTTCGGTTACCTTTCATTAATCGCGTCTGCATTCCATTATGCCAGCGATTCCCAAAGTGGTTGATATCGAGTCCTTGGGGGTCGAAATCAGTTTCGCAGGTTCACTGTTGACCATTACCGAAAACTGATTTTGGGGGTCGACGAGATCTATAAGTCGACCCTTGTTAATTAACACAAGTTCTTATTTGTAAGTTACAAGATATGTGAAACAAGAAACACCAGGCAAGTGTTAGAGCCACACTGCAAATGAATACTTTGTCAAGAGTGGCATAATATTTGTTTGTAGCATGAATGGACCGGCTCACCCGGGGAAGTACCATACAGCTATCGCGGTATTTTCCAGAGGCCCAGCACCCTCCCTGTCCCCCTCTCCCCACTCCCACTCCCATAATAACACTTTCCTCAAAGGTCGGCAACGCATTCGCACTGCTTATGGCGCTGCGGATGTCTATGGGCGGCGTTGGTTGCTTCCCATCAGGTCGACACGTCTGCTCGTTTGCCTTCCTATTCCATAAAAAAATCAGGCACACCCATCTCATTGATTAAGATGCAATTTTTATCTATTATTTAATAATTATTTATCATAAAACTATTGTGTAATAATGTAACATTACTTTAATAAATGTTTAACATAAATGTACAAACACATTATTTAATAGATAGTTTTATTTTAATGAAATGGAAATAAATTATTTTTTTTGGGGAGTCGATGGTGTTTTCGAAAAATTACACAGGGGTCGATGATCGAAAAAGTTTGGCAACCCCTGCATTATGCCATCTTGATAATTTCCATCAATTTCCGTTGCAAACGGCCGCTTATCATCCGATGCTGCCGTGTCGAGGCGTATCGCCCTCGGGGGACGAAAGGCTTATATTAATAAAAAAATTTAGAAGAGATAATATACGATAAAAATTGTCGGATAATTTTAGGATATCTAATATGTAAGGAAAACTATTCTAAACCTTTGTACAAACATCTATACTCTGGCTATGTTTGAAGTCATTACAAAATATTGTATAAAATCGGCTATGCAATTTTCGAAAAATTAGTGCAATGTGCAGCTTAGAGGAACTCTACCTCTAAGGCTTCTTTTCACGCATCACTACTCTGTGGAACCATCTATCTTCAGCTGTGTTAGCCGATAAGACATTGGAACCTTCATAAAACAAGTCAACACATTTCTTAAAGGCCGGCGATGCTTCCGCGATGTCTATGGTACTGCGGATGTAGGCGGATGCGGATGTGGGAGGCCTTTATCGCTTACTATTACCATTACCGGTGACACACCTACTCGTTTGCCTTCCTATCCCATAAAAATACATGAATGGTATGACTCGAACACATCTTCTCAAAATATTGGTAGCCCTATAATAATAATAATTATTCTTTATTTGTTTAATGTGAGGTGTAACAAGATGAAAAAAGACGTTTAAAAGCTCCATCACATACCCACTTATGGCGTACAAATTTCATTAATTATTACATATATAGAGATATAAATATATAAGTCGCGTATGGTTACGAAGCATTGAATTATTAATAAACTATTACATTTTCATTAAAATTATATTTGATTTCATGATTGATTAAATACATTCGATCCAACTTTTTAAGCGAAAAAAGTCCTTAGTATTATAAATATTGCCATCTATTAGCCGTTCATATAGTCCTTTTTTTAAATAATCTTGTGTTAAAATGTTTTAATTTATGAGGTATATTGTTATAGATGCGTATACACACGAACAGGCAGATCTTGATATATTATATTATATTTACTCAATATAATGTCATACGGTGAATGCAAAGATCCGAAAGCTCAACTTCTTTCTTCTTCATTAATTCTTTTTCTATCAATAATTTATCTCTACTTCTTTCACAAAAAAAAATCAACGGGAGATTTGAAATAAATGAAGCGATGCGAAATTAAATCACGATTCGGACATAGAATTCGTGATGACCACAAAAAAATCGATAGCAATTATAAAATTTCAAAAATAATATCACAACCAAACTCCTCAGCGATGAGGTAGCATATCCTGACCTTGGGGGGAAAACAATGATGTTCATAAAAGGTAAGCTATCCATAACTTTTGGGCTCGCTCTGTATTAATATCTGATAATTGTGAGACAAGAAATATTGATTGATATTCTTAACCAACGTTGTTATTCTTAACCTTCGGTTTCTATGTAAAAACACAACTTTATAATGTTGGTAGCAGTGATTAAACGATAATTCATACCTTGATTTATATATGGCAGGCTATAAAGAAATAAATTAACAGTTTGCTAATACTTCAAATTGAAAGGTGTAAATCAGGGGTGGTCAACAGGTCGATCGCGGCTATTAGTAATATCATGGCAAGGCGAAGAAACATATTATGATTTTACTATAATATATTACCAATGCAAGCAAGCAAGCATGCATGAGGAAACTAATGAGTGTGGAGTAAGGCAAGGGAAGTATGCCGAGATCGTAGCACATGGAGATCTGAGATCTCTGCCTACCCCTACGGGAGACAGGCGTGACGATATGTATGTATATATGTTTTACCAATATTTTTTTTATTTATTTAATCTTTTTTGTACACAATGTACAATAGGCGACTTCATGCCATTGGGCATCCTCTATCAATCAAACTGCGAGCGAAACTGATAAATCGATTTGTAATTGGAGCAGAGAGTACTAAAGAAAAAAATTAAATATAACTATATAAGTTTAAATACATTCAATACACATACATATACATCCATACACACCTATATACATACATATCGATACATATAAACATATGAGATAAAAATTGAAATATTTATCTTGTAGCAAGTACTCTCTTTCTTATGAGCAGGAATTAAAAAAATGTCGAACTTTGTGTTTGAAAAGAAATTTATTTGAGGCTTATTTAATGGCACGAGGAATGAGATTCCAAAACTTTATAGCCGTTAAGGCGAAGGATTATAAATAATCTTCAATTTTGTTCGTATTTCCCCTATTATAAAATAAAAAAATCGCAGTTTTTAACTATCGCGTGTTTAGAAATCCCGTGTTTATGTGTCGCAGTATTTCAATGACGTGTAACCTTATGTCGCAGTGTTTAAGTGTCGCAGTATTTCAATGACGTGTATTCTTATGTCGCAGTGTTTAAGTGTCGCAGTATTTAAATGACACGTGTTCTTATGTCGCAGTGTTTAAGTGTCGCAGTATTTAAATGACACGAGAGTTTTTTTTTTTGAAAATGGCAACCCAGAGAACATATATATATGATAAGACTATCGACCATAGACGTGAATCAATCTCTGTTTCTGATTTATTTATTGCTCTAAGATTGTTTATACTGTGTCGAATGAAACTATGTAACATCATAAGGCAATAATATACGAGTGTTATGAATCAGATTAATGACTGATACTTGATTATTATTTATTTAATAGCTTTAACAATAACATGCTTGTAAAAAATAGTTACACATAAAAAAAATATATGTATATAACGACCTACTGTCTGAGTGGAGTTACCGCGTATGAAGTCAATTTTAAAATTATATATGTATGTATGAGACAAGTAATGTAGTCAGGCTTTACTTTGCGGTAATCATTACAAAGATGTACAGTCAAACTTACTTTGCTTAGATCCGCGGACACAAATCGGATATATAATATTGTGTGTTTGAGGTGAAATGTATAGGGAATTACAAGTCTAATTCTTACCGAGAAATGGCATTACTTCGCAAACACAAAATATTTCTCCGATTAGTGTTCGCGGATCTAAGCAAAGTAAGTTGGACTGTACATCTTTGTAATTGATTTCCGCAAAGTAAAGCTTGACTCCATTAATTGTCTCATACATACATATATAATTATGACATTGACTTCACATACCAACAGATATTTCTAGAGTCTGGTAACCCCGCCAATCCGCATTAGACAAGCGTGGTGGGTTGACGTCCGTTCCTCTAGAAATGGAGAGGGATGTGCTCAGCAGTGAGACATGTATGGGCTGTGAAAAAAATATAGCCTACAGATAAGAATCATTCTGATTCTGGTTGTGTGTCATTGTAGGGATTTGAACTTTTTTTTGTACGTATTTAATGTACTTACATAATATAAATATATAAGTATACATAAATATGTAAAATTGTATATGTTTACTCGATTCATACGTATTTAAAGTAAATACCCTTGTAAATTTCGATATGAAATAAGATAGATATAAAATACTGTATATAACTAAATAAAAACAAAATAATTCAAACGAAAACTTTGCAAAAATTAATGCTTTTAACAACATTAAAGCAAATTATTATAATAGCAATGGCCTACACAAGGTCTACAGATAAAACGGTAGCTTATTCAGAGATGATGGTACAATATTCAAATAAGTTTCTTATACAGAACCGTTTGAGTTCCACTTAATTATGGAGCTAATATCTCTGTGATAAGATCTAAAATTTCTTGAAGAGAGATTGTCGTTGTTGTGCAGTCGATTGCGAGGGTGTGCCTGTCTCATAATTATACGCGGTGTGGGTTGCGACTTAATATTCCTAAATCATAGTGCAAGTAAGACCGGCAGCGGGCCAATTTGCCGCGACAACCAGCCACCGGCTGCTCTAATGAACGCGGGGTTAGTTCCACTACATTCCAGATACCGCCTCGATCGAACATTATTTTGTTCTTGCAAAACTTTCCTTGCGCAATAGAATGCTCCACTGTTACATCTGGCCCGTCCTTCAATACGGATGTGAGGTTTGGACGCTTAAATAAGACCTCAGAAAACGTATAGAAGCGTTTAAAATGTATAGACGGATGCTCGCTATTAGCTGGCTGGCTGGTGACCAATGATGAGGTTCTCCGACACTCTTGCTTTACTAAAAATGTGAATTTTGCAGACCGTCAAAGGTAGAACAGTTGCTTAGCTGGGTCATATCATAAGACATGACAGGTACAAATTGCTTCAACTGATCATGATGGGAAAAATCGCGGGCAAAAGACAAGTTGGTCGAAAAAGAAATTCTTGGCTACGTAATATCAGGGAGTGGACCGGGATAGCGAGTGCTCCAGAACTGCTGCACCTCGCGAAGGAGGAGGAAAGTTGTGCTAAGTTGGTTGCCAACCTTCGCAAGTCAGCAGAGGCACTCTTAGTAGAAGAACAAAAGATTTTGTTGTACAGGACATTATATATGATCACGCCTGTTTCCCGTAGGGGTAGGTAGAGACCATATATTAATAGTGACATGGATTGATAGTGATAGAGACACACTGCAGACGAATACTTTGTCGAGAATGGCATGATATTTGTCTGTAGCACAATGAATGGGCCGGCTCGTCCGGGGAAGTACTACACTCCCGTAGAAAACCGGCGTCTGAGTGATAGCTTAGCTACCGCGCTTCGTACGGTGAGCGGCTGAGTTCCGGAGGCCCAACACCCTCCCACTCTCCCGTCCCACTCCCACTCCCATAATGAAACTGCGGAATATATTATATAACACCGCCATTTGTATATAAATATTACAATCAATAATTGTATAACTTTGTTTTTGGTGTACAATAAAGCATATATTTATCTATCTATCTAAATGTTAGTATTGATAGAATGACATTCGTTTGAATTCAATTATCCATTCTTTTGTATAATAAAAACATAACTTTGTTTCTGTGTTTCGTGCTGTTGTAGCTACACCATTCGTCCGAAGCCGGGACGTGCAGCTAGTGTATATAATAAATAAAGTGTTCATAAAACTGACGTTTCGATCTCCAGAAGCGCAGTGGAGTTGACAATGTTAGATGGAGGGACATTAATCCAACATACTGACGGGGAATTAATGTTCCAATATGCGTCCAATTAGCGCCTCGATCAGATAAGTCGCTGTGAAGAACTCACCGGAACACGGTGTTATCAAAATTTCATGCATAATATACTTTTTTTTTATATGTATATATTCACGCCTATTCCCCATAGGGGTTGGCAAAGACCACAGAGCTCCATCCGCTACCATTCATCGCAGCGAAACTGCTCTCCATTAGTCGCTTCTCGCCCTCGTGGGAATCGGGACGTGACGGGTGGCGAACCACGTCGCCGTCATTTTCAACAAATTAGGTATATTAAAGTCGTCTTAGTGAATCCTACGAGCCGCAAGGGAGGATGGTCAGCGCCAGCAGAGCACTACATGCTGAGGTAAGGCACCATAGTACCCGGAGGAGCCCAATCCCGGGACGGTCGGCACGCTTGCGACTAAGTTCGCCCCTAGCCACGCATCCATTGGCACGGCAGACCGTGGCTGGCTATATAATTGGCTGAGTGATAACTCACTGCTTTTGGAATTAACTATCACGGGATTACGTGGACAGTCAGAACTTTTACTTAGCTAAGATCCGCGACAAACAAACAAAAAAAAAAAATAATAATGTGCTTGTTTTCTACTGAAATAAATGGATTTACGGGGAACTCAAACTTAATCTTACCGAAAAAACGCCCGTCAGCAACTATCCACCTCTCAACCACTAACAACAACACCAAAACACACCGCCACTTTTCCACATTGCGTATCTAACAATAGCGGTATAACCCTATAACCGACCGGGGAGATCGGTCGGAAGAGGCTTTATCGAGCCTTGGGGTCTAAATAGCTCCTAAAATATGTCTGGTGCAGAAGGCAACGGGAAACCATTGCACTAAATTCCCAAGAAAATCACCATGAAAATGGCGAGTTTCTCGTGAAATGGAAGAGCCTAACAAACCGCTAGCCTGTGATCGCGATCTTTGGTCCCAAAGAGAGAGGGAGAGAGAGAGATAGTCTAATTTATATATATATTATTTATATAATAGTTTTTAGAGTGTTATGTTTTAAGCTACACCCACCTACAAATCAATTTTCTCATCGCCCGCAGTTTGACTGGTAGAAAATGCCCAATGGCATTAAATCCGTCTGTTGTGCGCGTTGTGATAAAGTTCAAGTACCTAAATAAATAAATACTTCGCCAGTGTTAATTACTGGAACGTCTTTACCGTGCTGGTATTCGGGTGGTATTAAGCAATGAAATGTGGGCGTGGGTGCGCCAGCGACCTCCCTCTGGACGCCATCACGTCGCCCACACCTGTCGCACCAAGCAAAAACCCACCACGAATAGCCCGCGTGCATACCACGCGAAATTGCAACGCCAAACAAAAAAATTAACAGCATTTTTGTAAGAAACGAACGGGTGGACTTTTCCCGCCAACTTACATCAGTGACGTTGAGTTTTTAATTCATTTCCATAATCTTATATTATCGGTTATATTGATGAATTTTGGTGGTGTATTATAAAATATAGTTCGATTAAGGCGTATAAGTGAAGTGATATGAAATAAATACGCGTATCGTGACTTTTTAAGTCAATTAAAAAGCCTATTGGTTTTAGTAGAATAGCCACCGTTGTATGAGACGTAACGTGACAAGCTGGCCAGTACATTCCGAGATATTTGATATTATTATATTTTACTTGAAACCGAAATAATAGTTATAATTAATTGCTATTGGAGAATACAAATAAACGAATAAGTTATTTTAATAGAATCAAGTAAACTACTGCGTTATTAGAATGGGAATTGCTTTGATCTTTTACTCATACTTGTTTTGAACTAGTTATTTAACCCTTCGCAGGGTGGCTGGCAGGAACTTAATCCGTAAAGCCAAAAAACGGGCTAGGTGACACTACTTGGGGGAGGCCTATGCCCAGCAGTGGACTGCCGCAGACTGTTGATTGATTGATTGAATGAACCCATTGCACTTCAAGCTATTTTTTTCCATTGATTATTGGAAATCGCCTTATAATTGGTAAATAAACAGTTTTACATACAGTTTATTTTGTTTGATATCGATATAAAATTACTTTGTTAAAAGAAACTGAGAGAGAGTTGAAATTAATGTTAGTCACTAGCCCCATTCATAAACGTTAATTAATTTTTATGCATCTCTTTATACAACGTTTAATAAATTTTGTATTCATAAACACCGTTTAGAGTTAATTATCTGCTTCAATCTGTTACCTTACTACCTGTCAAATTGAACAACCTCAAAACAGTTCGCCATTTTTTTTTCTTTTCTTTGATGGCAATTAGTTACAACTATTATGCCAGTGTCTATATGTATAAGTAATATACAATAATATCCAATCTCTTGAAATGTAACCTTGAATATTGTCAGCTCATCACGTTACGTCTTGATAAAATGGTGGCAATTTTATCAAAAACCTTCTATGGACTTTTTCAGTCAACTTAAAAAGTTACGATACACGCATTTATTTCATATCACTTCACTTATACACTTTAATCGAACTATATTGCATAATACGCCACCATAATTAAACAATATAACTGATAATAATATAAGATTATGAAAATGAAATAAAAACACAACGTCACGGATGTAAGTTGGCGGGAAAAGTCGTCCGCCATTTTGTTTGTTTAAAACTATTCAACAAAATGGCGGACAAAAATTACAAATAAAGGCAGTTAATATTATTTAGAACGGACGAATGCAAAAGCAGATCCGAGAAGACTAACTGACCTTTACAAGTAGCACTTGACGTATGTGATCCACACACATACCATATATTGTTAACTATCGGAAAATAACATACACCACAGTTGTATAATTAAAAAATACTCAGAAATATTTTTAATGCAATACTTCATCAAAGGAATAACAGTTTGATGTAAAATGAATGCCAGCTCCACCCATTTATGGACAAAGAGTCGCAACTGATCGGCGCCTTCCACATGCATTCTTTCGATTGCTTTAATTCTATTAATTACTACAAATGTTAGAGGCTGTCTCATAATTCTTACCCACCGTACCATTGAAATATATTTCTTTTACAGCCCATATATGTGTCACTGTTGAGCACGAGCCTCCCCATTTCTGGAGGAACGGACGTTAACCCACCGCGCTTGTACAATGCGGATTGGCGGACCAGACTCGGAATAAATGTTTGTTCGTAATATATTTATTCCGATGCGGGGATTGAACCCACGACCATTGACTCCTTGGGCGGGGGCCCGCGCCACTGAGCCAATGAATTGTATTATTTCGTTTTAGTAACAAAATTTACTAGATTTACATAATTTATATGTAGAACACACTTCCTCATTTTCTCTGGTTTGACGAGCACAATATCAGTGCTTTCACTTAGACTCCGAGAGAATGTATGAAAGACGACTGGTAAAAGAAATTCACGTTGTGGATATGGATGGTAAGTTTGATAGGGAAAGACCAAGGAAAATATACCTTGAACAAATTGCCTAAGTTTTTAAGAAAGGTCAGGTCAGGAGTAGTATCCTTAACCGAAGAGTTTGCATGAAGAGAGCGATGAGTGTGGACGAAGCAAGGAAGGTATGCCGAGATCGTAGCAGATAAAGATCTGTGGTCTCTGCCTACCCCTACGGGAAACAGGCGTGACGATATGTATGTTTATATGTATAAATATGTATAATACTTCGTTTAAAACAACTCTGAGTGAAAGATCAAAGCCATAATCATTCTAATACAACACACCATACGTGCTGAAGTATCAATTCACCCATGTCCACACCGAATCACAATGAGATAATTTGGCAAGCAACTCGCGCGTTCCCTCATCTTCACTGACACGATTTCCTCGCTCATAACGCGCGTAATTGATTGCTTTTATTGAACCTTGATGGCTGCTTTATGCGAAATGTACTCGAATTTAAAGGTATTGAATTCCATAGTAGTGGTGGTACGTAAGGTGCATTAAATTAAAAGTAAATTTAAGGTTATGTGGACAGCGTTACTTTGCGGAAATCCATCACTATGTGGACAGTCAAAAGTTTTACTTAGCTAAGATCCGCGACAAGCAAAATAATAACAGAAAATCAATAACTTGTGGTTTTCTTCTGGATGAAGTGGAATTATTTGATGTTGTGTATAGTAGTTGGTGGGTGGAAAATTGATGGCCGATTTTCGGTAAGTTTTTGGTTTACGTTCCAAATACAAAATCCACTTCATCCAGCAGAAAAACACACATTATTGATTTTCTGTTATTGTTTTGCTTGTCGCGGATCTTAGCTAAGTAAAACTTTTGACTGTCCACATAGTGATGGATTTCCGCAAAGTAACGCCTGACTCCATTAATAAATTTAATGTTAAACATCAATCCGTGTCTGTATATGTTTTAAACACGAATGTCCTGACCATATGGTTGAGTGGTAATGCAACAGTAGGATACGGCGTGGGTAGTTGAACAGTTTTTCACTTAATCGATCATAGCTCATCAACGATAAGTCCAAATTTCTGTCAAATGTGTACTGATGGGTGCCCACATTTTTATGAAAAAAATGTGGGCGCCCAAAACAAACTTGGCGGCGTACTGTGACGCCCGAAGTGCAGAAGATGGGCCTATCTTGGAGCGAAGTGAAGCGTATGGCCTCCAACAGGTCGAGATGGAGAAACGTACACCAGGGGGACTTAGGAGTCAGAGAGAGGATATTGATGGGTGAGTAATTTATCCCTTTCCAAAAGTGTCCATAGTAATTTCTTTCCAACAAAACATTTTTTCTAACATTTAAATAAATTGAGCAGTTAGAAAATGTAGCCAAATCATGCGTTAGATGTCTATCAGATGTAAAATACAATGATTATTTGACAGGCAAATCATACCTTAGATGTTTATCAGACATAAAATAAAATGTTTTGGTGACTTATAGTAGTAAAACACGGTGGTCACTAGATGCGAAATTTACCATCGTACTCATAGGCTAGGCGAAGAATTTCTTTCGCTGAATATCCATAAAAGAACATCATGTAACAAGTATTTTTATGAAAAATCTTCTTGTTCAGCTAAAAATGTTTGTCTCACATAAAAGGAACAACGACGGTAATGTATATTTTCGTTGTTAGTCTAATGTATTTACAGTTAGTAGCGATAGATGCCGCTAGTAACACGCGATATGGTTTGCTTATTGAAGTGGTATATATGTTTTTATGGAAAATAAATCTTTTTTTGAGTATTTAATTTATATTACCGATTCGACTTTGGGCTTCAACAATGTATGGTGAGTTACTGTTGCCCGATTTACCCCACTCAGACAATATGAAATAAAAGTGAGTTTATTAAAAAACCTGTTTTAATTAAAATCAAATACCTTTTATATATGGAAACTATACAAAATGTATAAAAATTGAACACTTATTTCATTATAGAAAGATAATTGGCTCATACAGAAGAAATATTCACAATTTTTACGCGCAAATATACCTTATTCGTTCGACAGATTGCAACTGGCAGTCGCGTGGTTAGTTCCTCTCCCTCAACCGATTTTTTCCACCATTTGGTGTATTGTACGCTATACAAGTTAGCTTTTTGACATATGTAAATTTTTCTGATCGACATAACTTTACAATGATGAACATATTATTTTCTTATAATAAATACATATAACACAAAAGTCCCTAAAGATTCATGCGTTATCCGCAAATATTAAGACTTTTATTGCTTCAAAGTAAAATTTAAATAGGAACACTGAAAATAATAGACGCTTTGTACAATGTTACATCAGTCTATACTGTATACCTTTTATTCGTGTCCCGTCCGACCGATGTAACATTGTAGAAGCGTCTAGTAAATAAATACACATTCTAAAGCTATATAAATGCTAGCTATATAACAAGGATAATCTATGCCAACATACTTGCAATTGAAATAATAAGGTTCCTTAGAAAACTGGGGCATTTATCCCGGTTTTACCCTATACTAAACGTATTATAAAAATACTCATATTATTCCATTATTTATAAACGTGCTTCATTGATCGCTCATTTAGAGCGTAATGGGAGGATTGTTTTCCCTTTTAAGGTTATGAATCACTGACGCATACAATGTACGATGAATATTTTATTTACACTTATCCGCAGTTACCGATAAGAGTAATGTTTTATGGGATAGGAAGGCAAACGAGCAGGCGTGTCACCTGATGGAAAGCCATCAAAAGCTAGTCTTTAAGGAAAGTGTCATTATGGGCGGTGGTGATCAATTACCACCAAGTGACCCGCACGCTCGTGTGCCTGCCCTGCTACAAAATTTACTTCTGTACAGCTCTCGCGTGGTAACATATGTTTATGGTTTAATGGGGCCCACTCTTCATCCGGACCTCTATACACGCGCACAAACTCCCGGGGAATGCTTGTCTTCCGAACGGCAACTAAAAAAGTTATCGGAATACAATGGCATTTCTGCATTAAACGTTCCAACACTTTGCATTTGTCAACAATGGATTGTTGGAAGAAGACTTCACCTATATCCAATAAATAACACACGGTAACAATGCAAATAATATATTTTATATATGACCATATTAATAGGTGATCGGAATAAATCGACGGTCGAAAACCCGACGCTCTTTACTTACGGTTATTTGTAACTGAGTGTTACAAATAGCCGTAATAAATACGACTAATAGTGGTAGAGTCACGCTGCAGATGAATACTTTGTCAAGAATGGTAATAATATTTATCTGCAGCATGAATGGGCCGGCTCGCCCGATCTCACAGTAAGTACCACAGTAGTAAGTACCACACTCCCGCAGAAAACCTGCGTCTGAGTGGTAGCTTACCTACCGCGCTTCGTTCGGTGAGCAGTTGAGTCCCCAATGCCCAGGATCTCGCCGAACGGCTGGATTCTTTAACACTACGGAGGTATGTCTCATTTCTCAGCATCTTCTACCGACTTCACCACGGGGAGTGTTCCCCGTTCGGAACGGTTTATTCGGAATAATTCCGGCCGCCTGAATTTCACTACCGCAGAACTCGTCACAAAGAAGCTTCGTCCCCATCATCTGGATAATATAACTTGATTTACTTTGGTCATAACCTGTCTTCGGGTACAGGCCTCTTCCTGCACTTTCAATTATCTTTGTTTGACGTCTGCCTCAGTCGCCTTTAGCTAGGCTGATCTTTTAGTCGGTCCACCTTTCTTTGGGACAAAAAAAATATATACTATTATAGTATATATTTTATTGACGTGTGTTGAGGTGAAGTCCTCTAATGAGTAAGTTTCTTGTCACATTCCGATATAACATAAATCGCTTATAATCGATTATTCGATATCGAGTGTATTTAACAATTTTCCGTCGGCGTCTCGCAAAATTTTCAATTTGCTGCTCGCGACCGATCGATTCGTTCCGACCGATAGCATCGCGATCCTCTCGATCCAACGATTACGACCGCCGGCCGTCCCGATCGTCCGCACACTTTTATTTAATGACGACGCAATAAAATTACTTGCCTCGGGTGAAACAGCAAGGAAATTTGAATTTAATTTTTGCAAATGTGACCTACTGCTGCAAACGGTGAAGACACTTTATTTATATGTGAACAGTCAAAAGTTTTATTTAGCTAAGATCCGCGACAAGCAAAACAATAACAGAAAATTAATAATGTGTGTTTTTTCTGCTCGATGAAGTGGATTTATTTGGAACTTAAACCAAAAACTTACCGAAAATCGGCCATCAATTCTCCACCCACCACTATACACAACACCAAACACACATTACCACTTTTCCATCTTGTAAACGACACGTGTTACGCCCCAACACGAGGCATCTTTAGGTATAGTAGACTCTACGGAAGACAACCGAAAAAAATTTTCTTTTGTTTGTCGCGGATCTTAGCTAAGTAAAACTTTTGACTGTCCAAATAGTGATGGATTTCCGCAAAGTGACGCCTGACTCCGTTAATAATATAATATAGTATTATATTAATATGAATAAGATATAATTGTTAATGAAATGGAAGAATAAATTAATATAATTTTGAAGAATTTTATTAGAAGATAAAAACTCTCTAAAGATCCAGGGTGTCGCCGTAAGAAGAAGGGCAGGCACGCCACACTACCTTCCAAGAAAAGACTTTGTAACGTAAATAAGGGCTCTTTTTTAATTTACATTGAAAGTTTTTAGAGTGAAAATCTCATAAATTGAGAATGTGTAAGAAGATATTTAATTCAACTACTCATATATACGTATATACATACATATATAAGCCATAGGCCGATAACTGACTCGTGTGTATCAACATTCCGACGGCAATTCTCTTGCGATCCTTTTCTTCTAGTCGAGTATTTAATACAAATAAAACTTATTTTTTAATAGATCCAAATTTAAGATTATATATACCTTTAAAAAAATTATGACGAAAGACAACAAAATGGTTCAGTGGTGGGGTTGCAACATACGGAGCTAATGGTCGCTGGTTCAACCAATTATGCGGTTACAATACAAATAATTTGACGACCAATTGGCTCAGTGGCGGGGCGGAGTCAATGGTTGCGGGTTCGATCCCCGCATCGGAATAAATATATGTATGGTTATGATGATATGATTTATTTCGAGTCTGTTAACCCCGCCAATTCCGCGTTGGTCAAGCGTGGTGGGTTAACGTCCGTTCCTGCAGAAATGGGGAGGGCCGTACTCAGCAATGGGACATATATGGGCTGCTAAAAATAAAATACCAATAATTTATTTTATAAATAACCATATTAATAGGCGATAGGAATAAATAAGCTGTCGGCTGACAATAAAAAAGTCTTAAGTCAATATAACGTATTATAACTAGCTCGATTGTTTCAGTGGCGAAGCTTATGGTGGTCGGTTTTCTGACTGAAGGTGACCAGCCCATCGCCACTTCAGTTTTCCAACTCGGAGAGGACTGTCTTCGACTCAATTCGCTGGCGAATTGGTTCGTTTTAGATAACTGGACTAAGTCCGAACATAATCCAGTTCAAAGCTATCAGAGCGACTGAGATTGTGAAGTTTACAATTGCAAAATTTTTATTTCTATCATCTGAATAAAAAATCCTGTTGAATCAGTTACATTGGAACGTTTAAAAAACTCTAAAACTTAAAGGCCGGTAATACTTCTGGAATAATTACGATGATACGGATGTCTAAGGGCGGCGTTAATTGTTTTCCATTAGGCGATATGCTTGCTCGTTTGCCCTCTTATCAAATAAAAAAAAGACCTTCAGTATCCAAATTTTGGCAGAACGCAATGGTAAAAGAGTTTCGCCTTTTGGCTTTGATATATTGTTTGCCAATAAAAAATGTTAATTCCAACAATATTTCTATCATTAGCAAACTCATATACATATAATATATTCTTATGGTGATAACTTTTCTTATATGATTCTCATAAGAGACAGAATCCGGCACACATTGCAACGTTACGTAAGGAAGAAATGATTTATAATTTAAAGATTTATATTCAAACTTATTTTGCTAAAATCCGCGATCTAAAATCAGGAAAATAATATTGAACAAATTTCAGAATAATTGCAAAGAAGTGCATAGAGAATTACTCACCGAGAAACAGCCGTCAGCAATAGCCCGAACACCTCACCACGGTCACTATAAGATATTGGACATTTTGCGGACGGCCGTTTCTCAGTAAGTAATTCTCTATATACTACCTTGCGATTTTTCTTACATTTGTTCAATATTATTTTTCTAATAATTGTTCGCGGATCTTTTCGTAAAGCGATTCCCGTAAATTAACATCTGAATCCGTAATATATCTGTTTATTGAAGTGTTTTTGGATATACAATATTTTTAGACCCTCCGTCTCGCCGAAAAAATTTTTTTCGGTGTTCTCCGCGGGTATGCGAAACAAGTAACTAAAATTTCATCACAATCGGATAAATGATGTAGGATTGCATGGGGAATAGACATGATAAAGAAACCTTATGATAAGACTATGATGATCTTAACAGACTTATGCTGACGGCAGACTGGAAATAAATATATGCAAGCTAAACCCGTGACTTCGAAAGCGGTAAAATTACTGAGCCAATTAGCTTGTCGTAAAAGGTTCATAAATTTTTAATCATGTTATAGTTTTCCAATTATTTGCTTATGTCAAGTATCAGTTAATTTAGCCAGTTCTTACTAAATCATAGAAATGACATAACTATACATCTTACATTCTACCCATGTATAAATACCATACCTTACCGTTCAATCACTACTAAAGGGCTTTAATATTTAACAGACAAATGAAAATATAAGAATAAAGCAATTAAGAGAATGACAATAAAGCAGTTGGGATACGTATTTGACATATTTAAAATAATATTCAAACGATTGCTTTGTTAAAAATAATTGTTATATTTTGCTCAAATTGAATATCACTCACTAGATGGCGGTATGTAATGTAAAATGAAGAGTTTTATTATTTAAATAATGATTTTTATATTAATATTTTATTTAATTGTTAATTATGGTGTATAAAGTAACTCATGGATAACGCCTATGACAATTTTCTCTCAAATATTTCATCAAATGTTTGTAATTTTAAAAATTTATAAATTCATTTTTAAATTATTTTTAGAATGTATTAAATATTTTTTATTAACTTTTTTATTTTGAGAAATAGAATGTTATATATATCGAAATGAACTATTGTTTTTTTTTATAGTTCTTAGAAAGATTTCGGTTATAATATATCCTAGAAAATAAAACAATCCTTTAAATGCAGGGTAAGTGAATAGTTTGACTACGCGTCGCTAGATAGCGTAGTAACAAGAATGTTGATTTCATTTATTATTTTATTGGAGTTAAGAACAAGAACTTGACAAGTTTTGAAATTAAATTGATAAACCTATTGATAAAAGTGCTCAATTCATACAAGTGAAAAAAATATCATTTTTCACATCAATGTTTTTCAAAATAAAATATTTTTTTCTTATTATCTTATATAAAGATAGATAGATATTCATCTTATTTGGATTTAAAAAAAACAGTAATATAGAAAATAAACTTCATGTTTGTAGTTCGTCTATCCGACGACAGATGGCGCTACATGTATGTCAAATTTATTCTTCCAATCTTTCGCATTGTGTTTATCATACATATCACGTGTCAGAAGTTATTTGTATCGGTTCATTAGCCAATATATTTCTTGTTTTTATATTTAGTGTCATATTATACTAAAGTCTAACATAATTATGTTTTTAATAGTTTTGTAGACTATCATACTCTGTTCTCTATTAAAAGAAAAGTTTTTTTCTTTTCTTTTATAGCAATTAGTTATTATTATTATGCCAGTGTCAATTGAAATACGATAACATCAAAATCTCTTTAAATATAACTTGTCAAGTTATCACGTTGCGTCTTGATAAAATAGTGGCTATTTTACCAAAACCTTCTATAGACATTTTCAGTCAATTTAAAATGTCACGATACACGCATTTATTTCATATCACTTCACTTATACGCCTTATTCAAAGTATATTGTATATTACACAACCACAATTAAACAATATACCTGATAATAATATAAGATTATGAAAATAAATATTAAAACACAACGTCACTGATGTCAGTTGGCGGGAAAAATAAAAGAAAAGATTATTGTTGATATTCATACTTCTATTTTTAAATGTTTGTCATATGTAATAATTAAAAGTATGTATTTTTATTTTTTTATCATTATAATTCATTATTCATTATAAATGAATACTTGATTTTATTTTGTACAAAATAAAAAAAAAATATGTCATTTTTTGACTAAGTGTAATATGAAAGTCTAAAGTTGTTTATTTTTAATTTATTACTTACTTGTACTAAATGGCATAATAATGAAATGTCGCAGAAATAAATTTGGGAGCAGGGATCAATAATAAAAAAAATTTTTCACACTAAGTTCATTTGGACCCGTGTTGTTTCATTCTTTTTAAGCATTTTTATTTTTTTTTACAATAATACTATGTATTTAATAAAAATTTTTGACATATGTTACAAATATGCATGTGTGAGAAATATGTTTACTTTAACATGTTGTTATAAAATCATTGTTATTATTGGTACGATTGGTACGACAGGAAATAGGATATACGATTCCACATTGAACACGGTATACGATTAATTGAAAAATAAATTTATTTAGTAATTGAAGGAACTAAATAATTCTTCTTAATATGTAATTAATTTTATAATAACTATGCGTAACACGAGAATCCGCTGAACTATTACAATTGAAGGATTCGTAAAAATGTTTGTAAATAATCAGGTGTCAATAATAGGTGTGCGTGGTGGACGGCGGTGCGAGGGTCGGGGTGGGCGAGCGGGGTGCGGGGCGGCGGGTAGGTGTGCGCGGCGGGGCACGGCGGGGTGGGGAGGGGCGGGCCCGGCGCTGGGCGGGGCCGCCCCACGGCCGGGCGGCGCGCGCCGCGTCTCGCCGCGCCGAGCGCTCAGTCCACTCCGTGCTGCCGTTGCGCACGCACGCGCATGTCGCTCGCTGTCGAATCCGGTGATGTGAGGTGGCCCCCGCCGCTACCGCAGCGCCGCGCGTATAACGCGCTTGTTTCGCGACTGAGTACGCCAGTTGAAGGCTCCAGAGCCTTCGAACCGGCAAAACGCCGTCCACCGTGGATTTGAGGTACGGCGCCATGGCGGCGACCACGTACATGCCGGGCGAGCTGGACCTCGGCAACCTGGCCGGCTACCACGCAGCCTCGCCGCGCAGCGCTGAGCCGGCTGATATGAAGTACCAGCACCACCTGCAGGCGGGCGGCTCGCCCTCGCCGGGCGCGCCCGTGCTCAACCCTTGGGCGTCGCTGCCGCCCGCCGACCCGTGGGCCATGCACCAGCACCACGCGCACGCGCACCAGCCGGACGTGAAGCCGCCGGGCGCCGGCGGGCACGAGCCGCACCGCCACCACTCCGCGTTGCAGCACTCGCACGGCTGGCATGCGCCCGTCGTCTCCGCGCACTATGGGCCCGGCTCGCCGGTGGCCCTCCACGGTGGCTACCCCGTGCCCATGCACCAGCACCACATGCTACGCGATGTGCAGCCCTCGCCGCACCCGCTGCACCATCACCACGCGCTCGAGCGCGACCAGCCCGAGGAGGACACGCCCACCAGCGACGATCTCGAGGCCTTCGCCAAACAGTTCAAACAGCGCCGTATCAAGCTTGGCTTCACGCAGGCCGACGTGGGCCTTGCGCTCGGCACCCTCTACGGAAACGTGTTCTCGCAGACGACCATCTGCCGCTTCGAGGCGCTGCAGCTCAGCTTCAAGAACATGTGCAAGTTAAAACCGTTGTTGCAAAAGTGGCTCGAGGAGGCGGACTCGACGACCGGCAGCCCCACCAGCATCGACAAGATAGCCGCGCAGGGCCGCAAGAGGAAGAAGCGCACCTCCATCGAGGTGTCGGTGAAGGGCGCGCTCGAGCAGCACTTCCACAAGCAGCCGAAGCCATCCGCGCAGGAGATCACCTCGCTGGCGGACAGCCTGCAGCTGGAGAAGGAGGTGGTGCGTGTGTGGTTCTGCAACCGGCGGCAGAAGGAGAAGAGAATGACTCCGCCGAACACGCTCGGCGGGGAGATGATGGACGGCATGGGGCACGCGCACTACTCGCACGACGTGCACGGCTCGCCGCCCATGCACGCGCACTCGCCGGCGCTGTCGCCGCAGCACGGCGGCGGGCACGGCGGGCACTCCGCGCACGGCGGGCACTCGGCGCACGGCGGGCACTCGGCGCACGGCGGGCACGCGGCGGCGCACGCGCAGCACACGCTGGCGCCGAGCGCGCACACGCTGGCCGCGCACTAACAGTTCGCCCCGTGGGCGCCGCCGCGGCCGTACTACGCGGAGCCGCACTAGCGCAGCGCTCCGGCCGCAACGCCCCGCGGGACGCACTGAGCGCGACGGATGCGCCGCGCCCACGCCCACGCCCACGTCCACGCCGACGGTGAGTACCCGGCGCGGCCGCGACGCGCCTCGCGACGGACAATTCCTCGAATTTATTTATAGATATAATAAATTAACAATGTTCATACGAACAAGCTGCCTCCCGTGGCAGTCGTGGTGTGGAATAAACGTAGAGACAGGCGGACAGTAGCCGCTACTGTATGTACATTAGCGTTTGAGTGAAACACGCGAATCGGGTCGAAGTTCAGTGCGGGGATGAACGAGGGAGTGAGTCGATAGGTGCAATTTATTTTACGTTGAGCCGGCTCGAACGTCGACGTCGACGTCCCGCCGCATCTAATTTATTAGAGTCTAACGAGCGCAGTCTCGAAGCCAAAATGGTGTTATTCCTGTTTTTAAAATTGTTTTGTTAATATTTTCGTTTGTTTGTATTTGTGGCCAATATTGGTACTTAATTATTGTAAAATAGACGTTTTTTTCTATATATTGTGTATGTACCTATGGCGTATATTGATATATATATATATATATCGCAAGAGATCTTTATAGAAATTAGTTTATGTTGAAGACTTTTATTGATATAGTCCCGGATAGGGAGACGCGGGTGGGATAGTAGCGCCGCACCGATTCCTCTTAGTTCCCCTGTCTCGATCTGCCTGTACCGTTTGAGGCGTAGACGTCGAATCGAGACAGGCAGGTGAACGCGAGGCGAGCGCAGTAGGTGCAGTCGCTCGACGGGCAGGCCCCCGCGAGTCGTTCGCCCGATTCGAACCAAAATGCTGTTGTATGTAAATGTAATTAAGTAATTCGTTATTTTTTCAACGAAGTTGACAAGTTGGAACATGTATATAACTGTATAAAAACTATATTAGGTAATAAAAAAAAACATGAATGGACAGAATGCAGTGTTAGTGCAAGCGTCTAGTAGGTAAATAATGAATAATTAGTGTTAAAATGTTTTATATTAATGTCTAAGTATTTAAATAAACCAGAGTAAATATTTTATTACGGAGTATTTATTGGTGAATCCCGGTCGCGGGGCTCCGGGCTGACGCTAGGGGACGACGGGGCGACCCGGTGTGTGTTATTTATTTTGTTTCGCGCACGGCAGGTAGGGCTCCGCTATCGGCCGCAGCAAAAAACGCTCACTTGATCAACTAACTGACATATACCTTGTTTCACAGTGCTCCCTCGCCGTCTTTTATTCTGTCGACGAATCGTCCTTCGCGATAAAAAATACAACTCGAAGTTATTCTATGACTTTTTTCGTTCGAAAGGCCATTTCACACACTTGATCCGCTTTATAAATTAGCCGCGACTAAATTTGCGTTATTTTGAGAACAAAACACGCGTTAGAATCGACACTAACCCTTATATTGTTATGTAAAACAAAATTGGTTCTTTTATCAACTTTTTTTTTGGTTTAAATAGCTTATTTTAACATCAACTTTGATAAGAGATTTTAATTAAAACGTATTAGTAAATCATTAGTGTGAAATATATTAATATTTCAATTTATTTTACATTTCAATATACATCACATGTTTTACATAAAAACAAAATGTAATTCTATTAATAGTTAGTTCTACACGAAGGAAAGAAAGCGTTTTATATATCTCTTTCTGAGATTCTTTTAAACTGTTCTGCTTCAGTTATTGCTTGCTGTATTGACTAAAAACGTAAATTCTTCTAATATTTGTGTGTAAAAAATATTCATCTACGTGTTAATTGAATACAAAAAATAGATTTTGTAATACAAGACACGGTGAATTTTATACTTCAATATACTTTTGAGGGAAATAGGTAAACTTTTAATATAATTAAGGCACCTTGCTTTGACACCGTCGTCTATTTCCCACCTGTAAATACAGATCGTAATATAATTAACAGGCTGAACCCTGCAAGTTGGAGCCAATAGAAGTATTGTGTAAAAAACGTGTGTGTAACTAGCAAACAGCTACGGATAAGACATTCCGCCGTTCCAATCGTGCGTTATGATTAGCAATATCGTATAAACCGCGCCCGCCGCAATTATTCTAAATTAATTACCTTACGATCCAAATCGGCTAGGGAGAAAGCGTTTCCGTGTTCATACCTTGCACTGTAATAAGAATGTGTTCTGTCACAAATCTTACATCCGCTTGTAATCTAAAATTTGTTGCGTTTACCAAATCTGCATTTATCCCTATCCACTCTTAATCGACGAAAGACATTCCGGTCTTACTCATTAGTTTTTGTGATTTTGTTTCTGTTAATTAATGACTAATATTTTCATTTACTGCCATGGATTTTATGCAGTTATGTTTATTGTCATTATCTTTGGAAGCGATTTTTAGACCAAACGCCTCTTCAGTTTTTTCTTTTTGACTAAATAATGATTGCTATATATTCGCTAAACTATCAGTCTTGTAATATTACCGTTACTTCTTCGAGCTATATGACAAAAGTATCAAAATTATTCTAATATATCAATCACAGTATGTTTGATGAGTCTTATATTGAATTTATTCGTTTATAGTTCTCATACGGAAATTATTTAGTTCTGATTTATCTAATTCTCCTTGTATAAGATGTCTCTTCTACATTGCTCTGGTTTTGTTGCCACGTTGAATACACGAATGTTTTATTTACTCTTTTTAGATTTGAAAATATATCAAAAATGAACATGGCAGCACTTGTTCATTTGAAAACACTTAGTTCACATGTAGTGTGAAATTTTTCTAGCTGATCCATTTGCATAACGGCGGTACTATGATATTCGGACGTTGTCTGTTCTCGTTTTGGTATTCTGTCGGTTTGACTATATTTAAAATCGCTTGATGGTATTCATCTTCTGCATTGATAGTCATTCCTGTGGTTATAACATTTTGTCTGAACTTCACTCAACTGTCCAAACCTTTTTATTTCAGTTAGCTACTTATTTGAATACATTTAAAAACATTATTTTTTTTTCATACTATCGTGTTGATTAACTTTGTAAGTTTTATATGTTAAAATAATTTATTTTAAAGCACTATTATCTATCAGATATCATCAGAAAATAATTTTTCTATAATTAATCATTCATATTGTTAGTTGCCAAGCCCACAAATGATCTCTCACATGGCTCAAAAACTTAATACATGCCTTTTGGAACATCGATATAACATAGTTAAATCGCCATAAACGGTAACCCATTTATAACCTGTTCATATTGTATTTTAACTTTGTTGAAATCAAATAGTTGTATATAATTTGGTTTGGATTATTTACACGATTCAAATTTATCTATTTATTTTTAAATGTTTATTTTTGGTTTATTTATTAATGAAACATTTTCCTATATGAATATAGAGACCTTTGTTTAACGAGATACTAATAAAGAACTATTACGATTTAATTGTAATAATACAGGCTTTTATTGAGTGTATGTTATTCGTTGAAATCTTTTACACGGAAGACATAGATAGCTATGTAATAAGTAATAATGAAATTTATAGCATAGAATACTTAATTGCTGTGTCCTCGATGATTTGTTTGTCGGATGTGAGCCGTGGCTGACTCAAGGTTTCACGTTTACTGTGCGTCGTACAGAGATAATACCTACGGGTGACACAAGGCCTTCGCGTGGCAATACAACCGCTAACAATCTCTATATTCACCGTAACTCTCCGCTGACGGTAATTATTGTCTGTAACTTGTGGAAACACTTCATAAGTAACTAATATTTCGACAAACATCATTTTTCTCTAATATAAAACTAAAATTAATTATTTAAATCAATTAATGAATCAATATTTGAAAAAACTATATTAACATCAAGTGTCATCCACTACAAGTTTTAAAAAAAATATATTGGTACTTGAGTGGACTGAATAAAAATAAATAAAAAATATTTTATTAAAGATTGACAATATGAACAAGATACATATAGGGAGCGTGTAAAAAAGAGTAGCAATTGAAAATATATATATTTTTAATTACCCTGTGTTTTCTGTGTTCAAATATGTTAATTATTTCACACACATTTTTAGTTGTTGCTAGATTTGTCTATCTGATGTCTCTTTGTGTGGTCTCTTTTGAGCAAAAGTCTCCTCCATCCTCAACCATCTCTCTCTATGCTTGGCTCATTCAGTCTGTTCCTTCTGTTTTCAAAATGTCATTCTTGTCATTGTATTTCTTTCCTTCCTACACTCGTTTTTCCCGTCGGACCGGGCCATTTCGTTATCTTGACTATGTCAGTTATAAACGTGTCAGTCTTTGGGCAAAATAAATAGTTTATTTCCAAATTAAGGGTTTTGGATTAAAATAAAATTATGGTATTTTACAAGTCCATATTGCGTCTGGGCTCGTCTTTATTTTCCTTAAAAATGTATGGAAAATCTGTTTGAAGACGTATTTCGATAACTTCTTCCGCATTTGTGTATCATTTATTTATTTATCACGTACAAGTATTTAATATCATTACTTAATGCGAAAGAGAAGACAAAAATTATAATTTACATTGCAATATAACAATATCCACTAGAAAATCATATATCCTTATGGCTGAATTAAAATTAAAAATAGAAGAATACGTAATCATTCTTCATACATATAAAACACGGTAGAAGACGTAATGAGTGGTTAATTTACTAATAAGCTAATAAATATTGTGTTCGGGTTGTTCTTTTTACAAGACGAGCATATGTTTGCTAAGAAAACCTTAGAACGTGTTGGTATTAGTTAATTAGAAAAAAAAATCAAGCAAATCGTTGTCGCGTAGTTTGGTCAAATATTGTATTTTGAATACATACATTCAAATAAATACCGTAGAGTTGTCATCGTTTTGTGTATATTGAATGACATACCATATGTATTGAAAAAAATAATTTCTTGAAAATTATTTGATTTTTATTGGATTTTATGTTTTTTTCTACGTATTTCGAATAATATTTTTAACAGTCATGAGTCCCATATATATTCTATAAATCGTTATAGTTATTAGTACGAAATAAGCTCTTTTTAAATAATTTCTTGACAATTATTTGTTATTTATTGGTTTTAATGTTTTTTAAGGATTTCGAAGAATATTTTCTAACAGTCATATCTCCATATTTATTCTATAAATCCTAATAGCTCTCCGAACAACTTTTTTTCTATATATATTGATTTATTATTTCTGTACCATTGGGTCGATAGGATTGTAATGTATTGAGCAAATCCGTCGGAAGACAGTTAGGTACAAATTAAAGGTTTTACAGTAATTTGTACAGATTTATTCTATCATTCTTGTGTCTATATTTGTGGTACTTCGTTACAATTTTCAAAACTGCCACTTACCTATGCAGCGAATGTTATAGCTCTTTCTTTGAATTTCGCTTGTTTGAATGGATTCCACCGTAGTCATTGGAAGACAGAAAGGTATCAGCATAGCGCTACAGTTTTTAATTCTTGTTTTCGATACTAATGTCCATGTATTTTAATGGTGATCATTTGCAACTTTATGAGCTGAATATGTGCACCAAATTAATCGTTTTCTTTGAGTGTAGGTGGATTAATTATTTGTCGCTTATACGAAGAAGATACGTAGACACTATTAATTTACCGTTATGGTTATTTTATTGATTTTTTATGTCAGTTTTGTCCTCTTATTTTCGTAGTGACTCTACGCGACTGTATAAACTAATATGTTAACAGAACTAGTAGTTTTCTTTGATTTAGTCGATTAATTCTTTATATTTTGTTTAAATGGATCGTAATATATAAAGCCAACCGTCGGAAGACAGATTTGGGACGGATTGAATGTAGGTTTTTTGATATTCTTTACATTAATAATGTTATTATGATATATATGGTGATTATATAAGTTCAAAACTTTTATATAATAAGCCGTTTACTTTGTTTCGGTGTATTAAATCTATTCCATTTCTTTTATGTCAATTTTGTATGGACAAATGTATAGTCACCATGAAAATATATGAATATTTACTCTTTGAAAATTTCTAAGCTGAATACAATAACTGTATTAGTCGTTTTTTCAAGTTTTGGTGAATTAATCACTTGTTTTTAGTCACTTGGAAAACGCTTAAATACTAGACATGTAACTACTATGTTAGTTTTTTTCGTACATATATTTCCATGATGCCTTTTATCAACTTTTCGGTTTGATATTCTTTGGCCTAATTCTTTGTCACTTGTTCGAACGTGTCGTAGGGTAGTCAGCAAGCCGTCGATGGACAGGTAGTCGCTATCAGCGGAGGGGCATACCTATATAACAAAGTTCGCACCACGTAGGTCGGTTTTTCTGCGTTTCGTCGTAAAATATGTTCTTTTTTTAAAAAAAAGCGGGAACGGCAGGTGCGTCCGCGGCCGGCGAGGCCACCTTTATCAGCCGCGTATTAAATTTATAGGCCCCACGGTTTTGGTAGCGCCGCGAGCGGTCTCCGACGCGCTATATCGGCCCGTCTTTGCGTTACGCTGTTCTATTTACGTTTGTTGTCTTTTTTTTTGCGCCACGACAAGACTGTAAGCGTCGAAAGCGTATCCCGTGTTTATTTGTGTATAAGTTCAAGCGGTAATTGATTAAAAGTTACAAATGCGTGCTGTGTTAGCGTCGACGGATCGTCTCTCGCCTGTACTACTATCGCGACCCATCTCGCGCCCGCGGTTGACAGAATAATAAGAAACGAAATAAATAATAACACACGATTACCATCGGCCCGAGACCGGGGCGTTTGTAAACTAGATCTCTCCGAGTCCTCGCCGAGAGATATGTTTATAACAAATTCAAGGTGGAAATTTGATTTTTATGTATTGTAATTATGTACTATAGAACTTATAAATACCTACATACATACATATGTACTTATAATTGAGTCAGAAGACAGAACGAATTTCATAATAAATTGGAGTAAATCTTGATCGAACACATTGTTTTCGTGAAAACAATAAATTGTTTTTTGTAAAAAAAAAATTGTTTTGTTTAATTTGAGATCCAGCAATGGGTTTCTATCGACACCTGTACGACGACAAGTGGAATGCCACGCCCAAATCACTGACGTCTATAACTTTGGACAGCGGTGGTCGTTTACCTTCCGGTAGTCTGCATGATTGTTTGTCTGATCTGCTATAAAATATTTGATTGAAAATTGAATTCACAGCTGAACTTGAAAAAATATGCTTGAAAAAATACGCTGAAAAAATATGAGAGATCCTTCTATTTCAGCCTAAGATATACTTTAAATCGTTTTTTTTAAAAGTAAAAGCATCGAGAGCTTCACTTTTAGGACTGAAGATCGATCTTAAAAATATCATAATTATTTATAAGACTTTTATTAACAGTTTCCAAGGATTTAATCTTCTGTTCACATATAAAATATGACAATAACTGAAATCTGTCTTGATTTATCGTTTATTTCCTATATAGGTCTATGAATTGAGACTTTTCTAGAAATATATAGCTACCACAATAGTAACGGAGGTTTTTGTGAGCATTTAAAAATAATTAGACCAAACTTTTTATTATCCTATATTTTATTATATCCAAAAACTTTACAAAAATATTGTTTGAATGGGCATATATCCTACATGATTTAGAATTGCTATTACGATTTGGTGTATTTTTCTTCTGATCCGATGTAGGTATACTTCTACCTGATATGGGAACGAATTGATGAGCAATTTGTTTCTGACACAAGCATCATATAACAAATGTAGGTTATATATATTATTCTGATGGTCAAAAAAAAGGAAATGCTTATGAAGATAGTTCATCATCAAAGCATTACAGCCGCGGGTGGGCCTTATCCTGGTTCAGTAAATTTTTCCAGGCGTATCTTAGTTTAGCTTTTTCTCTCCTCACACCTATTGCCTTTAAGTCATCTTCGACTCCATCTAGCCTTCTGAGCTTAGGTCTTCCGCGGCTTCTTTAACCTATCTGGTTTGCCATTTATAACGACAATTATTATAAGTAAATATGATTATATACTAACTAATTAGCTTAGTGGAGAGGTTACCGCTTTTGGAGTTAATGGTCGCGGTTTTCATAACCGTGTCCGGATAAATATATGTATGGCCTACAGATATTTCTCTGTCTGGTTACCCCACCAATCCGCATGAGACAAGCGTGGTGGGTTAATGTCCGTTCCTTCAGAAATGGGGTGGCCGTTTCTCAAGAAATGACTGATAAAAAAATATAGGTATTAATTCCGAGTCTGGGTGTGTTAACACTAGATATACCAGACCAGTCAAAATGACTGTTTTCGGTATTTCAATTTAAAATTCCTACTATGTGTACGTGTACCTGTACATCATGACTTTTCTAGTTATAACTAAATAATTAATTTTATAAAGTTTATATTACTGTATATATGTTGTTAGTAAAAATAATTTGCGTTCTTGACTGGTATATCTAGTGTTATCGCTGGTATATCTAGTGTTAATAATGGATCCTTAGACAAGTGTGATAGGCTATATCTATTCCTTCAGAAAAGAGATACCAATGATTAAAAATTAATTCATTGGCTTGATTTTAAAACATATATTAAAGTATGAGTCCATATCAGGCGTTATTAAAGATAAGAGTCTACAATTGATATGTTTTTCTTTTTATAATAAAATCCGATTAAATTTTAATCAAATATTAATATTATTTAGTTTAGTCTTATCTCAAAATTCGTGAACAGGACTGTGTATTAAATAAATAAATATTTTCTACTCTAAGTGGACGCATTGGGATCATAGAATAGTATTTATTATTCAAGTAAATGCTGCTACCCACTTCTGGGTATTTTTACCTATAGTTGCCTTTTAGAATACTCACGGGAAGAAATGACCCTATTTAAAATCAGGAACCACATAGAAAAGTTATGTAATATGTATTACTTAAACGTTATAGGTTAAAATTATACTATATATCTTAATTATACTATATGTGGTAGGATGCATTTTTCGCCAGTCAAACTTTGAATTGTTCAGGTGCAAATTAAAAACAAATAAATTTACTTTTTTTTATAATCTATGTACAATCTGTGTATTACTTGCCAGTAAGTTTAAAAACTGAAAATTAGATTAATAAAAATATGTTTAAGATGTAAAATACTTTTTTATATTGATTGTGCCTCTGAAAGACAGCATCCAAGTTTTCCTTCATTTTTCTTTTGTCGGATAGAAAGGCTGCCCATAGACATTTACATATAGCATAGACCACAGACATTTTAGAAGCGTTGCCGGCCTTTAAAAAATGTGTAGGCTTGCTTTTAGAAGGTTTATTGTCGTAACGTAATAGATTTCTGGTAAAACTAGGTACTGGATCAACACTAATCCAGATGGTGGGGATGAAACTTTCTATCCAAGATTTCCTTCAATCGAATCCAATGGAACTATGTATATGTTGTAGTTCCATTGGATAAAGAAGGATTCAGATGTAACAGTGTTTGTTTATGTCTGTTTGTTTACGCAGACACTGAAGTCAAAATATACTTAATACGCCATTGACAATTTAGTACAAAAAAACAATAAAGCATGTTTCAATTTGGCTTTAAGAACATTACCTTGGATATCTGTTAGTATAGAAGGAATATGTGTCAATTGAGAGTCGCTGAGTTAATTTGATCACGGATGCAATATCTCTAGCGCTGTGAATCAATCGATAGGAGACAGCTGAGATCCATTACCGTTGACTTGCATCAGTTGGCCTCGTCAGTAATATTGCCGCTGAGTACATACCAACACATTTTTCATATAGATAATGATACAGGGTGATTATTCTTTCATTTTCGTAACAACTTATTTGAAGTTTTTGTTAACATTTTTTATGGGTTAGGGACGTGAATGAGTAAGCGTGTCGCCTCATCATCATTATCATTAATAGCCTGCGGCAGTCCACTGCTGGACATAGGCCTCCCCCGAGAATAAGAATCCTAGCCCGATATTCGGCTTGACGCATCCAGTCCGCCAGACGCCCTGCGCAGATCGTCGCACCATTCAGCCGGGGGGCGTCTCACACTTTTTTGCCAAGAGGCGATTTTGACGAACGTAGCGTGCAGCGTGATGCAAAGCAATTAATGCCACCCATAGACAGAGCCATAGACAACACCATAGGCGTTGCAAAATGGGTTGTCGGCCTATGAATTTTTAAAAGGTTCCAATATGGGATCAGTTAGGTAATTCCGCTGAAGATAGACGGTTCTGCTGAGTGATTGTACGTGGAAAGAAGTGAAAAACGCATAGTACCAGTTCGCCATTCATCCAGTTGGTGGAGATGAAAGATTTCTTCGTTGCGAGTTAGTTATGCGGTAATGTTATTTATTTTAAACAATTCTTAGAAGCTTTTCTTTGGTATAGGTGATTAAAGATGGTGATGAGACATTCCACACATTACCAACAAATACATATAAACACATACACACACATTTTAATATATAATATTTAAGTTTTTATATTTATTTATCCATAGATTATCTATGCATAATCAATTAGAAATAAGGGGTGGGAGGCTAGTGATCTGAGATATAGACTCACCACTAGTTCAGTCACTAGCATGCCACATATGTATTATTCTCTATCTATAATTAAATTAATAAAAAGAACAAGATGAAAAAAAGACGTATAAAAGCTCCCACACACTGCCACTTATGGCGTAAAAATTTCTTTAATTATTACATGCTGTTGACATTAACTAAACAATTATTACATGTATAAATACATAACTAAACTAATAATATTGGTATTAAAATTATAATTTATTATTACATTTATTTATCTATGACATACATTCGATCGATCTTTTAAAGCAAAAAAGTCCTTAGTATTATAAATATTGTCATCTATTAGCCATTCATATAGTCTGTTTTTAAATAATTTTGTGTTCAATTGTTTTAATTCATGAGGTATATTGTTGTAGATGCGTATACACATATATTATAATAAATACATGTATCTTTGTGGTGTCGAATTAAATAATAATTATTATAATTAATGCTCAAAAATTTAGCCATTCAGTGAGATATGTCATAAATATCAGAAGGGGTGGATGATGTTATGCAATGGTTGCATATAAAAATGCATTCGTTGACAGCCGCTTATATAATACGATATTATAATTTATGATAAACTCCAGATTAGCATTTTTTGAGGCCGGCGTCGGCGTATTTGTTTTTGGGTACAAGTTTGTCGCTCTGTCACTTGTTTAATATACTCCGGCTGGCTTTATTATTCGTGTGTAAGCTTTCAGTATAGTATTTATATGTATGGTTTTATATAGTATGTATTATTATTATATTTTGTTGTTGTACACTTATATCTATCCTCCAAGCTTATCTTATCTCCCTTTCACTCCTGGGTTTGCTGGAAGAAAACTCAATTTTGAGTTAAGCTCGCCCTTGTACATATTTTTTCCTTTTAATTCTTGTATGTCGTGTTTTGTGTACAACAAAGTATTAAAGTAACTAAAGCTAAGTAACTGCCCATCTTTGTAATGGATTTCCGCAAGTAACGCCTGACTGAAAAAAAAATTATTTTTGGGATTTCGTTTTTTTCGCGGGTTGTGACTGTGAACTGATTGTGCAGATGGACTTATGGAATTATACTTTGAACGTATAGATAGCCGTTCAATAACCAGCGAACGGTGTCAATTGACACCTAACCTCAAATCGGCCCGTGTGGGATGTCGGGGTCAGTGGGTCCAGCACTCGGACACGAGCCGAGAGCCGAGTGGACTGCGACTATCGGCTTTATGACTGCACTAGCACCTCGTTATTGCATCTGCAGTAATACAGTTAACATGTATAGCAATTATGTAGTTCCAGCTTGGCTTATAAATGAACAGTTTATGGCGGATCTTTCTATCCTGGCTGGCTTTCTATATGAGGTTTTTTTTTATATAGGATATGTGATATCATCATTGTTATTACAGCCCCGTGTGTAGGGCTTACGATACCGGGATTCCGGAATCCCGAATACCGGAATTTATGTAAAAATACCGGTATTTTGGTATTACATTAGTTGATAAAAATTGAATTTATGCACAGTATAAATCTAATTAAAATAATATTGTGTCCTGATATTTCTAATTTTAAATATCAAATACTGGTATTCAGATTTTAGTTCAATATTGTAAGCTCTACCCGTGTGGGCTTTTGTTTCTCCAGCTCCTCAGAGCCATTACATCGCCTTGACTTCATGTAGCCATTTGAGCGTAGGCCTTCCGCAGCTTCTGCGGTTTGCCGTCTAGTAGGCTAGGGTACTCTGGTCTCGTCCACCCGTATAACGTGTACCAGCCCAACGAAGGCGTCCAATTTTGATGTTTTTGATGACGTTCGGCTCATTGTACAGCTCATAGAGCTCGTGATTTTGTATTAAATAAATAAATACTTACTACTGTGAGCAAGCGCATTGGGGATAATAGAATAGTATTTATTATTGACGTAAATCTTGCTACCATTTTCATTATTTTACGGGATGGGAAGGCAAACGAGCAGGCGTGTCAACTGTTGGAAAACAATCAACGCCGCCCATAGATATCCGCATTGCCACAGGCGTCTCAGAAGCGTTCAGAATTTCTTGGTATTTTTAACCATAGTCGCCTTTTAGGACCACACATAAAGGTTATGTGATATATATTAATTAAGCAATCTAGGTCTAAAGTTATTTATACTACATACTTATGACGTACTAAATGCTAACGACGCATTCTTCGCCAGCCAAACAGGATTTTGATTTCAGGCGTAAATTAAAAACAAATTTTGCTTTTAAGGAGATATATTACATACATACATATCGCTAAGCCTGTCTCCCGTAGGGGTAGGCAGAGACCACAGATCTCCATCAGCTACGATCTCGGCATATTCCCTTGCTTCCACCACACTCATTATTCTCCTCATGCAGGCCCGCCGCTTAAGGGTACTTTTGACCTGGCTTAAAATTTCAGCAATTCGGTCAAGGTATGTTTTCC
Organism: Baronia brevicornis; assembly: GCA_031353405.1. Lineage (NCBI taxonomy): Eukaryota > Metazoa > Arthropoda > Insecta > Lepidoptera > Papilionidae > Baronia > Baronia brevicornis. The sequence continues at coordinate 40,253 of JASFAT010002046.1, forward strand.
GTGGTCTTCCGCTTACCGACCCTTCCATCCACATTCGCAACGTAAATTTCTTTTGCCAGTCATCTTTCATCCATCCTCTCCATATGCCCAAGCCATCTAAGCGTCCGTTCTCCACATAGCTCTCATATATCTTTATTTCTTATTCTATCATTCAAAGTTTCACCGCACATAGTTCTTAATGCTCTATATATTATTCAGAAAGATTTAATATGCACAAGAAAAGGATTTATTTTTTAATGTTGGTATTATATGATTTAGTATAAGTAAACAGATATAAAATATGCTTCATTTCGCTGCTACGGTACAATGCATTATACACATTTACACACCAAAATATATTTTTTATAATAATATTTTTTATAATAGTGGTCTTTGTGAATGGACTTATCGGTAAAAATTTGGACGCCCATCTGTCCAAGTTAGGTTTAGGTAAGTGGGTTAAATTCAAAATTCAAAAAGCAGCCATATTGTGCATGGCTAGGATCGTGAGAAGGTTCCTTTCCTTGAAGCATAATCCTTCGTGTGCTTGGTTTATCCCGCCACGAAGGATTAATAACCCTAATGATAATATTATTTTTATAGATTTTTTTATATTAATAATATTGTTATTAAGAGAAAATTATGTAAATAAAAGAGAATAATAATAATCTTTATTTCAGACAATTTTTTTTTGGTCCATACATTTTACTTTATTTGAATTATATACACCTTAAAAATTATGTTATTAATTATTTTTAATTTTTTTTGTCTTATATCTCACTCTTATAAAACTATAATATATAAACTACAGTAGCGAAAAAGATATTAGCTCAGAATTATGTTATGGTAAAGTGCAGCGTTGATCTTCAGCTAAACCGTGTTTATTTTGGTGTATCTATTTCTAGGAAAAGTTTCCATGCATCTAGTGTTTACTTGTTCAGAGGTTATTCACTTTATCTGCCATTTTGCCTGAATCTTTTATCGCCGACAGAGTGGAGACACAATATATAGAGTATTGATATTGATGTAGGATTCCTAGCCATCTGAAGGGCAAATAGCGGGGGCGGCCAATGCTAAAAGAGGGGTGGGGTTTAGCACGGGTTGTGGAGCTTGCGAATGGTATTGGTTAATTATAATTTATACCCACCTATCTCGGCTCACATTTCGTGGCTTTTGTGTGCTGTTGCGTTGTCTACTTATGACGTATATAAACGTATTCGTGTTAAGTGCTCGGTTATTTTCGTTCTTTTTGAATTTATCTATTTTAATGCATCTTCTCAACAGCTAAACGCAATATTAACCCCTTCAGACCTGAATTATTGTTAAAATATTTTTTTTACTAAATTCAGGGTTCTGCTGGGGCTGACCTCAATCCTTCCTTGCGACTCGTGGGATTCACTAACACGAATTAATAATATACCTAATTTGTTGAAAAATGAGGGCGACGTGTTCGCCACCCGTCATTTCCTGATTCTCACGAGGGCGAGAAGCGACCAAAGGAGAGCCGCTTCGCTGCGATGAATGGTAGCGGATGGAGCTCTGTGGTCTCTGCAACCCCCTGCGGATGATAGGCGTGAATATATAAAAAAAATACTAAGTATTAGTAAGTAGGACATCATTAAAACGAATGTGTGAAAAATCATATATTTATTTATTAAGTTTTCCGAATTTTCCGGCATGTGCATAATTCTGCACACGAGGTCGAAAGAGAGACATAAGAATATTTTATTTTGAATCAAATGAAATATAAATAGAAATAGAAAAAACATTATTCATGACACTCTTTTTTTACAATAGCTATAATTTTATAGAATATTATAGAACAATTAATTTATAGAATATTATATTTTGAATCAAATGAAACTAACTCAAATAGAAATAGAAAAAACATTATTCATGACACCTTTTTTTACAATAGCTATAATTTTATAGAATATTATAGAACAATTAATTTATAGAATATTATAGAACAATTAATTTATAGAATATTATATTTTGAATCAAATGAAACTAACTCAAATAGAAATAGAAAAAACATTATTCATGACACCTTTTCTTACAATAGCTATACTAAAAACTTATTTATTTAATACTTTATTGTACACAAAACAGGAAATACAAGAATTAAAAGGGAAGAAGATGTACAAGGGCGAGCTTAAATCAAAATTGAGTTTTCTTCCAGCAAACCCAGTAAATAATATACAAATAAACGACAAACAAAAAGCGACACGATAGACATTACAAAAGTACGCTAATATTTAATCTAATCTCTGAATAGCTAATTGGAATTACGCTAACTGTTGTGTTGCGGATGTCTGTGTACGGCGTTGATTGCCTCATCGGACGGCACACTTGCTCGTTTGCCCTCCTATTCCATAAAAAAATCGAAAGCGTCTTTCAATGGTGATCTAGTAGTACATTGGCTATTGGGGTCATCAAATATATCACCCTAAAACCAAATCAATTAGGCGATGTCAGTCAATTGATGACAATAGTTATCGGAAACCGTTATTTTGATGTTATTGCCCAAGAGATCGAGCTAAGTGAGACGCGTTCTCGATCCAGCACTAATGAACGCTAGATAAGGTTTATCTGTAGTCACATATTTTATTTTTGCACCTCGCTAGCTTACATAACAATTTACACACACACACACACACACACATACATAATTAAGAATCGACGCAAAAAAGCAAAAACGTAGTAAAATGCAAAATGAAGACAAGATTATTAATGGAGTCAGGCGTTACCTTACGAAAATCCATCACCATGTGGACAGTCAAAAGTTTTACTTAGCTAAGATCCGCGATAAGCAAAACAATAACAGAAAATTAATAATGTGTGTTTTCCTGTTGGATGAAGTGGATTTATTTCGAACTTAAACCAAAAATTTACCAAAAATCGGCCATCAACTCTCCACCCACTAACCATTATACACAACACCAAACACACACTACCACTTTTCCACCTTGTAAATGACACGTGTTTTTCCCCAAGACGAGGTATCTTCAGGTATAATAGTCTCTACGGAAGACAGCCGAAAAGTCATAACCTTTTCGGCTGTCTTCTGTTTTCTGTTATTGTTTTGCTTGTCGCGGATCTTAGCTAAGTAAAACTTTTGAATCTATATGTATATGATATAGATTCAAATCCAATTTTGCATTGCTACAGTTCATACCTTCCGTGAACTCAACAACTGTGATCGCTGCGATGTTGCGGATGTCTATGGGCGGCGTTGATTGCTTTCCATCAGGCGACACGCCTGCTCGTTTACCTTCCTATCCCATAAAAAAAAATAATAATATATTTATTGACCATACAACTCGGGTCTAGTAGTGTAGTGTGCACTCGTTAGATTAAAATTATAAATATAGTTTTGTGTATTTGTTTTTATATTAAGGATTTAATTTTAGTTATTGTAAAAGAAAGGTGTCATAAATAAAGTTTTTCTATTCTACTCTATTCTATTCTACTACATCTAAGGATGCTATACGAGCATTTTTTTAAAGTGCTGTAATATGAGCTAATTCGTTTTATGTATTAACGGCCTCAGTATACCATTGGAGCTATACTTCAATCTTATTAATACAGATGACAAACGTGACAGACAAGCGTTCACTTAGTTCTTATGTATGGCATACAGATATATACAGCGTGGTGAGTTAATGGCCGCCCCTCCAGAAATGGGGAGGCCATTGCCCATCTGTGGGATATATATGAATTGTAAAAAAATTTCTAGTAAAAGTTTTTTTTTATTTATATTCACGCTTATCCCCCGCAGGGGTTGGCAGAGACCACAGAATTCCATCCGCTACCATTTATCACAGTGAGAAACAGGACGTGACGTGTGGCGAACCACGCCGCCGTCATTTTCAACAAATTAGGTATATTACATTCGTCTTAGTGAATCCCACGAGCCGCAAGGGAGGATGGAGGTTAGTCCCAGCAGAGTCCTGCATGCTGAAGTAAGGCACCATAGTACCCGGGGAGCCCGATCCCGGGACTGTCGGCACGCTTGCGACTAAGCTCGCCCCTAGCCACGCATCCATTGCCACGGCAGACCGTGGATTGGCGGAGAGGAAGGGAAAGGATAGAGAAGAAAGGAAAGGACAGGAAAGGAAATGCGAATTGGGGTGATTACCATACTCGGAATAAATATTTATAAATCCATACATATACTAGTAAAAGTTATAGGGCTGTAAATAACTTTTTATTGTAATTATAACAATCTTGATGGAGAAAAGTGGTGTAAAAAAGACTTTGTTGGCTGGAGAAGTCTTGATAACGTAGTATTAGGGAGTATAGGCGTATATTCGCTGCCGGAATGGGTCAATATATATTGGTGAATGGAAATCAAATAGTTCTTCGGGTGACCTTGAAATGCGACCTCCAGGGTCGCCCGCTTCCTCCTTTTGGTAATTAACCACGAATGGGCCCGATAAGCGGGACGATAAAGAGTCAGGTAGAGCCGTCACGGACCATTTACTTCACCTACATTCACTTCTAGATATGGTTTCAGAACCAAACTTATAAAACAATGTTTTCAAGTGATACTTACTTCTACGACTTGAAGTTATAGTATTAAAAATGTAAATTAATGTAGGAAGACCGCTGTTAAAAGTAAAAGGTTTTATTTTTAAATTTTATTATGTGTAGAGAATGATAAATAGAGTTAGATGTTTTTTTTTTTAATTTACGATGCATATATGTATCGAATTAGCAAATTAAAGTGGCGATGGATTAAAATCACGTCGGAGATACGACAATTGCTGGAGTAGACGAGTGCTATAGTGGAGACTGCGTCACGGCAAACATAGTGTGTGACGCCCTCCAGCTAGATGGCGCGACGATCTGCGCAGGGCGGCTGGCAGAAACTGGACGCGTGAAGCCGAAGATCGGGCTAGGTTGCGTTTCTTGGGGGAGAACTATGTCCAGTAGTGGACTGCCGTAGGCTGTTAATTGATTGATATGCAATATTATTGGGTAAGGTCTGTCGATTTTTAAGAAATGAACATTAACCTGCTACGCTTGTCCAAGGCGGATTTTTGGGGATATTTTTTTAATAGCAGAACAGACAAGCGTTGCCCGCTTGTCTGCTCTGAAATGAAAAGAAACGGGGACATCCACATCACAAGGGTGTAGGATCGAGCCTCGGGCACGAACCCGCACAGCAACTCAATGGGACGACTGCCCCCCGGTCCTAGGTGCCGCTGTTCCCAGTGGCTTTTGGGCGTCCTTTACCGACTTCATGTCGTCGAGATATGGCTGAAGCTATTCCTACGTTGGTTCCGTCGCCAGCTCTCGTCCCTCGTGGGAGTCAGGTGGCGATAGGAGGATTTCGCGTGGGAGCGAACGTCCTTCAGGAGGGTGACCGTGGAGGCGAGCAAAGGTGTGAGTGTGGCTATTATCAGCTCGGTCGAACATCTTCCGAGCCAATCGGACCAACGGGCATGTGAGTGGTGGTAAACGATCACAGCTGCCCATAGTTAACCTCAACGCCAGACGCATTGCAGGCCTATAACAAAAATAAAATTTAAATAAATAAATAAATTCTTAAATGACATCTATAGAATTATGTATGTAATTAATAAACTTTGTGATGGGTTTTTTAGGAATTAAGAGCAGGAGTTCTTGCTTTTGTTTATAAAAAAATGACGGCGACCTGGTTCGCCATCCGTCACGTCCTGTTTCCTCCTAGGGCGAGAAGCGACTAATTGAGAGCCGTTTCGCCACGATGAATGTGAGAGGAAGGATGGATGAAAAGATGGATGAGTGTGGAGGAAGCAAGGAAGGTGTGCCGGGATCGTAGCGGATGGAGATCTGTGGTCTCTGCCTACCCCTACGGGAAATAGGCGTGACGATATATATCTATGTATTTTTGTTTTATACATACATAAGTTTCTTAACCACGCAACATTTTCCCGGATCTTAGTGGAGTAATTCTTGTCTTTTCATCATCATTTCCACAAAGTAAACCTTGACTAAATTAATATAAAACATATAATATTAGTTTATTTTTAAGCGAAGGAAGGCAAACGAAGCGAGTCACCTCGTGGAAAGCAATCAACGCCATTTAAGACATTGGCAGTGCGATAAGCATTTCAGAAGCGTTGCCGTCCTTAAAGATGTAGGCCTGTTTTTGAAGGTTCAAATGTCGTATCACTCAGAAACACCGCTGAAGGTAGCTGCTTCTGCATGGTATTGGTGCGTGTAAAGTAGTTTCGGGAAAAACGCACCGCACTTGATCGCCATTCACGCAGATGGTGGGGATGAAACTTTTAGGATAGAAAAGAAACAGTTTCGTCTTGTATTATTCATAAAATTTTAAACAACGTGTGTATACTCCAAATAATATATTATATGCTTTTAATACGCCATAAAAATGAAACAGGTTTGTTTTTAAACATTAAAATATGTAATGATATGTATATATAACATTTTATTTCACCCGTAATAAATATGAAGTCTTCAAACATAATTCAGAAGACGGCCGATTGGGTCAGTGGCAGGGCCTTCCGCCCGCGGAGTGAATGGTCGCGGGTTCGATCCCCGCATCGGAATAAATACAATCGGTATGGACTACAAATATTTATTCCGACTCTGGTAACCCCGCCAATCCGCAGTGGACAAGCGTGGTGGGTTAACGTCCATTCCTCCAGAAATAGAAAGGCCCGTGCTCAGCAGTGGGACATATATGGGCATGTTTTGTAATATTATTAAGGTTTTTATTTTAGTTGTTCTAAAAAGAATGTGCTATTTCTGTAATGATGAACGGATGATGCGTTTTAGCCGAAGACCCATGTACAGCAGCGGAAGATATAATGATCAGTGACAAACAAAAACTATTAGGTAACTTGGAATGACGAACAAGAATTCAAGTACTATCAAAATATAGTTTTCTTTAAAAAAAATCATTTTATTAGTTGTTAAGTGTTAATATAATAATTATATTGTCGTTTGAAATATCATTCGTTGATAATTTTTATTGAAATATGTTTCACATCAAAACTACTATAACAATATGGCGCACGAAGTTTTCTGCGGATGACGCAAGATGGCGGTGTACAACAGCCATTCGGGCGGGACGTCGGACCTCTCGGCGCGAAAACAGGCCTTACTATCTATTTATTATAAAGGTAAATCTTCAAAACAAATTGACAAGTTTAAATAAATGTAAAATGGTTTTGTAAAAGAGAAATAAATGGATTTGAAATGATAATTGTTTTTTGATTTTATTCTTGACCAAATTTACATATTTTCTCTCATTTTCTAATATTAGTTGATATTGTACCAATTTTTATATATATTTATATATCTTGTTTAAATTTTCAATCGTTAATAAAATACTTTTATATTCATGCACTCAAGTTCAAATACATTTTTTTTAACTTGTAACGGATAACCCTTGATGTTAATACAGTTTTTTCAAGTTACTAATTCATTAATTAATTTTAGTTTTATATGGGAGGAAAAACATTCTCTTATGTAAAATATTTAGCAGGATATAAATTAAGCAATAAATACCGTTAGTGACGAAGCGAGGAAATCTCTGGAAAAAAATTAGGAATTGACTTAATTTTTTTATATTGCTTCTTTTTCTGAATTAAGCGTCTTTTTATTATATACTCTGTATGTACATTTCAGGAACTCGATGTATAATACATTTGGGGCAATTTAATAAAGAAGAATTCCATCCGTATAATGGATTTCCACAAAACAACGCCTGACTCCAATTATCAAATCAAATATAGCGTAACTGATATAAATTGGCGGGAAAAATCCCTGCGAGTACTTAAACGTACGTCTGATTTCTGTTCAATCGGCAATTGTGTCATGGATGTTGCCAGTATTAAGATTGATAGATCAGTTTGCTTAGGGTAGTCGTTTCCCGTGATTACAGTCTAGACATGATGTAATGGATTCGCTCGGCTACTGATTGTCTGTCTAGGGCAAAAGGTATATTAATACAATTGAAGAATATTCTATATGTCGACAGCAAAAAGCGAAAACGCTGTAAATGACATAGATTTTTCGCACATTAGCCTGAGTTTCACAGCTCATTCATTTTTCAAGCCGTTCTTTTATGTTTTTTCTGTCTTTTTTCCGTAAACATTCCCTGTATTAAAGTAAACAAAAATATTCAAATCGGTCGAGCCGTTTATGACTTTTAGCGAGACTAACAATATATATATATATATATATATATATATATATATATATATATATATATATATATATATATATATATATATATATATATATATAATATATATATATATATATAGAATGGCAAAAAGCAATAACTCTAATTCCTATACTGTTATTAAGAACAATGTATGACTAGGAATTTTAATGTAGACAGCTCTTCTACAATCGTCTATGTCTTGATCATCAATATTATGACCTTATCTGTCCGTGAGGTATGTGAAAAAATTAAAAGTATTTTGCATTTTCGCCAGGACAATATATTTTTTTTTGGAGCGCTCGCATTTTTAACTTATATTTGGTGTTCACGTGATGCAATTACGCCTTTTGCTACCAATTTGGTCAATTTATGTGTCTTGGTACGAAGTAAGGAATGCCTTTGGCTAAAAATGACGACGAAAGAAAAAAAAAATTAAATAAAATTATGTGTGTTACTACACAAGTTTACATCGATGTATAAAGATCGATGCGTCTGTTAATGAAGCTCCATATAGGTGGTAATATGAATTAAGTTATAATAGTTGATAGAGTAGATATTATGAGCGTTTAAAACATTCGTGAGGGCGTTTTATTGAGCATATTTAAAGAAAAATGCGAAAACGCAGTAAACCGCAAACTTAAAACTCACCATCAGAGCCAAAAACCTTTTAAGGTACCCGAAAAATTTGCATCTGATCACTCGAAAATAGTCAGTTTCAGTGCTCTACAAAATTTTCTATGGGTCCGTATTTTTTTATGGGATAGAAAGACAAACGAGCAGGCGTGTCATCTGACTGCAAACAATCAACGACGCCCATAGACATCTGAAGTGCCATAGGCAGTGCGGGAGCGTTGCTGGCCTTTAAGGAAAGTGTCATTATGGGAGAGGGGAAGGAGGAGGGCGTTGGGCCTTCGGAACTCAACCGCTCACCGTACGAAGCGCGGTAGCTAAACTACCACACAGACGCCAGTTTTCTGCGGGAGTGTGGTACTTCCCCGAGTGTGACTCTATTCTGTGCCGATAAATACAGAGCAATAAATAAGACACATTGGACATACAATTAATTTGACTAAGCAGTCTAATACAGTCCTGATTCCCACGAAGGCGAGAAACGACTAATGGAGGGCCGTTTCGCTGCGATGAATGAGAGGAAGAATGGATGAGCCAGTGTGGGGAGGGATCGTAGCGGATGGAGCTCTGTGGTCTCTGCCAACTCCCGCGGGGGATAGGCGTGAATATATAAATAAAAAAAAGTCTAAAAAACAGATTGAGATTATTTGCATAATATTCCACTATTTGTAAAAATCGATTACCGCGGAATGATGCTCTGTAATTATGAGATGATATATCGATCTTTATTCTCTATATAGTAAATGCAATTAAACTTGTCGCTTTTGCGTTTATCACATAACTTATAAACGATAACGGAATATGATGTAACCTCGTGACCATTCTTAGCTTTTTTTACAGCATATATATTATATATGGGACTGCTGAATACGGGACTTTTTTATTTCTGGGGGAATGAATATTAAAATAAAGTCTTCGACAAGTGTGGTTTATTTATACTCTTTCACGTCGGTGAAACGTGAACACTGACAATCCGTTTGCTTCACAAGCTCAGAGTCACTCCGACACCAATGTAGAGGGCTATCTATGCTCGGAGTTTCTCTGGTGGATATGATTCGGAATGAATAAATGTGTTACTGACTGAAAAAGTTACTAACGAAGTTTCTCTGTCCAATGAGTGTAGGTTTGACTAAGCCATCGCGTATTTTCATCTGTATGTACTGTGAATTAATATGTAATAATTTAATATGTATTCTTTTTTTTATGAGATAGGAAGGTAAACGAGCAAGCACGACACCTGATGAAAAGCAATCAACGACGCCCATAGACATCTGCAGCGCCATGGGCAGTGCGGAAGTGTTGACGAAGTTTAAGAAAAGTGTCATTATGGGAGTGGGGGTAGAAAGGGAGGGGGAGGGTGTTGGGCCTCTGGAACCCAGCCTCTCACCGTACGAAGCGCGGTAGCTAAGCTACCACTCAGACGTCGGTTTTCTGCGGGAGTGTGGTACTTCCCCGGGCGAGCCGACTCCATTCATGCTACAGAAAAAAAATATTCTTGACAAAGTATTCGTCTGCAGTGGGCTCTACTACTATCTGCTATATATAACTCATGTGTGTTACTGCAGAAGGAAACAAAATTTATCTATCTTTCTAGTGTAAAATCGAGCCGACGACGATAAATCCTCATTTAAAAATAGTTATTTAACAAAAAATTGGAACACGGTTGATGTTAGCAGTTGAATACGTTGGAAAATTCAAACTGACGTACTCACCAGCGCACATCCTGTATATGACAGCATACCTTTTTACTAACTAGTATTTACCGTGTTATAACGCCAAAGGTTTTTCTAGTCAGGTTGAAAATATAATATTGACACTGCTTTTTTCTACAATCGTACGCCTCATACGTATTACCTGATGGTAATCAATCAATTTCATATCATACCAAAATAAATTATTGCAAAATTTACATTAAAAATATTTCAAATGCGTTGCCGGGTTTTAAGAAATATTTATGTTTGTTTTTTAGAAATTTCGATGTCGTATCGGTTCGAAAATACCGCCCAAGTTAATTGATTCAATATGGGGAATGAAAGTGGTCAGTCAGAACTTTTACTTAGCTAAGATCCGCAACAACTTAGCTAAGTAAAAGTGGATCTTTGCTAAGTAAAAGTGGGACTTAGCTAAGTAAAAGTGGATCTTAGCTAAGTAAAAGTTCTGACTGTCCACATACTAATGGATTTCCGCCAAATAACGTCCCCCAAAAAGTCCATTAATCATATGGAGTGGAGTTTTTCGAAAAACGCAGTGATCAGTTACTATCAGTTGACGTGATTGAATTTTTTTGTAGAAATGGTAGGAAAACGAGCGCTCTTACATCATGGTAAGTAATAACAGATATTAGTGCATAAATGCTTTACTAATGGGATTGTGGTGTATTGACTATCTTAGGGTAAAGATGTGAATAATGGGAGGGGAGGAAGGAAGTAAAAGAAGGGGATTTTTTTTATCAAGATTTCTGCACTTACCATATGATTTTTCTATAACAGGCAAACGAGCATGCATTCACACGGTGGGAAGTGTTGATCCCCGTCCATAGACATTCGCAACGCCAGAGGCGTCTCAGATGCGTTGCTGGCGTTTTGCGAACACATACGTAATAAAATAGTAAATTCATATTGGTTGTCAGTATACAACCCAAGTATTAAAACCTCATATTAATATATACATATTTATCAGCGCCAGATGCTCCAATAGAACGCCTGGCATATGCCGAGCAAGAACCATTTTATGACACTTGTTAGATTAAAATTATTTTCAAGCCTATACATACCTAAAAGGCCCGCAACGCTTCCGCGACTCCTGCGGTGTCGCGGTTGCCTATGGGCCGCGTTGATTTCCTTGCCATCAAGCAACACGCTTGCTCGTTTGCCCTCCAATCCCATAAAAAAATTCCTTTTGTTTTGTTTATTTTTGTATAAGGTTTTAATTTAAGCTATTGTAAAAAAAGTGTCATGAATAAAGTTAGTCGCCCTCTCTAGTAGTTCGCCCTCGTGAGAATCAGGACGTGACGGGTGGCGAACCAGGTCGCCGTCATTTTCAACAAATTAGGTATATTAAATTCGTCTTAGTGAATCACATGAGCCGCAAGGGATGATGGAGTTCAGCCCCAGCAGAGCCCTGCATGCTGAGGTAAGGCACCATAATACCCGGGGGAGTCCGATCCCGGGACGGTCGGCACGTTTCCAACTGAGCTATTTTCTATTTTATATATATGTGAGGTGGTGATTCGCATCCTCATTTGCCTGGTCTTATATATATATATATATATATATATATATATATATATATATATATATATATATATATATATATATATATATATATATATATATATATATATATATATATATATATATATATATTATATTTTATTTAGTCTATCGTTGACTGGATGTAGATTTTTATCTTTTTAATAAGTCGACATCTAGGAAGCTTTGCTTGCGTCTAAACAGGAAATCGTACGTCGAGGCTGTTTCTGCGTGACAGGCGGCGTGCTGGACCACCAAAAAAATGGGAAATGAATAGATTCGCAAGGCGACACTCGCCCGCCATATAATTAATTACACGTATTCAAATAATCAGCGACATTGTCACTCACTCACTCGCGCCCAATGTGGGCCGACGTTGACTCGACGGTACACGACGCGTCACAGAGTACGCGCTACAGTATCACCACCGCATACTATTCAGATCTGTCTCTGCGAGGCGATCTACTTTTATTGTAAAAAAGCTATTGCTACAGTGCCAATTAATTTGATCTGGTTTTGTACAAATAGATTATGCCACCTTAAAACAATCAAGTGTCCTCAATGGACTCCTTAAGGGAAATGGAAGCGAGGCCGACCCAAACACACCTGGAAGCGCTTCGTAGCGGCCGAGGCGAAATCCATCGGGTTGACGTGGCCTGAAGTGAAGCGTGTCGCTCAAGATCGATCCCAATGGAGAAGCACTGTGGATACCCTCTGCTCTACTTTGGGGACATAGAAAAAAAAATACAGTCAATATACTGCGATACAAACTAAGACCAAATGTAGACGTCTCTATCTCTGTAGTCGCTCCTTCATATCTGAGGATTGTGGTAATCATTATGTTGTCCGCATCTGGAGTGTATTTTGCTTCTCCACCGGCACCTATCCATCGCTTCGTTGAATATGGTGGAACTTCTTTGGTGATCGGCCTTTCGACTATTTTCTTTCCGTATTACTAACTGTAATGATTTTTTTCAAGTTTTCATCTTCCTTCCTCATAATGTGACCGAAGGATGCACTGGCGACATATGGTGGACAAAAAGATTTTCAATTTTAGTTGTGATAAGATCCACATATTTGTGCGTTTGTCGCGTGCCTCCAACATCACATTTCGAATGCATCGATCCTTTTTCTAGTCTAGTGATAGCGACATCTATATTCTGTATCTGCATACTATTGACGAACCACACTTATGTTTAGATCAGTTATACAAATATTTTATTTAATTTATATTTGAGTGGTATTACTTTGTGGTGTAGTAGTGGAGCACAATAAATCTAAAGTCGTAGTTATCTTTATATATAAAAATCAATTGCTGTTCCTTAGTTTTGTTAAAACTCGAGAACGGCTGGACCGATTTGGCTAATTTTGGTTTTGAATTATTTTTAGAAGTCCAGGGAAGGTTCAAAAGGTGAGTAAATATGATAAAAATATTAGAAATATAATAAAAGCAACAATTTCATTTTCCTTTATTTTTTCATTTCTTTAGTTTTGAATTTTGGTTCTTTCATTGATTACGATTCCTTTTTGTTCCTGTTAAGTTTTGACCACATTTTTTACTTAAGTTGAAACATTCTGCAATTATGGTTCAAGTTTTTTATTTATTGATTCTGAGGCGGTATTTAGTTTGCCGGGTCAGCTAGTGATGTATAAAAATATCTTAGTATAATTAATAAAAATTCTGATAGTTAGATAAATTAATAGTCTTGACTTAAAGGTCGGTAAGGCTTCCTTAATACTTATGGTGTCGCGGGTGTTGTTGCTTGCTTTCCATCAGGCGACACGCTTGCTCGTTTATCATAGTGGCGCGTGGATCAGCAAAGAGATTTCCGCGAAAACCACTATAGTGGCGCATTGTTTAGAAAGAGAATATTCGCGTAAAGCCATTATAGTGGCGCCTCGTGCCTAAAAGGTTAAGAAAAATAACCTTATACTTTGAGTGGAGGAGGTGTATTGTTCCATTTCAAGTGAACTGGTGCTGCTGATATTGTTTAGTCTGTGGCGCGGTTTCCGTTGTGCCCACATGCGAAGTTTATCTGCGTCGCCGCGAGTGTTTAGCTGCATATCAGATACAGGTTTGCATTAATTACGTACCCGGAAGGACTATCGACCAGTTCTCTTAATTGACTCCTACGCGATCGCTCTTAGCGGCCAAAATATTTAGTTTTAATTTGAAAACTGCGCTTCATACACAATTGCCGGCTGCGGTGTACCCACGTAAATACGACACAGGGACCGGGATATTCAAGAGACGAGCTGATGTATGTGTTCGCAAACACACACACACACACATACTTTGGGCGGCGATGACCACTTATACTAAGTCAACCTGCGAACATGGTACTTGACCTCTGAGAGCTTCAGAGAATTATATTTTAATAATATAATATTTAGTCTATGGTTAACTTTGATTGTTTATTTTCAGGCAACACGCTTGCTCGTTTATCGTTAATTAAAAAAACACAAAATGTTGGAAGATCCATGAGACCCGAGAAGTACATTCTTTCATAATATCAAAGTTAATTTTTTTCCACAAAACAATACTTGGTACTTTTTTAGCAGTTGATGATATGCTTCGCCTTAGCCTGTATTACATCAAACATTTTCATTACTACTATAATATATGCGTACCATGTATTTGTAAAATTAATAACATACAAATTACATGTAAATTGACTTAACTATAAACTATGCATATGTGATAGCATTTTTTGATTTAAATCTTATCGCTATCCTGAAACCACGTGAGTGAAGTGAATTGAAGGCAGGATGTTCTCTCAATATTGGCAAAAAATAATTAGTAAGCATGCGTTTACTAATTATTCGATTATTATATACCTATAACCTAGTTTTGCCACCGAAAATATAAACCTGTACATATAAACAAGTTATCATGACGATGTTGTGTTATTTTAAAACTTTCGCGATTTTAATCAATAACATTAAAAATGCCATACATCCATAGCAGTTTGTACGTAAGTATGTTTATACATTTTATGGTTTCAGTTGCATGCCTTGAAGCAATAAAGGCCCCCGCAAAAAATACAATTTAACAACAAAATAAGAAATTAAATTGCAAGTTTATATATGGTGTAAGGTCTTCGAACCTTTTTTTTATCAAATACAACACTTGAGACATCTTTTACGGGGCACAGGAGCGAAACATGCATTTCTGCAACATGACCAACTTCTCTAATTCATTCATTAATTTTTATTTTCACAACATGACCTACTTCTCTGATTTAATCATTAATTTTTATTTCTACAACATGACCAACTTCTCTAATTCATTCATTATTTTTTATTTCTACAACATGACCAACTTCTCTAATTCAATCAATATTTTTTATTTCCACAACATAACCAACTTCTCTAATTCAATCATTAATTTTTATTTTTACAACATCACCAACTTCTCTAATTCAGTCATTAATTTTTATTTCTCTAACATGACCATCTTCTCCAATTTAATCATTAATTGTTATGCTATATGCTTTTTCTAGAGAAAGTGATTCTTAGCTAGTTTGGGCACATAGCGAGGATGGATGAAAGATAACTGATAAAATAAATTTACGTTATGGATAAAAGGGTCGGTAGGGAAAGACCAAGGAGAACATACCTTGACCAAATTGCTGACGTTCTCAAGAAAGGCCAGGTCAAAAATACCCTTAATCGATGAGCTTGTGAGAGATGATGAGTTTGGATGAAGCAAAGAAAGCGTATTCTCTTACGGTGCCGAGACGTGGACACTGACAATCCGTCTCCTCGCCAAGCTCAAAGTCGCTCAGAGGGCTATGGAGAGAGCTATGCTCGGGGTTTCTCTGGTGGACAGAATTCGAAATGAAGAAATTCGCCGGAGAACCAGAGTCACCGACATTGCTCTTCAAGTTAGCAGACTGAAGTGGCAATGGGCTGGACACGTTTGTCGGAGAACCGACAATCGTTGGAGTAGACGAGTGCTGGAGTGGGGACCGCGACTCGGCAAACGTAGTGTGGGACGCCCTCCTGCTAGATGGAGCGACGATCTGCGCAAGGCGGCTGGCAGAGACTGGATGCGTGTAGCCGAAGATCGGGCTAGGTGGCGCGCCTTGGGTGAGGCCTATGTTCAGCAGTGGACTGCCGCGGGCTGATATTGATATTGAAAGAAAGCGTGCCGATCGTAGCAGAAGGAAATCTGTGGTCTCTGCCTAGCCCTACGGGAAAGAGGTGTGATGGTATGTGTATCCATTTTAACTATTTCTATTATTTCTATAGTATGGCAGCCTCTATAAGTTTCTCAGCTCATAGATATTGCAATACCAAGGGAACTGCAGATGTACTGCCTACCTTATGTTAAGGATGTGGATAATGGGAGGGGAAAAAAAGTAAAGGAAAAACTCACCCTGAATTTCAGAGTGGTAAAGCCACGCTGCAGACGAACACTTTGTCTAGAACGGCGTATTATTTGCCCGTAGCATAAATGGGCAAGCTCGCCCGGGGAAGTACCACACTCCAGCAGAAAATTGCCGTCTGAGTGGTGATTTAGCTACCGCGCTTCGTCTGGTGAGCGGTTGAGTTTCGAAAACCCAAATCCCTCCCCCCTCCCCCTCACATAATGACCTTTCCTTAAGAGCCGGCAACGTTTCTGTACTACCTATGGCACTGCGGACCTATATGGGCGGCGTTAATTGCTTTGCACCAAGCCACGCCTGCTCGTGCTGCTCGTTTGCATTGCTCTCCCGTAAAAAGGGAAAGAACACCTTCTCTGGTCTCAAGATCCTTATATACCCCATATGAAACATGATACACAGTAAAATATTAATCATTTGAGGTTGATATATTGGAGGGTGTGCTATTTCCCCATTTGAGCAAGCTCATTCGTTCTTCTACAGAACCTCATTTACACCATATACACGTCAACGAATCACAAACAAACATTACAAGGTTCAAACGAAAACGTGGATTAAATAGGTCATGTTAGTTTTACAAATGTAACGTACTAAACGAGGATTGTACAGGCGAAGGCAAATTAGTTTTCTCGACTGTAATAACACCAATTAATAATTGCACTACGACGTTTTTTTGATTGAACGTGTAGAGAGATATTTAGTTCTAACGATACGTCGACTTGACGACTGACGACTGACGACATTTTATTATCAGATGAGTATTTTCGATATAAATACAATATCAAAAATATTTACTCTTCTAATATAAAAAAACTGAACTTAATCTTATATATAACTGTCAGTGGTGTCCAGCGTTGGGCATAAACCCGAACTGAGATTAACAGTAGAATAAATGAGATGTCGGTTTCAGTAACTAATCTAAGTCACTCATTCACACTAGAGGTGTGCATCGATTATCGAAGGTGCAATCAAATGTACGTTACAGTTTCGATTAACATATAATATACAATATATTTTTTTGTTTAATTAATTTATGTAGTTAACAGTATATTTAGTATTATGATTTAGATCGCGATTATGAGATGGATCGCGATCGCGATTTTGAGATGGAAGGACGATATTATCAGGGACGTAAGACATGGTTGGATGTCGATAGCTCAAGATCGACAAGAGTGGTAGAGATTAAAACAGCCCTACATCCAAAGTAAGACATAAAAAAGGCTGTAATGGATAGAAAGATATATTATTAATGGAGTCAGGCGTTACTTTGCGGAAATCCATCACTATATGGACAGTCAAAAGTTTTACTTAGCTAAGATCCGCGACAAGCAAAACAACAACAGAAAATTAATAATGTGTGTTTTTTCCGTTGGGTTTAGTGGACTTATTTGGAACCTAAACCAAAAACTTACCGAAAATCGGCCATCAACTCTCCACCCACCAACCACCATACACAACACCGAACACACATTATCACTTTTCCATCCTGTAAACGACACGTGTTTCGCCCCAACACGAGGCATCTTCAGGTATAGTAGACTACGGTAGACAACCGAAAAGTTTTTTTCGGTTGTCTACCGTAGTGTGTCGTTTTGAAGTCGTGAGTTGTAAAAGCGCTTAGCTGCGAGTTACAATTATATATGTATTTATAAGTACAGTAGTCGCTATTAAGGCCTGCGAAGTGGCTGAATCGCGGGGCGGTAGAGAGACGAAGTGATTTATTGCCGAGGCTTTCTTCCACAGCTCACGAATGTGAAGGCATAATATAATAAGATTAATACTATTGTATAATACGGGTTAAGCAAATATACACAGGCAAAGGCTTTGTAAGAAGTAATTAGAAGTGGATATAGTGTCATTTTATTTTTTAGCTGAAGATTGGGCTAAGTGGGGAAAGCCAATGTCCAGCGGTGTACTGCCGCAGGATGGTTAGTATACCTGATTTCTGAATCTATAGCCCTAAGTCAAGCTCTAAGCCTGGCCAAAAAATAGTAGACTTTACGGCGTCAGCCCAAGCTAGCAGCTATAGTAACTGAATTATAAAAACCATCGTTCATAAATTTATTAATAATTAAACACTTCATCCAAATAAACTAGAGCTATATATCTGCCATATAACGACACTTGTTATTTTAAGGATGGTACATATGAGTATGTCTTTTTTCATGGGATAGGAAGGCAAACGCGCAGGCGTGTCACCAGATGGAAAGCAATCAACGTTGCCCATAGACTTCCACAGCGCCATAGGCAGTGCGGAAGCGTTGTCGACCTTTAAGGAAAGTGTCATTATGGGCGTGGGAATGGGAGGGGATAAAGGGAGGGGGAGGGTGTTGGGCCTCCGGAACTCGACTCACCGTACTTAATAATATATAAATAATAAAGAAATAAATATTTTAAATAATATATATAATAATTTTAATATTTTATTAATATATACCTTAAGCATTAGCATGTTGCTGACGCGTATAGATTTTTCCCTACCCAGAGTCACATAATGCGGCTATAAAAGTTTTCACATCAAAAAGGACTGCACATAAGTGGCCAATGATTTTTTTACACCAAAGAGTTTTGTAATGAAATTAGCCCTTAATAAAAGTTATTTTCAGAAAAAAAGAGATTTTATTTGCTTTGTGGCAGAAAATATTTTGAACAGTCTAGACCACTGTGGCTGTTCGAAATTCTCTCGTGTTCTAAAGAGTTAGTCTTACTTATAGTCTACGACTAGACTAGAAAGAATTCGTCTCGACAATTGCTTGTACTGAGTTATAGCTAGTCAGTCGTTCGGTACGCGGAATCACATGCCCCGTTCGATCGCGTACCGAATAATTACAGATATTAAAATAAAATACACGTATCTTTGACCGATACGAGTTAAGTACAAGACGTGTAATTATTTTCGGTCGTATCACGCTAGTGATGTGCTTGTTTTCGGAAACTCTAGTAATTGGTATTGTATTTTTTTATTTTATTTTATTATATATTCACGCCTATCCCCCGCAGTAGTTGGCAGAGACCACAGAGCTCCATCCGCTAATATTTATCGCAGCGAAACGGCTCTCCATTAGTCGCTTTTCGCCCTCGTGAGAATCAGGACGTGACGGGTGGCGAACCATGTCGCCGTCATTTTCAACAAATTGGTATTGTAGTAACGGGTTTATTTCGCGACATTGGTATTTTAACTGAATACTATTATTTTTTTATAGCATAGGAGGGCAATCGAGCAAGCCTAAGAGAGATATCCCGCTATTTTGATAGAGAGAAATGTTCATCTTGTTGTTATATTTATATTTACCAATCAATTTTTAATGAATATAATAAAATATTATTATCATCAAAACAGTTTACTGATAGGCAATAATTTAACCATTTTTTCCTTATTTCCTTGTTACCTACTCTTCTCCATGTGTCACCTACTACGCCTTTATTTAGATGGTCTTCCTATATACTAAATAATAATAATATGTATACGAAAAGTTGTAGAAATATAGTAGTTTCACCAATTATTATTTTTTTAATACACACGTATGTTTTATGATTACTATAATACTCAATACTAAGTGTTTACTATAGGTTTGGCTATTCGTTATATCGATTATAAATCAATTTTGTTGAATTAACAAAACATCGGATTGTTACAATGTATCAGTTACTTTACATGGAGTGTTTTTACGATCCTACTATTGATAAAAGAAGTGATATAACTTTAAAAATATTTTGACATTGTTATTGTTTAATATTATATGAAATGAATCATATACGAAAAGTTGTAAATATATATTACTATCGCCTTATATATATTTTTCAAAACATACGTATGTTTTATGATTACTATACTACTCATTACTAAGTATTTACTGTAGCTTTGCCTTTTCGAGACATCGATTAAAAAATCGATATTTACTCGAATTTGTGGTATCAATAAAACATCGGATTGATACATTGAATAAGCACTTTACATGGAGTGTTTTTAAAACATCGATCGATGTTTATCGTCCACTCGTACTGAATAGCAGTTGTCGTCAGCACATCACTAGTAAGTCATAAAGGCAGGTGCACACTCAGCGGCCGCCTCGCGCGGCGCGCGCCGCTCGCGATCGGCCAGATAACGCCGTTTCCTCCACGGCTGTTAACTTACGCCGCGTGTCCTTTTTACGGTGACAATTTTGTTTTATCGTCCGCCTGCGTGACGCTTTCGATACAGGCAATTACCCGCTTCCTCTGTGAAATTAATGCGTTTGCCCGTCGTACGAACAAAAAGGCGATTAAGTACGGATTAGTGATGATAATTTTGTAATTGCTATACATTTAAATAATAAACATACATTTTTTTATAATATATATTCACACCTATCCCCCGCTGGGGTTGGCAGAGACCACAGAGCTCCATCTGCTACGATCCCGGCACCCCCTACTCGCCTCCTCCACACTTATCCATCCTTTTCATCCATTCTTCCTCTCACATTCATCGCAGCGAAACGGCTTTTCATAAGTCGCTTCTCGCCCTCGTGGGAATCAGGACGTGACGGGCGAACCACGTCGCCTTCATTTCTCAATAAATTAAGTATATTAAAATTTCTCTAGTTAATCCCACGAGACGCAAGGGAGGATGGAGGTCAGTCCCAGTACAGCCTCGCATGCTAAGGTAAGGCACCATAGTACCCGGGGGAGCTCGATCCCGGGACGGTCGGTACGCTTGCGACTAAGCTCGCCCTTAGCCACGCATCCATTAGAACGGTAGACCGTGGATTGGTGGAGAGGAAGGGAAAGGATAGAGAAGAAAGGAAAGGAAATACGGATTGGGAGGGTTACCAGACTCGAAATAAATATTTATAAATCCATATATATATTTATTCCGATGCGGGGATCGAACCCGCGACCATTGACTCCAATGGTTATTGCAGAGGCGCTGCCGGTCTTTCAGAAATGCTGCTCGTTTGAAGATTGGCAAGTCGTATCAGTTTAGAGATACTGCTGAAGGTTAGCTCATTCCAAATAGTGTGCAACAGAGCGGTGATGAGTTATGATCGAACAACAATGGTCATACAATAAAATAGTTTTTTTTTTATGAAGGCAAACGAACGGACGTGTCGCCTGATGGAATGCAGTCAACGCCGCCTATAGACATCCGCAGCGCCATAGGCAGTGCAGTAGCGTTGCCGAACTTTAAGGAAAGTGTCATAATGGGAGGGGGAAGGGAAGAGCTATTATATATATTAGCTTTTCGGGGTGCGCCTGCAGCGGCCCCTCAAAACTACGCGTGAAATTGGCCCACAAATGACGATTTTAGCTTAATATGGCGGCCATCTTGTTTTCCGCCATTTTGTATTTTTCGACAATGTGTTCATGGAGCGGTGTCGACCTTGAACAAAAATGGCGACTTTGGTAGGTATTGCGGTTCGGGCGAGCCGTCGACCAACTATTTACCAGGTTTAAGTCTTCAAGAATTGGATATAATTCCTCTGCCTCGAGCTCTATCCGAACACTTCTAGAACAAATATACTCTCTATCTCTTCCAGTGCCCCAAATAACATGTGAGTGAGTCAGTCAGTCAGTGATAATGCAGCTTTATATAATATTTATTTATAATACATTCAATTATAGATCGTGCCTCGATCGATCGAGTTGAGATCAAATAATCGAACTTGTTATTCGTGAGAAACAGGCGACAAGTGGTCGCACGACTGTCTGGCGACCGTCGCTTGGCCGTAAATAACCCGGCTGTCTATTGTGGACGGTAATTTGTTGCCGCACCCCTGACTTATGGTTCCGCTGCAGCTTGGTGACCAGCCTTTGAACGCAGCCTGGCCTCTATATAGCCGGCTCCGTGGAAATGATAAGTGACGCAGTACCACCGCGTGCTACTATTCAAAACTATTTATTGCGTGCCACATAAAGTTGCAAGACACTTTATATGAATTCATACATTTCTAGGACTACTTAATTCTTAAATTGTATACAGAGCTCAAATTCTTAAATTGTATATAACGCTTAAATTCTTAAATTGTATATAGTGCTTAAATTCTTAAATTGTATTATAGTGTAAAGGGACTATTTTTTTTTCACAGCCACTATATGTCCCACTGCTGAGCACCGGCCTCCCCTTTTCTGGAGGAACGGATCTAAATGCACCACGCTAGTCCAATGCAGATTGGCGGGATTACCAGACTCGGAATAAATAGCTGTAGGTCATACACATATTTATTCCGATGCAGGAGTTAAACCCGTGTCCATTGACTGCGTGAACAGCGGGCACCGCCACTAAGCCATATGGTCGTCAAGGGGACTATATTAAAAAAAACAAAAACGCTCTAAACGATACACAGGTAAAAAAATGTATTGCTTATTCGGATACTAAAAAAATATTGCGACGAATTGTCTGTGTCTCATAGCTCTATGGCCAATAGAAAATTTTTTTACAGCGTCAATACTGACTGGTTTTGAGTGATCAGATAAAATTTTTTCAGAAATTTCTAAAGCTTTTTTTGGTTCTGGTGATGTTTCTATGGCGGTTTAATTCATTTTCGCTTTTTGCGTTGATATGATTATATGCGTTTTATATTCTACATCAGCATATATATAAAAACTAGTGACCGCCTAATGGACGAAATTCGACAGAAATTCATTACATTTTTATTTTAAATTAGTTTTTTTAATTAAAATTACGTCAAAGAATATTTTCAATAGTTTGTTTATGGCAATGAAAGACGACTGGCAAAAGAAACTTACCTTGCGAATGTGGATGGAAGGGCCGCAAGAGGAAGACCACGAAAAACATACTTCAAGAGTACCCTCAACCGGCGGGCTTGCATGAGGAGAATAATGAGTGTAGAGGAAGCAAAGGATGTATGCCGAGATCGTAGCAGATGGAGATCTGTGGTTTCTGTCTGCCCTTCGGGAGACAGGCGTGACGATATGAATGTATGTATGTTTATGGCATGTTTATCAGTGTGGTAAAGTATAAGAATTGTATGCGATCAACAGTCAGTTTCAACGCTGTACAAAATGTTCTATTTTTCATAGAAATGCGAGACTCGGACTATACGCCTTAATGTCTTTTCTGATCGGAATATGCAATAAAAAAATTTCGCTTTTTGCGTCGATACGTTAAATGAGGTTTTACGTAATATATCATAATACTTAAACAGAATCAAGGTGACACAGATTAGCTACAGCGCTAGAGACGGCGCCTCTCCCCGCACCTCCCACCGCAGTGGGTGTATGCTGCTTGCACCGAGGCCAGTCACGTATCGGCTGGACTATTTTTACCACCCAATGACACCGTGCTGACGAGCGTTGTGCGGAAATGTTCCAGTATGGGGTTATGGATGTTCCAAAACTATTTTTTGTCAGCCTAGTACCGTATAAGCGCGCTGTTCTTATCAAAACAAACAGTTATATATCTATGCTGTGCAAAAATCGTTAGTCACAAAGCAAATAGAATTAGATTAGTTCTGCAAATTTATTATTATAACCTGTACAAGTTAGCTTGATCTTTTTGACAGATGTAAATTTTTCTGATCGACATAACTTTGCAATGACGAACATATTATTTTATTAATTTAATGCTTTTAAAAATTGTAAAAATATTTAAAAAATACATATAACACAAAAGTCCCTAAAGATTCAAGGGTTATTCGAAAATTTTAAGACTTTTTAGTGCTTTAAAGTAAAATTTAAATAGGAACACTGAAAATAATGGACGCTTGTACAATGTTACATCGGTCGGACGGATAGGACAAGAATAACAGGCAGTATACAGTATAGACTGATGTAACATTGTACAAGCGTCTATTATTTTCAGTGTTCCTATTTAAATTTTACTTTAAAGCAATAAAAGGTCTTAAAATTTTCCGATAACGCTTGAATCTTTAGGGACTTTTATGTTATATGTATTTTTTTAATATTTTTACAAATTTTTAAAATCATTAAATTAAGAAAATAATATGTTCGTCATTGCAAAGTTATGTCGATCAGAAAAATTTACATCTGTCAAAAAGATCAAGCTAACTTGTACAGGGTATAAAGGTTGAATAGTACCCATTGACCAATGGAAAGCAAGGAAACAAAATTGAATATAAAAACGACACTTTTTAGTACTTGTGTGCGCAGTAAACGTGTTAGTTAACGTCTGAATATATACATGAAAGGCAACAAATCAATTCTCTTTATATAACTGATGTTTAAACAAAACTTAATAAAGAAAGTAGGCAAACGAGCATGCGGGTCACTTAGTGGTAAGTGATCATCGCTGCCCAAAAACATCTGCAATGCTGGAGCCATCATAAATGGTTTATCAGCCTTTTATAATAGTGGTAGAGTCACGCTGCAGACGAATACTTTGTAAAGAATGGCATAATATTTGTCTGCAGCATGAATGGGCCGGCTCGCCCGGGGAAGTACCACACTCCCGCAGAAAACTGGCGTCTGAGTGGTAGCTTAGCTACCGCGCTTCGTACGGTGAGCGGCTGAGTTCCGGAGGCACAATATCCTCACCCCTTTCTCCCCCGACCCCATTCCCCTCCCCCATTCCCACTCCCATAATGACAATTTCCTTAAGGCGCTGCGGATGTTTAATGGCGGCGTTGATTGCTTTCCATCAGATGACACGCCTGCTCATTTGTCATCCCATAAAAAAAATGCACGCGACTTGAATATTAGTATGTCGTATTTTTTTGGTAACACTACCTGACGCACTAAACGCACGTAAAAGCACTATTAGTCTGCTGTCAGAGTCTGGTATCCCCGCCAATCCGCATTGGACAAGCGTAGTGGGTTAACTTACGTTCCTTCAGAAATGGGGAGGCCCGTGCTCAGCAGTGAGACATATGTGGGCTGTGATAACAAAAACATATCAA
This sequence comes from Baronia brevicornis, assembly GCA_031353405.1. Classification (NCBI taxonomy): domain Eukaryota; kingdom Metazoa; phylum Arthropoda; class Insecta; order Lepidoptera; family Papilionidae; genus Baronia; species Baronia brevicornis. The sequence goes on from JASFAT010002046.1 coordinate 65,541, forward strand.
GATTAGATCGTGTGATAAGAAAAATATATAAAAATTAGATCATTCCGACCTCATCTCTAAAGCTTTGATAAATCTAGTAATTAATTAATACACATTGTGAGAAAATATACACAACAAAAAAGGGCTATGGAGAGGACTATGCTCGGAATTCTTCTGGTGGATAGAATTCGAAATTTGCCGGAGAATCAGTCACCGACATAGCTCTTCAAGTTAGGAGACTGAAGTGGCAATGGGCTGGACACGTTTGTTGGAGAACCGACAATCGTTGGAGTACACGAATGCTGGAGTGGAGACCGCGACTCGGCAAACGTAATGTGGGTCGCCTCCCTGCTAGATGGAGAGACGATCTGCGCAAGGCAAGTGACAGAGACTGGATACGTGTAGCCGAAGATTGGGCTAGATTTCGCGCCTTGAGTGAAGCCTATGTCTAGCAGCAACAAATTATTTCCCTATCGTAAACAATCATCAAGGTGGACATCCAATCTGTTAATTATTCGTTCCGAGTGAGTTTTCAATCACAAAACACGACAGAGATGATAAGTTCATAAAAATATTTGAGGAGGTATGCGATCGTAGCCGCAGAACAAATAAAGCATTAGGAACGGTTCGGGCAGCAATCTATAAGCCCCGAGACCCGAGAAATAGTATTAATTTGACAGATACCCCTCATCCGAAATAACAGCAGGTGTTCCCAAATTGTCCGTGATAAATATACACCATCAATATTGGACCGGGACGGCCACCCTTTCACGGTTTATAATATACAAAGTAATTGTGGCCACGTTGTTTTTTCCGTAACACTTATTAGAGTCGCCCGATTACTTATAAACTAGAGCGCTGTGATGCATACGTTCTATGGTACATAAATCTATTTTGTGGTTGAGCAGAACTGGAATTCTGAGTACAATACGTATGTATTTAGAGGCAAATTATATTTTGTCTAATATTAATATTAATTTGTCAAAAAATGACGGCGACGTGGTTCGTCACCCGTCACGTCTTGATTCCCACGAGGGCGAGAAGCGATTAACGGAGAGACGTTTCGCTACGATGAATGTGAGAGGAAGGATGGATAAAAAGGTTGATGAATGGACGAAGCAAGGAGGGTGTGCCGGTATCGTGGCCTATGGAGATCTGTGGTCTCTGCCTACCTCTACGGGAAACAGGTGTGACAATATGTATGTGTGTGTATTTTTGACAGTTTTATTTTGAATACCATACATACATACATATCGTCACGCCTGTTTCCCGTAAGGGTAGGTAGCGACCACAGATTGCTATCTTCTTCAATCTTAGCATCTCGGCACACTTTCTGTGCTTCATCCACACTCATCACTTTCCTCATACAAGCTCACTAGTCAAGGGTACTTTTGACTCGACCTTTCTTGATAATTTCAGCAATTTGGCTAAGGTATGTTCTCCTTGGTTTTCCCCTACTTATAATACCTTTCTACACACATCCACAATATCCAAACAAAAACCAAGTAAATAGACAGTCAGTGTACAATAATTCGATCGAAACGGTTGTTCTTGCTGCTTAAAATGTATTTGGGATTAACTTATAGAAATCGTGGTCGTCTAAATAAAATGTAAAACATGCAATTACTTCAAATGACTGGTGGGATTGGTACAATTATCTTGTGATTCCTTAATTTGATCAGTCGTGTCATCTTATGTCTGGTGTATAAATGTTAGAAGACCCGACCGTAAGGTAATTCACGCCTTCGTTATATTGCTTTGGTCTTAAGAGACACTTGTATTATACCTTATTATACGCCAACGGTTATTTTTAATGATACATCAGCTAAGAGTAATATAATGCTTCATTTACTCTTTTTATTTCTACATTTTCGGTGGAATGAGTTTGATGGAGCTAGTGCCTTCACAATTATATTGGAATTACCCACGCATGAGGGAAATACTACTAAAATGGAGACAACTAAGCACATTTTTGCGGATTAGGAAGGCAAACGAGCGAGCGTATCGCCTGATGGAAAGCAATCAACATCTGAAACACTTTTACAGAAGCGTTGCCGGTCTTTCAAATATGTGTAGGCTTGGGTTTTGAAGGTTTTAATATCATATCGGTTCGGAAATACTCCTGAAGGAGCGTTCCACAGAGTTCCACTGTACAGATCGCCACTCATCCGTATGATGAGGATGAAACTCTCATTGTGACGAGTTTTGGAATAGTGATTAGTTATGTAGATTCATACTTACTTGCTTAGGCGGTCGCAATGAAGTCGCCACTAGGATCGATCTTGCGCCACCGTCTGCCAGTTATCGACTTGGAAACCCTTCAAGTCTCTCTCCACGGCATCACTCCAGCGGAATCTAAGATGACAGACCAGGCGACGGCCCTCGGGCTACCCCAGGTAGGTGCATTTCACCGATTGATCTACCTGCCTGGTAGAATTATTCTAAAAAGTCATTTAAAAGGTCTTCAACGCGTCTGAGCTGCCTCCAGACTGCTTGCGGATATCTATGGGCAGTGGTGATCGCTTACAGGTGACCAGCATGCTCGTTTGCCTGTTCTGGTCTAAACATGTTTACTATTACTGTTCTTGAGATGAAGCGCAGCGCAACGTGAAAAATTCAAGCTGCAATTTTATTTTTGTGTACTATTAAAGGAAAGCTTTTTTCTATTACGATAAATCGGGAGAGTGTAAATATTCTGGAGTCTTTTTTTTTTGTTTTTAAAGATGTTTTGTCAGATAGTCAATATTTAGAATACTCTCTCTCTCTCTGGTCGATCCTTCATGTCTGAAAATCGCGACGTCACCGGACTTCATCCAGCGCTTCGTTAGACTCTTTCCTCCATTACATGACAAACTCGTTGTTTTCTTCGTGTCTTTCATGGTGATTTTTTTGGGAATCTAGTGCAATGGTTTCCCGTTGCCTTCTGTACTTTTTGTACACACTTCTGCACATTTAGAATAAACACACACATGTAAATGGTGTAATCAGACTGTCCACCCGACTTGCTCCCGTGTTTCGCAACCAGTCGGCGATTGGACGCGCAGCATAGAACGTTTCAGTAAAGGCCCATATTTCAAACGCTATACACATAATAATTTATGTCAGCAAGATTCTTAATCCGCGGCTATAAAGTGACAGTCTAAATAAATTTAGCGCTAAGGTGGAAGGTCGTAAGCGCCGCCGGTGCGTCGCTCCTAGGGTTGCCAATGAAGAAAAATTTACGCAGGATTTTTTTTCTCGTGCAGTATTTTTCTCTCTATCTCTAAAAGGTAACTACATATTTTTTTAATGTTATTCAATTACCCATTGTTACTAACTAACTAACTTCTTTGGCTCAGGGATTAAAAATCCATATTGGCCTTCTAAAAGAGCTTTCGCCACCGTATTTCCGTATGTATGAAATTAGTATTATATGATATGAGTATTATATATGAAAGTTGCCGTTGTTACCCGGGTGAATTCAACCGCTCATCGGACGAAGCGTGGTAGCTGAGCTACCACTCAGACGACGGTTTTCTACAATGGGATACTTCCCCGGGCGAGCCGGTCTATTCATGCTACAGACAAATGATATGTCATTCTCGACGAAGTATTCTCCTGCAGTGTGGCTCTACCACTACATAAAATCACAAAAGAGGTGCTCCTTTACATATCAATGCAAAAAAGCTAAAACATAGTAAATCGCAAACTGAAAACTTACCACGAAAGCCTAAGCCAAAAAACTATCAATATATCTAAAAAGAAAATTGTATCTGATCACTCAAAAACAGTCAGTTTAAACGATATACAAAACTTTTTATTGGTTGTAGAACTGTGTGATTCAGACTGCTCGACGCAGTATTGTTTTCTCATCCGAATATAATTTTTTGACCTTTGTATCCTTTACATTGATTTCGTATTTTTGCGTCAATATTACCCTTACTTTATAAAACAGTTTAAGAATAAAAGTAATATTATAAATTAATTCATATGAATTCATATACAGTTTCTTCCATCTGTGTCATATATAGATAGCGTTTTCGCTGCGTTGATATATAAAAAATATCGACAAAAAATAATTGTTGACAATATACAATGTTGACATCCCTAGCCGGTGGTTGGGCTTCGAGCGCGACGCCAGGCGTACCTACAAGTCGACAGCCATAGATCCCACGCGCCAGCCCGCGCCAAACTGGTAAATCGGCTCTTGCGCAACTCGGAGACTACAGTTGGTTTTCCAATTTTATGTTGACCGGTTCCGAGGCTGTCTCAGCCTTCTAATTTCGGATCGTTTAGATTGGAAAATGGCCCGACCGTCGAAACTGCGTCAGGTGAGATCTGAGCACGGTTTCTCTCTCACATAAACATATCTCACTGATACGTTTCACCATTAATTAATAAGTTTAATCAAGCGATCGCAAGCTCCGGGGAACTCTCACCGCGTTGTTTGAACTATAATATATTGTCGTGGCCGTTGATGGCAGCTGTGTATTTCTCTACGTCGCCGTGAATCGCTTCGCTATCTCCGAAGCTATATCTACAGTAATGTAAACTTTAGTGATGGCACATTAACAAATATCTAAAACATGTTTTTCTAATGGAAGAGATAGGGAAATAAGTAAACGGGTCACCTCATGGTAAGTAGCCTTTTCCATAGATTTCTGCATTAACATAGGCATTGCATGAGCATTGCCGTTGATGGCAGCTGTGTATTTCTCTACGGCGCCGTGAATTGTTTCGCTATCCTCGAAGCTATTTCACATTAATGTATTTCTAAAAAAAATATATTTTCTAATGGAAGAGATAGGGAAACAAGTAAATGGGTGACTTCATAATAACCAACTTCTTCAATAAACTTCTGCAACAACATATTTATAACATTAATTTCTTGTAAAAAAGGTGTGTTGCAAATAAATATTTTTTTTTTGTTTTTAAACTTTTTACCTTTTTATTTGACTGCAAAAGTCCATAGAAAGTTTTAGTAAAATGACCACCATTTTGTCAAGAACAAACGTGACAAGCTGATAATAAAAAACATGAACCCAGAGACGTAAAACCATTCAAAACAGAAAAAACTGTCATATGTAGATGACGGCTGGAATTATTAAATACTTGTATGTATTAATCTACTTCGTGTCTATTGCTTAGACACTGGAGTCCATCCGAACTCAATTAAAACAAAATTTGATTCAAAACTAGTGTAATCTTGATAATTTTTAACAATATAAATTATAACTTGTCTAGTTAGCATAAGAACTTGAACAGAACAAAGAAAAAGTCACATCACACTCGCACTGACACATTACATTTTATTTTTCTACCCGCTCATATTTTTATTGCGAATAATAAAGAATAAATACGGTTAAATCGTAAGCGCGAACACCTTCGTGTCTTTTCCATTCTACGTGACGTTGGCGAATCAATCCGTGCTATTTTGTCATTATTGAAACCGAATAATTCAAATGAATGAATGAATGGTTTGTAAAATACTGATAATTTCAAATACTCAGTCTTTTTTCCGAGTGCTATTTGTAAATCCTTCTGACGTAATTGGGAAGGCACTATGATGTCACCGTTCCAAAAAAAAATATTGCCTCTGTATGTACGTGTGTGTGTCCGTATCAATGCGTCGCTGTGGTCCTCGATCTGACCACGTTGGTTCTTGCTCCAATAGAACGCCTGGCATGTGTTGAGCAAGTACCATCTAATGACAATGGTTAGATTCAAATTATTTTCTTTTTGTTTTGTTTATTTGTATATTATAATATTTTTAATGATTTAATTGTAGCTATTGTAAAAAAAGGTGTAACGAATAAAGCTTTTTTTATTTCTATTTTTTAAAATTGCCAAATATAAAAACGGAGTTGCTGGCTATAGCAAAGGTTGGCTTAGCCCAGGCCTGGCTTGAAGTGTCGCAGTGCATGTCGGCCGAGCCCACGCCGATTCCGCATGACCACGGGAGGCCGGGCACAAATCAACGCGTCTGCCTCGTCTGCAGGACCCCCGGAGTCTGACGAGCACAGGGTTGGCAAGTATCACTGTCGATGATTATTATTTTCAAATAACATTATATTACTTTAGAAGTATAGCTTCATAATAAAAGGCACATGTGACGCCTCGGGTGTTATGTATATCTTTCTAGCGGTGATGATCACTTATCACCAGGTAATCCGCATGCTCGTTTGCCTACTATGCTATAAATAAAAAAAACTAGGATTTTTCGTTTCTTGGTAAATCCAAAAACGAAAGAAATTCTTGTAGGGAAGAAAGAACGGTTTGTACAAAAATTTATCTGAAAGTGGAAATGGAATTCCGTGACCCTTAGTTCGAAACTAAACCACGATGATGATATATTTGAGTCGTCATATAAGGTAAGGTTAATCATCCATAATTTTTACAGTCTGCTGGTAGAAGAAGGTTGTATGCAAGATTACTGCTCTTAGCTGTTTCCAGTACTAGAAACCTCGTACTTTAGTCACTAATCAATCTACGCGTCATGGAGACCGGGAGAAACGTTGCAGCCTTGAAGAGACCAACGCTTGCAATGGTCCCATATATTGATTAATTGTTTATAATAATACAAATGACGACCATTTGGCTTAGAGGCGGCCCCCTCCCCCCAGGTGTCAATAGTAGCGGGTTCGATCCCCGCATCGGAATAAATATATGTATGGTGTACAGATATTTATTTCTAGTCTGGTAACCTCTCCAATCCGCATTGGACAAGCATGGTGAGTTAGCGGTCGTTCCTCTAGAAATAGGGAGGCCTGTAGATATAATATATGGGCTGTGAAAAAAAAAACTAATAAATATAAAATTATTGCAATGTTTAACCCTTTCGGTACGGACGCATTCTACGTCGCGCCGTCCCCGCTGACCGAGCAGTGGCGGCAAGCGTCCGTACTTGCGGAACAACTGCAAGCGCCCGTCAGACGCACAATACCACGCTATCTTACGCAGAGCGAGTGCGAGCGCTCGTAAAAAAAATGCTTAAAAAATTATAACATAATGCAATAGAAAATATTTGCTCATTTCGTCAGTTTATTATTAGGCAGCGTAAAACAAGTGCAAAATATTTGCGATGGATTATCATGGAGATAACATATATATTCTGCTCATGAAGAGTCGCGAGTGACCTAAGTCACCGTTCGTACATAACGAACGTCAAATGTTGGGTGACCATAGTCACCGCTCGTACAGAGCGAGCGTCAGGCGTTGGGTGACTATAGTCACCGCTCGGACAGAGCAAGCGTCGGGCGTTGGGTGACTATAGTCACCGCTCGGGCCGAAAGGGTTAATGCGGATTCAATTTGAAATGTATCAATATCTGATGCATATACTTTTGAATGTATGCATTAATTCTTTCCATGCTCCACCAGTCTCAGAAATCCACATCGGTGTTTCCGACCTGATACGACATTGGAACCTTCAATAAATAAGCCTACACATTTCTTAAAGGCCGGCAACGTTTATGCAATACCTAAATTATCGCAGAAGTTTATGCGGTGGGTGGGAGGTGGTTTCTGTCTACGACATACTAACTCTTGTATTTTTTTGATCCATAAAGAAAATCGGAGACAGTCATGAGAACTGCCGACAGAAGTGAAAACTTGAAACTGTATTTTGAAATTTCATTGTAATATTAAATGCTGCTATTACTACAGTATGTTGCTGACGCGACTCACAAAACTTTATCTTCCCATGAAGCGTCCAACGCACACATACAATCGGGTATATATAATGTGTTGGCGTGATGCGTGTACGTAGGCAGCTGCGCACGCATTAACTGTGTTTAAAGTATGTCTATAGCTATAGATATACCTTAAGCATAAGCATGTTGCTGATGCGAACCCATAGATTTTTCCCTACTTAGAGTCGTATAACGCGACTATAGAAGTTTTTCATCGATGGAAACCGCTGTACATTGGTTTTTATATAACACAGGTAGCCTTGGTGATTATTTACTGATTGGTATTTGCTCTATAGTCATCTTATATGACACCTACGGGAAAGATGGTATTAGGTATTATATGCCAGTAAACACACGGATTATGTTGCAGCTAATGAGTAAGGAATATTCGACCTATAACTTAATATAAATATGGTCGCATATTCCTTGTTTGAAAGTAGTAGTTAAAACATAAAGATTAAACATAAGATGTTTTAACTACTACTTTGTACTGTACTGAATTTATATAGGATGGTAGAAACCACTCTATATAAATTCAGTATCAGTGGACTTAGCAGACTCATAATGAAGACAATATTAAAAATCATATAAAGTTGATTCATGAATTAATGGTGAAATCGTCCTATATGAATTCAGTATCAGTGGACTTAGCAGACTCATAATGAAGACAATATTAAAAATTATATAAAGTTGATTCATGAATTAATGGTGAAATCGCCCTATATGAATTCAGTATCAGTGGACTTAGCAGACTCATAATGAAGACAATATTAAAAATCATATAAAGTTGATTCATGAATTAATGGTGAAATCGCCCTATATGAATTCAGTATCAGTGGACTTAGCAGACTCATAATGAAGACAATATTAAAAATCATATAAAGTTGATTCATGAATTAATGGTGAAATCGCCCTATATGAATTCAGTATCAGTGGACTTAGCAGACTCATAATGAAGACAATATTAAAAATCATATAAAGTTGATTCATGAATTAATGGTGAAATCGCCTTATACGCGTATATTTTGGAGTCGGTGGCAACCCTGCCTCCCTGGCGCGACGAGCGCCGAAACCTCTCACCTCCTCGCTCCGTAATGAACAAAATAAATGTGCTATTTGCTGCATCGACTGCACTTGTGGCGCCGACCGTAACAACTTATTGCGCACGCTGTACGCGCCGCTCTGACAGGATTATACACAAATACCTTTAATTATGGAACGTCAGAAGTTATGTTGGAAATACCCGCAAAACAAAAGAGATATATAGGGTGTTCAATGACAGCATTAGGTTTTCAACCTTACCTACTATTTTCAAACAAGGAATATTCGACCATATTTATATGTGGTTAAGGTTGAAAACATAATTCTGCAAGAGGACATACTTTATCTTAAATATGGAATGGTGTATTTAAAAACATTATTATTACTTAAAGATAACTTTAAAGTAAGATGCTAGTTCCAGAAATAAGTGAAGTTATTACAATTTATTTTGTGAACACCACTTTTTTAAAATTCGTTTCCAAAATTCAAAGGTTTGACACCTTCAAATAGTTCAATTCAAATTCAAAATTCAAATAATGATAAATTCATAAATGTATCACTAATGCATTAAAATTTTATATTATATTATTCTTTTTAACATTTATAAAATTCAAATTTAAAATGAAAAATAAATTGTTATAAAGACAATGAAAATGAACAAAAGTCGTCAATCGAACTAATACGTTCGATTGACGACTTTTGCCTAAATATGTCACCCGTTCGGCACAAAACATTGAAAATGAAGTGTGATAAATTATAATATGAATGACATATAAATGACGACCGATTGGCTCAGTGGCGGGGCCCTCCGCCCGCGGAGTCAATGGTCGTGGGTTCGATTCCCGCATCGGAATAAATATTTATATGGATTTATAAATGTTTATTCCGAGTCTGGTAACCCCCCCAGCCCGCATTTCCTTTCCTGCCCCTTCCTTTCTTCTCTATCCTTTCCCTTCCTCTCCGCCAATCCACGGTCTGCCGTGCCAATGGATGCGTGGTTAGGAGCGAGCCTAGTCGCAAGCATGTCGATCGTCCCGGAGTCGGGCTTCCTCGGGGACTATGGTGCCTTACCTCAGCATGCAGGGCTCTGCTGGGGCTGACCTCCATCCTCCCTTGCGGCTCGTGGGATTCACTAAGACGAATTTAATATACCTAATTTGTCGAAAATGACGGCGACATGGTTCGCCACCCGTCACGTCCTGATTCTCACGAGGGCGAAAAGCGACCAGTGACGAGCCGTTTCGCTACGATGAATGGCAGCGGATGGAGCTCTGTGGTCTCTGCCAACCCCTGCGGGGGATAGGCGTGAATATATAAAAAATAATATAAATGTACAATGAAACGCAAGAATAAATGAATATCACTTCGAAGAATTTCATTTGAAGAAACTCACTAAAGATCCCGTGTGTCGCTGTAAGCAGGACGGCTGGTACAGTATAGTATCATATATACATACATACATACATACATAAAGGTAAGGCATTTAAACAAATTATAAATTACGTATGAAAATTCTTTTTAGCCCATATATGGTCCCAATATTAACATTGGGCCTTCCGATTTCTGAGACTAGGTTTTTCTAAAGCGGTTTGACGAACATCCTAAAACGAAATAAATAAATGACTGTGATACACATATTTATGCAGATGTGGTATCTGAAAGTGGGACTATTAGACTACAGAGTCTATAGTTTATTTAACAACTCACAAAACAGTACAGAAACAGTAAACAAAAAATATACATATAAAATAGAAAAGAGTAAAAAAAATATGATTAAGCTGACTATACTAAGTATTAAAGAAAATACACAGAAATTAAAGGCTAAAATTATACAAACAATAATATTAAAAAAAAATATAAAGCATTATGTTACCTATACTGCAGTATAGGATTATGAAAATGTCCATACTCAGCAAAATGCCACCTGATTATCAGTGTGGTCCGATGCATGACATCGATTGAAGTAATAATTATTTTTTTAATAATCAGTAAACTTAAACAACAAAGCAGTGGAAGTGGGAGCATTAAGAAGTATGTATGGGGTAACTTTGACTGATAGAATAAGGAATGAAGATATAAGAGAGCGATGTGGAGTAAAAGGTGTTGCGATAAAAGTTGAAAAAGGGATGCTTAGATAGTTTGGGCACACAGAGTGGATAGACAGGAGATAGATAAGTCGGTAAGGGAAGACCAATGAAAACGTACCTTGAACAAATTGCTGGAATCCTCAAGAAAAGCCAAGCACCTTTAACCGGTGAGCTTGAATAAAGAGAGTTATGAGTGTGGATGAAGCAAAGAAAATGTGACATGATCGTCGAAGATTGAGGTCTATAGTCTCTGCCTACCCCTACGGGAAACAGGTGTGATATATATAAATCATTTTTTAAAAAATAAACAGTGAATAAAAGGTTATTTCCGGCTCTTGTTGTAAGCGAGGAAAGAAAGTAAAACGACACACGTATCGAATTCGAGCCGAGGTAATAAGTAGACAAATTTGTTACGTCCCATCAAAATAATTTCCTAAACGACTGCTAAATTTGTCCGCTCATTTAGTTGCACGGAAATTGTCCCTTTGGTTATTTTTTATCCCGAAGGGCTGTGACAGGACTATTATATTATTAGGATCGTTTTTGGTAATGATAGGGCCGAGACGCGCGACCTGGGGCCGCCGCGAGGCCTAATCGAAGGCCACAAAAAACCTCGGCTATTTCATTATGTTTATACATGGCGTTATTACATCTCCGCTCGGAGGTCTCTGGGCAGTTCATTTTGCATTCCTTTACGGTGAGTTGCGATGTATGGAACCCCGTCCGCGCTGTTGACGGCTAACAAATTAACGGACTTCATTAGGAGTTCCTTTTCTCTTCTTTTATTTCTCTTCTTCGCCACCCATTACATCCTTCTTCCTCTTAAATTATTGGTAACATTTGCAGTGTTTTAATATAACGTGCCTGTATCTCAATGAATTCTTAATGTTTGTTTTTTTTTTCAAAGCCCGTACATGTCTAATTGCTGAGTACTCACCCATTTCTGGAAGAATGTATGTGATTAACTTACCACATCTGTACGATGTGGATTGGTAGGGTATCTATATTATTATAATATCACTATCTATATTATTATTAGCGGGGCTCTGCTGGGACAGACCTCTATCCTCCCTTGCGGCGGATATACTACACTGATGAATGAGGAAAAATGACGGTGACGTGGTTCGCCACCCATCATGTCCTGACTCCCACGAGGGCGAGAAGCGACGAACGGATAGCCGTTTCGCTACGATGAATGTGAGAGGAAGGATGGATGAGTGTGAAGGAAGCAAGGAAGGTGTGTCGGGATCGTAGCGGATGGAGGTCTGTGGTCTCTGCCTAACCCTACATGGAGACAGGCGTGACTATATGTATGTATATTGTTATTATATATGAGCAGATATCAAAACGGACGAAAGCGAAAACAAAACACACCGCTGGAGCGCGGCAGACGCGCACATACAAATCAGAAACAGAGACAATAGTCGTTGCAAAAAAAGTAGACGCGCTGACCGACTCCATGGAATTTGGGAACCGAAACTCACGGATCGCATTTCTTGAATACTCTCGCGTGTTACTGCATTATTATTTAAGCTGGCCTTTTAAAAAATGGCCGCGATGGGCCGGCGGTGTTTTTTTTGGCGGCGCGTGCGAAGCGCATAATTGGCGCGCCAGACGCGCAGGAGCGCCCGCTTTTTGCGCGCAGCCCGGCCGTTTGGTAACGTAGCAAACTTCGATCTTTGCATTCGCACATGCCAATTATGACACCGAGTCAACTAACTCCGGCATGGCTTATCGATGGAGTCGGGAGTTACTTTGCGAAAATCCATTACAGAGGTGTACAGTCAAACTTACTTCCGCGATCTATCCGCGTGCAGTGCTTAGTAACTTCAATTCTTACCGAGAAACGGCCATCAGCAAATCCTACAGCACTTCACCATGGTCACCAATGCATTTCTTCGCAAACACACAATATTATTTTTCTGATTTGTGTTCGCGGATCGTAGTAAAGTTTGACTATCCATCGCATGGCATGTTACATCTGCAGAACATCTGCGGAGAAAGTAATCTTCTTATGGTCCCATGTTTCCGAGTTGGAGCAGAGGGTGTCCACTGTGTTTCTCCTTTGGGATCGGTCTTGAGCGACGCGCCTCACTTCGGGCCACGTCAACCCGATGGATTACATCTCGGTCGCTAGCTAGATTACATCTCGTCGAAGCCCTTCCAGGTGTGTTTGGGTAGGCGGAGAAAGCGATGGATCATCTTAATTAATTTATTTTTATTCTCCGCAAGATTCTCAGCCGAAAGATCAGATGGAACTGTGGATAGTCCAGAGAAATGCTAAATACGAAGAGTCGTCGTTATCGGAGAGACATAAGGCGCATAGATTCGAGCTCTTAGGAAGGATAGAAGTATATCTCGCTTATAGAAGAGTAAACTTGAGTCTATCACCTAGTTAATGACCACTCGGTTGCCCTAGGTTAAACACTGAACAGTTACGAAACTGTATCAAGTTATTCAAGTCTGAAAACATTGAGAAAAATGAGTCAATTTTATTTTTTCTACGTTTCGCCATGTAAGAAAATAATTATGCTTTCTGTTCTTATAGAATATTTGTTGAAAATCTGAAATTATATTTTTAATGTTGGGATGCACAAAGAGATAATATTAGTTTTTAACGGGATAGGAAGGCAAACGAGCAGGCTTATCACCCGATGGAAAGCAATCAACGCAGTCCGTTGATATTTACAGTGCTATAGGCATTGCAGACGTAGATATCGGTATAGAAATATATAAGGATAAAGATGCAGGTAGGAAGAGATCCAAAACACCGTCGGTTGTGTATAGCTCGAAGCGATGGTTGACCGTCTCACTCTCATTCCTTTTGCGAACAAAAAGCAATTTAAACGACGACGTGGGGTCCTATATGATAACACGAATCCCGTTGTGTAGCCTCCGGTGCAATGCTTTGCACCCAAATTTATACGCGTCCCCTCAAGCGGAGGGCTTCGCTATAGACGCGATGCTATTTCTTTCTGCGTGTCGCTAACGAATGTCGGCTGTCTCCTCACACATGTGACCTTACCTGATCGCCCGGGGCAGTCCGTCTGTCCATCACATGCCATTCGGCCCGCTAACAATGGAATAGACTTTGCGAAAATGGTACGCGTGTCGCAGCCGCGACGCACCCGACAATGGAACAAAAATAAAAAAAAAAAACAAACAAACAATCGAATAGAAATCGAAAACGGAGCTTCATTCGAATGCGACCGAACGAACGGGATTTTGGAAATCCGGTTTTAATTTTTGTTCGGTTGTGTTTCCCGCGAGCGGTGCTGGGCCTCCGCGCGCCTCCATTGTCGACATGTCACAGGCGGGGGACAAAATTCGAGGCCCGTAGCTATTGGGGACGTTCGTAAAAAACCTATGTTGTTCCAAATTTGAAAGCTATTGTATTTTAGGTCATAAAGAGATGTTTGAATTGAATAAAAATGTTCTATTAACTGCTGTTGAGGATAATGGAATTCTTTTAATACTTATATCATTGTAGTGTATTGAATTATAATATTCAACAGATAGTAAATCAATATAAAAAACAAAAAAATATATGAACAATATATGTTTTTTATGGACCATCAACATTCTACATTATTCTAAATAGTTATTCTTAAACCGAAAACTTACCGAAAATCGTAAACGAAAATGTATAGTGGTTGGTGGGTGGAGAATTGATGGCCGATTTTCCGTTTGTTTTTGGTTTAAGTTCCAAATAAATCCACTTCATCCAGCACAAACAACACACATTATTAATTTTCTGTTATTGTTTTGCTTGTCGCGGATCTTAGCTAAGTAAAACTTTTGACTGTCCACCATTATACAATACTTGATTTACTTATAGTGGCACATAAGGCGAAATTAATGTCAGTAGAATAAAACCAAATGCCACTTTACTTTTAGTATAGTGGGAGATGTAGCAAAATCTGAAGTAACTATAAAAATATAATAGTATAAAAAGTAAGGTATAATGCTACTAACCACATTGTCGAAATCGATTAAATATATGTAATAGATAAACAAGTGATATATAAATTTAATAATAAATTATGATTTTAATGATATTATAATAGTTTAGTTATGTATTTATATCTGTAATAATTGTGTTAATTATTTTTAATAGTATGTAATAATTAAAGAAATTTGTACGCCATAAGTGGCAATGTGATGGAGCTTTTATACGTCTTTTTTCATCTTGTTACACTTCACAATATACAAATAAAGAATTATTATTATTAATTAGGTATGTATTCCTCTTGCGCTGCGCTGCATCCCCGTGGTGTGGAGGGTGGAGCATTGAAAAAAAAACAGTTTTTCTGCTCAATGAAGGTTTTGACTGAAGCATCGCCCATTTCTATCTGCATCTATTTACTCTTGATTAATATGTATTAATTTAATATGTACTCAGAGGAATTGCAGAAGGAAATAATCTATCTATATATATCGTCACGCCTGTCTCCCGTAGGGGTAGGCAGAGACCACAGATCTCCATCCGCTACGATCTCGGCATACTTCCCTTGCTTCCTCCACACTCATTATTCTCCTCATGCAACCCGCCGGTTGAGGGTACTCTTGAACTGGCCTTTCCTAAAAAGTTCAGCAATTCGGTCAAGGTACGTTTTTCGTGGTCTTCCTCTTTCGGCCCTTCCATCCACATTCGCAAGGTAAATTTTGTTTTGCCAGTCGTCTTTATATCTAGCTATTTTAACGTATTTATTCCAACATTAATAGGTAAAGTCAAACGAATGTGTGGGTAGGTATTGGGAACGTTAGTCGCTATTCCCTTGGGTTTGCGACGCGGTGGTGCGATGGGGTCGCAGGCCAGAGGTGAGTGTCATGTTTCCTACACGTCACGCGCCACTATTGTTCTTTTATTTGTTTTACGATAAAAATTCTGAAACTGTTATATTTTTTTTTCAAGTATTCAATCGTAAATATTTTAAATTCATTACAAAAAAAAAATCGGATCATAATAAATTGTTTAACCCCTTCGGACCTCGTGTCCATAATTATGCACATAATGTTTAAAGCCTTATAATATTTTTATTTTACTTAATTTATACTCCTGATGTGTATAATTGTGCACATGCCGGAAAATTCAGAAACCTTAATAAATATGTATGATTTTTCACACATTTTTATTTTTATGATGGCCTTCTTACTAATAATTAGTAAAAACAATATTTTATTATCCATTAATAATAATTCACGTCTGAAGGGGTTAATTCTGAAGTAAATAATCACTTTTAAAAGTTTAAGTTGCAACAAGAGATCGAAGATCTAGTGGCCGAACCCAATGTCATAAGCCAGATCACAACACAAAGACTCCATTGGAAGGGCCATGTTATGCGCATGGGGGAGCGTCGAGCCGTGAAACGCGTCTACCTGGGACGGCTCAAAGGCCGTTGCTCGGTCGGTCGACCTAGGTACCGCTGGAGTTATGCCGTGGAGAGAGACTGGAAGGAGCTCTAAGTCGAGAACGGGCAGACGATGGCGCAAGATCGGTCCAAGTGGCGACTTTTTTTTTGTGGAAGCCAAGAATCATTTTGAGTCATTGCCCAAGTCAGTAGTGTCCGCCTAAGTAAGTAGCAAAGTTCAAATGATAAGGTCCATCCTTATCATTTGAACTTTGCTACTTACTTAGGCGCACACGAACAGAAGTCGTACGTTTATATGCTTCATTGCACCATTGATGTGAACCACTTCCTATTATTATTATTAAAATACTCATATTATTAGTTTAGTTGGACAAAAACTCTAATACTTATTATTAAAAACGTTGAAACTTAGAACTCATGAAGAACTCATGTTCCACATAAATATAAGCCCAACTAATCATAGATATCGTCACGCCTGTCTCCACTAGGGGTAAGCAGAGACCACAGATCTCCATCTGCTTCGATCTCGGCATATTTCCTGCTTCCCCCACACTCATCACTTTCTTCATGCAAGCTCGTCGGTTATGGGTACTCTTGACCTGGCCTTTCTTATAAACATCGGCAATTCGGTCAAGGTTTGTTTTTCTTGGTTTTCCTCTACCGACCCTTCCATTCACATCCGCAACGTAAATTTCTTTTGCAAGTCATCTTTCATCCATCCTCTCTATGTGTCCAAACCATCTAAGCTTCTTTCTCAAGACATTTTTTACTCCACATCGTTCTCTTATATCTTCATTCCTTATTATTCAAAGTTACCCTTTATATACAAATAAAAGTAAAGAAAAATATTTTTAAAAATAATTATAATACCCCAAACATTTAGAATATACTTTTACGGTAATATTAGAGCGTAGGTTCGCTTCAATATTTGTAGTAGTAGCGAGTAGAGTTGACAATATAATGGTAAAAATCGTTTTTTTTTACCATTTATTCTTGTCGGAATTTGCCCAAGGTATTGTTGGAGTGTTACAACGACTCCAATGGTGGGTGGACAGTGGTGGGGTCGGGAGTCCGTCTCGTCACGCGTCGCACGCGGTCCCTTCACCACACGATCAAGGAAACGTCCGTCTAGATTTCCGCCGATGATACACCACGCACGTCAGAGATATGTTTCCTAATCATGTTTGTCTTAGACTTTACTTGTGACATTAGGTGCCGCGCTTTTGGCAACCACGGTTGCCAGATTTTACTTTAGGTAAAGAAAGAGATAGTTTTGGGGTAAATACGAAGTATTTCATTGGACACCCTTTAGATTATCCTTGGGATGGCAACGAAAGTAAGGAGTGACAAAAACATTCTTTTTTAGAGTTATGAATTCTGTTGAATCCAATTACTATAGTTATTCATAAGTAAACTCATATAGAGCAGGCAGATTTTCTAAAAAAAGTCAAAATTTTTCCATATTTTTTTTCCGTGGCAACAATGGGATAGCCAGTTACGGGCAATCCTAAACTCTTGTAGAATATGGGCTTCTTTAAACTGCTTTGCTATAACTCTTTGTTATTGAACGTTGCTAGTCGTACGTATAACTTTGCTCGATTTCCTTTCCTTCTCTTTTATTCTTGCCTACATTTTGCCACATGTCATCTTTTGTTTTTCAGCAACAACAACAATACATCCCCTGGCCCTGCCGTAACAGATACTTATTTCCTAGGCTCCAGTATAAACCAAAATATTATATGGTATTTTCAATAGCAACAGATAAATCTGGATTTAGATTCATACAGCAAGTTAGGGAAAAATGGTATCGAGAGTTGTCGATATGGTTGTTTTGATCCAATCTAAACCTTACTACTGATGATCAATTGGCTCAGTGGCGGGATGCTCCGCCTGCGGAATCAATGGTAACAGGTTCGATCCCCGTATCGGAATTAATAAATGCATGGATTTACAAATATTTATTGAGTCTGGTAACCCCGCCAATCCGCATTGGACAAGCGTGGTGGGTTTAACGTCCGTTCCTTCAAAAATGGAGAGGCCCGTGCTCAGCAGTGGGTTATATTTGCCCTCCTATCCCATAAAAAAATATCGTATAGATAATCGTCGTAGAATAGAAAAACTTCATTTGTGACACCTTTTTTTTACAATAACTAAAATTAAATCCTTAATAATATAATATATACAAATAAATACACAAAACAAAAAGAAAATAATTTTAATCTAACGAGTGTCATAAACTGGTTCTTGCGGTCGATTGTTGTCTTCTGCCATACTTTATGGTAATCGTCGTCAAAACGTCATCCCCTTAAAATCTTCAAAGTCATCGTGCATCATTTACTCTACGTATATAATCATGCTCGAATACGTTTAAACAGCTAGTACTGAAAGTTTGTTGATAAGGGAACAAGAATGTCGGTGATCCAAAAAAGAAGAGAGCAAAAAAACATACCCGACTGGAAAAAAAACAGCACCAAAGAAACACCATAAAAAATAGAAAGGAAGGTGAGAAAATCCGCTAATTAGCACGTTGGTAGCACACCACCCTATAGGTGGCGATATTGTTCCAGCCATTGTCGTCCCCGATTTTTATGAAAGTATAATAATTAGCTTTTGTTCAGGCGTTGTATTTTTTCAACTTGAATTCACCGCCGAGATCGCTATTCACTTGCAAAGCAGGGAAGCCAGTGTTTACGTCCCGATGCACGGTAATTATAGAGAAATCGTTCAATGGCGACATTCTGTCACCGGCATAAATCCAGTCACGGTTTTTAATTGTGTCAATTTTTCTTGCGAAAGTTTGAAACTAAATTGCAACAAAGGAAGCCGAAGAACGAGACGTGGAATACTGTTAAAATGTAAATAACGGCGCTAAGTTAAAGAAGAAAAAAAGTTTGCGTAAATCGCTGGTCCCTTTTGTGCGAGCGCGTGCCCCGAGCGCTCTTAAAACTTGTATAATTAATTCGTAAGAGTGACAGTGAACAGATATACCTGCGCCCGCTTCTATTGCAAACAATCCAGCGCATGCGACGCTCAGGTGTATAATCTTTATTTGTGTTTTTTCTTTCCACTTCCCCTTTGCATAAATTAACATTTTTGCGATTGCTGCCAACGTCGGTTCCATCTCAATTCTCATTTACCTTTTCCTCTAATATTATAATAACACGCTTTTGGTGTTTCTTGTTTTTCTATAATATTTGATTTACTTTCATTAGTTTCATAATATCTTTGATACCTACTTCAAGCAGTTATAACGCGTTCATGGCTGTAATTATTTTTATTTGTCGAACTAGTTACATATCACTGAGCACTTTGTTATCTGCTGCGATCATCTTAACGACGATGTTAATGCAATCGAAAATGTTCTGTATAACTTGAACGTTAAAGTTTACAATTATCTTGTGGAATAAAATCTAAAGCATCTGAGATATTTCTCTAGAGGTACTTAATTGTTTCCCTAATCGTTTGTGTTATAGGGTCGGGTTTCTCTTGGCAAGATGTCGGATGATCTCACCTGGCCGCGGCCGGCAGCTGGGGCGCTTTGTCTCGACTCATCACTTGACTCGGGCGAAAGGGATGAGGCGCCCATGTGAACGCACTAACGGAATCCTGGGAATGGATGCTCCTGCGCAGATAATAGATTGCGTGTGTTGTTGCCGGGACAATGGTAACGCGATACATCTCTTAAGAATTATTTGGATTTGGAGCGAACCAATTGTTTTATTACAAACTAGATGACCCGGTGATCTTCGTTTCACCTAGAATTTAGGTGATTATAACTTTTCATATGAATACTCGCTGCGATGTATACGGTTAGAATTTTAGATACTAAATGAAAGTTTATTATAATTCAAATAAATGAATATCATTGAATTATGTATATTATTTACCTAAAAGATAAACTACAATTATTTAATTTGCATCTTTCTGATAATACACTTTTGTGTTATCAAAAAGATTCAAATGATATATCAGACAGTAAAGCCGTCACGAACGCCATCTATTGTAAGTAAAAGGAAGAAAAAGAATTTTTTCATTTTTCAAGATGTTCTTTTATGTTTTCCTTTTATTTTTTTATTTGTTAACCTTCCCTGTATTACAGCAAATAAAATAAAAAACAATATTCAAATCGGTCGAGCCGTTTTTGAGTTTTAGCGATAAATAAAAATATAACAAAATAGCTCTCCATTGTTTTATATTACAAATTTAGATGTTGTATAAAAATTTAGTAAAAGTTTGATTATGTACATTAAAATGTCGTTAGTTATATGTCTATCCAGTTACTAATATTTAGTTGCTAGATAGACGTGCCCAGCCCAACGAAGGCGTCCAACTTTGACAGTTTTGATGACGTTGTCGCTGTATCTATTACGCTCTATCTATTCAGTACTTATAATAGATAGTAAATGGTGTAACAGGCTGATTTTCGCAACTCGATAATATCATGCGCCTATTTAGCATGTTGTTTACAGTTCTTATTTATGTATGTATTATATATTATAGTATAGTATAGTATGTATTATATTATATTATTAGTTTATGAATTTTAAGTTTTATTTTAGCTAACTAAACTATGTAAATCTAAAATATAGAGTAATTTTTAATCACGTACTAGTGTCGTGTCACTTCGGTTTTTCAATACAACTTGTCTCTCAACAAAGTAAAACTATCCTATAAAGCTTTCTAGTTCTTTGTATTTGTGGTCGGATTGTGTTTGTATTACGTTGGGCTTCCTATCTTGTCAGTACTTCAATTAATTTACAATTAATCTTTTATTTTTTTAAATTTATTGTTTTTTAAACAGTGTAAATGTATCTCGTGGACTTTATCGAACTTGAATTTGTTTGTATTAGAGTATCTAAACATATTTTTTAAGAACTTTTAAACATTTAGTTTGTTATACGTATCATTAGTTCAGAAAGTGTATTTATTCATCTGTGAACAATTGGAAACTCAATAGCTACTTCTCACCTTATAAAGATAAAAAGTTTTTATTATTTCTGTTCTTTAAGTCCTAATATCTCTTTGTACGAGTTTTATAAATGTTTGTCTCAAGTATTGTAAAGCTCGTGGTTGTATAGTGGTGTAAAGCTTTACGATTCCGAGCTTTATGAGCCGAACGTCATCAAAACTGTCAAAGTTGGACGCCTTCGTTCGGCTGGGCACGGAATACGGATGGACGACGCTAGACTACCCAAACGCCTACTCGACGGAAAACCAGATGGTCGTAGAAGCCGCGGAAGACCTAAACTCAGATGGCTAGATGGAGTTGAAGACAACTTAAAGGCAATCGGTGTGAGGGGCAGAGAATAAGCCAAACTGAGATCTGACTGCAAAAATTGACTAAGGCCCACCCGCGGTTGTTCTGCCTTGATGATGATGATGTCTCAAATGTGGAAGGAACTCATCCATAGATGGCGCTGTAGCATGTTGTTATGAGCTAAGTTACAATATGGTTAGTGTATTTGTAAACTGGTGTACGTAACTATGAAAATAAATAAATTGTCTATGCGTTTCAGGAATTTGACTATAAACTTTCCCTGAGTCTTTTGGGGGTTAAGTGCCAATCCTGTACACTCTTCAAATGATATTTTCGATATGATTGGAGGGAAATTTTATTTATTTTTAGAAAACAATAAATCAAGAGCATCAAATTCTAATTCTTTGTGGACGTGTGTTGAACTTAAATTCTTGAGCCAGAATTCAAGTAGTGAAAATTCTATTCTCCCGTAAGTAGTAAGAGAAATATCGTAATCATTAACACCGTTTCGCAACTGATCCATGAGTTTTGCTCACGAGACGTCCCGAGGAAGTTGTAAAGAATTTTAATGCAGAATACGCAGAAAACCGGCGTCTGAGTGGTAGCTTAGCTGCCGCGCTTTCTACGGTGAGCGGCTGAGTTCCTGAGGCCCAACCCCCTTCTCCCCTTCTCCCCTTCTCCCTCTTCCCTTCTCCCCCTTCCCTTCTCCCCCTTCCCTTCTCCCCCTTTTCTCCTCCCCCTTCCCTTCTCCCCCTCCCTAATAACAATTTCACAATTCGGCAACGCTTCCACACTACCTATGGCGCTGCGGATGTCAATGGCGTTGATTGCTTTCCATCAGGCGTCAGGCCTGATCGTTTGCCTATAACATAAAAAAAATTTCATCACCATCAATAAAAAATAAAACTAGAAATCTATTTGTTTTTACCTTTAATCGAATTTCAGGTTTGCCCGCGATTCTAAACCAGAATCCTTGAGTCATAACTAGGGATTCCAACCAATGAAATGAAATACAAGGAACAGGAGTCAAATTCGCTTAGTCGTGCTCTCCATTATTACAGCTTACATCAGTTATGTTTGACTAAACTCAGAATGGGAACAAGATAAATTTCAATGTCCAAATAGTGTCGAGGGTGACATGAATATACAGCGACGAACATAAAAATTTAATTCCCAGTGTGTTATGCAAATGTCGTCGTGTAGACCGACGTGTCTATGAGCGTGGTCATCTGCGGCCACCATCTTATGGGAAAAGAAATTATAATAAAAAAGTTACGAGTGGACATTATTATCTGTTTCGTGTGTTTGGCGATTTTCTAATAGATCACGGCCATTAATATGCTCGCGACCGGTTCTGGTGAGATCCGTTAGAAGGTTTTTTTTTATGTAAATCATTCGGTTTATGGTTGCTCCTAGTTTACATTCGAATGCCTCGACGAATGCTTCGTGTTGCTTGTGCGCGATAAGATAACCTGACTGCGATTCCGCTCGAAAGTATAATATATCATCGCTCGGGGAAAATTGTATGTTATTTTTATTACTACTTGATTGGTTTTTTTTTTCAATGGACCGTTGATGTACCTACGCTACTGGATCTAGCGTCGCCGGGAGCGATTCGTTAAAATTATTTCTTTTGTGGCCGGCAATAAAACAACATTGAATACAACATTGTACATCACGACTGTGGCTTCCACTTTATTAATTAATCGACTGACATGTCATAAAATGTATGATGAATGTCCACTGTTAGAGAGTTTATTAAAAAAACACTAATGGCTATAGAATTTTAAACTATTTCCAAAACCGCATCTAGAGGCACCGCACTTCATTGGAAACCGTTACACGTGAATAGTAACCGCTCGTAGTAGAACACGATTGACGCTATGAAAGGAATTCGATTACTATGCACCTTACCGGCGTTAGCGGCGCGGGCTGGTCAGGGAGACGTCGCCCAAACTAGTTTGATTCCAAACGGCCGTCGCGTAGAGGCACATTGTCGAGATTAACGCACATAACCGGATGCTGGATCTCCCCGCGTCGATAAAACGGTCGCAAGCGCTATAAAACCAGCCCCGAGGCGTCTTTTTGTGATCTCTAGCGGTGACCGCCGCCCTTTCTCACCCCGCTCGCCTCTCATTCATCTCGCGGCGATGAAAGGAATTCGTTCAATTAGCTGATAGCGGAGACGAGTGGTCGTGGGCTAACGGTTCCTTTTTTGATCAATTATCCATCGGCGTGGGGCCCCGATCTAACGAATTTCCAACTCGCTCTCATAGAAATGGAAAGGCCGACCCGTTTTTATTTCAATAACATATGCGCGACACTCGCTCCTCATTCCGCAGGTTACGATCCTGTTTAGAAATATCCGTTGGCGCACAATAGGCTGAGCGTCGTAACAGATCGAGGGAGGATGCGATCGGCGAGCGCGATGGTATCGCGTTTCTTGAGCTGCGTCGATGTCTAATTTCCAATACAATGGCGGTAAAAAAACCTCACGTGGAATATGTATGTCACAGTGCCACCCCCGGGGCAGACAATGGACAAAGGCCCCGTGCACTTTTGGCTGCCACAATGCGCCCACGCGCTTTTTGTCGCATTGTGCGCGGGCGCAGGGAGATCGATCTCGCGATCGGGTGTCTAGCAGACGCACGTGTGCGCGGCCTCGAACATGTAAATCGTCGAGGTGAAAGTTGAGGAGCGGAAAAGTAAAAGTCGCCGCATCTTGTAGCGGCGCGGGGGCGAGGGCGAGGGGGCGCTAAAGGGGTGGCCGCGACTGCGCGCCCTTATCTCGAGCGACACAATGCCGCTCCGTTTTTTGTGTCTACACAGATAAAAGCGACTGTTCTGTCGCGTTGGATCCGTCCTCGTCATAATAATCAACCACAAATCGGCCAAACTTTTTTCTGTCCGTCATTGTTGTCTCATGCTTGTTGTTAGATCTTATTATTCCATTGACGTAACTTTTGTTATATTCTTGACTTTCATAATTTATTATTTTTCGTGTGTTACAACATTTTATTTATGGGTTTAGTCCACTCATGTATACAAACACAAACATTATACTTGATGGGGTTTATTGATTTTTTTTTTGATTTGAATATCATCGTTGTCATGTTTGGGAGATATTATACAAGTAAACTATGAAGAAAACGAATTAATAAATAGCTATGATGTTTAAGTTTTCTGGTTTGTGAATGCTTTGAACGCTAAACTATTACAGTGGGCAGGACATATGAAAGAATACATAGGAAAGAATGGATGAGACTAAAACACCAAAACGTTTACCAGACGGTCGGAGATAACGAAGCAGGCCAAATCTCAGGTGGCAAGAGGGAGTCGACAAAGACCTTAAAACTCTCGTTACATTATATGTACCATCCCCACCATCTGGATGAGTGGCAATTCAGTACGGTGCGCTTCTCCCCAAAAATTTTTTCCGCGCATAACCGGCTACCTTCGACGGTCTTTCCGAACCGATACGACATTGGCACCTTCAAAAAACAAGCCTATATATACCTAAAAGGCCGGCAACGGTTCCGTGACTCCTGCGGTGTCCGCCTGATGGAAAGCAATCAACGCCGCCCATAGACATGCGCAGCGCCATAGGCAGTGCAGAAGCGTTGCCGACCTTCAAAGAGAGTGGCATTTTTACGCATTACCGCGGCTTATTAAACCTACAATTCCGCCCTCAATAATGACATATAATAAATTGTATTTCTCGTTTCGATAAAATTCCCACCCCGATTCCCACTTCCACTCCATCTCCGATTCTCACTCCCACTCCCCCTCCTATTCCCACTCCCACTCTCATAATTTCACTTTCCTTTAAGGTCGGCAACGCTTCCGCACTGCTTATGACGTTACGGATGTCTATGGGCGGCGTTGGTTGCTTTCCATCAGGTGACACGCCTGCTCGTTTGCCTTCTTATGCAATAAAAAAAAATGTGTCCCAAATATGCTGCTTTGTCTTCTCGATCATTGTAACTGTGTAACTCTAATTTTTTGTTCATTAATTCCAAAACTCTTTCATTTGTAATTTCCTTTGTTTAGTTCCACTTTTCAAAATCTCTTGATTTATTATTTAGATTTTGTTTTAATCTCCAAAATACTACTAAGCAATTAAAATGTGGATTGGATCCGTCTGTTATTTATTACACACTTGTTTCGTTGTGGATTATCCACGTAAGAGCCACCACAATCGGCAAGTCATAGAGGCGACATATGGCGTAGGTTACCGCCCCAAGCGCTCGCCGTGGACAAATTACGGTTTAAGAGATTGCCATCAATACGTATACAAAATGTCCAATCCATTACGAACAAATGGTACTATTTAGGAGCCAGGCCCTGCGCGTCGCAACCGCGTGTTCCCGCGTCTTATAGCTCACTAACTATTGCTGTTTAGCGCTATTCAAGTGCTATTTGTCATTAAATAAACGGGAAATGTACTTTAAATTTTTATTTTACTTTAATTATATTTTTTGGAACCGTAACTTCTGGTAAGTAAAAATAAAATAAAAGACATTCCAGTCCACCCAGTAATCATTGGGCAATCAATTAGTTCTGTGTCAATGGTCGCGGATTCTATCCCCGCATCAGGATAAATGTATCTAGAGATAGTGTCAACACATGTATATTCTGAGTCTGGTAATTCCGCCAATTCGTATTGGATAAGCGTGTTGGGCTAATGTTCGGTCCTCCAGAGATGGGGGGGCCCGTGCTTAGCCGTGGAATATATATGGGCATATATAAGCATAATATAATAATAAATTATTGTTAAGGTTTGTTTAAGGTGTAAAATAAAATAATATATTTCTGTTTCTCCGCCTATAAAATAATTTATGTATGAAAACGTAAGAAATTGTGTGTGGGTGTGTGTGTATATTTATCAAAATATTATAATCAATTATTGTAAATTCTTGTTTCTGATTTAAAATAAAAAAATATTTTTATGTATTTCTCTGAAAACCGTATGAAACACACACAGTATTCTTATATGTATAGCAATATGAAATTGTGTGTGTGTGTGTGTTTGTGTGTAGAAATATTATAATCAATTATTGTAAAGGTTTGTTTCAGGTGTAAAATAAAGAATATATTTATTTATTTCTTTCCTATGATATATCATGTTAAATCTTAAGAAAACCAAGCCCAGTTTTCTTATATTGCACTATGAAATTTTTATGTCGCAAGAAAGTTAGAAAACTATATATTCCAAGTGAAATAGAAGGATCCGGTTGTGTCGACGGCAAAAAATACCGCAATAAAAATGGTTGAGAGTTTTAATGCCGGGCGTTTTGCGGAGTATACAGCACTGCGCGGAAGGTCATTTACTATTACGCGGCCCCAGTCCCCAATCCGGGGATAACCTTCCATTGTAAACTGTGTCCGATTCGCCGCGCCCATTGTGCCGCAGTTTGGAGCGAAAACGTAAATAAAGGCAGATGTTGCCGTACTCCAAAATATCGCTAAACAAAAACCAATGTCATATGTGTAGTGATCGACAAGCGAAATGCCGTCTAAATAGTTAGTTGTTAGGTTGACTTTGGTGTGTTTAAATTGCTACTTAAGTAGTTTTGATGCGGGTATTTTTACGCGTCTAAGCTCCAAGGCCCGCGCGGCCGGTGTGTGGGTAGTTTTACAAAACCAAAATTATTGTAGCTCAGTTTAATATGGCTTATATGAGAAGCGAGGATGCTATTGACACACGCGTCGAGCTCGCATCGTGTGGCTTATTGAATTTATTTAATTTCAAATCGGCTACTTTAATATTGATTCAATTGATTGATTAGGGTTCTATTGTTTGTCAGATTTAGTCCCTCTAATATTTTTCACAATGTCCTACAGCCATAGTTTTCTTTTGAAGTATTAGATGTGATTTCAAATGATAAAAAAAAAATTCTTTCCACGCACCACCAACCTCTGAAACCAGATATCTTCAGCGTTGTTTCCGATCCGATACTACATTGGAACCTTCAGAAAAAAGCCTTAACGCAGTTCTTAAAGATCGGAAATGCTTCTGCAATGCCTATAGCACTACGGATGTCTACGAACGGCGTTGATTGCTTTCAATCAGGTGATATGGCTGCTCGTTTGCCTTCTTATCCCATAAAAAAATCACCTGAGAACCAAAATCACCGATATATGTAACTCTCCGAGTTGTGTCGGTGAAATATATATAATATACAATAAATTGAAAGAGAAAATGGTCATGGTTTTCGAAGAACCGATAAGTTGAAATAGACGCGTACTAGAGTGGAGACCTCTAGTAGTCTTGGTAAATATAGTGTAGGACGCCCCCTGGCTAGATGGTGCGACGATCTGCTCAGGGTACTTGGTAGAAACTACATGCGTGTAGCCGAAGATCACGCTAGGTAGCGGGCCTTAGGGAAGACCTACATATGTCCAGTTGTGAGAACTGTCTCATAATGACTGATAATTGCGATTTTCTCTTTGTGGAAGTACCTAGTAGGCAATTAAGCAATTGGGTTACCCGATAGAAAATAATAATTTCTAGCATTTTTTTGATCAATTGACTCGAAGACATCAGTCGTATTTTTCTAGCATTATTAGCAGATGACCTATTTAGTTCAGTGGAGAATATATTACGTTAGAATCATAAACTTTTTATTATATATTTTTTGGCTGTATATATTTATTCTGATTTTGGGCGCTACGCTAATCCACCTTGGAAAGCGTGATGGGTTTATATCCATTCTTCTAGAAATGGGAAGGCTCCCTACCTGAACCGCACATTTAAGAGGTGCCACAAAAATAATATTAAGTAAGTTGGAATGATTAACAAGGTAGGTCCATAATGAATCCATGAAGTTTAGAGTTTAAGCACTTTGAATTCATGCAAGTGGTGCTACAAAGGTTAAGACTCATACCTCTCTTGTCAGCGATGACACACTATCGACGCCCTCTTGACGTGTGAAGTACATGAATGGTCCCTAAGAAATCTAGTTATATTAAAATGATGCTAGGTATAGATACACAGTCAAATTTACTTTACTAAGATCCGCGTTAGCAAAGTAAGTATGATGGTCCATCGTTGTAATGGATTTCCGCAAAGTAAGGCCTAATTTAATAGTGGTAGAGCCACGCTACAGACGAATACTTTATCAAGAATGGCATAATATTTGTCTGTAGCATGAATGGCCCGGCTCGCCCGGGGAAGTGCTACACTCCCGCAGAAAACCGGCGTCTGAGTGGTAGCTTACCTACCGCGCTTCGTACAGTGAGCGACCGAGTTCCGGAGACGCAACACCCTTCTCCCTCCCTCTACCTCTTTCCCTCCCATTCCTACACCGATAATGACACTTTCCTTAAAGGTCTGCTATGCTTCCGCACTGCTTATGGCGCTGCGGAAGTCTATGAGGGGCGTTATTTGTTTTCTATCAGATGACACGCCTGCTCGTTTGCCCTCCTATCACATAAAAAAAATCAATTATCATAATGCTAAGTTAAAGAAAAAAAAACAGGACAAACCACAACGAAGAGGGTTGTGATATAAATAAAATGCCAATATTTATTGCAATGTATATTTGCGGACGCACTCAGCGGTACGGAAATATGCTAATACCCAATGCGTTAGTTGCAACTGCGGTCAGACGTAGCAGGTTTCATGGAGTGGAAGAAACGCTCGGTGGAACTCCGGTTTGTCATTGCCGTACCCCTAATGAATCGCTTCCATGTATAATTTATGTCCCAGTCGCACGTTAACGTTGGCTAATGATTGATTTCAATTCTGGTGTTTGGTGTACTGTAATATTTTGACCATTGACTCATTGATTCTATGATTTCAACCAGTGCGCTTGAAGCAGGCATGAAGTCTTCAACCAGTGCGCTCTGTCTGTACTCTTTTACGGTATCGAAACGTGGATACGACGGTCTGTCTCCTTGATAAGCTCAAAATCCCTCAGAGGCTATACTCGGAGTTTCACTGGTAGATACAATTCGAAGTGCAGAAATTCGCCGGAGAACCAGAGTCACCGTCATAGCTCTTCTAGGTAGCAGACTGAAGTAATGGGCTAGATACGTTTGTCGGAAAACCGACCATCGTTGGAGTAGACGAGTGCTGGAGTGGAGACCGCGACTCGGTAAACCTAGTGTGGGACGCCTCCCTGCTAGATGGAGCCACGATTTGCGCAAGGCGGCAAGCAGATCCCGGATGCGTGTAGCCGAAGATCGGGCTAGGTGGCGCGCCCTGAGTGAGTCCTATGTCCAGCAGTGAACTGCCGTGGACTGATATTGATATTAATGAAGACAAGAATCTACCTCTGTTTCTCTAATCGAGCAATCGGATTACCTACTTAATGGCAAGGAATCATCGCTGCCAATTGAACAATGACGCCTCCCGGCAAGTTAAGCTATAGTCTGCTTAGGTATATTTCTTCTTCTTTCATGAGATTTCACCGAATCTACAAATAAGTTTATCACATTTAATATTTCGAAGAAACGTGCTGAATGATGTTTTCTGCCCCACCAAAGACAGCAACAATGAATGCTAAATCCGGATGAACCACGAGCTGGAGACTCTCATAGACCGGGAGATAATAGTTGGGTATCTAAAATTTCAACGTTTCAGGTGGGCTGGCTACTTAGAGAAAATAGACGAGTATAGGGCATCTAGGATTAACACTTGCAGACTTGCGGGAGGCCTGGGAAGAGGTGGATCGATTGCGTTGATGAGGATCTTAGAGTCATGGAAAAACTTGAGACGGAAATCCAGGGTGTGTCTCAAAAAGAAAAAATAAAAGAAAACATTTGATAAATGTATACCATACTATACATTGTTAGTTAAACTTGGATTTAGACAAATGTCGAAATTATAACTTCCCCAAAAGGCAGTTTTGTTAACAAATGTAACTCTGTTATTGGTTTGATTAGGCAAACAATAATCAAAAAGTCGTACGGCTCCGTCGGTTTGTACGTCTCGCGTAGCTCGTAGCGATGCAACAGAAAACAGTAATTGAATCAATTAATTAGGACCCCGCACAAACGGCAAGTGCTAAACGAATCGGCGTGTGTTCCCCGCAAACCGCGGGGTGTGGCCTTTCGGGGGGTCATAATTAATAGACTGTCCTGTCTTGTCTGTTTAAAATATAAGGGAGACTTTTGTGGCAATTTTCTTTTACTATGTGTTCTACGCATGTTGATCCTATAAATTCATTTCTTTACAGTTTTATGCCTTCTTTCTATTTTATCATTATTATAATAATGGGTCACCAACCTAAATAAAATTATTTTTTTAACACTGTGTCCATCCTAAGGTTGTCTGGAAGAAATCGCTTTTAGCGATAAAACCACCGTTTGTATATAAATATTACAATCAATAATTGTATAACTTTGTTTTGTTTTGGTCTACAATAAAGAATATATCTATCTATCTATCTCTCTATCTATCTATCTATCTATCTATCTATCTCTCTATCTATCTATCTATCTATCTATCTATCTATCTATCTATCTATCTATCTATCTATCTATTTATCTATCTATCTACATTTATAATTAAAGTTGATCGAGTTAAGTGGTGCTTCTTTATTTCTTAATCTATATCCAACAGTGGACTGCCACAGACTGTAGATAATGACGATGAATACTGTTTATTTATAGAAGTAATTATTTCAATAACAGTAAAGAGGAAACGAATGATTTGAGGACAACGAGGAAAGATATGTAACGCATATTTAGCAGAAGTGTTACCAAATGTAATTCCTAAAGTAGAACAGACGACGTACAAAGCATTGGTGGTTACAGAAACAGCCGATGTGCACCCTGATCCACCGCACTGGCTCACAAGCACACAAATCGAGTTACACCGTAATCACATTATGTCCCTCCGATTTTGCGCCTCTAAATCCGTCACTTGTTGTAACCGCTGATGAGCTATTCTTTGAAGAGGGACACAAAAAACTAAGCGTTATTTTACCTCCTGTGTGATTGTAATACTATTACCTCTAAGAGTGCTCTCTTTGATTGTATCGAGAATGTCATTTATAAACTTTGTTTAATACAATCCTATATTCTATACAATACAATCTATTAAAAAAGTTTTTTTGGTATTTGAAATGCCTTTCAAAGATACGTTTTTAATATACCTAATTTAGTGGATGGAGCCCTGTAGATCGATAGATAGATAGGTAGGTAGATAGATAGATAGATAGATAGATGATAGATAGATAGATAAATAGATGATAGATAGATAGATAGACAGACATATAGACAGATAAATAGATAAATAGATGGATGGATAGATATATAGATATCTATCTATCAATCAATTTCGTCACAAAAAACTGACAAAGAATAACAAGCATAACCGCAAACAACTACAGAGACCGACAATAAATCGTACATTATAAATGCAAATTTGAAGTGGCACAGTAGCGCCATCTATAAAAAGAGCGGTCAGCGACACTTACAACAATGCGTTATAAAATTATAATGCCATTATTTGTTTATCAATAAGCGATTTGCATGTGTTAAGTGCAGTCGAGTCGAGTGGAGTATTTAGTGTGAGCCGCGTTGCGAACACTGACTGGATTTGCATTACAATGCGCGCGCGTCGGGCGCGGGCGTTCGACTTTCGGCATTCATTGCTGGGTTTCAACTAGCAAATAAATATTTTGACTGCTAATTTCTTTCTACCCAGTAATAATTCATAATTTTTTCTTATGGCATAGGAAGGCAAACGAGCAGGCGTGTCACCTGATGGAAAGCAATCAACGCCGCCCATAGACATCCGCAACGCCATAGACAGTACGGAAGCGTTGCAGACCTTTAAGGAATGTGTCATTATGGGAGTGGAGAATGGAAGGGGTTGGAGGAAGGTGGGAGAGGCGAGTGGGTAGAGAGAGGAGGTAGAGGGAGGGGGTAGAGGGAGGGGAAGGTGTTGGGCAGCCAGAACTCGGCCGTAATTAGTTCTGTGACGATGTTACCGCGTTCAGAGTCAATGTTAGCGAGTTCGTTTCCTGTAACGGAATTAGATATATTTATGTATGGTCTATGAGTCTGAGAACATCGCCTATTTGCTTCCTCTAGAAATAAAAGATCCCGTATATGTAGTATCCTTGTATGTATATGCTGTAATATGACCTACATATGCTTAACTTGACGACCAATTGGCTCAGTGGCGGGATCCTACGCCCGCAGAGCCAATAGTCGCGGGTTCGATCCCCGCATCAAAACAAATATATATATATGGATTATATATATTTAGTCCGAGTCTGATTACCCCGCCAATCCGCATTGGACAAGCGTGGTGGGTTTAACGTCCGTT
Source organism: Baronia brevicornis (assembly GCA_031353405.1). Lineage (NCBI taxonomy): Eukaryota > Metazoa > Arthropoda > Insecta > Lepidoptera > Papilionidae > Baronia > Baronia brevicornis. The sequence continues at coordinate 98,230 of JASFAT010002046.1, forward strand.
CCTCCAGAAATGGAGAGAAATGGACCGTGCTCAGCAGAGACATATATGGGCTGTTAAAAAAAAGCCTAACTACTGGCTAGTAGTTATTTTTTTTAAAATTTTAATGTCAGACTATTCTATTATTTTGATAAATAATCAAGCGGATCACTAGATGGTAAGATACTATCCGTATGAATGAACAGTTACAGTATAGTGAGAGATGGTGGATAATGGAAAGGGAGAGGAAGTTAAAATAAAGAAGTGGGAGGGAGCTAGAAGGAGAGAGTGGTTGCGTTTCCGATTCTCATTCCTCATTACACAAAATGCTGAACAGAAAATTATCTACTTAGAAGTTCTTTTCTTTCAGAGTGTAGAGGTATGTCCTCAGCTACATTTCAGCTAATTGACATATCAAATAAATATGTGTCAAAATTTTTGACTATCTCGCCTGTACAAAATAAACTGGATAAGATTTTGAAAAACACATCTTTTTTAGTTCTTGTATTACTAGTATAAATATTCTAAAATGATTTATTTTTTATAGTTTCATTTCATTATATCTTGTACAGGCAAGATAGTCAAAAATTTTAGCGCAAAAGTTTACTTAACCAAAACACAACAATTGATAATTTGTTTAACAAAAAGCTTCTGATCACCAAATCAAATAAACCAACAATTATTAAAATATCAATCACATCCTCATTCAAAACTGTTAAGCATCATTGTCGATAATAACTTAAATTCTTGTAAATTTTTAATTCACTTAACCAAAAAACAACAATCGATAGTTGGATTAACAAATAGTTTTTGATTGTCTTATTATATAATTCAACGATTCTTGAAGTATCAATCTCTCGCTTGTAAAGAATGAGAATCTTTCGTTCGGAGCACCTAATAGTCATTGTTGATAATAGTGTAAGTTCTCGTAAATTTTAAAACAAAAATTCACCTAACCAAAACACAACAATCGATAGTTGGATTAACAAATATATGTTGATCGCCTAATTATATAAAAAACAACTCCTCTCTTGAAGTATTAATCAGATCCTTGCTAATATTCATTGTTGATAATAGTGTAAGTTCTCGTAAATTTTAAAACAAAAATTCATTTAACTAAAACACAACAATCGATAGTTTGTTGAACAAATAGCTTCTGATCGCCAAATCAAATAAACCGACGATCCTTGTAGTATCAGTCAGTCATAAGAAAGTGTTAATGCCATTGACAAAATTGGTACACAATTAGATATCGGGCGCTAAGCAAGGGGTAAAATCGACGTGGACAATGGGGCAACGCACCTGCGCCCGCGCAACTATACACAAAGCTCGGTTTCGTTTCCGCTTGTATGGCCGCGTAAAAAATAATTTGAATAGTCAACGAGGTTTCGTGGGCCCGCCGCGAATATATTTAAATTAATTACACGGGCGCTAATATGGCCCATGGCGCAAGGACGAATTTTGCATAAGTGTGTTGGTAACGGAATATTTATTATGGTGTGTTTGTTTTTTTTTGTTCACACACGTACACAATTAATTTCTTATATCACAAATTGACGTAGTCTCTAATATTTTTTATTATCTTTTTAAAGTTTAATAGAAACACTGGCAATTGTTAGTTTTATTGCATTTGTATGAATTTGATTTATTTGTAAGTCTTTACTCTAAATAAAAGTTTTGATGTTTATATGATTGTGTGGACTAACATTGTCTAAGATTTTTACCTGCCAAGTTACATCAGTGTGCTTGAGTTTTTATGTCATTTTTATAATCTCGTGTTATTATATAATTTGATGAAAAATCTTTTTAACGTGATTGAAAATTAATATGAAAAAACATGCCATCAAAGAAAAAAAGAAATATTGTCTATTTATCCGTCTATTATTAAGAATACTTTTCATGGTAACACTACGTCATATATTCGCGGGTGTGAATGTTTTTTTGCATTTGTATTGGGCAAACAATCACGCAGATGTCTGAGCTTCTGTATTATAATTAATGGACGTGATTGAATATATTAATTTTATCAAGATTCATTTTAAAAAGATATCTAATTGAAAGCTGCTTGGACCGTGATTGGTACACCTGTCTTTAACGTCAAGGTCTTCTTGTAAATAACAATGATTGTGTTAAAATTAATGAAATGTTAGTTATGATTTAAAAATCGTATGTTGTATATCGTAGGCCTAGTCATCAGAATTTACTGTAACTCACCACTCAACATAACGCCCATCGATTAAGAATACTCTAGACTTGGCCTTTCTTAAAAACTTCGGCAATTTGGTCACGATGATTAATGGAGTCAGGTGGTACTTTGCAGAAATCCATTACTATGTGGACGGTCAGAATTTTTACTTAGCTAAGATCCGCGACAAGCAAACAAAAGTAGAAAAATAATGTGTGTTTTTTAATGGAAGTAGTAGACTTACGAAGAACTTACACCAAATCTTAATCTTAAGATAACCTTATTAATGGAGTCAGGCGTTACTTTGCGGAAATCCATCACTATGTGGACAGTCAAAAGTTTTACTTAGTTAAGATCCGCGACAAGCAAAACAATAACAGAAAATTAATAATGTGTGTTTTCCTGCTGGATGACGTGGATTTATTTGGAATTTAAAGCAAAAACTTACCGAATATCGGCCATCAACTCTCCAGCCACCAACCACTATACACAACACCAAACACACACTACCACTTTTCCACCTTGTAAACGACACGTGTTACGCCCCAACACGAGGCATCTTCAGGTATAGGAAGACAATCAAAAAGTTTTTTTTTATTGTTTTGCTTGTCGCGGATCTTAGTTATGTAAAACTTTTGACTGTCCACTTAAGATAACTGTTAAGTCAATGTCTTTCGAAGGTGCTTCCGTAACACCTATGGTGTAAGATGTCTATGGGTAACGATGATTGTTTTCCATCAGGCGACATGCTTGCTCGGTTGCTCTTCTACCCTATAAAAATATTATAAGCTTCCCTGTATTGTTTTTAAGGAAATCTTTCCAAGAAATTGACAACATCTTACATGTAACTGTCATTCAAGAAAGGACAGCGATTTGGGGATAAAATGGATACGAAACGTACTATGGATCCTGATATGTTAACAATATAATCTTAATATAAATGTTCGGGAGAATATTTTGTAGCTAGTTGACATAGATCATGTATAAAGTTATTTGTTTGCAATAGGCCCGGTGCGTTGGATGCTGACCAGTTTGATTGGGACGAGGGGACGATATATTAAACTACCCCAAATAAAAAAAAACAGGTTCTAAGCAAGTACAGTGATTTAAATAAATTCTCACAGTTCAAATTTTGGGTATTGTATGTTTGAATTTTTGTTAATTTTACTTAAAATAACTTTAGTATCATGAAACATATTTTATTATAGTAATATACAGGATATGTATTGAAAATAAAAATATGAAATATAATAATGTAAAAAATAAAGGCAATTTTTAACTTTTTTTCAAGTTATTTATTATTAGATAGTTAGGCAAACGAGCAAGCGTGTCGTGTCACCTTATGGAAGGCATATAAACATCAGCAGTACCATGTGCAGTGCAGAAGCGTTGCCGACTTTTAAGGAGGGAGGGAGAAGAGGAGGAGGTAGTGGGGGGGTTAGGCCTCCGGAACTCAGCCGCTCACCGGACAAAGCGCGGTAGCTAAGCTACCACTCACACACCGGTTTTCTGTGGGAGTGTGGTACTTCCCCGGACGATCCATTCATGCTACAGACAAATAATATGTCATTCTTGACAAAGTATTCGTCTCCAGCGTGGCTCTACCACTAACGATGCAGCACCCTAGGTATTGCAAATACGTTGCTGGCATTTGAGATAAGAGTAGGTCTGTTTTTTAATGCTCCAATGTCTTATGGGTTTGAAAGTACTACTAAAGATAAGTAAGCTATATTTTATAAATTGAAATGTTTTCCTTTTACGTGTGTCATCCAATAGATTGACAAGTATGACCGTATCTTTGGTCTTGCGTTGGAAAATGAGCGATCGCGTACTCTTTACAACTTCATCAAAACCATTAAGATCGACGAAGGCGTCCATTCGTTGGGCTGGGCACGTGGTACGGATGGACGAGGCTATAGTACCCAAACGCCTACTCGACGGCAAACCAGATGGTCGTAGAAGCCGCGGAAGGCCTAAGCTCAGGTGGCTAGATGGAACGAGGACGACTTAAGGACAATCGGTGTGAGGGGCTGGAGGGAAAAAGCTAAACGATGATCCGACTTGAAAAATTTACTGGACCAGCCTAAGACCCACCCGCGGCTGTAATGCCTTGATGATGATGATCCAATAGAACTATTTGTTTTGTAGGCAAAATTCACGCACGGCGAGACACTGTGTTCACCCACTCCAGTTGTTGTCCACATTGTCAGTGTATGACAATCCGGGTGATACCGGGATAACGGGTCTATTATGTTCTTTATTTTTATATTATATAACACTTAGAATAGTTTTGATGTTTTTAAATAAAAAATATATAGATCGTCAGACTTTTCGGTTGTCTTCCGAAGAGTCTATTATACCTGAAGATGCCTCGTGTTGGGGCGAAACACGACACGTGTTAGTTTATAAGATAATAGTTTACAAGATGGAAAAGTGGTAATGTGTGTTTGGTGTTGTGTATAGTGGTTGGTGGGTGAAGAATTGATGGCCGATTTTCGGTAAGTTTTTGGTTTAAATTCCAAATAAATCCACTTAATCCAACAGAAAAACACACATTATTAATTGTCTGTTATTGTTTTGCTTGTCGCGGATCTTAGCTAAGTAAAACTATTGATTGTCCATATAGTGATGGATTTCGGCAAAGTAACGCCTGACTCCATTAATAAGATCGTCAGAGGGCTAAAAATTAGAGAAGGTTTTTAGAAAAAAGTATCAATTTATATAATATAAAAAAAAGACAGATTTGGACAGATGCATGACGTAGAAAGATTTACTAACAAAGTACAATATAAAACTTTTGCAGACGATGATAAAATTGTAAGTAAGTATATATATCGTTAGTAAAAACCACAAGAAAATGTGTGTAAATTAAAAATTCAAAAAATTAAGCTTATAACACTAAGATCTTATAACACTTTTAGCTTTTTTTTTGCAAAAACCGCTTAATGTGATATGTAGCCGACTGTACTCTGCCATTTAAATGAAGGGTGTAACGATTTACAAATTACAATAGACGCTTCTCAATGCCGTCATATTACAAAAATAGAATAAAATAGTAATATTCAAATATTACAAAAATTAAATTATATAGTTTTTTTTAATAAATTTTTGTTTCGAAGCTAGAATTTATTAGAAATACTAAGCTTTTATGTGTATTTTTGTCCTGATAAATTACTAATTATCGGAAAGTAAGGAAAATTAAATTCACGAGAGAAAAGATATGTATCATTAATGTGTAAATAAATAATAAAAAAATAATAATAATTATTTTGCATTTGACTTTCTCGTTCCTTACCGGTTGTCTTCCGTAGAGTGTACTATACCTGATGATGCCTCGTGTTGTGGCGAAACACGTGTCGTGTGCAAGGTGGTAAAATAGTGTTGTGTGTTTGTTATTGTTAATAGTGGTTGGAAGGTGGAACTCAAACTAAGTCTTATTATAGTTTGAGTTCCCCGTAAATCCACTTCTTCCAATAGAAAACACATATTTATATTTTCCTCTTTTTGATTGCTTGCCGCGGATCTTAGCTAAGTAAAAGTTGACTATCCACGTTTCCCGTTCGTTTTAATTTTAATTAAAATAAACGGGAAATGGGGATAATATATTCTGCAAATCAAAATATTATTCAAGAAGGAAAGAAATGTTTTAACATCACGAAAAAGTCATGTTAACTATTCCAACTAAAGATCGGCCTTGGTGGCGCTTCTTGGGGGTGGCCTATGTCCAGCAGTGGACTGCCGCAGGCTATTGATTGATTGATTTCTACCACGAACTGTGCAAATGTGACACGATTATCATATACGGTGTTCTGCTAGAGGCATTCAAGGTACGAGCGTATGTGTCCGAAAAGGCGGGCAGCGCATATGAGACATCTACAACGTTGTGGGCATCTAGAAGCGACCCGGTGATCAGTTACCACCGGGTTACCTGCACGTTGGTTTGCCTGCCCCGGTATAAGGTATAAATTAAGTTTAATTGAGTGAATTTTCACTATCAACAGTCATAAATTGAATGTAAATCACCTTAATACTTGCCGATGGCTAAACTTTACAAGAAGTGTAGTGTCGAGCCATCATTTATCACACAGTAACTCTGAGGGCCGTTTGTTTTACATAAAAGCCGTTTCGTCGGAGCCCGCGTGATGGATTATACCACAAATATATTTAGTTAAAATTGAAGACAAATTGCGGACAAATACACAAAAACATATACACACACACACATTCGTAACAAAATCGAAATCTAATTTTTAACGGTTAACTATATATTCTTCTTTCTTTTTCTTATTTCTACAAATTGATGGATGATAGACGATTAATGAAAGAAATTTACGTTGCGAATTTCGATGGAAGGGTTCGTAGGGGAAGACCAAGAAGAACATACTTTGATCAAATTGCTGACGTTCTTAAGAAAGGCCAAATCAAAAGTTACCTTAACCGGCGGGCTTGTATAAAGAGAGCGTTGAGTGTGAATGAAGCAAAAAAAACGTGGCAAGATCGAAGCACTTGTAAATATATAATCTCTGACTACCCCTACGAGAAACAGACGTAATGATATGTATTTATGTGTGTTGTTTTTTTTATGGGATAGGAAGGCAAACGAGAAGGCGATCACCTGATGGAAAGCAATCAACGCCGCCTTTAGACTTCCGCAGCGTTATAGGCAGTGCGGAAGCGTTGGCGATTTTTAAGGAGTGTCATTATGGAGTGGGAGGAGGAGGGGTAGTTAAGCTACCACTAAGACGCCGGTCTTCTGCGGGAGTGTGGTACTTCCCCGGGCGAGCCGGCCCATTCACGCCACAGACAAATATTATGATATTCTTGACAAAGTATTCGTCTGCAGCGTGGCTCTACCACTATTAAACTGTTGTACCTTTACCACACACTGACACAGTCATATGACGTATCTTTGTACACGTTTTTGCTTAAGCCGATCACGCAAATAACAAATTAGCAGCTGGTCAAGGCCCCCGCACGCGGAGGCCTACCGTCACGCTACGGCAAGCGGCGTGCCTCGGTTCATATCCGATGAGCCGTTTGCAGGATCGATTAAAAGGTCGCGATTTTCACACGGCCATGTCTCCTTGACAGGTCAAACGGCTTACCGCACTATTGTTTCTCGACTGCATTGTTTCACTTGTGATCGTACAGACACGCCCTTAATCGGAAAAACGGCGATTATCATTCGTAATCGACACGTAACTCGGTGCTTCTATACTGTAAAAAGTGCAATAGTCTCATCCGTGGTTGCGTTTCTGTCAATACCATGCCATTGGGGACAATTATGAGTGTAATTTATTTGATTATTATGTATTAGTGTTGGCAAATAGATATTAAGGGCGGACCTTATGAATTATTAGCGTTTAACACAAGTAGATAGGTACACGCTTGTCATTGTCTTAATGCATGCAATATTTAGTAGTGGTATATCACGCTGCAGACGAATACTTTGTCCGTATACCCGCAGAAAAGTGGTCTGAGTGGTAACTTACCTACCGCGCTTGGTACGGTGAGCGGCTGAGTTTCGGAGGTCCTACATCCTCCCTCTCACACTCCTCATCTTGTAGATTATTTGGTTGTAATATGAGCAGTTAGGTGTTTATAGAAATTTATGGTGACACGTCTACAGTTATTCGACTGATGTTTTAAATGTATGTGTGTATATGAGTATATATATGTATGTATATGTGTGTATATATCCTAATCAATTTCGTCACTGTGGTCATATATTGGTTCTTGCTGAAATAGAGCGCTCGGCTCATGCTGAACAAGAACTATTATGTGGTACTTTTTAGGGTTTAATTTTTTGTTGTTGTTTGTTGTCTCTTTCTTAAAAATTAAGGTTAATATTCATTTAGGTTTTAGTTTCAGTATTCAGTTTTTGTAAAAAGTGTCACAAATCAACAGTTTATATTTATTCTATTTCAAATATTTTATCTTTCATCGCTCAGTTATCATATTCTTTGTCTGCAATATAAAAATCTTTTGCTGCTTTCAAGTGAAAAAGAAAATTAAGAACGCCTTTCTATATAACAAAAATATATAGAACATTAAGGACTTTTATTACTGCGAAATAGAAATGCAATTCATAATCGTGAAGAGTAAACCATGATGAGCGTAAAATGACGGCTCGGCTTGCTGAGCAGAAGCGGAACGGGGATGAAAAATGATTATAAACCGAAATCGCTCAAAATCCACAAAGACACGGCGCGTTACGCGGCTTTGTTCGCTTGTCGGACGCAGTGATTTACGACCGCAGCGGGAATCGAACTTCATGCAAAATGTTGCGTCACCGCCGGTGCCTGATACTCGTACCGAATGTTCAAAACTCGTCACAGACTATTTTATCGCGATACAAAATTGTTTGCATACTGTAATTTTAGCAAAATTGATAGTAGGATATTTTCTAGAATGTGGTCAAATGAGGTTTTAAGTTCCCGTTGTGTGTACACGTAATAAATCGGACGAATGAGACGTCAGACCGATTCGATACGTATCGAGCGTGGGGGACTTAATGCACGATTCTTCATTGATTAAGTACAGCTATTTAGCCCGGCGAGGATTATGGATTTTTGTGTTAGAAGCGTATGCGGATGTTGGGAGTTGTGGCAGCTTAGTGAGTTTGACTTTGAACCTCGTTTATAATTACCCTTAAAATTAATGTTTCTCGGGAATATATTTTTTTCCCACAGCCCACATATGTCCTACTGCTGACCACGGGTCTCCCAGTTTCTAGAGGAACGGACATTACCCACCACGCTTGTCCAATACGGATTGGTGGGGTTACCAGGCTTATTCCGATGCGCAACCGTAAATGTCTCCATTGGGCGCTACTATGTCAATATGTATATATGCACGCGTAATTCGCTTTTAAATTACCGAGCGTTCACTAGCTAACCGCGTAACTTTTCCTGTGTGAGTGAGGGAAAATTTAATGGGTTAAATTCGATCCGTTCAGATATAGGGAGTGCTCAACTGTTTAGGATATATATTTAAGAACTTAAGTTTGTGCGCATACGTAAGACACTTTCTCGTGCGATGTTCAAGGTTTATTTAATTTGAACGGTGAACGAGCGTGTTACTAGAGTGCGCTTCTATTGTGACGCATCTTTCAGGAAGATAACATCCGCTAAAGCCATCTTAGCGGCGCATCGTTCATAAAGAGAACGTTCGCGAAAGCCATTATAGTGGCGTATCTTTCAAAAAGAGAACGTTCACGAAAGCCACTATAGTGGCGCATCTTTCAAAAAGAGAACGTTCGCGAAAGCGACTATAGTGGCGCATCTTTCAAAAAGAGAACGTTTGCGAAAGCCACTATAGTGGCGGATCGTTCAGAAAGAGAACGTTCGTGAAAGCCGCTATATTGGCGCATAGTTCAGAAAGAGAACATTCGCGAAGGCTATTACACAAGGATATTGGCGCATCATGCCTAAGAGGTTAATAAGTATAAAAATATAAAGAATTATTTTCGTGTTTCTGGATATATCATTGATATAAAAGGCTTTATATTGCGAAATTTATTATTAGCACATTATTGTATGTTCACCGATTACATGGAAGGATCTGCACAGTTTCTGCCAGTCACCCAATGGCAGAAACTAGACAACGTGAAGCCGAAGATAGGTTTAGGTAAAAAAAAATGTTCAAATGATGCAACAGTAAGTATACTAAACGTCACTGGTCTGTATTTATGATTTTTTGAATTGGAAGTGTTATAGAAGGGTTCAGTCGATTTGTCACTCTCATTACAAACGTCGTTTGGATGCCAGTAGGCACGCCGTGCGAGTGACCTGGGAGGTGGACAAACAGAAGGGCACAATAGCGGCACATATCGGCAGCGCGGCCGTGTCTAATGCGGACAAATGCTACCCAAAGCCGGGCACAATGCCACAGACGAACAAAACTGTTGCGGACTCGGTGAGTGTGGGCCCATTGTCATCGATATCATGTACCTTTTACTTACTTTTTCACCATCATCAACATCACCACCTTGGCTTCCAATACGAAAACTTAAGAGAACACTGGTCACGATGCTGGGCTGCCTCTCGCTAATTGCCTGATCGAAGCTTGCTCAGATTAGCCCGCTGAAAACTAGTGCCGTGATTTTTTCCCATTTCTAGTTCATACATATATAATGTGCAAGTTAAATAGAGCGTATTCTATGGCACGCGGATGTCTATTTGCGACGTTGGTTGCTTTCCATCAAGTGATAGGCCTGTTCGTTCGCTTTCCTATCTCGTAAAAAAAGCTTCGCCACTTAAATAATAACTTCATCATTGTTCAGAAAGTGAACAGTCGCGAAAGCCACTATAGTGGCGCATCGTTCAGAAAGAGAACATTCGCGAAAGCCACTATAGTGGCGCATCGTTCAGAAAGAGAACATTCGCGAAAGCCACTATAGTGGCGCATCGTTCAGAAACAGAACATTCGCGAAAGCCACTATAGTGGCGCATCGTTCAGAAAGAGAACATTCGCGAAAGCCACTATAGTGGCGCATCGTTCAGAAAGAGAACATTCGCGAAAGCCACTATAGTGGCGCATCGTTCAGAAAGAGAACATTCGCGAAAGTCACCATAGTGGTGCGTCGTTTAGTATACTGGTACTGGTATACAAACAGGTACTGATTTATAAACTGATGTAATTTTGTTTGAATATACGTCATTATTATTTCCTCTTGATTGTAATGTATCTCGTATAAATTGTCGTTTGTCGTGTCCGACTCGACAGTGGTGCCGCGCGCGCACCGCGGTCGCGTCGTCCTCAACCATTCGGCTCTCACGTAAGCTGTTAGAACGAACTGAGGATAATGAATACAAATACACAGCTATTTAACTTCCTTCGCAGCAAGATGAAGTGAATATTAATAAACTATTCGCTTTGGATCCTTTATTTTAAGGGTTCAGCTTTAGTTGCGGCTTACATGCGTCCTGATTATTTAAAGGGAATCAATTGAAAATTATTTTCTTTTCGCAATGATGCAATGACTTCATAGCGGACCTCTACTAATCGAAACCAATGACAATGCTACAAGTATGTATTTGTTTCATTCTCCCCGCCAGTCTGATTTCGAGAGGATTAGACAAATGACTAACGTCCAGTCCTCCAGAAATGGGTCGTAAGTCCCCGTATTTTTTATTTTGTTCTCCCCTGTGTGTTTGTTTCATTGCTTCCTTCTTCTCCTTTCATTAAATGCTTCTTCTCCTTTTTGATATCAAGCGTGTTGCCTTTTAAAACAATCAACCCCACAAATAGATATCCGTGACACAAAATGTGTTAACCTTGTTGTACCTTTAAGGTAGGCTTGTTATTTGTAATAATATATGTTATTTGTAATACCGTATCGATTCATAATTACCGCTGAAGTTAGCCGATTCCACAGGGTTCTGGTGCGTGGAAAGATATTTCAGGAACAGCGGATCGCCACTCATCAAGATGGCTATCAATTTTTAGATCCTCACAACAAGGAAGGTAAGGGCGTTCATAGTGCTCTTGAGTTTGCAAATTTCGCTACGGATTATTTACCATCAGGTACTTAACTTTGTCCATTTATTTCTTTAAAAAAAAAACAATTACACACAATGTTAAAGTCCATACGTCTCTATTGAAGGAACACAATAGGGTCACGAAATCACCGTGGTAACTTTAGGCTCCCCACACACGCGCTACCAACGCGGCGACAGCGTGGCGGCCGCCAGACTCGCGCGTGATTAGAATACCATACAGAACGCTCGTCGTATGGTATATTGTGCTGGACTTTATGTAACACTAGAGAGCGATGAACTATCTCTTTTACTAACTATTTGTAATCACAGCTCCACGCTAAGTCTTGGCTAGTGTTTGCGATAGAAGCATTAATAATGATAATAATACTTATAAATGTGTATAGTACACTTACAAGGCTTATTCTGTAATACAATTCAATTACCTGGTCTCCATTTTAAAAAGTGCATATTGCATTTTACAAGTATTAAAAAAAACTGTTTAATACGTTGTGTTATAGAAATCGTACACTTCAATCGTACACAAACAGATTGTGAAAATATCATATTCGTTAACTAAATTTTTTTATGGGATAGGAAGGCAAACGAGTAAGCATGTCAGCTGATGGATACTAATCAACGGCACTCGTAGGCAGGGCCGTCTTAAGCATATTCCGCACCGGGGTGCGGGTAATCAGCCCGCGCTCCGGCTGTTGTAAAAAAACGCAGTATAATTTTAATATTTTATTTATTAATTTCTTAAAACTCTGTAATTTACAAAAAAATACACAACAAAAATCAACATTTTAATATATACTCGTATTAATATTATATATTTTTATATTATTATTTAATAGGTAAATACCATACCAACTTAAGCAATATAATTTTAATCTTTCATTTATTAATTTTAAGAAAGTTCTGTAATTTACCAAAAAATGTACAAACAAAATCAACATGTTTTATAAATTAATATAATATATATTTTTTTGATTTATAATTTTATTTAATGAGTTAAGAGGTCAATAAAATTTCCAATTTCTAGCATTCGGCGCCCCCTAGGACCCCGCGCCCGGGTGCGGCTGCACCCCTTGATCCCCCGGGTAAAGACGGCCCTGCTCGTAGGCATCTGGAGTACCATAGGCATTGCAGAAGCGTTGCGAGTCTTTAAGAAATGTGTATGCTTGTTTTTTTATGGTTCCAATGTCGTATCGATTCAGAAACACCGCTGGAGATGGTTGGTTCTGCAGGGTAATGGTTCTTGGAAAAAAAATTTGGAACAAACGCACTGTACTGGGTCGTCATTCGTTCAAACGATAAGGATGAAAGTTTGCCTTACTATCAAAATGTCCATCTAATAGATGAATTAATTATTTAAGCACAGCTATCCATACGTCTAAGTATAATATAAGGAAGATCGGAGAGCAAAAGCAGAGACACAGATATGTTTTAATTATTGAGTTCCGGAGGCCCAACACCCTCCCCTTCCCACTCCCACTCCGATTCCCACTCCCCCTCCGATTCCCAATCCCCTCCCACTAACACTCCCATAATTTCACTTTCCTTTAAGGTCGGCAACGCTTCCGCACTGCCTATGGCGCTGCGGATGTCTATGGGCGGCGTTGGTTGCTTTCCATCAGGTGACACGCCTGCTCGTTTGCCTTCCTATGCCATAAAAAAAAGTTGTTTTAATTTCATGTTCTTGTTATACAATCGTGTTACTGATATTATTACTTTGTGGCACCACTGTTGGAGATCAGCATCCGTTGAATACGGCTTGTTAATTGTACAATTAACAGATACTGAGATAATTAAAGCCATTATCAATCACGAATGATTTCTAAATGAGATTCGTGCCTCATCAACTCGTCTACTGTGTGTTTGATAATTATATATATTATGTTATATAATATGTATATCACTTCTACTTTAATAATTATATCATAATATTTTGATCCATTTAAAGTCCAACATCAACCATTAAAATTCCAAGGTCAAACAATAATCCAATTACAAAAATTCCTCGAAGTTTAATTTTGTTGTATGTCTATTTTATCCCAAAGCAACAGCCTCTAAATTTTTATCCAATCGTGTCAAAAAAAATCATGTTTTGTGTTGTGCAGACGTATTTAAATACATATACATACATCATGTCTCATACAAGGTTGCTTGAAGTCGCCCAAATGGCAAGAAAAACATCTTTAGTTACATGATATATTAATAGTGAAAATCTTTTAAGTTACTACAAACCTATGATCATAAGATTATAAGAATGTCAGTTTAGGAAATTCAAGGTAATGAAAGACCGAAATTTGCAGACCGTCAAAGGTAGGAAGGTTGCTTACCTGGGTTACATTATTAAATATTGTAGGTACAAATTTTTGCATTTTATCATGATGGGAAAAGTCACGGGCAAAAGATAAGTAAGAAAGTCGTGGCTACTTCAGAACTGCTGCACCTCGCTTGAAGAGGAGAGTTGTGTTGAATGGACCGCCGACCATCGCAACTCAGAGAGGGAGGATTAGTCTGAGAAGAAAGTCTTGGAACGACAAGAAAGTCTACGTAATATCATGGAAAAGATGAAGAGTACTCACGAACTGATTGGTCTCATTAAAAACGAGGACAGATGTGTTGGATTGCCAAAGATCCCTAATCAAATAAGCAAGAAGAAGATAAACGAAGAAAGATAATGAACTGGTAATTACTCATATAAACAAGATACAAAATAGTTGAGAGCAATAAGTAATGTGGGTGTACTAATGAGACCAGATGCATAGAATTCATTAACGATGTACGTACAGCTTGTTACTATCTCGCTATATCAAAGTTCATCTAAACCTGATCTCGGAAACCTGAAGTTAATCGAGGACTACATTCATCTTAGTTCAGAACAGGATAGCCCACGTTGTAATGTGCGCAATACGGAAAAACAGTCGTCTTAAAATCGAAAGCGATGCTTAGACTTTAATGTAATGAATAAATAATATTGTAGATCGAAAGATATTGTAATAAAATACTTTCATTGAGTACCATTCCAAAAAGAAATTGAAAACATGTAGACGAAGTTCATAAATCAAAAGAGCTCTTATGGTTTAAAAATTGTCAGTTCTCAAACCAGGCTAAAAAACTACAATTTAGCAATGAAGCATTTGGTTCGATCTCATGACAGAATAGCGGTTTTGATAGCAGTTCCTACGTTAGAAGAAAAAATCGAAGTAGGTATTAAAATGAAAGCGTTATACAAAAATCATTGGAACGTTTTGGAGGACGCTGATACCCAAAGAGTATCCTTAATGAAAAAATGAAGACGACTTATAAAATAAATTTACGTTGCGGATGTGGATCAAGGATCGGCAGTAAGACCAATTTGAACATACATGGACCAAATTGCTGAAGTTCTCAAAAAGGCTAGGTCAAAAGTACCCTTAACCGATGAGTTTGTAAGAAGAGTGGTGAGAGTGGAAGAAGCAATGAAAGTTTATCGAGATCGTAGCAGATGAAGGTCTGTGTGTCCTTACCTGACTCTACTGAAAACAGGCGTCATCATATGTTACATAAACATGATAACGCCTGTTTTCAAATGAACGAAAAATTTATGATCGCAATTTTTACATGCATGCAGTTTTACCCGATGTACAGAGTGTTTCATGAAATGTTATCGTACCGCACAGTTAATTTCTAAATTTGCAATTTAAATTCTTGATGTGTGTTCTTTAACTGCCGAATATGAGAATTTAATTATACTTAAGATAACCATCAGCGAGAGATCTCCATCGCTTTCAGGCCTCATGGATGTGACCAATCTAGCCATTAAATATGACGTCTTCACCATCTGTATGAATGTCTATCCAAGTACGATGCGTTTTTGCGCAAAATTATTTCCAAGCACCACTGCCCTGTGGAAACAGCTACCAACAGTGGTGTTTTCAATCCCATACGATATTGGTACTGTAATGATACATTGATAAATGTATCACTAATGTATTAAAATAAATCTTTTTTACATTCGTAATAAAAATTTAAAATAGAAAGTAAATAAATTGTTATACATAAAAACAAGATTCGATCGAATGATGTTTTTCGAGAGACATGTCACATTTCCTGGCGTAGAAATTAATATCGAAAATGTAAAGTGATTCATTAATAAATTAACTTCACTTGGATGAGTTTCACTATAACGAAGAAAGAACCCCCCAAAGATTCCGTGTCGCCGGATTAGTACCGCTGGCATGTCTATATTACCTTCAAAAAATAAAAAGCCTACACATTTCGTTAGGGCGGCAACGCTTATGTAATAATGCCTATGAAACTACGCGTGTCTATAGACGGCATTGATTGCTTTCCATCCGATGACACGTCTGCTCGTTTGTCTTCCTATCCCATTAAAAAAAATAGTATATGCACAGTTAGAACTTTTATTCAGCTAAGATCACTTAACGGTTGTCTTCTGTGGAGTCTATTATACCTGATGATGCCTCGTGTTGAGGTGAAACACTTGCCGTTTGCAAGGTGAAAAATTGGTAGTGTGTGTTTGGTGTTGTGGATAGTGGTTGGTAGGTGGAGAGTAGCTGACGGCCGTTTTTCGGTAAGATTTAGTTTGTCCGTAAATCCATTTCATCCAGCAAAAAACACACATTATTAATTTTCTATTTTTGATTGCTTGTCGCGGATCTTACCTAAGTAAAAGTTCTAACTGTCCACATAGTAATGGATTTACGCAAAGTAACGTCTGACTCCATAAATCATCTTAAAAAAAATTAGCGTAAACGTCGATCGGTCATTATCCGAATTCGGTGGGATGCGGCGCGGTACGAAAACATTGCGAAACAAAGAAAGTGCATTTTCCTACGCCGTAATCGTATATTATTTGGAGCGAGATACATTATTCATGAGAGTATGATACGTGGAGTAAGGTTCACCGCGTACCGTCCGCAAAAGCATCGAAACAATTCGTTTTCAAAGGAATTCAAATAAAAATCAGTTCTCTACAAACAACTGCAGCGTGTCGCAACGGACTCCAGTAATTCTAATCATTTCATATGTTATTATATAGGCATTGGCAATTAATGGTATCGGAGTGGTTGTGGTGTGCTCATAGTCTTAGTGGATAGTAATTGGTCCTAGTGTTAGCGGATAGTAATAGGTCCTAGTGTAAGCGGATAGTAATTTGAATAGGTTATGCGAAATTTGTTGAAAATGAAACATACTTCAATAAAATATATTAATGGTTGGTTCTCGACATAGAATTAGGTTACTATTTCTTCTTGATGCTGATGTACATGATGTTTCTACTGATAAGTGATCCTATATTCAAGCCTTATCTTTAAACAAATTCAAACCGCAATCCATCTCTTAAGACAGGAATTAAGAGAACATCCGATAATTTTGAATAGACAAATGTTTGTTACGATTATATCGATGAAGATAATGATAATGGTGATTATATTCCATCATTACCTAAATCATGTTAGACGATGTAATAAGATCTTGACGACTTAGCGTTGGACGCCCCCCGACTTGATGGTGCGACGATCTGTGCAGGGCGGCTAGTAGAAATTGAATCAGTGAAGACCAAGATCGGGCTCTGTGTAGGTAGATGTCTTCTCGGGGACACCCTATGTCCAACAGTAGTCCACCGCAGGGTGATAATTGATTCATTGAACCCATTTGTCAACCTCATCTGCATGTGGTGTATCCTGCTTACAAAGGGCTCTAATGACCGACAAGCATAAATAATCACGATTTTCCCAAAAAAAAAAGCTCTGGATTTGCTACGTACGAGTTTCGGTGGACGACTGTTTATCACTGACGTGTGCTATTTTATGCCTAGTTTTTATTTTGGGGTAGTTATACCGCCATTAATCATCGTCAATCTGATCGGTAAGTTAGTGGTGCAAATACAGCTGGGGTAAATTCGCCAAGTCGCCAAGTTGCCCCACAACACCCTATTATATTTTGCTTTATTATTATATATATTTTCTTGTCGTGTATGTATTTGTTCGTTTTTTTCCTGAGCTTCATATTTATTTTTTAATACTTATAATTTGAGATTTGTTTACGTCCTCCCGCTTAGAGTGGACCCACACCCTTCCACCATATGAATTGTAGAAAAATGAACTAAACTATTTTTGGTATTTTGAAAAATAGCACACAACCCCCGCTTCTGCATTCTTTCATATTGTCTTAGGATCGCAACGCTGCTAATTATCAGCTACTGTGAAACTAATAGAACGTTTCCAATTATCGTCTGATTAATCTAGACATTCCTTTTGATGGTTTGTTACATAAAATCACGGCATGATAAAAATATTTTAATTAGTATTAAGAAATGACCGGATATATCGGTCGTGTGGTTACGACGTGGATCGTCTTTCTCAATTAGTTCAGGAAGGCAATGAAGAAATCTTCCGAAGAACGAAAACTAACGTAGATTTTTCGATTTAGCAAATTACTTGTCTTTGTTTTCATTATGACCTATGTATTTTAATTCCAATGTTCTTGTTTTCATTCTCAAATCGATCACTTTGTGTATTCAATAAAAAATTATAAAGAGATATTAATAAATGATCTCATAGCCAGGATGGATTTATTCCATTAAAATCCTACTACTAATAATTCCAGTAAATTCCTACTACTAATTAATTAAATGGATTAATATTTTAAAACACTATGTTAACATCAAGTGTTATCCACTACAAGTTTAAAAAAATGTATTGGAACTTGAGTGGATGAATAAAGAATATTTTATTAACGACTGAAAATTTTCACAAGGTATATAAATATATATAGGGTAAGTATGAACCTATAGTATACTATAATATATATAATTTATATACTATAATATATATAACTATAGGTACTAATAGTAGGAATAGAAAAATTGTTTTGTAATAAGCCCTCAACGAATATACAAAAATTAACGGATAATTACCTATTGGTGTACTTAAAAAAAACTAAAGGCATTATGACTAAAGGTTTTATGAAATAAATGTTACGGTAAAATGCAACAATTACATTATTATTTTAAACTTTGATTTTTTTTAGAACTTTTCACCTTACTTTGGCATCGTTGTTTAATGAATATGTTGATTTTAGATTAAATCATATAGTTTTGTACGCTACGGTAAGGATAATTAAATTTTGAATTAGTAGTAGTAAAAGAACATATAAATGTTCTTTGAACAAGTAAATGATTATAATTATAAAATAGGAGACAAGCTTATAGCCTCTATTAAGTGGACGATAGTTATGTTCTTGTGTTCTTTGAACAAATAAATGACTATAATTATAAAGTAGGAGACAAGCTTATAGTTTTTATTCATGGAAAGATACTATGTTCTCGTGTTCTTTGAACAAATAAATGATTATTATTATAAAGTAGGAGATAAGCTTATAGTCTCTATTAAAGGGTCGATACTTATGTTCTTGTGTTCTTAGAACAAATAAATGATAATAATTACAATGTAGGAGAGTATTTTTATTTGCTGTCTGTACACGGCGGTATCTAAGCGTCGAGGTTTGAGCGGGAGCGGCACTTATCGCGGTTTATTGTTGCTAAGTGTTTATTTAAATATTGCCCTCGCCGCTGCATTTCCTTGTCTATCTGTTCATCTTCCCGTGATGTATTCGCATAGAAGTATTTGTGTTCTCTTTGTTTGAATATTATTTTGGAATACACAATGCTTTTTGCAATTAATTTCTGAAGTTGTGTACGTTGTCTAGTTATAGTTGCAAATATGATTTACAACTATAACTAGACATACGCAATTTACATCTCAATCTAAATTATGTTTAAGTTTCACATTTGAATTTTGAGATGATTAATGGAGTCAGGCTTCACTTTGCGGAAATCCATTATTATGTGAACAATCAGAGTTTTTACTTAGCTAGGATCCGCGACAAGCAAGCGAGCAAGTAATGTATGTATTACATTATGGAAGAGTGGTGGTGTGTGTTTGTTATTGTTGATAGTGGTTGGGAAGCGGAGAGTTGCTGGCAGATGTTTTTCGGTAAGATTTAGTTTAAGTTCCCCGTAAATCCACTTCTTCGAGTAAAACATACATTATTATTCTTTTATGTAAGTTTGCTTGTCATGCATCGTAGCTAAGTATCACTTTTCGGTTGACTTCCGTAGAGTCTACTATACTTGAAGATGCCTCGTGTTGGGGCGAAACACGTGCCGTTTACAAGATGGAAAAGTGGTAATGTGTGTTTGGTGTTGTGTATAGTGGTTGGTGGGTGAAGAATTGATGGCCGATTTTCGGTAAGTTTTTGATTTAAGTTCCAAATAAATCCACTTCATCCAGCAGAAAAACACACATTATTAATTTTCTGTTATTGTTTTGCTTGTCGCGGATCTTAGCTAAGTCAAACTTTTGACTGTCCATATAATTTGTTGAGAAATAACTTTCGATATATTTTAGTTTTTCATTGCTGTGTTGCTTTTTGCGGTAATTTTAAATACCGCCACAATGCCTTAACTAGTCTACTATTTGATGTAAATATTTTGTATATGGAAGGATTTTTCTATAGCCTCTGAAATTTGCTATTCTTCATAGCTGTGCTTCTCGATTTCAGTCATCATGTTTTCTAGCTCAATTTCTTCTACTTCACTTGTACTTTTATTTTCTGTAACGTTATCGATTTTAAGGTTATGAGACAGACTGCACTTTTAATCAACATTGTGATTACAGTGCTGGCAACTTAAGGAAACCAAGAATCTTACTATTCAAAATTTGGTTTCACAAGACGATGATGGCAGGATATGTAAACTTTAGAAGCATTATCGTGTCATAATATCGCAATATACGAATATAATTTGCATATATTGTATACGAGCCATAATTGGCAGATGTCACTTTTAACATTTACAAATATTCGACCTCCGAGAAGACGATAGTGAGGGAAAATTTATTGGTTTAAAAATGGCCGAAATTGGGTCGAGGCCGCCTTTGCGACAATCTATCGCGATATGAAATGAATGTTCTCAAAGTGGGTAATCTAGACAGACACTGTGGTCGCATGACATTTGACACAAGAGAACTTAGAATCACTTGTGCAATCCTTCGAAATGATTTTCGGCGACGATATTTCACTTTAGAAGCAACATGTACTGTACGGTTTGATAGAGAAATTTTTTTTAGGAAAAATCTTCTATCTTCGAAAATAAACTTTCACGAAATATCATTTCGTAAGATAAACAATTAAATCTTCTAACTAAGAGAACAATCTGTCCCTGCCTGCAACCTAGTTAAATCAAATGGTAATGTTAAAAAGTTTATAGACAATCTATGCTTGAGTTTAAATACTGCACCAAAACTGATGTCGCTCCTTACCAGAGAAAAATACTCTCTGGTGTAGTACAAGACATTTTAAATAATTTAGATAAAAAATTGACATATTAAATGTTTTATTTGAATCAACAAATGAAATTTTCTTACCATACTATTAATATATAAAAAATAATTTAAAGTCAATTCCTACTTTTATATCCTACTAAATATCTTATAAAAGTGACCAATGACGAGGTTCTCATGAGGAGTGGACCGGAATAGCGGGTGCTCCAGAACTGTTGCGCCTTGCGAAGGGAAAGGAGAATTGTATTGAATTAGCACTCTTAGAAGAAGAAATATCGTAAATAAGAGATTTTTTTTGCTCCCACTTAAAACTGAAACTAATTAATAAATTAAATTTAATTAATGAATAAATATTTGAAAAAACTATATTAACATCAAGTGTCATCCACTACAAGTTTAAAAAAAATTTGAATTAAAAATTTGAATTTGATAAGCTGAATAAAAAAGTATTTTATTAAAGATTGAAAATTTGTTCTAGATATATATTATAAATAAATATGTATAGGGAGAATGTGAACTAATAGTAGAAATTGAATGAATAAATAATATGAATTCGAAATGAATAACAATTTTTTTCTTTAAAATTTCATCGGTTTAACTTCTTGGTGTAGCCGTTCAGCTGCTCTCTGGCAGCGGATGTGCACGCCCCGCGTTGATTAAATCTCCCCAAAAGAAAATTTAATTAAGAGTGGTTTTTCTTTTTATTTCACACCCCAGATTTCATTATTGGCGCGGACCGCGCGAAAGGGTTTAGAGTATAGAGCATATAATGTATAGAAGTGGCGAAAGTAAGTGTATTTTTCGAACGAATTCACATTACGCAATTAATAATATTGTGTTTTATAAAATTAATAATAGTATGCATTAGAGATGTAACATCTCTCTGCGTACAGTATCGAATTTATTAGGCCGAATGCTCCGAGGAGTTGTTAAATCTTTTCCCAGCCGTACAGTTTCACCATCGCACTACGCGCCACAGAAATAGGTTCCATCTCCACCACCTGGATGGCTGGCCTTTAACCACCGTGTGGTATAGTCGCAGTTTTCTGCCACGAAGTGTAGAACAACTTAACACAGATTTCCATCTGCTACGATCACGGCACACTTTCTTTGCTTCCTCCACATTCATCATTCTCTTCATGCAAGCCCGTCGGTTAAGCTCTTGACCTGGCCTTTCCTAAAAACTTCAACAATTTAATCAAGGTTTATTTATTCTCCTACCAACCGAAGTTTGTTAAAGCAAATCTAAAAGTAGTCTGTGGACAGTCAGAATTTTTACTAAGCTAAGATCCGAAACAAGCAAACAATAACAATAATTAATTATTTTTTCCGGTATGATTTAGTTTATGTTCCCCATAAATTCACTTCTTCCAGTAAAAAAAATACACTCAAAATTATTTTTTTCTTATTTTTGTTTGCTTGTCGCGGATCTTAGTTAAGTAATTTTTTAATAATAAAAATTCTGACTTTCCACATAGTAATGGATTTCTGCAAAGTGACGCTTGACTTCATTCATCTAAGAATACTCACAAATACTTTGAAATGAACCTTCCGTAGAGTCAAAGTTCTACACGCCGGTGGTGCGACGAACGTGTAAAAAGTGGAAAGTGAAATATAAAAAGTCATAACTGGACCGGCGCAATTCAGAGTGTTATGTTAAGAAAAATTTACGACAGTCCTTATTAAGGGGCTTCAACGCGCCTTCGCTAACGAATTTGTGCTCGATCGTTTTGTGAAAATACTCTCGTGATATTTTTAAATGATTTTTTCTAAGGTACACCAAAAATTATTTAAACATATCAATTACGGCTAAACACATTAAAGCAAGAGTATTAAATTGAAATGAAAACATGTGGTTGTGTTTTTAATAATTTTTAAAATCAATATATGTATGTATTTACGTAGGAACTTCGTAGGTGTAAAATCCTTCGATATTTTCATACTTTTTGCTAGAGAACTGCCATTAAATCGGACGGTGAAAGACGGCTAGCTATTCAAGTGATAGGTATGGAATCTATATGATTACACAGAGTGGTGGTGCGTGGCATTTATTTTTGAAAAAAAAAATACACCGTATTTGGTTCGCCAATAATCATTTTGTATCTTTGTAGCACTTACAACTTGCTACAAAGAAAAGTTTCATAAGAATATATTTTTGTAATTTATTTATATGAGTTACAATTACATACATTATTCTAATTAATTCGTACAGCATATAAAAATGTAACCCTAATTAAAGATGGACACAACGTTAACATAAAGTGAAGCCAGACTGGACAATATCAGATAAGTTAGATTTAATACTGTGCGTAATTGTACCACACTATCGTACTAGACATTGTTACTCTTCATGTACTTGTGGTACAATTAAAATTGTCGTTTAGATTATTCATACGGATTAAAACTGTTTTATTTTCACAACGATAAAGTTAAGAGTAACAAGTTAAATCCAGCAAGTACAACTTGCTACGAAGAAAAGTTTCATAAGAATATATTTTTGTAATTTATTTATATGAGTTACAATTTCATACATTATTCTAATTAATTCGTACAGCATATAAAAATGTAACCCTAATTGAAGATGGACACAACATTAACATAAAGAGAAGCTAGACTGGACAATATAAGATATTATGTATTAACTTACATGTTAAGTTTAATACGGTACGTGAATTGTACGACACTATCGTACTAAATAGCCAAGACATTGGTACGAAAAATTTAATTGTAACACAAGTACATGAAGATGTACTTGTGTTACAATTAAATTTTTCGTTTGGATTAAAACTGTTTTAATCTCACGACGATAAAGTTTAGTGTAACAAGTTAAATCCTTATTTATTATTCTTTATTCATCATCGTGGCAATCAGCCGTTGGTAACAGCCATAAAAGAGAACTACCGTACTCTAGGTGTTAAATCAATTCCGGATGCCGCAAAGAAGGAGCGCTAAGTAATTACTACTAAAGATGTCGGCGCTCATTAGCCATGTATATCCTCCGTTATGACGCGCTGGTGAGACATTCCCCATGAGGTCACCAATTTTAGTGCCAGGGCTGTCGTAATCTTTATGGCCTCATTTGCCTGTATTAGATTTCTCAGTGAAGTGCTCCAAACAAGTTTATGTCGTTTTAATATAATATACGACGACGACGAATATAGACGACCAATTGCTGAGTCAATGGTCGCGGGTTCGATCCCCGCATCGCATTTATATGGACTACAAATATTTATTTCGAGTCTGGTAACCCCGCCAAACCGCATTGGACAAGCGTGGTGGGTTAACGACTCGCCTCCAGAAATGGAGAGGTCCGTGCTCAGCAGTGGGACATATATGGGCTGTTAAAAATAATAATAATATAATCCTTTATACACATAAATACATAGTTTATAATATACTAAATTAATGTTGTACATCCTTGTTATCTGTTTGTCTAGCGACAAAGGTCTCATTTTCCATAGACTCCTATCTTCTACTCCACAATTTTCCAGCTTTTCCTTCTTTTATTTCGTCGTCCCATCTTTTGTGTTGTTTTTCGCGTCTCCTTTTCAGATTCCTCGGGTAATTTTATATATGAGAATTCTATTCGAATGGCTCATTGGCGAAGAGTTAGCAACCGGAGTCAATAGACGCGACTTCAATTCCCGCTTCATAATGAATATTTGTATGGTACTTAATAATATTGTACTCTATTTTGGTATTTAACTATATTGGCTTTCGGGACAGCCTACGCCATTTTAACTTCCTATCACTATGGAAGCGAAATCAGGCTCGTGGTATTTTTTCTTGTATAAATTGTTGGAGCGAAGAAATCACTGTCCTTTTCTTTAGAATCGAATAAATATTAGTCTACCCAGAATTTCACAAAGGAATAATTACTATAGAATCTAGAAGCTATACAGGGGACAGAAAGATGGATTTAGACAGGATGATAGGGATATGAATCTAGCGCAACGGAAGACAAGGAGTGGTACGGTAGTAGCTCGGGAGGCCGGGGTCGCGTACCCGTGTACCAATACCATAACTACCAGATAGGCGTTTAGGCAAAGATACTCAAAGTCTTTACAATCGATGTTGTGTACAAGTTTGTTTGATTAGCTTATATTACTTTGAAACGGTATAAACGCTAGAATCAAAACCTGAACAATTTTGTAATCAATAAGAAAAAAAAAAATCTCGTCTGTTGCATCCATATGCATATGAAAGTCTAATAAAGTCGTATCCATAATTTACACGATTCAGTTAATTATTTACTTAAACAACCAGTTTCATTACATTGTAGACAGTTACAGTTGTGCTTCTTTAACGTGAAAAACGAAGGAGTTATTCGGAATCCATTATTTTCTTGGAATGTTGGTGTCGCGGACGTGTTTTTTGTTTCAATGAATGGTTCCTCGTCGACACAGTTGCTCACGATGGAATAGAAAATTTTTTGTTATAGTCATCAATTGATGAGGTTACTTGAATGTGAGGATGAAGGTATATATATATTTATATATATATATATATATATATATATATATATATATATATATATATATATATATATATATATATATATATATATATATATATATATATATATATATATATATATATATATATATATATATATATATATATATATATATTAGTGTACATAGTATTTTTTTTAATTTTAATTAAAATATAAATCTTGCAAAAGATCCTCCTCCCGAAACGGAGTCCAGGTGGACGCTGGAGATTTTTACAGAATGTCGAAATCGAAGTACTTGTGAGGATTATGCGAATAAATAGGCATACAATCCAATACAGTCAGGTCGAAAGCCGACAGGTCGCTCTAGTTAGAGCAACGCAGCGATCGCTGACCTGAGCAAGCCTCGGGCTACAACAGCTCATCGGACGAAGCGCGGTAGCTAAGGTACTCAGACTGTGTTCTCTGCGGGAGTGTGGTACTTCCCCGGACGAGCTGGCCCATTCATGCTATAGACAAATAATATGGCATTCTTGACAAAGTATTCGTCTGCAGCGTGGCTCTACAACTACAAAATATATTTTGTATTAAGTATTACGCTATTTCGCACGACCCTTTTCGATCTTTGTCAAAACGTATCGACTTCAGTCCCCAGTTGTTCTCTCGCAGAATTTAGGTCTATTTAACCAGGAGTATATCCACAATAGACGACCGATTGGCTCAGTGGCGGAGGTCCCCGCCTACGGAGTCAATGATTGCGGGTTCGATCCCTGCATCGGAATAAATATATGTATGGCTTACAGATATTTATTCCGAGTCTGGTAAACCTGACTGGACAAGCGTGATGGGTTTAACGTCAATTCCTCCAGAAATGTAGAGGCCCGTGCTCAGCAGTGGGACATATAACATATAGGCTGTGAAAAAAAATATCCACAATATGTTTGCTAAGGCTCAATCTCCGTTCCAGCACTCTTATACTTCAACGGATGTCGGATCACCAACGATCGTCTTCAGTCTATAGTCGCTTCTGTTTGCTAACTTCGTTGACACGGTTAGTAATAAATATTTCCATTGTGAGATCCCAATTAATATTCAAATAAGATGGAAAGTATTCCACGATATGGATGAGCCAGGTGGTATTGATTTCAATGGAATCATCATGATATTGGTAAACAGATGATTCTCAGTAACGGATCCATGTTAATGCTATACTAATCAAAAGCCGAGGGTCGGCGTTATAAATAATGCAGTAAAATAATTTCCAATAGAGGATGATCTCGCGAACGTCGATAATAAATCGCGTGTAAGCAATCGCACCTGACCGGGATTGGGTAAATTCATAGTTTATGAGGGTGGAGGGCGCGCGGGGTTGGGGGGTGGAGGGTGGCAGTAAAACATATTCGCGGAATTATGCATCCCCGGGGCGTCGTGGACGCGTAGCTCGACACCTCAATATTTGATGCGGCTGCAAATCGATGCACGCCGAGATGGCCTCTAATCTGTATTTACGAGCAATCTCCATGATTCTTCTCCGATCACATCCTGCATTGCACGTCACTGCTTTGACGAGGGTGCTATGAAAAATATTTTATACTATAAACATTACTACTGGCTTTCATATGAAACGAATTTTTTTTAAGCAGACTAATAATAGTAGTGATTTGATATAATTAGAAATTACAAAAGTTTAAATTTAAAAAAGAAATTAACGAATGTGCATGGAAGGGTCGGCAGGGAAAAACCACGAATAACATACCTCGACTAAATTGCTGAAATTTTTAAGTAAGGTCAGGTCAAGAGTACCCTTAAACGGTCGGCTTGCATGAGAAGAATAATGACTGTGGAGGAAGCAAGGAAAGTATGCCGAGATCGTAGCAGATGGAGATTTGTGGCCTCAGTCTACCTCTACGGGAGACAGGTGTGACGATATGTATGTATGTATGTAATTAGAACTATTGTTAAATTACTATTTATTTTATTTTTCTTTACAACATCAATCTAAGCTCTATATTGGAGGCTCCAAGGCAAAAAGAAGTGTGGCCGCCCAGAGAAAACATGCCGACGTACGATGATAGCAGAAGCGGGTAGCTACGGAACGCATCCGCGTACGGCAGACCGTGGATTGGCGGAGAGGAAGGGAAAAGGCTGGGGAAAGGAAAGATGGATTTAAACAGGATGATAGGGATATGATACTACCGCAACGGAAGACGAGGAATGATACGGTAGTGATACAGAAAAAAAATTGGTAATCAAAATACAGGAATCGAACCTCGTCACATTTGTCTTCAAAGCAAATATGTTACCACTGAGCTCTTCAGGTCGTTAAATCATTCCAATGGATGTGATCGTTAAACACGTATCAGTCAAGTCGTTACTGCGTTACCCTTTGTCTGTTAGCTAATACAGTTAATTATGAACCTAGGAGGGCGGGGTTCGTACATAAATCGGTTATATCTAATTGTTGGACGCAAGGCTGTTGATAATGAGGCGTGCGGTGTGATGGGAAGCCGATTCCGTGATTATCACAATTATAATTTCGCTGATTGTTAATTATTGTTGAATGCTGACGTTGCGGCCGCAATCACACTGATTGTCCATTATTATTATGCTCACGATTAAATAATATATAAATGGATAATCATTGTTTAATGCTAAGCTGTCTTTATTTAATTATATTCAACATATGGTAAGTAGCTAGCTGTTATATAATAGAATATGGTATAGTATGGTAAGTTATATAATATGGTATGCGTTTATCAAATGTTTTCTTTTATTTGTTCTTTTCTTTTTGAGAGACACCCTGGATTTCCTTCTCAAGTTTTTCCATGACTCTGAGGTCCTCTTCATCGCAATCGTTCCATCTCTTCCCGCAGATCTTTTCTGCTACGATTTCCAGAAAGTCATAATCCTGGGGTTTTTTTATGGGATGGGAAGGCAAACGAGCGGGCGTGTCACCTGATGGAAAGCAATCAACGCCGCCCATAGACATCCGCAGTACAGAAGCGTCTTATTAAAATGTCTTTCTAATAGTCCACATATGTCCAACTGTTGAGCATGGGCCACCCGATGGTCTATCTGAAGGAATAGGTTATTGTAACCCATCACGTTTGTAAAGAAGCCTGGTACGATATCCAGACTGGGAATAAACTCCTGTCACGTTGTACCAATGACTCGAGAGACGGCAGACGTAGATACCCTACCCCCAGCTAGATAGTGCGACGATCTGCGCAGGGCGGCTAGCAGAAACTGAATGCGTGATGCTGAAAATCAGGCTAGGTAGGTAGAAGCGCCTTCTTGGGGAAAACCTATGTCCAGAAGTTGACTGCCGCAGGCTGTTGATTAATAGATTGATAGTATATTTTTGAACCAGTCAAAGAAATATAAAGCTATCGAGTATCGAGTAGTGTAGGTGTTTTCAACGTCCACAGTAGAGGCTTCTTGTGCGATGACAATACCAGATGATAGCCGAAGACAATGCTCGGCCGATTGACCTATCGCTAACAACTGACAGCTATTATTCAAACGTGATTTATCGATTCAATTCTTAAGTAATCATATGTCAATGTGTATTTTTGAATGATCGATGTACGCTAGATCAGTGGTTCTTAAACTTTCTTCAACCACGGGCCGTTCAATTTTTTTTTATGTTTCTTCTCTTTTTGTTTCTTTTCTTTTCTGTTCTTCTCTTCAATTTTTTTTTTATGTTTCTTCCTTTTCCCTGCCTCTCCGCCAATCCACGGTCTGCCGTGTCAAAGGATACGTGACTAGAGGCGAGCTTAGTCGCAAGTGTGCCAACCGTCCCAGGATTGGGCTGCCCTGAGTACCATAGTGCCTTACCTCATCATGCGGGGCTGTGCTGGGGCTGACCTCCATCCTCCCTTGCGGCTCGTGGGATTTACTATGATCTCTCTCTCTCAGCATCTTTAATCGTGGGGTGTGTGGAAGATATCGAGGAAGTTTTCTGAGTAATTCCCGTTGCTGAACACCACTTCCGCACAACTAGCTGAAAGGAAAAGTTTCATCCCCACCATCTCAATGAGTGGTGCACGATTCAGTAAGGTGCGTTTTTTTCCGAAAATTAATTCCACGCATATTGCTCTATAGAACCAGTTTCCTTCAACGATATTTTCGAACCTATAGGACATTGGAACCTTCAAAGAAAGCCTGCTCATATGATAAAGGCTGGCAACGCATTTGTTATGCCTATGGTGTTGCAGATGTCACTGGGCGGCGTTGATCGATTTCCATCAGGTGCTCGTTTACCTTCCAATCCCATTAAATGAAAGAAGGTATCATCATAAAGATATAGCCACCATCGTCGGACACGACGCGAACGACATCATATTTCTTTAAATTCTTCCAGCTATTTCCACCATCTTATCTCCATTTTGAACTGGTTTTGATTTTTTAATAGTATATAGTTTCGCCTCGATACCGGTCCAGCTCCTATCTGAAGGTTGTTCATAGATAACAGTAAAACTTATATTTATTGGTCGCCGAGTCGACTGCGCAACGCTAAGGTCGTTTGTCGTACGGACGGCAAGGCGACTTGAAATATCATAGTTTCGTGTTTCATAATGAGTGAAACACGTTTTTGTTGGTTACGGCGTGCGGTGGAGTCGCGTACGTGTGATTGCGTGGCGAGGAGCCGGCGTATGCGAATGTGAAACCGGCGTGGAACTCAAACGGTGCTAGCGGCTGCAAAGCACCTCGCCAGGCGAATAATGGCCGCGCCCACTGGCACGGAACACGATACGCTTCATTGTGCTCGGGACTGGAGATGTTTTGCACTTACCACTGTTGCACATATATATTCTTTTGGTAATATTCTTTTTCGTATATGTTGCAACTGGTCATAATTCGCTCGTTCGATCCGGCTCGAAAGACCATTACATACCAGGCCAGTACTTAGACTCTTGCCTGTCTAATATGCTGTTAGCGGCCGCAAAGCACCTCGCCAGGCGTGCTAATGGCCGCGCCCACTGGCACGGAACACGATCCGCTTCATTGTGCTCGGGGCTGGAGATGTTTTGTACTAACCACTGTTGCACATATTCTTTTGGTAGTATTCTATTTCGTATATGTTGCAACTGGTCATATTTCGCTCGTTCGATCCGGCTCGAAGGACCATTACCACACTAGTACTTAGGTTTCATTGTTAAACTCACTCTTGCCTTACTAATATTATTTTTTTGATTTAATTCATATTTCAGCGATACTTCTGATTTTGATTGCGTTGATTGCTTCCTATCAGGTGATACGCGTGATGCATGCCGGATACTCTTGACCACATCTTTCTTAAAAATTTTGGCAATTTGGTCAAGGTATGTTTTCCATGGTCTTCCCCTATCAGCCTTTCCATCCACATTCGCAACGTTAATTTCGATTAAAAACAAGTCTACTCATATTTTAAAGGCCGGCAACGCATTTGTGATGCCCATGGTGTTGCATCTGCAACACATATCTATCTATGGGAGGTCATGGTTGCTTCTCATCAGGTGACACGCCAGCTCGTTTGCTTACCTATTCCATCTAAGCATCCCTTTTGTCATTTCAAGACTGATATTACTTTACTTGATACAGCCACCACGTAAAAGTAAAGTTACAAAAATTTTTATAGTTTCAACAGCGACTCCAGTCGTTTCGATGTTAACATTTTAAAGTTTTCATTGAATGCGATGCGTCCAAAATGCGGATGAACGGTGTGATATACTGATATTGCTTTTTTTTAGTGTGCGCGCTCGTTAGCTGAATATAGCAAAAGTTCCACACTATCAATATTTAAATTTATAGTGACAATTTAGAACCGGTACCGCATCTTCGCTCCGACGTGTTTTTTTTTCCGAATAGAAATTTGACCGTGATGTACTCAGGATCACTCAACGTTGTCTTTTCGATTTCGCAAATACTAACGTTTAAAAACTAGCATTAATGGGTCAGTGGATAATTTAATGCGGTGATAAGGTGTTTTTATGATTTCTGTTGCTTTATTCAAATCAGAATCGCTATTATTGTACCTATGTAAGTGTTGATTCAGGGAGTCACAAAAGTATCCTATATCATATTTCATGTGAAGTGCAGAAAATCGGCGTATGAGTGGTAGCTTAGCTACCGTACTTCGTACGGTGAACGGCTTAGTTCCGGAGGCCCAACAACCTCCCGTCTACACCTCCCCTTTTCCCTCCCCCTCCCACTTAAACTCCCATAATGAGACTTTCCTTAAAGGTCGGCAACGCTTCGGCACTGCCTATGGCACTGTGGATGTCTTTAGGCGGCGTTGATTGTTTAGCATCTAGTGACACGCTTGCTCGTTGCCTACCAATCCCATAAATGACAACTTTAATAATTCGATAAGGTTGTCTATCAGGTTATATTTGTTGTCTGTCAATATATTTTTTAAAACCAAACTAGCAGGTTGTGATTTTGATAGAATTCTTGTTAACAATTCCGACTAAGCTTATAATGCTTGTGCTACGAAATGGTTCTTATGAGTCCAATGAAAGATACGAAAGATACGCCGACCGACGTAAAGATCGTAAGCTCGAGCCTTATCAACTGAACCATAGCTGCTTTGCTGCATTGCAGGGCGATAGAGAGAAATAAAAAAAATTAATTTACATTAAACTCAACGTCAAAAATGACGGCCACGTGGTTCGCCACCCATCACGTCCCGATTCCCATAAAGGCAAGAAGCGTTAGAATGGAGAGCCGTTTCACTACGGTGAAGGTGAGAGAAAGAACGGATAAAAAAGATGGATGAATGTGAAGGAAACAAGGAAGGTGTGCTGGGATTGCAGCGGCTGGAGATCTGTGGTCTCTGCCTAACCCTACAGGGAGACAGGAGCGTGTATATATATATATATATATATATATATATATATATATATATATATATATATATATGTGTGTGTGTGTGTTTGTGTGTGTGTGTGTGTGTGTAGGTAAACGCATGATGCGGTGCCGAAATGAAACTCATACGAGAGCGCAAAATCATATAGCAAATTATAAGGAACTAAAAAGCATAGTTAATGTATCCATAATCAACGAATGGAAAGCATTTTACAAACAGCACATAAATTGGTCGTCATTTAGTAATATACTAGCTTTTGTTCGCTGCTTCGCTCGCGTGGAATTTGGTCTGCCACATTTAGATTCGTGACAGATCATTTTAAATAAACATATTTTTTTTTTACTTAATTTATGGTTCACAATTTTGGTTATAGTGGGTTCCACATAAAAGATATATGCTGTCGCAAACTTTTATTTAGAACTATTCAAGACAAACAATCCTACGGTATATCATCTTTATGTAACTCCGATGGTTAAGGCAGCGTACGCCAAGATAGCTCTCAGAGGCCAGATTTTCCGACTTAATTGACATGTATCGTTATGTTACGACCAAAATTACATAAAATCATTACAAATTGTAGCCTATATGTTATTCTGATGTATGATCTATATCACTGTAAAGTTTCATCCAAATCCGTCCAGTAGTTTTTTCGTGAAAGAGTAAAAAACATACATCCATACTCACAAACTTTCGCATTTATAATATTAGTAGGATAGGATAATTAGTTGTTGCATACCAGTTTCTGTAGACATTTCCTGCTGCAGGCCTAAATAGGGTGCAGGTTGGCGGTAT
The DNA here is from genome assembly GCA_031353405.1 of Baronia brevicornis. Lineage (NCBI taxonomy): Eukaryota > Metazoa > Arthropoda > Insecta > Lepidoptera > Papilionidae > Baronia > Baronia brevicornis. Next base: position 131,321 of record JASFAT010002046.1, read on the forward strand.
GGTGGTCAGATTTGGATGTGCGTGGAACAGGATGCACAAGTATGTCGGATTGGCGGGCGGTGTCACAACCACCCGCATCTGTACCCAAATAGTTTTCCATCTGTCCCCGTACACTCAACGACACAACTTCAAACTTGAATTATTTGAAACTAAATTAAAACATCTCAGTCAGATTTAGTGTTTAATAATGCACTATGATTATTATTTTATATATATTAGACGACCGATTGGCTCAGTGGCGGGGTCCTCCACCCGCGGAGTCAATGGTCATGGGTTCGATCCCCGAATCATCGCATCGGAATAAATATAAGTATGGATTTATCATTATTCCGAGTCTGGTAACCCCCCCAATCCGCATTTTCGTTCCTGCCTTTTCCTTTCTTCTCTATCCTTTTCCTTCCTCTCCGCCAATCCACGGTCTGCCGTGCCAATGGGTGTGTGGCTAAGGGCAAGCTTAGTCGCAAGCGTGCCGACCGGTCCCGGGATCGGGCTCCCCCGGGTACTATGGTGCCTTACCTCAGCATGCAGGGCTCTGCTGGGACTGACCTTCATCCTCCCTTGCGGCTTGTGAGATTCACTAACACGAATTAAATATACCTAATTTGTTGAAAATCATGGCGAGAAGCAACCAATGAAGAGCCTTTTCGTTGCGATGAATGGTAGCGGATGGAGCTCTGTGGTCTCTGCCAAACCCTACGGGGGATAGGCTTAAATATAAAAAAAACATAATTATTATTAAATATACACTCTTGCCCCTCACACACAAACACACACACACACACATATGCATACAAATAAATAAATAACCGCCATGACCAAGGAATTTGTATATATTTTTACTGTAAATTAAGTTAATAAAATGTATTTTATTATCTTAACTTACAGTAATTTTTGGCTCTTTAAGTATTCAATTATTTAGATAAGCTTTAACAATAAGATATGCTGTAGATTTTATTTTAATGAAGTAAATAAATAATAATAAAATAATATTTTGGGATTAGTATCCCTACATTGGATCTACTATACCTGAGGATGTTCCGTATCGAGATGCAATGTCGGGAAACTCCCGTTTATCCGAGATGATCGGGACAGCGGTGGTCGGTTCGGATATCTAAAATTTCGGATAAACCGAAATCCCACGTTTTCTCGCGTGAAAGACGCAAAATTGCGTACATACCACGAAATATGATCGTAAAACATGGGATCGTAGGATGCTATTGATATGGTTTTGACTGAAAAAAATTGTGTTGACTTGTTACGTTAAAAAGTATGCACATATACAATATTAAGAAGTGTCACGAGTAAATAAGTAATGGGTCATACATTAGGCCTTCTAACATTAGCTGTATAAAAGATGGGTTTTTTAGGTACATATTTTTAATGTTATGAAAAAAGAATCGAAAATATTTATTCGAATATAGCGGATTTCAGATAAACGGAGGTTTACTGTATTATGTGTTTCACGTTTTCAACGGTGGCTGCCATGGTGATATTTATGCGGAGTTGCTGTCGGCCGTTTCTTGGTGAGTTGTTCTCTATATATTAGTACTTCTCCGCAAACACACAATATTATTTTTCTTATATTTGTTTGCGGATCTTAGCATACTAAGTATGATTGTCCATTTTTTTAAATTAAAATTCGACACCTAAATCACGTAGTGGGAAATGATTTGTGTTAGGAGCAAAAAAGATTCGATTCCCACGTGTGAAATCATATATGTGATTTCATGCATGTTATTTCATATGAATTCTCATTTTTTAAAATTTTTAATACAAAATTTGAAGTTTGACTCTGTCGAGAAGAATTGTAAAGAAATTCAATTACATGAAACCAACGACATAGATCATTCTAGTGTTGTATTTATTTTGTGTCCCCATATTAAATTTAGATTTGGTACATTTTGAAATAGAATCACTTCTCGCGTTGACTGTACACGGCTCACACACCGGCGTAGTGTTGAACGCTTGGCATAGTTACATCCACTGTACATGGCGCTTATACGTGCATTTGGTTATTACTTTGTTAGATCAGGTTCTATGGGGAAATTTGAAGAGCGACTAGATTATACGGTTATTATATAATATTACGTTTTTATTCGTGCTGTTTCTCTCACTTCACTCACGCTTGTATTTTTACAATTGTCGCACGAGAATCACAAAAATTTATCCGTTTATTATCTCTAATTAGTATAAACTTACAAATTTTTTTATATTCTCATGAAGGTCAGAATCGGTTTAACCGTTCCCAAGATTTATCCAGAAAAGACGCACATAAAAAGTAATATACATACATACATACATATCGTCACGCCTGTTTCCCGTAGGGGTAGGCAGAGACCACAGATCTCCATCCGCTACTATCTCGGCACACTTTCCTGGCTTCCTCCACACTAATCACTCTCCTCATGCAAGATTCTTGCCCGGCCTTTTTTAACAACTTCCCTCCACATTCGCAACGTAAATTTCTTTTGCCAGTCATCTTTTATCCATCCTCTCTATGTGCACAAACCATCTAAGCATCCCTTTCTCAACTTTTGTCACGACTTCTTTCACTCTACATCGACAAATACAGCTATTCCGACAAAAATTTCAAAAAAGTTTGAGTAGCATCTGTATGTATTTATCTTGTATGTATGACTTTTTCAAAAATAATGTAGTGCTCGGAACACTTTTTCAAAGTAATTAAATTAAACTCTCAACTCAGAAGAGAGTGGCGGTCAGAAGGATCCAGTACGGTGCATATTTCCCAAAACGTTTTTTCACATATCATATCAACACTGGAATGTGGAAGCAGTTACCTTATGATGCGAGGTTCGGACCCAAAAACAAAGTTATACAATTATTAATATATTCAAATGGCGGTCTTATCGCTGATAGCGATTTCTTAACACAACCGTAGGACAGACACAGTGTTAAAAGATAATTTATATATATGTATGTATGTATGTATGTGTGTGTGTGTATGTATGTAAGTGTGTGTGTGTGTGTGTGTGTTAACCGTAAATAATAAATGAATAAATAAAAAGATAAATAGATATTATAAACATGGATTGTGATATTTGACAAGCTTTTTGAAATTCGGGGGAGACTTCGCTTTGTCTCACCTCCAGCGGCAACAAATTCCATAACCGATCAGCTTGTACTGTGAAAGATTGGTCAAAGAATTTGGCATGATGAGCAGGAATTTTTAATATTAAGCTTTCGGATGTTCTCAACCACCTCGAATGTGAGTAGGTACATATATATATATCAAATTAATTTAAGGTAATATGAATCTTAAAGGCCGGCAACGCATCTGCTATGCCAATGTATTTGCGGATGTCTATGGGCGGCGTTGATTGCTTTACATCACGTGACATGCCTGTTCGTTTGCCCGCCTATCCGATAAAAAAATAACCAAGTAAATAATATGTGTTATTTCATCCATTATTTTTATGTTTGTAAAATGCATAATATAAAGGTCAACTATTTAAAATACTATTTGTATAATTAACAAGATTTACAGTTCTTCCTCGACAACATTAATTGATTTGAAATTGGTTGATAATTTATTGCATTCATTTTGAGTGTGAGTCGCTTTATGGTGGTGTTTGTTTGTCATAATACGTTTTGTGTATATAATTACTGTTTTCGTTTCATACCAGCCGACGTCGAGGGCGTTGGAGCAGGTACGTACATTCTCTTCAAAGCCTGGCAAATGTTATTCAATGGTTATTTTAGAATTCAAGGTCTGTACAGAAGCGATTATTTTATTAATCCTACATTTTACGACCATCACAGTGAAAATGGCGAGGTTTTAATTAGATTAGAACGAAAGAAAGGAAATCTTTATTCGAAAATCCACAAAGCAGTACAAACAAATCAAGAATCCTACTTCCTACTAATATTATAAATGCGAAAGTTTCTCAGTATGGATGTATGTTTGTTACTCTTTCGTAATATAATGATACATGTCAATTAAGTTGGAAAAAAACTTTGGCCTCTGAGAGCTATCTTGGCGTACGCTGCCTAAACCATTGGAGTTACACAAAGATGATGTACCGTAGAATTGTTTATCTTAAATAGTTCTAAATAAAAGTCCGTGACAGCATATATCTACCTTTTATGTGGAAGCCACTATGACCAAAATTGTGAACCATAAATGAAATAAAAAAAATATATTTATTTAAAATGATCTGTCACGAAACTTATTGTGGCAGACCAAATTCCACGCGAGCGAAGTCGCGGGCAAAGGCTAGTTAGTATAGATATAAAATAAAAAAAAATATATGACCAAGACTGGCTATTACATGTTTAAATGGAAAGAGACAAAAATTAACGTCAAAATTTGAATTGAAATTAAATATAACATACTATATTTCATTATGCATATGTATATATATATATTAATATATATATATATATATATATATATATATATATATATATATATATATATATATATATATATATATATATATATATATATATATATATATATATATATATATATATATATATATATATATATATATATATATATATATCACATAGAATATGTAAAAAGCGAAGCCGAGATGTATATAGTAACCTAACACGTGTAATAAATGTATCTGTTGTGGAAAATTACCTACTGCGTCATATATGTTCGTTGACCAAGCGTACATATGTTCATATGGACACATGACGGAAATGATAAATTTTATATCTATTTAAATTTTATTGCACAAATGGAGAAGTCTTACCTCTTTTAAGCGATGTATTAATTCCTTTGCACAGTTCGAGATTAAATGAGAAATAAAAATTACAATTGTAGAAGATAATTGAATTGTAGAAGGATAAGCAACACGATGGAATCATTGGGTAAAATACATAAATAATGAGTACTTAATAGATTTTTGAAAGAGATTTTTGACGGAGGACATAGTGGCACAGGCGTACAACTTCTTTTTCTTCTTATATTGTCTTTCCTACTCCTACTGTCTTCAGCGAGGCGAAACAGTTCGATAGCTCTCGCTCCTCGTCCATCCCCTGTCCAATTGCAGCGGGTTACCTGGAGGAGGAAGTCTTGGGTAATTGTACCCAAGATTTTCTTCTCCAGATAACCCGCTGCATTAATATATAACTGTTGTGTGAACAAAGTGAGCGATGCTATCAACGATGACACACAAACATAAATTCTTATATACATATAAATATAATATATGTAAATGAACTAAAATATTTTACGGAATGATTTGATTTTATCCGCAGTTTGCAACGCTGGCCAGCAATTTCAAGAGGTTCCAGGATTATTCGACGGCCATGGGCAGGACGTCGACCTTGTGATGAAACCGTGTCAGGGAAATGCTTTTCTCCCGTTTACAATGCAATGGTTGTAAAGTGCGCTCTACTTGTTTTAAGGATATGACATATTTTTTTTTGAGTTTATTATACATAATTTTCGGCCTATATTCCATCTTTTAGACTACAAAACTATTAACGTAACGTAACGTAGAATTAGAACTTGCTTTTTTATATATTTTGAATTGACAGAAATGATTTTTTATGAAATCAACATCCACGTCTTGTAAAACACAAGGTCAGATCACAAAAATCGTTATAAATTCTTCTGAAAGGTTATATTGGTTTATTTTACCCATATAAACGTAATGTTCTCAATGTTTTCCTAAATTTCAAGTTAATATTATACATTTGATTAGCACTTTGTAATGCATAGTTTGTTAAAATAAATTAAATAGATGATTAATTTACGAGAGTCTCAATGTAACCTTATAAACATTCGATTATTTTGCGGTAAAATATGGATTGTTTCTTGTCAATGCGCTAAGTTAATAAACTGATTTTATCCCTATCGCCCTTTTCTATAAATAAAAATTATGTAGTTTTTAGGTCTATAAGCAAGGTATTTGCTTTTTTATTGGTGAGGTAAGCAAACAACCCGGGGGAAAATATGCCTAATGAAAAGCAATCAACGCCACCCAAAGTCCTTCAGTGCCAAACGCAGTGCAGAAACATTGCCGGCCTTTTAAAAATATGTAGGCTTGCTTTTAGATTTCAATGTCGTAACGATTCGGTTACTAGTTTCACGGGGTATTGGTTCGTGGAATTATTAATTAATTGGGTATTTATCCATGGTGGGGATGAAACATTTCTTTGTGTGCGGTAATGGAATTCAGTGGTTATAATTATTCAGAACAAATCCACGGAGTACTCCGCATGGTAAATTTAGATTAAAGATGCTGAGAGATGAATCTTACTAATATTATATATGCAAAAGTTTGTGAGTATGGATGTATGTTTGTTACTCTTTCACGAAAAAACTACTGGACAGATTTGGATGAAACTTTACAGTAATATAGGTCATACATCAAAATAACCTATAGACAATTTGTAATGATTTTATGTAATTTTGGTCGTAATATAACGATACATATCAATTAAATCGAAAACAAATCTAGCCTCTGAAAGCTATCTTGGTTTGGTTTGTCTTGAATCGTTCTAAATAAAAGTCCGCGACTGCATATATCCACCTTTTATGTGGAAGCTACTATGACCAAAATTGTGAACCATAAAGTATGTAAAAAAAATATATTTATTTAAAATGATCTGTCACGAAACTTAATGTGGCAGACCAAATTCCACGCGTGCGAAGTCGCAGGCAAGGCTAGTTATATCTGAAATAACTCTAGCCGCATTTGTTTCGTAATGTAGTGAACAAAGAGTAGGTACTTTAAGGAAAAATGCCGAGTACCGTGGTGCAATCAGTCACCGCATGGACGCGCGTCACTCACGGGATACAACACGTAGCGGCGGCAGACGTCCGGCGTTGTATATGGCGCGCCCGAATAGAGCAACCTGCGCAGCGGAGCGGACACGCGGAACGCATACTAAGCGACCCACGACTCGGGCTACCAATCGATACCGAAACAAATCCTCGCGTCATGTATTTGAAAGTTTCGTTTAGGTTATTTGTAAATTAATATGGGATGGCAGAAGTAAAGTTTTATTTTAACACCTACATATATTATATATGTACATTTTGCTGACGTTCTACTTTACAAGCTTGAAGTTGCTGTGAGAAGTCGGAGTTTGAATATGATTCGGAATGAAGAAATTCGCTGTAGAGCAAAAATTACCGACGCACCCTTCGAGTTAATGAACTGAAGAGGCATTGGGTTCATTATGTTCGTTGGAGAACCGAGAACTACTGGAGTAGACGCCAGTACTGGAGTGGAGATCGCGTCTTGACGTTTGTCGTGTGATCTCTTGGCTGTAGCGACGATTTGCGAGAAACGGCTTGCAGAAACAGGATGCGAGCACGGGCTAGTATCAAACCTTTCGCAGACCTATGCCTAGCAGTAAACTGCTGCAGGTTAACGATGATGATGTATTCTACTTCTGGTTATATAGTTTTCGCATCATGTGGCCAACGAGCTTACTGATAACAAAATTTTCTCCACTTATAATAGATTTGCTTATGGTATTTTATACGGTATACAAATGCTGAGAGACTCTTACATTAGAAGTATTAAGATAAACACGTTCGGTCAAGACACTTCCACGGAAGGTCGAATATCATTGCTTCTGCTTATTTTGGTGGGGTAGATTACTGAAAAAGTTTTCAATTTCTCTCTTTCCATCAATTCGGCAGGCAAATTCGTGATCCTGGCGTTGCAAGAGTGTCACATCACACAAAGCTGAGCTATTTAATCATTTGCATACCTTTTATGTGTAAAAGAGTAAAAAAAAACTCTTACTCTAAATATAGGATGCCTTATGGATTTTTATACAATTGTAATTTTTTTGTTGTGTATAATTTATGCTCACCATTCTGTCTGTACCTTTAACTTGTATATACATTAAAAATTCCAACACCAACTGGTATGACATTGCATACCTTAGTATTGAGTGAATACCACGCCACTATGGAGATCCAAGGAATTCACACTGGTAGGTGGTAAGCCCATATCGAGATCGCGATAGGGTAAAAATTCGTGACAACGAATGTGAGTTTTTGCTACCTCGCTGTAACTAAACTATATTAATTAACTGAATCGTCATGGAATTGGGTACAGTGTTAATTGTCAACATATTCCCTCGAATGCTTCACCTTCGACTGACAAACAAAACCGTAAATAACATTAAGTCGATCATCTGTATGAGTTTAGCAAAAAATATGAAGTCATCGTTTATAAATTCAAACCCTTTTATGGGGTTGATGGGGAAAATTGTCTTTGTACGGTCAGTATTTTTATATGATTAGTAACACAACGATTTATACCCATTCTTGCAGCTGTTTCAAGCTAGTATTCCTCTCAAATTGGAGCCAGCATTTGATTTAAGTGAAGACCGATTGGCTCAGTGGCGGAGTCAATGGTTGCGGATTCAATCCTCGCATCGGAATAGATATTTGTTTGGCTTACAAATATTTATTCCGAGTCTGGTAACCTCGCCAATCCACATTGGACAAGCGTGGAGTGTTCATGTTCATTCTTCGAGAAATGGGGAAGCCCGTGCCCAGCAGTGGGATATATATGGTCTGTGAAAAAAAAATGATTTAAGTAAATGCGTAAGATTTTATCAATGTGTCACTATACGGACGCGAAAAGAAACTGATTTTGAATTAATTTTGTTCTGGTATCAATACGCCACAAATAATTAAGTGTTATGTCACACTAGGTTATTCTCTATAACACAGGTCATATATGTTTCTTCTCATTTTTGCAGTAATAATGGATATAAACCCACCACGCGTATTCAAGGCGGATTGGTGAGGTATCCAGACTAATAATAAATATATATATATATATATATATATAGATATATAGATATATATATATATATATATATATATAGATATATAGATATATATATATATATATATATATATATATATATATATATATATATATATATATATATATATATATATTTAAAAAAAACTACATGAATGGCTAATAGATGCCAATATTTATAATATTAAATTGTTTAAAAGTCGATGAAATGTATATAATAGATCAACATATATAGTGTAAAGTATAAAGAGAGATATAAATGTAATAATAAATTATAATTTTAATGATATTATAATAGTTTATTTATGTATTTAGATTTGTAATAATTGATTTAGTTATTTCTAATAGTTTGTAATAATTAATGAAATTTGTACGCCGTAAGTGGCAATGTGATAGAGCTTTTATACGTCTTTTTTTCATCATATATATGTATGTATGTATGTATATATATATATATATATATATATATATATATATATATATATATATATATATATATATATATATATATATATATATATATATTCGTAGCTTCAGTAAGAAGAAAAAAATAATCTCATCATTGGACACTTTTTAAGATTAGATAACAAAAAGCATTCGTCTGTTCGCCCACATTTTCACATTTTCTGAGGTCTTCTTTATTCGTTAGAACGGCGGGCCAATAATTGTCAACAAAGATAATAATTAGAAACATTCAATTTGACACTGAGGTCACACAGCTCCCGTCAGGTGGGTCAATACACTAATCTCGTGTATAGACAAACAGCGATAAGAATCGCGATGCTTTTAGTGTTTCGACACATTTATGATAATGTGGCACCGTCGTCGCGGAGAACATTATTATACACAACCTTATTTATGTTTATTAACGACCAATTAAACACACACATAATTTCGTTCAAACGGTAGTAACAGTATAGTTTTTTAATTATTTATTTATAATTTATATTCCATATATTTTAAGTGATATTGCATCATAGGAAAATTTTCTTAACATCGTACTAGATGGAGATCTGTGGTCTCTGCCTACCGGTACAGGAAACAAGCTCGATGATATGTATCTAGATATATATGTATGTATGCATGTATCCTAATGAATTAACCCATGATGCCTGTCCAAAGCGTATTGGTGGATGTGGCTAATACACTCAGAGTTAGAATAAGTTTTTATTTTATGGGATAAGAATGCAAACGAGAGTGTGCCAAAGAGATCAAGGCGATAGATATAACACACACAACCCATATATTATAATTATTTAAACCTTTTGCACAAAATGTACAACATACGGACGTAATTCCATTAGGTATTTTCTACTAGTCAACCTGCAGCTTGTACAAAAGGAAAAAATAAAAACTAATTTAATAAATTTAAATACATACAATACGTACACACATATATACTCATACATACATACATACAGACACATATATTCATATACACACACACGCACGAAAAAACAGATAAAAAAAAACGAAATATTCAACACGCAGAAAGTACTCTCATCCTTATGATCGGGACTTTAAAAATTGTCGGACTGTCACTTTAAAAATGTATTTGTTTGGGGCTTTTTTATTGTCTAGAGGAAAGTCATTCCAGGGCTATATGCAGGAAATAAATCCACGATCGTTGACTTATAATGCGGTAACTTTGGCAGAGCCAATTATGTGTTTATATCGTCAGAAATAGATACATCTTATGAACTAATGACGTACGCGCTCCTTCGGTAATTATATTTCGTTAAAATCAATTATTTTACCTAACGGTACCAATGCGTACCGAGTTTTATTGCATTGTTTATCGCGTGGTACGTACCGATCGGTTTCGAAGGCATTTTTCTAAGAACAGTCACGCTGTTCACATTCCGCATAACGCCGTCCTCATAAGCAGTGCGGTCACGTGGGCTGCCCGCTCGACGTTGCTAATCACAGCTATATCTTGCTACTGGGCTTTATAAATGTTAACTAGTACATACGCTATTCCATTTAATTCGAAATTTAATGAGATTGTGAGTACCTTGATTGATAGACAAAAAAAAATCTAAAAATAACACCTTCGACTCAACGGTTTTCCGTAGAGCCTATTACAGCCATGTGAATAGTCAGAATTTTTACTTAGCTAAGATCCGCGACAAAAAAATAATAATGTGTTTTTTACTAGAAGAAGTGGATTAACGGGGAACTTAAGCCAAATCTTACTGAAGAAACCGACCGACAAACAACACCAAACCCACACGAACACTAACTTAAAACAAAATTTAATGGAGTTATATATATTTTATATATAACTCTATTAAATTTATTTCCATTAAATTATTTATATTATATATATATATATATATATATATATATATATATATATATATATATATATATATATATATATATATATATATATATATATATATATATATATATATATATATATATATATATATATATATATATATATATATATATATATATATATATATATATATATATATATATACATTTTGACGACCGATTGGCTCAGTGGCGGGGCCCTCCGCCCACGGAGTCAATGGTTGCGGATTCGATTCCCGCATCGGAATAAATATTTATATGGATTTATAAATGTTTATTCCGAGTCTGGTAACCCCCTCAATCCTTATTTCCTTTCCTGCCCCTTCCTTTCTTCTCTGTCCTTCCTTTCCTTTCCGCCAATCCACGGTCTGCCGTGCCAATGGATGCATGGCTAGGGGTGAGCCTAGTCGCAAGCGTGCCGATCGTCTCGGGATCGGGCTCCCCCGGGTACTATGGTGCCTTACCTTAGCATGCAGGGCTCTGCTGGGGCTGACCTCCATCCTCCCTTGCGGCTCGTGGGATTCACTAAGACGAATTTAATATACCTAATTTGTTGAAAATGACGGCGACGTGGTTCGCCACCCGTCACGTCCTGATTCTCACGAGGGCGAAAAGCGACCAATGACGAGCCGTTTCGCTGCGATGAATGGCAGCGGATGGAGCTCTGTAGTCTCTGCCAACCCCTGCGGGGGATAGGCGTGAATATATAAATAATTAAAAAAATATACATATATATATATATATATATATATATATATATATATATATATATATATATATATATATATATATATATATATATATATATATATATATATATATATATATATATATATATATATATATATATATATATATATATATATATATATATATATATATATATATATATATATATATATATATATATATATATATATATATATATATATTCAACTCTACACTACACTCCTAGTGGATTGGTCGTGGTGATGGATCGTCTAATAAGGTGTTTTATTTCCATAACCCTCATGGAAAAATTGTAGCAGTGATTTCCCGTTGCCTTCTGCGTCAGTACTTTTATAGGTGATTTAGACCAAGGCTCTTGGAGCCTCATATACTGTTATTTTAGCCACTCTAGTAGTTGGGAAGGTCTTTATAAGATAGCTTAAGCTTAAGTCATCATATATAATCATAGGTTATCATATCAGCTTCTTCCTCTAGACGTCGATGTTCAAGATCTGAAGGGCTCTTCAAGGGAATCGAAGGGCTAGATTCTTTAGCACTGTAAATATCTCTATCTTATCTCTCAGCATCTTTTATTGATTCTACCGTCGGGAAGTGATCCGAATAATTCCGGCCGCTGAATTTCACTACCATACATCTCACCACCTGAAAGGGTGCATCACCTTGATGAGTAGCAATTATCTACGGTGCAATTTTCCCGAGGATTCTTTCCACGCACCATAATCCTGTGGAACCAGCTATCTCCAGCGGTGTTTCCAAACCGATAAAACATCTGAACCTTCAAAAAAACAAACCTACAGATGCTGAGTAACTGACAACGCTTCTAAAATACCTATGACACTGCAGATATCTATGAGTGGCGTTGATTGCTTTCCATCGGATCACACGCCTGCTCGTTTGCCTTCTTTTCCCATAAAAAAATTAAATATGGATCGGCGTGGTATGAACCTTAATCCTTTATTCCTTGGAGTTACTCTTGTTTTATAACTTTTGAGATTGAAGGTGTGTGAAGGCAATTAAAAATGACCGCCTATTTACTCAGTGAGAATAGATCGACTTAACGTCTCAGTGGCAGTGAAGACATAAAGACACGCACATAAACAAGGGAGCGTGTCGTACCGAGCACCCGGATGTGGACATCGCTTCGTCGTTGCGTATGTGAGACCCGTCGTTCGTAGAAAGTGTCGCATGCGATCATTTAGACCTCACGACACGATGCCGACTTTTTGATAGAAACGAATTTCGTTAAACAAAGGATGAAGTTATTTCCGCTGGTATATCACTACCTAAGGTTTTGAATATAATTTTTAATGAAAATAATATAATTATACAAAAATTAACGCCTATTGATAACTTTGTTAATTTTTGTAAAGTTTCTATAGTAATTAGTATATTTTTATTCATTCGGAAAAAAATGTCAATCTTTGTTATATTTATTGATACAAAAAGGGAAATCCTTTCATTCATTCATTCCTGGCGTTATGATCGCCGCCTAAGCAATAACGTGATTTAAGTAATCACAGATCGCCAGATGCCTAAGTTATGTTCATTTAGACTATTGATAATCGGATGATAGACTAGTAGGATGAGAAATGTTTGGGGCTATTTATAAGATAACTGGTGGTTGAATTAGTTTATGGGTCGAATAATCCTTGTTTCAAAGTAGTTGTTATGGTTAAAGACTTATTCTGCCATCGAGCAGACGAATATATAATCATCCGAAATAAGTTATAAGATAAATAATGTATATGGAAAGGAACAAAAAAGCATATAAATAAAATGACATTTTAAATGTCTAATAATTCTCGACTAGCTTTATATTTGTTATTTTGCATTAAATCGTATTACAAATAATAGCAATTTATCTTGATTCCATTAATTTATCACATCAGTCGTCACGTTGCCGTGTCGTTGGGTATAAGCGGTTCTACGTGGTGCTGCGTGCTTCTGTACCGAGTGCTATATATTACCATTGTGAGACGTGGCCAATGCCATCGAATACCTAATTGCGTTACTTGTTTTCTATAGTGGAGAAAATTTGTCTGCTGCCCGCAAGTGAAATTGTTAGTCCACTAGGTAGGCACGTCTATCGCGAAACTATTTATCTATGTATACTTCAATTTCACTCACTCACTCGTTCGTTGGAATAATTTTCTTTCAGGTCTTTATTGTGGGCTTTAAGGGAAGTTTATGTATCGAAACTTTTGATACTTCTAAAACAACCACAAATATTATTAAATATGTGTCGAATTCTGGCAATTTAAAAACAATATCTTCCTAATTTGTTGTCAACGGTGGAGTATCATCTCCCACAGTATTAACACACACACACACACAGGCCTTAAGTGGTAGATTTCTTCGGTGAAACAGCGTTTAGTAAGATGAGTTGACTACTTCTACCACTCCCATAATTTTCATCTTCTCCTTTCATAATACTCCTATTTTTCATATTTTTTAATCCCCATAATTAGTTCACACTCTCCCTGTACATACTTTTTATTCGTTCACCCAAGTATAAATATATTTTTTTAAACTTGTAATGGATATCATTTGATGTTAATACAGTTTTATCAAATATTAAATCATTAATTTTTTTTTCGGCTTATGCTTTTTTCCGCCTTCAACCTAACCGTAATGAGTTAATGTATATTCTTCCAGAAAGAAGAAATCCTATTTCAAATAAGGGGACGTGCATGACCTGCATAAGAAGTAATAATAATAATTATATTTTCGCAAAAATTCAAGATGAAAGTAGTAAACAAAAGACATCTATCCAAAACGAGAAAGACAAGTAAACAAAAGACATCCATCCATCAGGCGATCCGTCAAAAAGGAATAAAGCGATGGTGAAATGCGATGGCAAAAACACAACTCGCTCGCGATAACTCAAAACTGGGCACGCAACCCGCTCGGGCAGTGGGTAACTTACGCTGGCGTTTTTACTGACTGTTGTCAGCCGTCACACAATCCTCGTCTCATGATGGGCTGCTTTCGATGGACGCCTGCCAACCCACCGGCCGTACATAAAACGTCACATATCCCGAACAGTAAATTAAAACATATATCTTGACACTGTATGTATACAGTTCAAATTGCAATGCAATTGAATTAGTCAAAAGGTGTTTTGTTTTAGAGCAAGTAACAAGTGGTGGTGTTTTTTTGCCCTCAGCGACCTGGCGGGCTCGGCGGAACTGACTGGCCCATTGTATGGTAATCCTCGGCCGGATTTTGTTCGGGCTCAATTATATTATGAAGTTGAACCACACGACGAAAGTCAAAAGTCAGTCGAGTCTTTGTCGCGTCGTAGGGGCGCGTGTCGAAGCCGTTTGTCCCTGGTGTGCACCCGCCGAAAACACTTTAACTGTGCAGACTATACTTAACATTTTTTTTTTCTTTATAAGGCACAAAGAACAAACCGCAATCGTATAAAGATATATAGTATGAACATATAATATCACCCAGACTATAATTCTGAGTGTCTGCGCAAATAATTGGTATTACATTATAATACAAAGTAATTACTTTTTTACTATTTTACACACATAAATAATATGTGGATAGTTAAAACTTTTACTTACCTAAGATCCGAAACAAGTAAACAACAATAGAAAATTAATAATGTTTGTTTTCCTGCTGAATGAAGTAGATTTACAGGGAACTTAAACTGAATATTACCGAAAAACGACAGTCAGCAACTTTCCACCTACCAAACACTATACACAACACCAAACACACACTACTACTTTTCCACCTTGCAAACGACGGCTTGCTAGTAAAATCTACGAAAGACAACCGTAATATCAAGTTGTCTTACTGATCACATAAAAAATAGATAATAATTATTAAATGAAATATTTTTAAATCTACCCATACTGAAAACCACCACTGTGACTTGCCACGGCTTTTTGCTGAGTGTAAACCATTTCATTATTCATACTACAGGATAGAAATTATAATATACTATTATTATGAATGTATTTTTTATTTGTTAACTATTTGTTTGTGATAATTTGGGTCTTTCGTTTCTGTGTCTTGTCTCATAATTTTCTAATGTATATATAATAAATAAAATATATAAATGTATATTTTTTTTCTTCTGTTTCCGTACTGTTTCTGTGGTTTGATGTATAAAGATTCTCTTTCTTTCTTTCAATTGATATATTTTAATATTGATGATAACAAATTTACTTTATGTTGGTCAATTAAAATATGTGTGTATGTGTGTGTGTGTGGGCGTCGTGTGAAGCATTTATGGGAGTATCAGTAAACAGGCAGCTGTGTTAGAATAAAAATAGTTTATTTTTATCTTCGATCGCTAATCGACCCACCAAGCGTGGGGATCGCTACAACCATCCTCAATTTGATGGAAGCTAACGTCGAACAAGGAACAGTCAGCACTGTATTGATCAATCGATTTATATTTACCACCACATTTTATCTAACCTTAGACAGCGTCATAATTTTCGAGATTGTACTTAGGGTTAGATCTTGACAGAGAAGATAGTTGAAAGACAACTGATAAAATAAATTTACGTTGCGGATGTGGATGAAAGGGTCGGTAGGGAAAGACCAAGCAAAACATACATTGTAACTGATACCGAGTAACCTTAATCTACGAGCGAGACTTAATTTTTCTATTCTATTCTTCTTCATACAAGAAGAAAGAAGAATAGAATAGAAAAAACTTGGTTTATGACACATTTTTTTTACAATAGCTAAAATTACAACCTCAATAATATTCTAACATATAGATAAACAAAACAAAAAGAATTAAATTTAATCTACAAGTGTCATAAAATGGTTCTCGCTCAGCATGCGCCGGACGCTCTATTGGAGCACCTGGCGCTGGTTTTCAGCAAGAACTAGCGTGGTTAGATCTCGTACCATAGTGAAAACATTGACACATACATAAATACACATACATTCATATATATAGTACTACTCATACTCATATACACAAACACATACAATACAATAAAATTAATAACAACTAAACTATGTAATAAATTCACCGCAACCAAAAAAACAAGTTCCTGTTTGCATACTTAAAATTAGATTTTTGTATTTGTATTTTAAACATATTTATAGTATGCAAGTCACGAAGAGATAGTGACAAGTTGTTCCATCACTTAGTTACGGTGTATTTAAAGCTGAAGTGTGCCAAAATCGTAGCAGATAGAGGTCTGTGGTCTCTATCTACTCCTACGGGAAACAGGTGTAATTATATATTATGTATGTATGGTATGTAGATACTTTGGGTTGCAAACATTTTTTGTTTCAACCAGATTTCGTGTACGGAACCCTCGTTTCAAATAACCGGTTCTCGGCCACTGAAACGAGTGATGATCATTATACATTATAACAAAAATATAAATTAAAATTGACTTTTATCGCGAAAATATACAAAAAAAAAACGAGTCGAAAATAACAACCTTGACATATCTACCATTAAGTGGGTGATCAAAGTTACGATCATCGTAAATTAATTATGCATACAGCCTAATTATTTATAACGATCACAGCATCGCAGATCTCTCATCTTAGTGATTCCGTATTGAAATTTTATATCGACTTGTGTACTACGCCCAAAAATTCACTGCACTATCTCCGATGTACGGACGCACTAAAAATTTATGGACTTGTTTTAGTGTGGAGAGTCGCTCGGTATCTCTATGCCGTTATAGTTAAATAACCACTTGGGATTCGATGTTGCATAAACTCCAAAATATTTTGGAAAGCGAACCGTTGTGTAAAACGAAGAATTTCCTCGCGATGATAATCAATTTTGAATTGTTGTCTGATTTTACTTTAAGATAAAAACGAGTTGTGTGTTGATGTCAGGCTTTGCTTTACGGAAATCCATTACTAAGTGGACAGTCAAAATTTTTACTTAGCTAAGAACCGCGACAAGCAAACTCTTGTTTTGCTTGTCGCGGATCTTAGCTAAGTAAAAATTCTGACTGCCCATAGAGTAATGGATTTTTACTTAGCTAAGATCCGCGACAAGCAAAACAAGAGTTTGCTTGTCGCGGTTCTTAGCTAAGTAAAAATTTTATGAACATATGTTAGTAAAAATATTATTATTATTATTATATATTTTTTAACAGCCAATATATGTCCCACTGCTGAGCACTAACCTCCCCATTTCTGGAGGAACGATCATTAATTCATAATTGTATAAATATACGTACATATATGTTTAGTGCAAATATTCATGTATGTATGTATGTGAATGTGTATCTATATGTAGTTTATGTTTTGATAATGTATGTATATATTGTAATTATAATATTATTATTGTTTTAGCACCTATGATGTAAAAATGTGACGATGTTTCGCTACGATGAATGTGAAAGGAAGGATGGATGAAAAGATAGATGAGTGTAAAGTGAGCAAGGAAGGTGTGCCGGGATCGTAGCGGATGAATATAACCCTACAGGGAGACAGGCATGACTATATGTATGTATGTATGATGTAAAAATCTTTTCCAATAAACCCAAGTTTGACTTGCATAGAATGCCTTCCGGCATTGTTGTGCCTTTCCGCCTTTGTACAAGGATAGCTAGAGGAAGAATAAATAAATAAATAAATAAGATATTACTAGCAACGAGGACTACAAGTGTGGGACCTCCAAAAGGTTTGTATCAATCGATATAGAGCGCATCAAAGGTGACCGCGCCCATAAGCTCTGATATTTATCGGCCGCCAGTACACGGGGCACCGTAAAAAGCTCGCTGCGTGATTGAAAAAAGCCTCGTTCCCACACAAAAAGTTATTCGGGCGAGCGCTGCGAGTGGATCACCAAATCGGTGGTGTTATTGAAAAGTCTTTGGCGATTCGACACGGATTAGAGAGAGTTACAGCTACTGTTGCTGTTGATTCGAAATTACCGTGTAGGTGAACTAGATGGTAAAATTTATATGTAGATGGTAAAATAGAGTAGATAGTAAAGCAGGGTAGATATTAAAATAAATTAGATTGTAAAATAGAGTAGATGGTAAAATAGAGTGAATGGTAAAATAGAGTAGGTGGTTAAATAGAGTAGGTGGTTAAATAGAGTAGGTGGTTAAATAGAGTAGGTGGTTAAATAGAGTAGGTGGTTAAATAGAGTAGGTGGTTAAATAGAGTAGGTGGTTAAATAGAGTAGGCGATTAAATAGAGTAGATGGTTAAATAGAGTAGGTGGTCAAATAGAGTAGGTGGTTAAATAGAGTAGGTAGTTAAATAGGGTAGGTGGTTAAATAGAGTAAATGGTAAAATAGAGCAGATAGTAAAATAGGGTAGATATTAAAATAAAATGTGGCGACGTGGTTCGTTACCTATCACGTCTTGATTCCCACGAGGGTGAGAAGCGACTAACCGAGAGCCGTTTCGCTATGATGAATGTGAGAGGAAGGATGGATGAAAAGATAAATGAGTGTGGAAGAAGCAGGCATTGGGTTGCCGAGATCGTAGCGGATGGGGTTCTGTGGTCTTTGCTAACCCCTACGGGAGATAGGCAGGATGTATATATTTATGTACGTATTAAAATGTAAAATAGAGTAGGTGATTAAATAGAGTAGATGGTAAAATAGAGTATATACTTTATAATGTATTTTACCAAATAGAGTATAAGGTAAAATAGAGTATATTTTAGCTTGTACTTTAAGCGTTCAAGCCTCACACCGGTATAAAAACGGGCCAGATGTGACAATAGTGATTTCTACTAATATGTGTATACTTTATTGATATGTTTAGAATCGAAACTCTAACACGGCAAGCACCAAGCACGAAACACGTCAGAGCCATCCAATATCCAAATTCGGACGCCGGTCTCTATATTAAGCGATTTAAATGTACATATTTGAATATTATTTACGTAATAATGTCACTTATGGTTAATAATAATGGCGAGATAGTACGTAGGTTTGATATATTCATCGATTGCCCATTTTCTGTATCATTATCTCATTGGATAGAACATTTTGAATATGTTAAATGGATGATTTGTAGTACATTTCGAATGACCCATTCGGCCCTTTAGATTTCACTCCTCAATGTTCGTCGACCATGCCCGTACTCAAATATTGATTCACATGGTATTGAGGTCTATTTGACTCTCAGATCAACGTCATCTTTGGTGTTCGAACATAAAGGGTAATCCATACGTTATGTACGTATTTAGACATAATATTGATATTTTATTATCTATTTGATATTTTCGTAAAAATAAAATTGAAAAAGAAATCCCGTTCAGAAGAGATTATATATTTTCTTGGATTTCACTTTTGATCCAGATACCCACAATTTGGTTTTTATTTTTGTGATAAAAGTAACTTTTGATACCTCGTTAAAAAGGTAATAAATTCTTATAAATATTATGCTCTCCACAGCCCATAGAACACTAGGGTTTTTCGTCTCGTAGGTCAATTACCCATATCCAGATTAAATAACTTTTGGGCTTATTTATATAATTCTGACTGAATTGAAATTACCTATATGGCTGAGGGGTGAAATTATTGTTCACAGAATTTTGGTAGCTGGTTAAATTTCAGTATCGGGATAAATCTGATATATAAAAATCTCGTGTTACAGTGTTTTGTATCGAACTCCTTCGAAACGGCTTGACCGATTTTTATGATTTTTTTTTAGTATATTTGATAGGTCTGTAAATAAACTTTTATTAATAACCCTAAGTGATAAACGTAGCAGAAATTGGGGTACAATTTCTTTCAATTTTTTTTAATTAGTATGGCTTAACTACGTTTACCGGGTCAGCTAGTACCTGGTATATGTTCTAAAGGAATTTTTTTTTAATCTAAGGTACCCTACGACAAGTGCGCTTATAACAAGGGGGTAAATGTTCATTTCTGCAAGAATGGGGAAGCTTAGTGTCTAAATGGGAGATATATTTGAGCTTTCATCAATTAATAGTGCTCTAGTAGTTGACATTCTACCGTAATTCATTACAATTTTAATTGTATTTTGTGCTTTCCTTTATATGAAATAAAACTATGGCAAACAGCGTGCGAAAGAATGTCAGATAAGGAGGGGGGTAAAAAGTTTTTCTTCACTCATTAATATAGGGTGTCCGGTGGTATATTTTCAAACAAATAAAAAATCTAGAAAGGCTATTAATGAAATGCAATAACTTTCACGAAGAAGACGATTGCGGGATTTATTTTTTTAGAAATCATTTCGTCTAAATGCTGTCCGCCATGTTACGTACTGTAGTGATACACTAATAAATGTATCACTAATGCAATGAAACTTTTTGTATTATTTCGTTTTAAATTCTTTATTTGAAATTAATAAGAAATAGTTTTCTATTAAAACAAAATTGATTAGTTCGTTTGACACTTTTTTATATATATACATGTCACCCGTTCGGCACATATATAAAAATGTTAATTCAAAAGTATAAAATATAATAATGAATATGATATAAATGTAAAAATAAATAATAAGACGACCGATTGGCTCAGTGGCGGGGCCCTCCGCCCGCGGAGTCAATGGTCGCGGGTTCGATTCCCGCATCGGAATAAATATTTATATGGATTTATAAATGTTTATTCCGCGTCTGGTAACCCCCCCAATCCGCATTTCCTTTTCTGCCCCTTCCTTTCTTCTCTATCCTTTCCCTTCCTCTCCGCCAATCCACGGTCCGCCGTGCCAATGGATGCGTGGCTAGGGGCGAGCCTAGTCGTAAGCGTGCCGATCGTCCCGGGGTCGGGCTCCCCCGGGGACTATGGTGCCTTACCTCAGCATGCAGGGCTCTGCTGGGGCTGACCTCTATCCTCCCTTGCGGCTTGTGGGATTCACTAACACGAATTTAATATACCTAATTTGTCGAAAATGACGGCTACGTGGTTCGCCACCCGTCACGTCCTGATTCTCACGAGGGCGAAAAGCGACCAATGACGAGCCGTTTCACTGTGATGAATGGCATAATATACAATAATATATGTTATATACAATAATATATAAATAACATAATATAACTTTAAAGAATTTTATTAGAAGATAAAAACCCCCTAAAGATCCCGGGTGTCTTGAAAGCAAGCAACAGTTTTCTTTACCGCTACGTAAATATTTTCTGTTCGATATTTTATTTTAATGTTGACATGATCGTCAGATTTTTTTCATATATTTTCGAAGTGAAAATAGTCCATAGGGATGAGATCTGGCAATAAGCGACTAGGAGATATCGCCGAAACTCCTTATTAATTTCTTAGTGAAGAAATCACGAAGAATTTCCACGGTCTCTCTAGTAGTCTATATAGTGGCGCCATCTTGTTGAAACTATATGCGTGAAGTGACATGATGTTCTCTCAACATTGGCAGAAAATAATCAGTAAGTACGCTTACTTACTAACTTTTAACTTCCTGCAGTGCTACAACCCATTATGGGTCTTGGCCTCCTCAACGATCGTTCTTCGATGTCTGTCTCCGAGATGTTTCGAGTAAGCATGCGTTTACTGATTATTCGACTTACAACCTATTTCTGCCACCGGAGATCCTATATAAAGGATAATATATTGAGGTATGGCTAAAGATTAGTTCCACGTCATACATTGTCCGTACTGTCGGATTAAGCGCAGAGCATACTGCAGGGGGTTAATCAAGGTTGCAGCTAGGATTGTAAATTGTAATGTGATTCGACATCATGCTGCGAGGTCAGCGCCCTGGTCGAATTTATGAGCGGCGCTGTAGTCGATATTCTGTGAAGTATAGACTCAAATGGGCTAATCTGGGATACAAATATAATAATAATATAATAAGCCTATGTATAAGGCTTTATCTCGTTAATCTATTTTAAAATAATTCACATATATATATAAAAATAGTGAGCTATTTTGTTAGTGTCGCTAAAATTTAAAAAAACGGCTCGACCGATTTAAATAATATTTTTTTGTTCGCTTTACAATACACTCCCTGTATTATTTAAAAAAAAGAGTTTATTAAAAAAAAGAGTAATTGTTTGGATTAATTCCCGCCGCAGAATTCCATAACCGCACAACTTGCCGTTAATAAAAGTTTCTTCCCCACCATATGGATGAGTGGTGATCCAGTACGATACGCTTCTTTCGAAACTTCTTTCCACGCACCACCGCTCTGTGGAACCATCTACCTTCGGCGGTCTTTCCGAACAGATACGACATTGGCACCTTTAAAAAACAAGCCTACACATACCTAAAAGGCCGGCAACGCTTCCGTGACTCCTGCGGTGTTGCGGTAGTCTATGGGCGGCGTTGATTGCTTTCCATCAAGTGGCACGCTTGCTTATTTGCCCTCCTGTCCTATAACAAAAATCTAACTCATTAAAAAATGCGGTATTTCCCAATACCATGTTATTGGCTGGAACATCACCGTTTAGGTAGGTATATTGGTCTTCTAAGTTTAGCTGAAGGTCGTTACAGTAGTTAAATCCATACTTATTGTTTAGCTGTAGCTATAAAAGCCTTAGAAGACTTAACTAAATAGAGCTAGGTTGCGTTTAAGGAATTTATGAATCGAGTGGGTGTTCTGACCTCAAATCACTGCACCGCGAGCTGTGTGGAAGTTAGTGCATTAATAATGATGTTGTTATAAAGAAGAAGGTCAGAGAGTGTCTTTGCCTAACCCCTGTTCCGTAGTTATGGTATTGGTACACGGGTACGCGTCCCCGGCCTCCCGAGCTACTACCGTATCACTCCTTGTCTTCCGATGCGGTAGTATCACCTTATCATCCTATCTAAGTTCATTTTTTCCCTACCCTTTCCTTTCTTCTATATCCTTTTCCCTTCCTCTCCGCCAATCCACGGTCTGCCGTGCCAATGGATGCGTGGCTAGAGGCGAGCTTGGCAACCGCCCCAGGATCGGGCTTCCCCTGGTACTATAGTGCCTTACCTCAGCATACTTTAATAAACTTAATTTGTTGAAAAATGACGGCGACTTGGTTCGCCACCCGTCACGTCCTGATTCTCACGAGGGGGAGAAGCGACTAACGGAGAGCCGTTTCGCTACGATAAATGTGAGAAGAAAGATGGATGAGTGTGGAGGAAGCAAGGAAAGTGTGCCGGGATCGTAGCGGATGGAGTTCTGTGGTCTCTGCCTACCCTTACAGGAAACAGGCGTGACGATATGTATGTATGTATAAAGAAGAATGATATATAAAGAAAAATTTACAAAGATAAGTTTGTTTAACTTCTTTTGGGTATTTATTTTATTTGTATATATTATATAGCGAATGAATTGATATGTCTTTTCTCCATTAATTATCATAATGATGGCACACACGGCGCGCCCCGTGAATTCATTATGGCATGCCGGGTTTTTACAGAACTTTCGCTCGATATTTATTGTCATGAATAGTAAAACGGTATTTTGAAAACAGAAGCAGAGAAAGTTGATAGCGTCCATTTAATCACTGTAACAGATTATCACAGATAAACGCTATTAAAAACAAACTTATACACTGCGCTAGATTGACTACTGTACAGTTAGTTATACAGCGTCACAGAAATCGTTTCCATCCCCATAATGTAGACGGCTGGCCGCCTACCACCATTCGATTTAGTCGTAGTTTTCTACCACGAACAAATACGTTCGAATGATTTGCCACCATCTTCTTCAAAGAAAGCCTCTCCGACTTGCGAAGGTTGGCAGCCAATTCAGCACTAGTTTTCTCCACCTTCGCGAGGTGCAGCAGTTCTGGAGCACTCGCTATCCCGTTCCACCCTTTGAATCTCGTTTCCACGTTTTCATGTTTCCATAGCGACTTGTACGATTCGCTCGGAAAGAAATGGGGGTGGGCCCCATTGTATACAGATAACCAAACAGCAATAAATATAATTTATTTTATTATACGAATTAAAACTATCGTGAGTCACATATTCATAAATAACGTACTGGTTCGAAGTCCGCGCAGGTAGATAGATGCATATAATTCTAAACAATAGTTACAAGCGTGGCGCCCTTCGCAATGACCCACAGGTCCCCTGCTTAATTCATCAAACATCGATTACAATTCAAATTAATTCGTTTCACACGTACCACAGTGACGGCATGTTAGATTTTTACCTCACCCGTTCACCGCGTTACCCTACAAGGATCGGAGCGGTCGATAAATTTCACATCGTCTCACTACAATCCCGTAACCTGATAGTCCTACGCGGCTAGAGTAGGTACCCGGTGGTCATTCTTTCAACCTGTTGTAATATATAACAATTGTTGGTCAGTCTATTCCTGTCCCGTTCTAACTTGACTCTCTTACCATTGTAAAGAAAGGAAACCCCGATTGAGAAGGAGCAAAATGTCCGAGTAACAACAAGTCATGTACGGTCAAGCCTCGTTGAAATGCGATAGTTTTGTGCAAGTTATGGGGTTCAATTGATAGCTCAATTATTGGACCTTTTGTATCGACGAGGAAGTCGTAAATATATAGGGAATTGATACTAACGGAAAATTTGTATTTGTGTTTTTCGATTTATAGCTCCGGAATTTATTTATATTACCTTTTGAAATTAAAGGTTATGTATTGTTTTAATTTTCATTAATTAATGGAGTCAGGCGTTACTTTGCGCATATCCATTAATATGTGGACAGTTAGAGCTTTTAATTAGCTAAGTAGACTCTACGGAAGACAACTGTCTTAACGGTTGTCTTCCGTAGAGTCTACTATATCTGATGATGGTTCGTGTTGAAGCGAAACACGTGTCGTTTGCAAGGTGGAAAAGTGGTAGTGTGTGTTTGGTGTTGTGGATAGTGGTTGGCAAGTGGAGTTTTGCTGACGGCCGTTTTTCGGTTAGATTTAGTTTAAGTTCCCTGTAAATCCACTTCATCCAGCAGGAAAACACACTAATTTTCTATTGTTGTTTGCTTGTCGCGGATCTTAGCTAAGTAAAAGCTTCAAACTCTCCCCGTACTTAATTTTCATTGTTTTTATAATGATTTCTTAGAGACCGTTTTAAATAAAAACTTCTTATTCTTTTTATTATTTTGTTTCATCTTTTTTTCGTTTCCTCTTCTTTCTGCCTCTAATTCTCCAAAAGTATGTTAGGATCCATTTGTTATGAGCAAAGGTTTTAATTTAAATAAAGCAAAGGTTTTAATTAATAAATTTGACCACCAATTGAATCAGTGGCGGGGCCCTCCGTCAGCGGAGTCAATGTATATATGTATGAATAAATATATGTATGAATCAATAAATATATGTATGAATTACAAATATTTATTCCGAGTCTGGTAACCCCACCAATCCGCATTGGACAAGCGTGGTGGGTTTAACGTCCGTTCCTCCAGAATTGGAGAGGCCCGTGCTCAGCAGTGGGACATATATGGGCTGTTAAAAAAAATAGTTTTTAATATTAATGAATTCCACGGTAACTGTAGCCGGTCACCGATCGATGGAGCGTTGGTGACCAATCATTGTTACGTGGAGAATGTAACACATACAGAACTAATAGAAGTCGGAGAGTCCATAGCGGCAAGTGTTCTTAGAAACGACGCGGCGGCGGTAGGCGAAAAAGTCAACACAATTGTGGACACAGAACTAATTAAACATTCTTTGTCTGTACGTTTGCTTGTGAACTGTCAACCGATAGATTGTGTTACTATAGATTAATATACCGACAGAGTGAATTGGTCTTATTGTTATATCCTATTTCCTACTATCCTACTAATATTACATATGCGAAAGTGTGAGTATGTATGTTTGTTACTCTTTCAAGAAAAAACTACTGGACGGATTTGGATGAAACTTTACAGTAATATAGGTTATACATCGGAATAACATATAGGATACAGTTTGTAAAGATTTTATGTAATTTTTTGGTCGTAATATATTGAATGATACATGTCAATTAAGTCGGAAAAAAATCTGGCCTCTGAGAGCCATCTTGGCGTACGCTGCCTAAACCATTGGAGTTACACAAAG
The DNA here is from genome assembly GCA_031353405.1 of Baronia brevicornis. Lineage (NCBI taxonomy): Eukaryota > Metazoa > Arthropoda > Insecta > Lepidoptera > Papilionidae > Baronia > Baronia brevicornis. Next base: position 158,041 of record JASFAT010002046.1, read on the forward strand.
ATGATGTGCCGTAGGCTTGTTTGTCTTGAATAGTTCTAAATAAAAGTCCGCGACAGCATATACCTTTTACGTGGAAGCCACTATGACCAAAATTGTGAACCATAAAATAAGTAAAAAAGATATATATTTATTTAAAATGATCTGTTACGAAACTTAATGTGTGTGTGTATATATATATATATATATATATATATATATATATATATATATATATATATATATATATATATATATATATATATATATATATATATACATATATATATATATATATATACATATATATATATATATATATATATATATATATATATATATATATATATATATATATACCTTTTATGTGGAAGCCACTATGACCAAAATTGTGAACCATAAAATAAGTAATGTGGCAGACCAAATTCCACGCGAATGAAGCCGCGGGCAAAGGATAAAAATAAAGACTAGCAATATATATATACCAATATATATACACGACTCCGTGTAACGCGGTTATGGAAGTTTTCACTTAAAAAAATCATCATATATATTAAATTAACTAATCAATATTTTATGTTAAAAACGTATAATAAGATGTGACAGGTATAAATCGGTGTTGTTAATTATGTTGGGGGAAAGTCGCCACACATGTGTGAAGAAAGAAGTCCTAGGAACACAATATTAAATAGTGGTCGGAAAAGCGAGTACTGTTGTACTTGTTTTAGTTAACTGAAATAGATTAAAAAACGTGTTATATTAAAAATAAAATAACTTAAGAAAGCAAGAAAAATCACAACCCACGTGTGTATATTACAACCTTTCCCACTTATGGTGGAATTAAAATTAGCCCACCAAACTTATTCAGGATGGTAACGATACTCAGAATAAGTATATATGTGTAGGTCGTGCAAATATTTATTATTTTTATTATTATTAATAAAACTTTATTTTAGGATTAGCCCATATATCGTTAGTAACAATCTTTCTTATAATCTAGTGTAAATAAATTATAAAATTTTATAAAAATAAATTTACATTTCTTACATATACAAAACATTAAAATATAATACATTAATAAATTATTACAATTTATTTATTTTAATATTACGACGCAGGAATCGATATCTCGATATTTGACTTCAAAAACCGCTCTTCGAAAAGATAAACAAAAACACATACCACAACATGCTTACAATCATACACACATACACACACACACACAGGTTTCTATTTGTAAATATTTTTTATTTGACTTTATTCATATTTTTTTAACATAATTGTATTTTTTAATATTTATTTTTTTCCTACATTATTTGATATTTGTGTTCCTACATTATACTAATAACTAAGGGCTCTTCTAGTTCTCCGACAACACAGGGTATCCTAGAGCAGTATCTAGTTCATTAGAACCTTCAAAAAACAAAACTACTCTGTCCTCAAAGGCCGGCAACGCATTTCAAATGCTTAGGATATTGCAGATGTATATAGTCGGTGATTGCCTTCCATTAGACGACACGTTTTCTCGTTTGCCTCCCTATCCCATAAGGTCTAGAGTTCTGTTCATTTACCCACAGGTGACCCGCAAGCTTGTTTGCCTGGTCTGCTAAAAAAAAACATGTAAAGTATTCTGAAATATAAAGGTATTTATTATTTATTTTTTTTATGTACAGGTTAGTCTGTGGCAGCGAAACGGCAGCTCAAAGGCGACCAGCACCAACAGCCAGTGGCGGCGTTGCCTTGCTGTTTGCTGTTTGCTCTGTACGTACGGACACTTGTGAAGTCGCGGGGAGAATGAATATAAGGGATCTGAGTCGAGCCGAACATTTGGAACTGTAAACAACGCATATAGTCACCTCTTATTATCTGTAAAGATATAAAAAGTCTAACCAATTGTAAAGATGTGGACAGTCAAAAGTTTTACTTAGCTTAAGATCCGCGACAAGCAAAACAATAACAGAAAATCAATAATGTGTGTTTTTCCGCTGGATGAAGCGGATTTATTTGGAACATAAACCAAAACCTTACCGAAATTTCATTTAGTTACTTTTAAACTGTTACGTATTCATACGAGCTTTAACTGTTAATTTAAAGAGATACAGTTAGTCGTTAACTGTTCGTTTCCATTTGAAGGGATGCATGCCCATGCTATAATATATTGTAACACGTTAATTTCTAATCTGGTTTAATTTTTTTTATCTATGCCCCGTTACGAATATATTATTCATATTTGAATATAATTAATGTAAATAATATACTATGGAAAATCTTTAAACGCATGAAAAATTATAATGGTTTCGAAAAGAGAAAATGATCAACTCTAATTATTCCGTACGTGGTAACAGTTATTTCATTAATATGCATGATTCATTTGTCAATGGAGAGAGGTGGAGATCCAATTCTTTACAAATTGTTGCGATTGATCATGATGGGAAAAGTCGCGGACAAAATGCGGTTTGGACGGACGGAGAAGAAAGTGCTTCATCTCGCGAAAGACGAGGAAAGTTTTGCTGAACCGGCTGCTGATCGCAAGTCGGAGAGACACTCTAAGAAGACAAGATTGCAGTAGCGTCTATATTAGTAATGGTAATCAATATGCGATCTGCATTCTTAATGCCAACAATCGTTATTATGGCAACACAGCTACTTCTGGTGGGAGATCAATGTCCATTAATGAAAAATTTACGGTTGCACTTAAAAATATAGAACTCACTCAAGGCGCACCAAATAGTTCGATCTTTGGCTACGTGTTACCAGTCTCTGCAAGTCGCCTTTCGCAGATCGTCGCTTCATCTAGCAGGCGGGCGTCCCACACTACGTTTGGCGAGACGCGATCTCCACTCCAGCATTCGTCTATTCTAACTACTGTCGGTTCTCCTTCAAACGTGTCCAGCTCATTGCCACTTCAGTGTGTTTATTTGAAGAGCTATATCGGTGACTCTGGATATCCGGTGAATTTCTTCGTTCCGAATAATATCCACCTGACCCATCCACAATCCGAGCATGGCCCACTCTGTAGCCCTTAGCCCGCCAGTGTCCACGTTTCGGCACATTAGAAGTATAAATAAAAAGCATTTTTACACAAAAAAAATGTAACACAAAGAACAAATTAACTTAGTTATAATTAGCGTGTTGGTTTATGACTTTTGTTTGTTCAATCATTATATCCCAGAGTGAAATTAAATATTTTTATTTAAAAAAAAATCGTGTGATAGGAAGGCAAACGAGTAGGCTTGTCACTCGATGGAAACCATCCAACCCCGCCCATAAACATTCGCAATGCCATAAGCATTGCAGGAACGTTGCCGGCCTTTGAAAAATGTATAGGCTTGTTTTTGAACGTTCCAATGTCGTATCGATTCAGAAGTACGCTGAAGGTAGCTGGTTCTACAGGGTGGTATTGCGTGGAATAAAGTTTTCCAGATAAACACACCACTACCAGATGGTGGAGACGAAAATTTACTTTGTGGCGAGTTGTGCGGTGGTAGAATTCAGCACTTTTTTAATCAATATCTAATATAATATAAAAATGAAATGAAGATATTCTTTTTTCACGGCCCATATATGTCCTACTGCTGAGCACGGGCCTCTCCATTTCTGGAGGAACGGACGTTAACACACCACGCTTGTCCAATGCGGATTGGCGGGGTTACCGGACTCGGAATAAATATCTCTAAGCTCTAATACTCTAAGCCATACATATATTTATTCCGATGTGGGGATCGAACCCGCGACCATTGACTCCGTGAGCAGGGGGCCCCGCCACTGAGCCAATCGGTCTTCAAAAATGAAGATATATATGTACTTATATATTTTTTATGACATTTTCATGACCAGCCTTTGAATACCAATGCCCTTTTAATACCAAAATAATAAAGTATCCAAATTTGTAAAATATAGTGTCACACTCACTTGAATATTTTCACCGTCGATTAGAGCCGCTGGCGCGTGGAGGCTGGATGGAATGCTCAGTGAGCAGCACTCGTCTCGCAGCTATTTGCCCCCGACCTTGGTTGCCACTCCGCCAATGCCAATATTTGCGTACACACATCCGCGATGCCCCGCCGTGCGCCATTACGCACTCCGTAGCCACAGAGCACGGAACAAAGCATTGTCACTTAGCATAAAATTTAAACTGATGTTTTCTATGATAAAGGAAATCAAACACCAACCGTGTTCTTTCACAGATCATATATGTCCCACTGCTTGGCAACATCATCATCAACAGCCTGCGGCAGTCCACTGCTGGACATAGGCCTCCCTCAAGAAGCGCTACCTAGCCCGATCTTGGGCTACACGCATCCAGTTTCTGCCAGCCAGATGGTCGCACCAGATGCCAGGCGTGGGACATTCGAATCCTGGAGAAAAGAACGTTCACCCGCCACGCTTGTTTAGTGCGGATTGGCGGGGTTACCAGTCACGGAATAAATATCTGTAGGCTATAAATATATTTATTCCGATGCGTGAGTCGAACCCGTAACCTTTGAATTCATGGGAAGGGTGTTACTTGAGAGTAAATCAGTTTCATCCATTTTTTTCATACATCCATATATGTCCCACTGCTGAGTGCGGGCCTTCCCATTTCTGAATGCAGGTATTGGCAGAATGACCATCGCTGTATTTAGCCAACTACAGCATTGAAGCTATGCCAAGGTCTATTCTTTAGCACAAATGTTAATTTTAAGTCAATGTGGATAGCGATTGGGAGGCGGAGAGCTGCTGACAGCCGTTTTTTCGGTAAGTTCCCCGTAAATCCACTTCTTCCAGTAGAAAACACACATTATTATTTTCAATTTTTGTTTGCTTGTCGCGGATCTTAGCTTAGCAAAAGTTCTAAATGTCCACATAGTAATGGATTTCCGCAAAGTAACGCCTGAATCCATCAATCATATCAATTATCATATATCTGTTTAAGTGAGACATCTGTAAGTCTTACTCTGTGAAATAGATAATGTGTTGATGGTAATCAATGGTGCGTTGAACTGTTGAACGTATTTTGCCTAAGTATGCTATGGGATGTTTATTTTATTTTTGGTTTTAAACCTACTCTATGGGTTAACAGTGATGGCACACAAACATCTTTCTAAGATGATGGTGACGTTTCCTATTTGACGATGACATATTTCATCTTCTTTTAGTATATCTCCGACTAATGAAGGTTGATGGCCAATTTAGTACAAAAATTCCAACAGATATCCAGTAATAGTGAAATTGTTGGAGTGACATTATGGGAGGGGGAGTGGGAGGGAGAGGGGAGGGGGAGGGGAGGGGGAGGGGAGGAGAAGAGGGGGGGAGGGGGGTGTTGGTCCTACGGAACTCAGCCGCTCACCGTACGAAGCGCGGTAGGTAAGCTAGCACTCAGACGTCGATTTTCTGTTTGTCAGTGACTAAGTATTCGTCTGCAGCGTAGCTCTACCACTATTAAAAAAAAAAAACTCTGTCTTCACGAGGACGAAACAGTGTAGCAGCGTTGGTTAGCCCAATGCTCTTAATGATATTGCATAGTCAAGAGTTCCTTCTTTAACCAACATGCCTTTTGTCCCTAACTCTCCATCATGATTAGTTGCAACAACTTGTACCCGTTCTGTCTCATAATATGCATCCTTTAAGCAACTTTTCCGAATTAAAGTCATTGACGGAGTCTTCCGAATTAGCAAACTGATGTGCCAACGGGCTGGTCATATTTGTCGGAGGTCCGACAACCGCTGGATTATGCATTATTTTCAAAAAAATCAAAACAACTTCTCCATTGCGCTATTTATATATTCAAATATATGCATAGATTATTTTAATTTACGATTAAAATAATTTGTGTGGTAGATAACATTACCAAAAAAAAGTACAAACGGAACGAAAAAACCGAAATAAATATTAGTTTTGAATCATATCGACGTAAAAAAATAGAAAAAGCTAGAAACGAACCATATTTCATTTTTATTTGGTTTAGAAAAAAATACTGCGTCGAATGATGTGACTCTCATCTATAGCTCAACGACCAATATTAAATTTTGTACTGATTGTTTTTGATTTATCAGATTCAATTTTTATTCAGAAATCTTAAAAGGTTTTCTTGGCTCCGGCGAAAAGTTTCATCCCCACCATCTGGATGAGTGGCGATCCAGTACGGTGCGTTTTTCCAGAAACTTCTATCCACACACCACTACCCTGTGGAACCACCTCCAGCGGTCTTTGCGAACCGATACGACTTTCCTTAAAGGCCGGCAATGCTTCTGCACTGGTTATGGCACTGCGGATGTCTGTAAGTGGCGTTGATTGCTATCCATCAGGTGACACGCTTGTTCGTTCGCCTTCCTATCCTAAAAAAAAAGATTTCATTGTGCGGTTTACTACGTTTTCGCTTTTTGTACGTAGCAATAATATGTAGGAATGAAATCCACAACAATAAGCTGTAAATGAGTCTACTTTTTAGTACACGGTATGGGCTTATTAAATTGATGATTGTTTCCAAATAAAATTCTACGGTTTTAAGCTCCACTTCTGAGTTCAGTGTACTCGAAAGTGCCTGCCGAGATGTGTCGCCAGCAAACACTGGGTGTTGCTTCACTTTTGGAAGCTCACGCGAGCCTCTCCACTCCCACGCGTTTACCTATTTTGTCAACCTATGTTTGGTTTTCGGCAGAGTCACACAACCGACTTATTCGAGCGTGAACTTGCTCGTTTGGGACCTGTTTTTTATGTCATCCAAGAAACGCTTCTTGGGTGGAGCCCGAATACAAGCGATAAGCGAAAACTTTAAATACAATTTGTTTATCATATTCCTAATACAACACGTGATACGATTACTGATCGCACTTGTATTTTGTGTATAGGGTGTAGTTTCATTATCAAACCTAAGAAAACTTGCGTCATATCTTAAAAAAATCCCGAACTAATTTCCACAATAAACTAGTCTTCTTATATAATACATAAATATTACTAGACAGTACAAAAATATCTTTGTGGAATTAAGTTTTTTTGATTTATTTTGGTTGGGCAATTTAATCGACACATTCTATGCCGCCCAAGTGGCTCAGTGGCGTAGCCTTCCGCCCGCGGAATAAACGATCATTGATTCAATTCCCGCATCGGAATTAATGTATTAATTGATTATACATATTTATTCCTAGTCTGGTAACCCCGCCAATCCGCATTGTTCAAGCGTGGTGGGTTAACGTCCGTTTCTCCAGAATTTGAGAGGCCCATGCTCAGCAGTAGGCTGTAAAAAAAATATTCTATGCCGCTAATATAAAGGTTTTTTTTATATCGATAAATCCAAACTATCGTATACATTTTTTCCTAATTATAATTTGTTTTACATTAGGTATACAATTTAACATTAAAAGAGGAAAAAAGAAACGAACTTCTAAGCATCTAATCATGATTTATGTATTGACAAGTATCGGCAACGGGAGTCCAGAAATAGGCTAGAAAGAAGCATCACCTAGCCCAATCCTCGGCTTCATGCATAAAGTTTCCAGCAGCCGCACTGTCTAGCCGGGGGGCGTCTCACAATGTGTTCACTAAGACGCGATCACCACTCCAGCGGAATAACATTGTTGAACTTTGTTATTAAATGTGTGGTGTATAGATTCCGCTTACACTCGCACCACGACTTTACCAATTGACATAATTTATCTGTAACAGATTAAACATGTTCCTGGTCAGCGAGATTTATGTAACTGTTTGTCGATCAGCAGATACCATCAGACTCATAACTGCTTAGTGTGACCTCTTAAAGGCGTTTCCTCGTTGTGATTTACGCGATTTCGGCGTTTGCCGGTCGAAAGGCACTAATGTAATACAGACTTTATTAATGTCAATTTGCATTACCTAATATTTTATTTGTTTTAAAAATATATCGAGTTTCAACATGTTTGTTAATACTTTGTAATACATGATTGTTTCATTATGTGGACAGTTAAAACTTTTAATTAGCTAAATGATCCGCGACAAGCGAACAACAATAGAAAATTAATAATGTGCGTTTGCCTGCTGGATGAAGTGGATTTACAGGGAACTTAAACTAAATCTTAACGAAAAACGGCCGTCAGCAACTCTCCACCAACCAACCACTATACACAACACCATACACTTTTCCACCATGCAAGCGACACGTGTTTCGCCTCAACACGAGGAATCTTCAGGTATAGTAGACTCTATGGAAGACAACCGTTAAGATAACTGATTTCCGCAAAGTAACGCCTGACTCCATAAATCACTTTATTTTATATTAACTGTGCCATTCCTAGAGTAGAATATAACCAAATAATTTCATTTCATGGCTATGATGTAACTAAGGAAGCGAAAGTAACTAGAAAGTAAGAAAACTATTTCTAACGCCAACTATAGTATATGCAATAAAAAGAACAAGGTAGACTGACTGAAGGGTCTACTCGAGCAATAGAAATCAATCTGTTATTCTAAATCCGTTAGACAAGCTTGATTCTGGCAACACTCCATTTTAAGGCTGATGTCCAGCACTGAACTGTTGCGGGCTCTTATAGTACCCACGAGGAAAAAAATACATCCTTTTCTATGCTGGGGCTCATACAGCATGTATTATATCAATTATTAATGAAATATATATTAATGAGGTATTTATTACTTTTATATCAAATATATAACTCTGATAAAGGGTGATCCCCACGAGGGCGCCGTTTCGTTAGGATGTCAGAGGAAGGATGGATGTAAAGATGGATGAGTGTGGAGGAAGCAAGGAAGGTGTGCCGGGATTGGATGGAGATCTGTGGTCTCTGCCTGCTTACTTCTACGAAAATATACGACGATATATATATCATTAAGTTATATATATGTATATAAATATACATATATATAACTTAATGATTCCATTCGCCGTGTAGACGTTGCTATATTATTAAACGAGAGTATTTTCGTATATCTTCAGATTAATAAAATATAATATTATTTGAACTTTAACCCGCCACAAATCTATTTCCTACTTTTAACATATACACATGTCACGGATAATGAATTGAACGCATAAAAACTACAATTTAATTTAAAATTAAATTCTTTCATATATATTATTTTAAAAACACCATCTCTTCTTTCCCGCAGAATTTAGTCAACTCTCTGTTTATTGTCAAATAAATCATTGAAGAATTCTGTATTTCACTTTCGATGTGTCACGGTGGTAGATTGGAAGATAATTTTTGTAATTCAGGTTTCTTTTTTGTGTTTTTATGTATTTTACATATGCTTTCTTTTCTTAGATGGCAATTAGTTATAACTATTATGCCAGTGTCAAATAAAATACGATAAAGTCAATACTTTTGAAACATAACTAGTCAGCTTATCACGTTACGTCTTAATAAAACAGTGGCTATTCTACCAAAACCTTTTATGGACTTTTTCAGTCAACTAAAAAAGTAAAGATACACGCATTTATTTCATATCACTTCACTTATAAGTCTTAATAGAATTATATTGTATAATTCTTAGTCTGTATAATTCGTAGTCTTAATAGAATTATATTGCGCCGCAAGATATCGGGTCGAGGAGTTCCCCAGAAGTCATCAAGGAGAACGAGAAGTTCTGGGAGAATGTAAGGGAAGTTTTAGATGAATGCAAGGAAAACGAAAGAATAGTTATGCTCGGAGATTTTAATGGTTGGGTGGGTGTAAAGCGTGTTGGATATGAAAAGGTTCTTGGTACTTTCGGTGATGAAAGAGTGAATGAGAATGGAAAGAGTTTACTTGATGTATGTTTGGAATGGAGTCTCTGTGTGTTAAACACTTGGTTTGCGCACAAGAAAATCCATATGTATACCTGGGAAAGGGGCGAGAGAAAGAGTATGATTGATTTTGTAATTGTCGACAAAAGGTTGAGGAAGCAAGTAATAGATACAAGGGTGTACCGTGGAACAGGCGTTGATTCAGACCACTACCTGGTAATAAGCCGCATTAATGGTCTGTTCAGGGGATGGAGACACCGGCCACGAGAAACCAAGAAAGTGTTAGAGAGAATTAAAGTGGAAGAATTACAAAAAGAAGATGTGAGGGAGGAGTATCTGAGTAAACTGAATGTAAAGTTTGAAAAGTTGAATGATGTTAAAGTGGTTGAGGAGTTCTGGAAGGTGTTTAGGGAAGGAGTGGTCAGTGTGGCCACTGAAGTTTGTGGTGTTGCCAAACGCAAAGGAAAAAAGATGAAGAATGTTTGGATGGATAATGAAGTGCAAGAAGCAGTGAACGCTAAAAAGAAAGCATGGCGTGATTGGTTGGCTAAAAAAGCTGACGAAAGAATGAAGAAAGTTTCAAATGACGATGTCAATGATGCGCGAGAAAAATACAAGAAAGTGAAAAAGATAGTTAAGAATGTAGTAAATAGAAAGAAAGAGTATCAGAAGAATGAGTTTGACAGGAAGTTGTCTCAGGATTTCCGAGCAAATATAAAGCTGTTCTGGAAATCCATTAGATCAGCAAGAGGCCGAACATCTACCTCAGAGCTGACTACAGTTAGAGATGACAATGGAAGTATTGTAAAGGGAGAGAAAAACATTTTGAAGAGGTGGAAAGAATATTTCGAAAGTCTTTTTGATAGAACAGAAGTACACAGTGAGTCATGTACGACATATGAAAATGAGGATGAAGATATAATTAGCATGGATGAGATTGTAAAAGCCCTAAATGGAATGAAATTAGGTAAGGCTGCTGGGTATGATAGGATTTCTGTCGAAATGTTGAGGTCAGGTGATGAGGTAATAGTCAGTCAGCTGTACTACCTTTTCAATTTATGCTGGAGTACTGGCAAAGTACCGGACGATTGGTGCAAAGCCGTTATAGTACCGATGTATAAGGGAAAAGGGTCGCAGCAAGATTGTAAAAATTACCGGGGCATCAGCCTACTAAGTGTCGTCGGAAAACTGTATGCAAAAGTGTTGATTGAACGTGTAATGAAAGAGACGGAAAGCAGGATATGGAATGTGCAAGCAGGGTTTAGAAAGGGGATGGGATGTACGGATCAGGTCTTTTCCTTAAGGTGCATAACTGAGAAGTTTCTGGCGAAAAACCAGAAGGTATTCTGCGCCTTCATAGACTTGGAAAAGGCCTACGATAGAGTGATAAGGAATGAACTGTGGTCGGCACTATCCACGTTTGGGGTGGGTAGGAAGATGATTCATGCGCTGAAGTCTCTCTACGAGAAGTCCAGTGCGTGTATCAGAATAAACGGGGCTTACACAGACTGGTTTGATATCTATAAAGGTGTTAGACAGGGATGTGTAGCGTCACCGTGGCTTTTCAACCTTTTCATGGATAGTTGCCTGACAGACCTGAAAGAGAGTCAGTGTGGCTTAAGAATGAATGGAGTACTCATCAAATGCCTCTTATATGCTGACGATCAGGTGCTGCTAGCTTCGTCGGAAAAAGAGTTGCAGGAGATGATGAACATAATGCATGGAGCGTTAGAAAGGAAAGGAATGAAGATGAATGTTAGCAAGACGAAAGTGATGGTTTTTGAAAGGGAGGACACTTCGACGCAGTGTGAGGTGCTGATTGCAGGAGAAAAAGTTGAGCAAGTGAATGAGTTTATATATTTGGGGTCACTGTTTACAAGAGATGGAAAATGTGAAGGAGACATTGAAAGACGAGTGAAAGTTGGTAATCAGGTTAACGGAGCCCTGCACTCCTTTATGAAAAGTCAGAATGTGTCAAAAACGGCCCGACTGGTGGTTCATCAGGGGGTGCTTGTTCCGACGCTTACATACGGTAGTGAAAGTTGGGTTTGGCAGAAGAAGCATGAAAGCAGACTGAATGCGGTGGAAATGAGAGCATTAAGAAGTATGTGTGGTGTAACCCTGAATGATAGAATAAGAAATGAAGATATAAGAGAGCGATGTGGAGTAAAAGAAGGTGTTGTGACAAAAGTAGAAAAAGGGATGCTTAGATGGTTTGGACATATAGAGAGGATGGATGAAAGACGACTGGCAAAAGAAATTTACCTCGCGAATGTGGATGGAAGGGCCGGAAGAGGAAGACCACGAAAAACGTACCTTGACCAGATTGCTGAACTTTTTAAGAAAGGCCAGGTCAAGAGTACCCTCAACCGGCGGGCTTGCATGAGGAGAATAATGAGTGTGGAGGAAGCAAGGGAAGTATGCCGAGATCGTAGCAGATGGAGATCTGTGGTCTCTGCCTACCCTTACGGGAGACGGGCGTGACGATATGTATGTATGTATATTGTATAATACGCCAGCACAATTAAACAATATAACTAATAATAATATAAAATTATGAAGATAAAATTAAAACACAACGTCGCTGATGTAAGTTGGCGGGAGAAAACCTACGTGTGCTTTATTTAAATATAAAATATTATTTTTATTGTTTTGATACGAAATTGGAAACTTACAAAAAGCGGCAATTTCTCAATGGCCAGAAACACTTCTTTAATGCTAACAATGTTGCAGATATCAAGAATCGATATTAAGTGCTTTAATATTAAGAAAAAATCCGGATCTTTTTTAGGCCCTTGTTAACAAAATTTTGTTTTTGATATGCCATTTTTATTGGGCTATTTTTCCACCTTTAAAATATTAAAGTTATCCCAGTCGATACTTCCGGAGAATTCAGTTGGGAAATCCCGGATTAATCTGTGCAGGACATATGTTGGGCTCTTAAGTATATGCGGTGCCCCAGTAGATGCACGAAAGTATCTTGTGAGCTAGTGGATTTTCCTGTATCCAATGGATGGATTGGATGGAAGGATTTTCGATACAATTGAAGCGCAGCTACTCATTCCTCTTAATAGGATGGTCTTAGTCTATGTAGAAAACCACAATTCAATTTTTTTTTTATCAGAACTTACACGATATCTTTGAGTCTCCCGTCTCAGCTCCTAACGGAAACAAAACCTGTTATACACAAGGGCGTGCGCATTGCTTTTGGCAGAGGCTAAAAGAAAGTAAACTCGGACTTCGAGAGTGTGCAAACATAGCTTTACAATACAGTACTCGAATATACCAACATAAATTTATGTTGACAGAGATTTGTGTTAGAGTTACCTTTTAGTAGTGAATGAAGTTCTCTAGTTACGCATACAGCTGCTGTTGTGTGCAAAATTTGTCCATTAAACTATATTATTCATATCCCTGGTACGAAAAATAACTCAATTGGTGATATGTTGCTAACTAAATCTTACCTAAAAAACGGCCGTCAGCGACTCTCCGCCTCCCTAACACTATCAACAACACCAAACATACACCACTAATTTTCCACATTGCACACGATACGTATTTCGCCTCATAACGAGGCATCATCAGGTATAGTAGACTCTACGAAAGTCAACCGTAAATCCTAACGGTGGTGGAACAGTAGGGACGTGTTTTTGGTGTTGTTGATAGTGTTTGGTAAGTGGCGAGTTGCTGACGCTCGTTTTTCGTTAAGATTTAGTTTAAGTTTCCCGTAAATCCATTTCTTCCAGTAGAAAACACACATTATTATATTTCTCTTTTTGTTTGCTTGTCGCGGATCTTAGCTGAGTAAAAGTTCTGAATGTCCACATAGATGTCAAAATATTTTATTATATATTCGGATACAAAAGAAAAATACTGCGTGTGTATGACCCTCCTCCTATGACCAATATAAAATGTATTATTATTGTATTGTATAGCGTAGAAACTGACTGTTATTGAGTGATCAGATGAATTTATTTTTTTAGAAATCTTAAAGTTTTTTTTTGGCTCCGATGGTAACTTCAATATGTACATTTCTAAACTTATAAATATTTTATACATACATATCGTCACGCTTGTCTCGCGTATAGGTAGGCAGAGACCCACAGATCTCCATCTTCTAAGATCTCAGCATACTTTCCTTGCTTCCTCCACATTCATCAATCTCCTCATGCAAGCCCGCCGGTTAAGGGAACTCTTGACCTGGCCCTTTAAACTATATATTTATGTGTATAAAGGCTAATATTATTATTATATTAAGTCGACATAAACTTATTTGGAGCACTTCACTTAGAAATTTATTCAAACTCATCATTCTCCTCATGCAAGCTCGCCGGTTTTGGGTACTCTTGACCTGGCCTTTTTTAAAAACTGCCACAGTTTGGTCAATATTTTATCGTCACAACTAAGATGTTTATGTTGTATTTAGTAATAGAAATCTAATAAAAATGTATTATTAATGGAGTCAGGCGTTACTTTGCGGAAATCCATCGCTATGTGGACAGTCAAAAGTTTTATTTAGCTAAGATCCGCGACATTATTCATTTTCTGTTATTGATTTGCTTGTCGCGGATCTTAGCTAAGTAAAACTTTTGACTGTCCACATAAAAATTCAGTAGTTTGGGTGTAATTAAATCGAACAGTTTATTTCCATCAGCGCTGGTGACAACATTGTCACTGAATTAGTATCATCGTATGCAAAAACATGTTCCGGAACAAGTTCTAGATCACACGTTAGACTAATATTTGAATACTAATGTTAATTGACTAAAATAGAAGCCAGACCATGATAAGTGCTAATGCATAATATTGTGTAATATATATTTCACAATATTTAATAGGAACGCCATCGTTTTGATGATGATGATGATGATCATATCTTAGGTTATTTAAAACCTACTGTGTCAATTGGTCGTTATTGTTTACTATAATGATACATACATAGATACATTTCCATCTGCTACGATCTCGGCATATTTCCCTTGCTTCCTCCGCACGTACGAGGGTACTCTTGACCTGGCCATTCTTAAAAAGTTCAACAATTTTATCAAGGTATGTTTTTTCGTGGTCTTCCTCTTCCGGCCCTTCCATCCTACTATAATGTTAGTATTGACAAAACTAAAACTATATTTGTTGGCTCAGCAACCCAAAATGGATCTTGGCCTCCGAACAGATTTTACGCTACCGCGCCTTGTCCTGCGCTACCTCCTGCCAGTTGCAGATTTGAAGATTGCACAAGTCCTCCATCCTCCACCATGTCTCTCCAGCGGAGACATTTCCCGCAAGAAGCGCCACCTTACGCGTTCTTAGACTACATGCATCCAATTCCGGAGGAAGTCTCACACTACGTTTGCCGAGATGCGGTCTCCACTCCAGGTACCGTCTATTCCAACGGTATATAGATACAATATTTTCTTATTTTTCTAAGAGTGTCTCCGATTAGTGAAGGTTGATAGCCAATACAGCATAATTATCCTCTTCTTTTGCGAGACGCAGCGGTTCCCAAGTATACGCTATCGCAGTCCACTCCCTCGTATGACGTAGCCAAGACTTTTCCGAACAACTTGTCTTTTGCTCACGACTTTTCCCGTCATGGTCAGTTGCAACAATTTATACCTGTCATGTCTCATGATGTGCCCTAGATAAGCTACTTTTTACCTTTGACGGTCTGCAAAAGATCACGTTTTTGCTTGACTTGTCGAAGAATCTCGTATATATAAAAAAATAAATGATAAAAATAATTAATACGAATTATACAACTATATGAAATAATGAACAGGACCTTGTTCTTTCGGTTGCGGTGAATTTATTACATGAGTTAGTTGTTTTTAATGTATTTTATGTGTATTTATGTGTATGTGTATATGAGTATGAGTAGTATGAATAGATGTATGTATTTGTGTGTGTGTGTGTGTGTGTGTCCGTATCAATGTCATTACTGTGGGCCGCGATTTGACCACGTTGGTTCTTGCTGAAAACCAGCGCCAGGTGCTGCAATAGATCCCCTGGCATATGCTGAGCAAGAACTATTTGAGACACTTTTTTTTAAACAGCCCATATATGTCCCACTGTTGATCATGGGCCGCTCCATTTCTGGAGGAATGAAATCACCATGCTTTTCCAATGTAGATTGGCGGGGTTACCAGACTCTGAATAAATATTTGTAATCCATACATTAATTTATTTTACGATACGACTTGTAGATTAAAATTATTTTCGTTTGTTTTATTTATTTTTATGTTATTAAGGTTTTAATTTTAGTTATTGTAAAAGAAGGGGTGTCATGAATAAAGTTTTTTCTATTACTATTTCAAAATCCGTCGCAGAACCAAAGAGACTAACTTTGTTAAAATAACTAAAATGCTAAATAGCCAGTTTCTGCGTTAGCATAGTTCCCGATTAGTTTATTGATCGAATTTTACTCACTATCTATGCAAGTGTATCAAAGCGAAACGTCATACAGCGCTGACGACGGCTATAAAATGTGTAAACTAATCACGCAGTTGTAGCCAGGTCCGCCCACCTGGCTACAACATTACAGGCGACGATTACGATGTAATTTACGGAGAAGTGGTCGCCTGTGACCGTCCGATGATGATGATGATGATGATTCCATAGTTGTAGAGCCACGTTGCAGACGAATACTTTGTTAAAAATTGCATATTATTTATCTGTAGCATGAATGGGCCGGCTCGCTGGGGGAAGTACCACACTCCCGCAGAAAACCGGCGTCTGAGTTGTAGCTTGTCTACCGCGCTTCGTATTCTCCTTCCGATTCCCCCTCCCCCTCCCACTCCCCCTCCTATTCCCACTCCCATAATTTCACTTTCCTTTAAGGTCGGCAACGCTTTCGCACTGCCTATGGCATTGCGGATGTCTATGGGCGGTGTTGGTTGCTTTCCATCAGGTGACACGCCTGCTCGTTTGCCTTTCTATGCCATAAAAAAAAATTACGGCGTCCCACAAAGAGGTGTAATTGATGTAAGTACAGCATCAACTTCGGTGATTGTCAGTCGAAATGGCAACGAATCTCGCCCAGTATGTGACGAAAACATACTATTTTTGGGAGAACTTGCGCTATATATTTATTGTATGAACTTATGCACCACGCTTGTCCAATGTATGTATGTATGTATGTATATATGTATGTAATGGATAGACACGGTAATCATACTCGCAATATATATCTGTAGGTCATAAATATATTTCTCCCATTGCGGGTACAAAACCCGCGAACATTGACTCAGTACGCGGCTCAGTATACATGCATATCGTCACGCCTGTTTCCCGTAGGGGTAGGCAGAGACCACAAATCTAAATCCGCTACGATCCCGTACACACCTTACTTGCTTCCTCCACACTCATCTACTTTTTCCTCCATTTCTCCTCTAACATTCATCGTAGCGAAACGGCTCTCCGTTAGTCGCTTCTCGCTCTCGTGGAAATTAGGACATGACGGGTGGCGAACCACGTCCCCAACATTTTTTAACAAATTTTAAAAATAATATTTACAATAATTAAATTAAAAATAAAAAGAGACCTCAGGAGAGCCCAATTGTCAGAAACGACAACCGAAGAAAGATTAGATTGGCGCAAAAAAGTAAGGAGACCCAACCCAAAATAACGGAAACGGGTGCGCAAGAAGGAGAATATAAACCATAAATAATTAATAAAAAGTCACTTTATCGTACCTTACATGTGATAGAGACAGGCGTTACTTAGCGAAAATCCACTACATAGATAGACAATTCGGCGAAAATCCACTACATAGATCGGCGGATCCGCGGATTTTAGCAAAGTAAGTTTGACTGTCCCGGAGTCGGGCTCGCCCGGGTACTATGGTGCCTTACCTCAGCATATAGGGCTCTGCTGGGGCTGTCCTCCATCCAACCTGGCGGCTCGTGGGATTCACTAAGACGAATTTAATATACCTAATTTGTTGAAAATGACGGCGACGTGGTTCGCCACCCGTCACGTCCTGATTCTCACTGAACCCCTGCGGGGGATAGGCGTGAATATAGAATAGAATAGAATAGAAAAACTTTATTTATGACACCATTTTTTTACAATTACTAAAATTAAATCCTTAATAATATTCTATATACAAAAAAAAAAACACAAAACAAAAAGAAAATAATTGTAATCTAACGAGTGTCATAAAATGGTTCTTGCTCAGCATATGCCGGGCGCAGTATTGGAGCACCCGGCGCTGGTTTTCAGCGAGAACCAACGTGGTCAGATCGCGGACCACAGTGACGACATTCATACTGACACATTCGTACATACAAATAAAAAATAAATAAATAAAGTTGGACTATCCTGTTAATACGTAAATATACTTTTATATTTATTACGTTGGCCTGGAATGCTTAAAAATGGTCACAAACACCCAGCGGTCGATGCGAGGCCTTATTTTAGCTATGATGCAAACAACACAGAGTAAAACACTATGTGGAGAGAGAGAGAGAGAAAAAAAACCAGAAACCTGTACACAGATGCCCGTGCCGTGGTTTCGTAATAGTCGTCTTAGTGTCAACCGGCTGGGACCGCATAGCTCGATAATGAAGCAGCACGCTAATAAATAAACCGTGCTCGCGGTAATAGGTACTACGGTAATACGGTACGATGACGTCACGAGGACGCCAGCACCGGCACGTGGAGCGGCCTTATTGTGCGCAATTTCATTTGTTTACAACAAGTTACATCTATTTTACAATAACAAAAAAGATATATGTACGTCAATACTATAAAATTATGTTTACGCAAAAATGAACCATGTTACACTCAGATTAAATGCGTTATTTGCAATAACTACTTTCTGTGATATATAAAGTCTACGCATATACATATAATTTTATATTTTACGTTTTATTTTAGGGTATATTTTTAGGTCAAATTGTAAAAAAATTTTTTTTACAAAGAATTATTACGAGAAGCAGCCATAGCTATAAATATTTTTTTACGTATATTAGGCATAACGTAATTTTGGCAATTTTTGCATAATGTATATCATATAGAATTTTAACGTTTGATTTCCCATATAGAGCAGTGTTGAAATGTTCGTTTTCTATGCCACCCTCACGGGTTCGATCTTCCTATCAGGATAAATACATTTATATCCTTTAGGTATTTATTCTAAATTTATTTTCTTGACATTTATGTGTTTGTCATGATAACCATGAAACAATCCAATTCTAGTGTGGGTTTATGAGTGATGCTTAGCTCCTTTCTCTTTCCTCTCTTGTATTAATTTCATCTTGCTCTCCTATTATCCATATCAATATCTTAAGATAGTCAACGTATCTGCAGCATCCTTAGTGTTATTATGTCTCTTAATATACAAGCAACTATATCTCTGTGGGTAAAGATTGGGCTCAATTATCGAAGGTTCTAACTTCATATTTACCAATGGACCATTCCCTATTACATGTATTAGAAATTAAGTTTAAATCGTTCACAAAAACTCTACTTCTTAATCGTTACGTTCTTGACAGAGCGGTCATCTCGATGCTTTGCCACTTTTCTCTGTCTTCTTCAGTTATTCTAGTACTCTTATGTATAGAATCGTTCACATTAGATTTGATTTAGTCAGTCCAGCACATGGGTGAAGTTTACGCCCTCTCGTGAGGTTTAATACCATCCACTCTATCCTGAATAACAAAGTACATAATGGAGTCCCTGGTGCAACTGGAAACATGGCCAAAGAATGAGAGATTTCTAGTGATTATATTCATAGATAAGTTTAATAATAAATGCTTGCTTAGTAAGGTATAACGCCATCCAATAGATCGTTCGCCCACGAGAGCCTATCTATTCCGTGTGACGGCATATCGGACAACGGTGCCTGTCGCCGACCAGATCCGCCGCTATCAATAAGGAGGAACTCGAGTCCGTCTCCGTCCGCAACACGGCCTGTGACCGAAATCAAAACTAATTGACTTGTATACTTTCGTTATTACATTGACTGCATACTTTATACATTTTACATCTCTTGCAGTGTACACCTGTCTTTATAATTATTTGGACGAGTTTTCAACGTACATTCTTTTTGAATAACTGTCACCTGACATGACACACTAAATGTATAGGTTTTTTTTGTAAAGTTGGGAAGACAGTGTTTTGATGGGAATTCTTGGTAGAATTTTTCAATGTAAGAACACGCTTCATAGCGAAAATAAAACTAATTTTGTTATTAATTTAACTGCATATTTAATACACTTTACATATCTTGCAGTATATAACTGTCTTTGTAATTATTTGAGCGAGTTTGAATCGAACAATCTTGTTATTCACATGACATTATAGATTTGTAAGTTTCTAATTCAAGTTGGGTGACAGTCTGTTTCGATGGAATGGGATTGTAAAATTTTTGGATTAACACGCGTTGAATACCGCATAATAAATCAAAATTAATAGACTTTTATATTTTCGTTATTATATTAACTGCATTACTTATACACTTTACATCTCTTGAAGTTGTATATATGTATTTAAAATTATATGAGCAAATGTTAACCAATATGGGAAGACAGTATTTCGATGGGGATTCTCAGTAAAACTTTTGGATCTACACACGTTTTATTGTATATTTTCGTAATTACATTGACTGCATACTTTATACTCTTTACATCACTTGAAATGTACACCTGTCTTTATAATTATTTGAACGAAATTTAATCGTACTTTCTTGTTATTCAGACAGTATTATGATGGGGATCCCTTTCGTTATTACATTGAGTGCATGCGTATATAATACTTTATACATATCACATCTTCTCTTTTAGTGTACGTCTATCTTTATAATCATTTGAGCAAGTTTAAGCCGTACATTCTTGTTATGTCATACCATACAACGAGCTAATTGGCTCAATGACGGAGATACCTTTTTAGAATCAATAGTTGCGGTTTCAATTTCCGTATCGAGAAAAATATATCAATAGCCTATGGTGTTGCTAACAATCCGCATGGACGGCAGTGTCCAATAGTGGGATAAATATGGGTTTAAAGTGAATATATCTTTTTATGAGATAGGAAGGTAAATCACTTGCAAACCACCATCGGGTGTCACTCGATGGAAAGTAATGAGCTCCGTCCATAGACATCCACGTTGCCGGCCTTTAAGGAAAGTGTAGGCTTGATTTACGAAGGTTCTAAGGTCGTATCGATTCGAAAACACCGCCGGAGGTAGCTGGTAGTGGTGCGTGGAAAGAAGTTTCTTGAAGAACACACCGTACTGGAATATCAATAATTGAATACAAATATATGTAAATTGAAATGATTAGCCAAAGTTGAAATAAGTTTCTCGGAAATTAAATGATCTATGATCGTTAGGTAATGAATGAAATATTCCAAGCAATCTAAAGGTAATTAGAGGGTAGGACAGGAGCTGGTGTAGTTTGTAATGATAGATATAATCGCGTGTGTCGATCAAGCAGCCGCTTTACCTGTATCTGCCGCTATGTATCTCGATAGTATCGATATTGGAGAAATCACTGTATCGATATTTATAGAAAGGGCTTTTAGTTTATATCGAAAGCGAACCGTCGCAATTTTTTATTTCGTTACATATCTTTCGCTGGTTGAAAGTTTTCGCCACTGCGAGCATGGAATTAAAAAAATAAGTTTAAAAAGTTTATGTTCAACTTTTTAAACTAATTTTTTAATAGGAAACTCAGAGCAGGAGCAATAATGCCAAAATCCTTAGTAATAATTTCTCTTAAAGGCTACGTTGGGTTACGTTTGTATAAAGAAGAATTGTTGATCGAAATAAAGTAGTGTAATACGCCCTCCGGTCAGATAT
Organism: Baronia brevicornis; assembly: GCA_031353405.1. NCBI lineage: Eukaryota > Metazoa > Arthropoda > Insecta > Lepidoptera > Papilionidae > Baronia > Baronia brevicornis. Next base: position 179,508 of record JASFAT010002046.1, read on the forward strand.
CGTGATCTGCGCAGGGCATCTGGCAGAAATTGTACGCGACTGATTGGGCCGGGCATAATAGCTTACTGTACGCCATGTCCAGGAGTGGACTTCCGGTACAACTTAGGGTTTATTTAGTAGAAAACATAATCGTTATTATAATTATTTTAAATTAAGGTTGTTTATTATTAATTTAAATATTAAGGTTGTAAAAATCCACCTTGGATGTTACCCTACCTTAAAAATGTAGGTCTGGTTGTAATCCCACACATTTAAAGATTGGAGATCACAGGATAATTTTTATTACTATTTATTTCATTCTCTTATTTGTCTTTATGATTGTTTTAATTCAGACTGCAGCGCATCTGGTATTTCATTCCGTAGTAGCCTTGTATGAGGATAACATGAAAAGAATAGTGGATTTACGCTATAAGTACATATTCATCTCGATGCTGGAATCAAATTCGCGACCACTGACTCGATAGAGTCACAGTCCCGTTACTGAGCCAATAAAATTAATAATTTATTGCCATCTAATTGCAACACTCGGGTTAAATTGCTAATTTATCTAAATTTCAATAACCTACAAGTTTACTAAACAATTTCAAGTTATCCTATAATCTCTAAATTTACACGAACTAAGGTAATTTATTATGACTGTGGCTATAAATAATTCGTTTCTCTTAACACTTCGTGACATGGCTTTGTTTACGATAAATCTGTTGTATTATTTTACACATTAGATGACCGATTGGCTCAGTGGAGGGCCCTCCGCCCGCGGAGTCAATGGACGGTGGTTCGATTTCCGCATCGGAATAAATATATATATGGATTTATAAATGTTTATTCCGAGTCTGGTAACTCCCCTCCCAATCTGTATTTCCTTTCCTGCCCTTTCCTTTCTTCTCTATCCTTTCCCTTCCTCTCCGCCAATCCACTGTTTGCGATGCCAATGGATGAATGGCTAGGGGGGAGCCTAGTTGCAAGTGTGCCGACCATCCCGGGATCGGGCTCCCCCTGGTACTATTGTGCCTTACCACAGCATGCAGGGCTCTGCTAGGTCTGACCTCCATTCTCCCTTGCGACTCGTGGGATTCACTAAGACGAATTTAATATACCTAATTTGTTGAAAATGACGGTGACGTCGTTCGCCACCCGTCACGTCCTGTCACGAGGGCGAGTAGCGACTAATGGAGAGCCGTTTCGCTGCGGTGAATGGTAGCGGATGGAGATCTGTGGTCTCTGCCAACCACTGCGGGGGATAGGCGTCAATATATAAAAAAAATAGTTTACACACGTCTACTTTTGTATGATATATGTACATACATGGTACACAAGGAACACCTATGGGAAGAAACGAGGAGGCTTCATTTTATGCTGAGAACTCATCTCTCAGAATATTTAACCGCATTAATCATGGGGAGTGCTTCGAGGAATTGTTTGGAATAATTTCCGCAGCCGAATTCCACAACCGCACAACTCACCGTAAAGAAAAGTTTCATCCCCACCATCTGGATGAGTGGCGATCTACTACGTTGCGCTTTTCTCGAAACTTCTTTCCACAAACTATCACTCTGTGGAACCAGCTACCTTCGACGGTCTTTCCGTAACGATACGATATTGGCACCTTCAAAAAACAAGGCTACGCATACCTAAAAGGCCGGCAACGCTTCCGCGACTCCTACGGTGTCGCGGTTGTCTATGGGAGGTGTTGATTGCTTTCCATTAGGCGACACGCCTGCTCGTTTGCCCTCCTATCCCAATTAAAAAAAAATGACAACCATATAGAAAATCCGGAACGTTGGGAATATTAAAACTTTTTCAGCTTATGCCAGCTAATGTCCAACAGCCGATTGTTGTAGGCTTTTGATGTAGATAGATAACTTCCTTATATTTTTTTGAACTTCCGCAAATTAACAACTTAATGTATCAATCACTCCCAAATATTTCATAGATTGAAAAGTCATGAATCATTGTAAATATCAATTAAATTTTTAATTTCTCAGTAATATGTATATAGATCTTGAATAAATTAAATTATAGAGGCTTCTATTTATTTATTTTTTACCAGACTTCGACGTCTCTGACCGAAACATGAGTTTCCTGCTCTTCGACTTCCGTTTCAATTGATAATCGAACTATATTTCATGACACTGTCATTTTCACTTTATTGATCATTTGATAGCTTGGTTATTTCATATTTCAATTTGGTATAATCCTATCCTACTAATATTATAAATGCGAAAGTTTGTGAGTATGGATGTATGTTTGTTACTCTTTCACGAAAAAACTACTGGACTTATTTGGATGATACTTTACAGTAATATAGGTTATACATCGGAATAATATATAGGCTACAATTTGTAATGATTTTATGTAATTTTGGTCGTTATATAACGATACATGTCAATTAAATCGGAAAATCTGGCCTCTGAGAGCTATCTTGCCGTACGTTGCCTAAACCGTTAGAGTTACACAAAGATGATGTACCGTAGGATTGTTTGGCTTAAATAGTTTTAAATAAAAGTCCGCGACAGCATATATCTACCTTTTATGTGAAAGCCACTATGACCAAAATTGTGAACCATAAATTAAGTAAAAAAAAAAACATATTTATTTAAAATGATCTGTCACGAAACTTAATGTGGCAGACCAAATTCCACGCGAGCGAAGTCGCGGGCGAAAGCTAGGCATATTATATTTTACAAATAAAAAATATTCCGACGCGGTACACGGGGAAACGCTGTTCACATATAAGCATTGTGAGATTTAGGATGGACCTAAAATCATTAAACATTTATAAAAAATTCTATTATCTGCTGCCAATTAAAATACCCTATCATTGCCTACACCTCAGAGTCTGAAGAGAGTCGGGTCACTTGGTGGTAAGTGATTATCGCCGCCCATATAAATTGTGCCTATAGTTGGTATCTATGGGTGGTGTTAATTGCTTTCCATTCGTTGATACGTTTCCTCGTTTGCCTTTCTATTTCGTAAAAAAAATTCCACTACCCCTGAGATGTCTTAGAATAATTGCCGTTCTTTTGTGAACACATACGCTCGTCCCTTGAGAGCCACACTGCAGACGAATACTTTGTCAACAATTGCATAATATTTGTCTGTAGCATGAATGGACCGGCTCGCCCGGGGAAGTACCATACTCCCGCAGAAAACAGGCGTCTGGGTGGTAGCTTAGCTACCACGCAGACGCCAGAGCGGCTGAGTTCCGGAGGCCCAACACCCTCTCCCCCTCCTACTCCCATAATGTCACTTTCCTTAAAGGGTGGCAACGCTTCCGCACTGCCTATGGCGCTGCGGATGTCTATGGGCGGCGTTGATTGCTTTCCATCAGGTGACACGCCTACTCGTTTGCCTTCCTATCCCATAAAATAAACGTCGTATTGAGGTGGGAACACCGCAGGTTGCCGTCTAGAATATCTCCTACCAAGTTGCCTAAGCCGAATCGGCTAGGATAATTTAATTTTAACAATTTCAGCGATCGACCCAAATACCGCTACAGCGTAGGCTTTTAACGAAACGTTAATTCGTGTAGTAATTAAATTAAAATTGCAATTACGTTACTCTCTCGTCACGGTGGTGCGGACATCAAACGAGCCCGCCCTCCTATGTTTCGAAGGTAGATTAAGGTCGAATGTATGAGATACCTTCACTTTTGCGGCTACCGCAAGGTTTTGCTTATTAACACTGCTGGGTGACCGAAAGTCAACATTTTGTTGACTTTCGGTCTCCACAACGGCTTCTCCTCTGTGTCTTGTCGTAAATATACATGTGGGTAGGTTCCAATTAAATTGAACAGTAAACAGGCTTGTACCACCAGTTTCCTTACAAACGCCTGATGCTTTCAATAGCACTTGCTTTAACAATGTTTTAACCACTGACTCGGGGAGGCCTATACCCGAAGTGGGGCCTTGGCCAAAAAAAACCTTCAATTAATTTGATTTCAAATTGTACTCATTTATTTAAATGCATACATACATATCGTCACGTCTGTTTCCCGTAGTGGTAGGCAGATACCACAGATCTTTATCTGCTACGATCTGCTGCACGTTCCTTGCTTCCCCACACTCATCACTCTCTTCATGCAAGCCCGCCAGTTAAGGGTACTCTTGACCTGGCCTTTCTTAAAAACTTCGGCAATTTGGTTATGTTATGTTTTCCTTGGTCTTCCCCTACCAACCCTTCTATCCACATGCGCAGCGTAAATTTCTTTAAACAGTCGTCTTTCATAATCCTCTCTATGTGCAACACACTTATAATGAAAACAACATAATCCGAATGAAAAATTATCGAGGCATGTCATAAGCTTCAACAAGGCGCGTTTGATCATGCGCAAATAATTTATTTGGTAAACATGCAAATCTGTTTCTATAATTATCAGACATTCGCAATCGCGAGGAAAATGTTAGCTGGAAAGTCAATATGCATGAAGATTTTACTACATTTTTATTGCCTCTAAAAGATCATTTAGCTTTTGCATCCAATATTGTTAGATAAATTCCTTTATTTCGGGGTCAAAAGTAAAAGTAAGCCGTGAAAGTATTTAAACTTCTAGTCCTGTAGAAACTTTTTGTTATTTACTAGAATATATTTATGTGTGACATAGTTGCCTTAATCCGCAGATAAAACAGTTACTATGCATTGTCTGATTTATATATCATTATTTATATTACGAGAAATTAAATTACATATTAATAAGAAATAAGCGTCGATGATTAATTTGTTTATAACTGTGAATTTAAATTTAAAATCATATTAAAGAGATAACCGACTGCCATATAATTAAGTTATAATTAGACGAGATTATATCGTATGTAAGTTGGTCAATATATTATATGAAATATTCGTAACTAGGTCTCCGTGAAGGGAAAATTAAGAAATGTCAGATATTGTTAATGTTTTATAAATATACTGGACTTTGTGAGCACCTTGTTGTTTTATTCCACAGTTCGCATGTATCCTATTGCTAGGAACTGGTTGCCCCATTTCTGATACAATAGACTTTAAGTCCATCACCATCTTCCAAGTCAGATTGGCGGAAAATTTAGACTCGGAACGATTACCTATGCCATCATCATCAAAGGCGCTAGGGCCGTGATTGGATCTTGGTCTGACCTAGAATATCCTTCTAGTTTTTCTGCGCTTCCTCCCTCAAATTTGTCACGCCGGGAGTTTTAAGGTCTTAATCGACTCCTTCTTTCCCCATAAGTTTTGGCCTGCCTCGGTTTCTTCGCCCGTCCAATTTCCCATTTTATGGAATAGGAGCAGGAAACAAGCAGACTTATCACCTGATGAATAGCAATCAACGCCACCCATAGACATCCACAGGACGGTTTCCTTTAAGAATAATTTTTACTCACAACAATTGTCGTTGTAAGTTGGATTTAGGACCCTTCTAGTAAATATTAGAAAGCCACCAAACTTTACTTATTCCTATTATTTTTATTTACTACTTATAATAAAGTAGACGACCAATTGGCTCAGTGGCGGGGCTCCCTGCCCAAGTAATGAGGCCAAGTAGTCAATGGTCGCGGGTTTGATTCCCGCATCGAAATAAATATGTGTGTTGCCAACATATATTTATTCCGAGTTTGGTAACCCAGCCAATCCCTATTGGATAAACGTGATGAGTTAACGTCCGTTCCTCCAGAAATGGAGAGGCCCATGATCAGCAATGGGACATACATATATGGGTTGTGAAAAAAAATATGCGGCCTCCACAACCTAGTACGATGGGTTGGGGTCACCAACCGCTCTACCAAGCGGGGCCGGTCGCCCGAACTAGTGGCGCGTGTGTCTACGTCCAGATTTAAGACGTTAATTACAATTTCACCTTTCACGCACACTGGCTCTCTTAATGCTCGGGTTCAGCTTTGTTATTAAATTTTGGTACGTGACGCCTTAGCCGTGGATACGGTCTTTTTAACTCGAAGTAACACTATGTCTTGTGCCAGTGGAATTTCGTACTAAAACTTTCATCATCAACAGCCTGCGGCAGTTCACTGCTGGATATAGGCCTCCCCCATGAAGAGCCACCTAGCCTGATCTTCGGCTACATGCATACAGTTCTGCCAGCCGCCCTGCGCAGATCTAGTCGTCGCACCATCTAGCTGGGCGGCGTCCCACACTACGTTTACCGAGACGCGGTCTCCATTCCAGCACTCATTTGCTCCAACAAATGTCAGATATCCGACAAACGTGACCAGCCCATTGCCACTTTAGTTTGCTAATTCGATAGGTTATGTCGGTGACTTTAGTTCTCTGGCGGATTTGTTCATTCCGAATCATTTCTACCAGAGAAACTCCGAGCATAGCTCCATATCTCTCCATAGCTCTCTGAGCGACTCTGAGTTTGTGAAGCAGACGGACTGTCGCCGTCCACGTTTCAGCGCCTAAAGATTTAGTCACCTTCATTTAGATTCGAGCAAAAATCTTCTTGCATGTTCTTTTTTCTGCTCTGCGAGTCACCCCGTAGTAAGAGATCACAGCTGACCATAGACATCCGCAACGCTAGAAGCGTCTCAGATGCCTTGCTGTTGATCTGCACAGACCAACTGATAGAGACTGTAGTTGCTTGTAGCTGAAGATCGTTATATTTGTATTTTTTTGTATGGATTTTTTATTTGGAACCTTATCCACTAGAGTTAGCTCTCATATTCCAATGCATAGGTATTTTAGTCGCTTTGATGTCGTGGAGAAGACGAACCATTGACTCCACATTTTTGACCGCGTTTTGTGGTAGCTTAAAATACACCGCAACTAAGTGTTTAAACAACTTGCCACCACCTCTTCGTGACTTGCATACTATAAATATGTTTAAAAAACAAATACAAAAATCTAATTTTAAGTATGCAAACAGGAACTTGTTCTTTTGGTTGCGGTGAATTTATTACATGATTTAGTTGTTTTTAATTTTATTGTATTTATGTGTATGTAAATATGAGTATGAGTAGTAGTATTTATATGAATGTATGTGTATGTATGTATTTCCGAATCAATGTCGTCACTGTGATTCGCGATCTGCCCACGTTGGTTCTTGCTAAAAACCAGCACCAGGTGCTCCAATAGAACGCCTGGCATATGCTGAGCAAGAAACGTTTTGTTTGTTTTTTATATATTATAATATAATTAGGGTTTTAATTAGCTATTTTACAAAATATGTGTCATAAATAAAGTTTTTCTATTTTATTTTATTCTATACATTTTTTTATTAATTTAAGACAGGTAGAATGAGTAATTCGGGAATGGGTGACACTCTTGTCACCTCTAGTGTCCACCTGTCCAAGTTCTCTAACTTCACGAAGCCAACGCTGCTTACAGCATATTTGTAATTGATGAAGTTTTACTATCATGTGAAATGATGTGACATGTGAAAACTTACTCAAGATTTAATCCAATAGTTTAGTTAATAAGGATCACTCTTGTTCGTCTTCCATTTCGCCGTTGAAATATTGATTTAAACCATATTTTCTTAGCTAAAGCATTAATACCTTATTTGAAGTAACTAAGAATTTTATTTACACCACAAATTCGATAGGTTTTAGAGGTTAAAAAAGAAGCGAAGGATCTTCGATATGGCCTCAGTGATGGAATATAATGCGAAATCGAAGAGTTTGTGATCGATGCTAACATAATCGGAGAGACAAAGCCACGTAGACTCCGTCAGCTCGGTCACTTGGAAAAGATGGGAGAGGATCGTACGGCCAAAAGGGTCGTAAAGCCATACATGTCAATACCGTGTGGTTGCCGTCAAGGTCAAACTTGAGCGAGCTTCAGGCAGGCAACTACCAAGAGGCAGCCCAACATCGTGATCAGTGGCGGGTTCTCTTATTGAAGGTCAAGACCCACTTTAGGTCGTCGTGCCGGTGAAGTATGTAACATAATCTGGTTTGAAACAATATTTTCTTATCAAACATAGAGATGTTAAATTGGTTGAAGAAATTTATTAAAGAGTCGTAAATCTTCCACATATGGTAGCGGTTACGCTTCATAGGCTCGCGAAGAAAATAATTCCTCAGCACACGCGAGGGAATGCGCGCGAGGCGGGTTTTTCACGTCGGTGACGATCAAGCGGAACCATGGTCTTACTGTAAGCGCTATACCGTAATACGAATCGTTATTTACGAATACGCTAATTAGTTGAGGCGTATCTGCTAATGAATTGTACACACGGTGTGCGGTACAACCTAATGAAGACTGACAACCTCATTACCACTCACGGATTCGTAAACAGTAATAAATGATATCCGAACTCACTAATAAAAATACGTAAACACTAAGAAATGAAATTCTAACTAACAAATAACGTACGTAAATACTATAAAATGACATTCGAAATAACTTATAAATGTACGTAAACACTAAGAAATGGTATTCGAACTCATTTATAAATGTACGTAAACACTAAAAAATTGTATTTGAACACATTTATAAATTTATGTAAACACTAAAAAATGGTATTCGAAATAATTTATAAATGTAAGTAAACACTAAAATATGATATTCGAACACATTTATAAATGTATGTAAACACTAGAAATAACATTCGAACTCATTTATAAATGTACGTAAGTACTAAGAAATGGTATTCGAAATCATTTATATATGTACGTAAACACTAAGATATGGTACTGGAACTCATTTATTAATGTACGTAAACACTAAAAAATGGTATTCGAACTCATTTATAAATGTACGTAAACACTAAGAAATGGTATTCGAACTCATTTATGTACGTAAACACTAAGAAATGACATTTCAAGCTAAATCCCTTAAAAGGGTGAACTAAGGGATTAAAGTTAGTACGGAAATTTTTCATTTAATCGATGAGAAATACCATCGGGCACAAGGGTAATATCTAAAGAAATAAATGATTATTCGAAGAGAATATTAGAAATATAATACTTTTTTTACCACGACTAAATATTATTTTACTCCCATCCCCATCACCTGGATGGCTGGCTGTCAACTATCGTATGATATAGTCGCAGTTTTCTGCCACGAACTGTGGAAATATGGAACAATTTACCACCTGCGGTGACCTCACGTGATTATAACGTGGGGGTATTCTAGAAAAGAGCGTATGTGTTCCTTAAAGGCCGGTAACACATCTGCGACGCCTCCGGCGATGCGGATGTTTATGGGCGACGGTGATCGCTTACCAACAGGTGACCCGCATGCTCGTTTGCCTGCTATGCAATAAAATAAGTCTGCGATTAATTTATGTTTTATAAACAATTTTTAAGATGATGGCGCATGTCAATATCAGGAAACTAAAGCCCTTGTTTTATTTCAAAAATTTTTAAATGAATACGAACTTATATAAAGTATTACATAAGTATAACATCTTCACATGTTAACATATATGTAAATTTAAAAGCTATAAGAGATTTTGTTGTACAAATAAAAAATAATGAAAAATTTTGCCAATTATAACTAATATTCAAGATCATAAATTCATACTCTTCCAATATTATAGAACGGAATAATTAATTTAAAAAAAAAAAAAACTTGTATGTTTCTGGTTGTATTAGTTATTTAACTTATAAACAACTAGCTCGTCCCAAAGACATCACCCGCTGTTCAACAAATGGATCGTGCGAAGTGGATGCTATATTAAATACTCTAATGACAAATTATACAAGCGTCACATTAAAACTTATGCTATCAAAAAATGAACGCGTAAACTAAAATAATTCTCAACACGCATATTACTTACTACCTGCGCTGAGCAATGTGTTAAATACCAGATACAATAAGGGTGTGAATACACTGCATCTGTTACGTGTAGATTGCATTATATCGACGCAAAAATTGAAAACGCTGTTAATGACAGATTTAAAAAAATATATACTGCATATTCGGATTAGAAAAAAATACTGCATCGAATGGTCCGGGTCTCACAACTCTACGACGAATAGAAACTTTTGTATAGCGTTGAAACTGACTATTTCTGAGTGATCAGATACAATGTTTTCAGAAATCCTAAGTTTTTTTTTGGCTTTGGTGGCAAGTTTTCATTTTGCTGTTTACTTCGTTTTCGATTTTTCTGCATCGATATTACAAATCACGTAGCGAACTAGCACACCTGTTACAGGTGGTATGAAATAACTTTTAGCTGTATTCACTGGTAACATCAAGAAGTGTTTAAATAAGTTGTCTTTAAATAAAATTTAGATTGTAGGTTTGATCGAGAAGTGGAAAAAAGGAGGGGGGGGGGTTAAATGATCAAAATATATAAATAATATATACTTAATTACTTAAATAGAATTCGAAATGAAGAAATTCGCCGGAGAACCAGAGTCACCGACATTGCTCTTCAAGTTAGCAGACTGAAGTGGCAATGGGCTGGACACGTTTGTCGGAGAACCGACAATCGTTGGAGTAGACGAGTGCTGGAGTGGAGACCGCGACTCGGCAAACGTAGTGTGGGACGCCCTCCTGCTAGATGGAGCGACGATCTGCGCAAGGCGGCTGGCAGAGACTGGATGCGTGTAGCCGAAGATCGGCCTAGGTGGCGCGCCTTGGGTGAGGTCTATGTCCAGCAGTGGACTGCCGCGGGTTGATATATATATATATATATATATATATATATATATATATATATATATATATATATATATATATATATATATATATATATATATATATATATATATATATATATATATATATATATATATATAAATAATATATACTTAATTGATCGGCACCATGACCTAGAGTGTGTGTTGGCCTCCGGTACGAGAATCGAGATTGTCACTGGTCATGATGTGACGTGGCTTCGCACCATTTGGCTATCCAAAATTCGCTCTATTCCATTTATAAACTACTTCAATCCTTCCATCCAAATTTGCCTTATAAAAAAAATCATTTAATTCTGTTCTGAATGAGTGCATCGGTGTATATACACCTTTAGAGCCAGACCAGCCTCAGGCGAAATTAATTAGAAGTATCACGCACTGGACCGCGTAAAACTCATAACATATTTTACCGACTGACGCGACGAAGTAAATGGCTGGACTGTGAGGATCGATGGCAATCGCCAGACCGATTTAGATGCTCGCAACTCGGATGGAACGGGTTGCGTGCCTCTAACCTTATTCAACACCAGAGGCTGCGCTCTTACTATGAAATAGAGTTCGCTCTAATTGGAGCGTGTTTTTTTTACGGGATACGAGGGCAAATGAGCAAACGTGTCGCCTGATGGAAAGCAATCAACGCCGCCCATAGACAGCCGCGACACCGCAGGAGTCGCGGAAGCGTTGCCGGCCTTTCAGGTATGTGTAGGCTAGTTTTTTAAAGGTGCCAATGTCGTATCGGTTCGGAAAGACCGCCGAAGGTAGCTTCCACAGAGTGGCGGTGCGTGGAAAGAAGTTCCGGGAGAAGCGCACTGTAGTAGATCGCCACTCATCCAGATGGTGAGGATGAATCTTTTCTTTACGGCGAGCCGTATGTACCACACTTGTTTATAAAATTTGCAGAAGATAACTGCTGACTTCATTTGCACGTGGTCACCAGTATACATCGAAATAACAGTGTGTTTGACGTTGACGGCGTTGGTAGCCATGATGAGGTGCTGGATGATTTACTGACAGCTGTTTCTCTTCCATCCTATTCTCTCTCTCTCTCTCTCTCATCCATTCCTATATTTTGTTACTATAAAACATCAATATATCAATATCAACCCGAGGCAGTCCACTGCCTAACATAGGCCTCACTCAATGCCGATCACCTAGCCCGATCTTCGGCTACACGCATCCAATCTCTGCCAGCCGCCTTGCACAGATCGTCGCTCCATCTAGCAAGGGGGCGTCCCACACTAAATTTGCCGAGTCGCGGTCTGCACTCCAGCACTCGTCTACTCCAACAATTGTCGATTCTCCGACAAACGTGTCCAGCCCATTGCCGCTTCAGTCTGTTAACTTGAAGAGCTATGTCGGTGACTCTGGTTCTCCGGCGAATTTCTTCATTTTGAATTCTATCCACCAGAGAAACTCCGAGCATAGCCCTCTCCATGGCCCCCTGAGCGACTTGGACCTTGTCACATTAAAACTTATGCTATCAAAAAAAAAATGAGCGATGTGTTACATACGAGATACAATAAGGGTGTGGACACACTGCATCTGTTACATGTAGATACAAAAAGTGAAAGCGCTGTAAATGACAGTTTTAAAAAAAATATTGCATATACGGATCAGAAAAAAACAGCAACAAAAACTTGGAATGGTTGTAGTGTCCAAACGACTCCCATGCTTGTGATGTGAAAATAACATAAATCTTGTCACGAACTAGTCATACAACGATGTCGCGATAGCGCCTAATGAATAATTAAGCCTCGTTAAACTTGGACAGCCGCTTCATCACGCGCACTTTTTACATCACTTACATAAAAGTTTCATCCCCACCATCTGGATGAGTGGCGATCAACGGTTCTCGAACTCTCGAAATTTCTTTCCACGCACCACTACTCTGTGGATCCAGCTACCTTTGGCGGTCTTTCCGAACCGATACGACATTAGCACATCCAAAAACAAGCCTAGAAATACCTAAAAGGTCGGCAACGCTTCCGTGACTCCTGCGGTGTCGCGGTTGTCTACGGGCGGCGTTGATTGCTTTCCACCAAGCGACACGCTTGCGCGTTTGCTTCCTTATCCAATGAAAGAAATCACCTATAGCTCTGTGGGTGGCGTTGATTGCTTTCCATAAGATGACACGCCTGCTCGTCGAATATATCATAAAGATTAAAAATAATTCGATGATCTTTTCGTTTCAGTTGTCAAGTTACTGCTTTCGGTCAATGGTATGGTGGTTTAATGTCTGTTCTCCCAGAAATGGGGAGGTCAATAACCAGCAATGGAACATATATGAAAATCGCTAAAGAAAACAAGAAGTATTCATCTAATCGCAAACAAAATCGGTTTAACGTAAGAGTAAAACTAAGCCAGTCTAATTTTGTGTTATGTTTTGCGTCTTCAGTCACCGTGAAAGCAGTTAATGTAGGTATGATGTATATTTCCGAGTTGATCACTCTACCTTGCCAAGCTAATTAGACGGTAGATGCATCGCGAGGAGAAACCTTCACTCAACGTGTTATAAATCTTCGTATATTTACTAGTTCCAAGTTAATTGGCTTTAACTCTTCCACTGGGGGCCACGAAATCTCTAAACCGTATCGTCCGTCCGAAAATGCTTTGTTTTTAACATTACACTGTAGGTATCTAATGTTTTGTAATGTAAAATTGAAAAGTTTTTTAACGTTTCTGATTTTATAACCACTACTACTGTATCTTATATAATCTCACTATTTCTCGCTCTTAGGTTATCAGTCAGAGTTTAAATAAAAATTGACTTAGCGGTGGGGCCCTCCGCCCGCCGAGTCAATGGTGGCGGGTTCGATCTCCGCATTGATATAAATATATCTATGTTTTACAAATATTTATTTCCAGTCTGGTAACCCTGTCAATCCGCAATGGACAAGTGGGGTTGGTTAACTTCGTTGGTTCGTGGTTGGTTTCTCCAGAAGTGGAGAGGCTTGTGCTCAGCAGTGGGACATATATGGGCTGTTAAAAAAAAAACGATTACTGTTGTTTTCGCGGCCGATTACGCACAGGATGGATAGGATTCATTAAAGCATATAGTAAGTGTTCCACTACCGACTGTACAAGAAGTGCCACGCATAGAAAGAAATGGAAACGCCTTGTTAAAGCCTACCACTTTATCAGACGATGATGAGATAAGACGATCGATAACTACACCCACTTCTGCTGGGCAAGGTGTGTTAAATAAAAGACCTCTGGATCGCAGCATTCAATACGAACACGCTTAACGCTGATATTCTATAAGACTGTGTTATTTTTCTCGGGAGAGTCACCATTCACCCATAAGTGCTCCCATGCCTTCGTCATTTTGCCGTTCAAAATAATGGAGATGTGTACCGAAATTTAAATTCATACTTATAATATAATTAGCCATGTCTCCAAACGTATCTCTGATCTCCGCGTCGGCCCCGGATTCAACGATATCAAGTAATTATGATACTCATTCGTCACGCCAATTAATTCCTCAAAGTCAAAAGTTTACCAGCGCTTTTCCACCGCCTGCCGTCCAAGCGAGCCGTGTTCCGTTCTTGACGCCGTGAACTGAACGTAAATTATTTTAATCTGTTTACCCGTTCGGCGCATGTATCACAAAAAATCTGGTACTACACTACACTGGATATTTTGAATATTCTACTATACACTATATTGTAATTAAATATTCTTACTCTGTTTAATTACAAGGTCGACAAAAATGTTATGAATGCTATCAAAGATTTTCTTCTACACAAACTCGTTTGGTATCTACAACGGCCGGCCCATAGTCATCCTCTTTTGGACGTAGATTAATCCATATAGTTAAACCTGTACGAATTGGTATTCTTGTGGACTGTTCTCTGGATGAAATCATTGTTAGCTATAAGATCGCCTTTGTTAACATAAAGGACATCTTGGAAATACAGTAAAGAATATCATTAATGGAGTCAGGCGTTACTTTGCGGAAATCTCTACGGAAGACAACCAAAAAGTCTTTTCGGTTGTCTTTCGTAGAGTCTCCTATACCTGAAGATGCCTCGTGTTGGGGCGAAACGCGTGTCGTTTACAAGATGGAAAAGTGGTAATGTGTGTTTAGTGTTGTGTAGTAGTTGGTGGGTGGAGAATTGATAGCCGATTTTCGGTAAGTTTTTGGTTTAAGTTCCAAATAAATCCACTTCATCATGCAGAATAACACACATTATTAATTTTCTGTTATTGTTTTGCTTGTCGCGGATCGTAGCTAAGTAAAACTTTTGACTGTCCACATAGTAAAGAATATATCTATCTAACTACATTATTTATCTTCTAAATTCAACAAATCTATTTTATTTCATATTTGATTGTATCTTATCTTTTCAACACAATTTAGACGTTTCATGATTATGAAAATTTGAGTATACTTGATAAACACGAGATGATGTCTACAATTATTATTCTATTGTCCCACTGTTGAGCACGGGCCTCCCCATTTCTAGAGGAACGGACATTAAGCGACCACGCTGGTCCAATGTGGATTGGAGTGGTTACCACACAAGGAACAAATATCTGTAGGCCATACATATATTTAA
Organism: Baronia brevicornis; assembly: GCA_031353405.1. NCBI lineage: Eukaryota > Metazoa > Arthropoda > Insecta > Lepidoptera > Papilionidae > Baronia > Baronia brevicornis. Next base: position 194,647 of record JASFAT010002046.1, read on the forward strand.
TCCGATACAGGAATCGAACCCGAATTTTGACTGTTGATTATTGATGTACTCGTATATCGTCTTACATTAGTGAGTGTGGTTGTATTCGTGTGTGTCGAAGTAGCGATGTCAGGAATTACTCTTCACCTGTCACAGTGACACGTCAATGAGCTTCATTCTGTGTCGTCGAGCAGACGAGACTGGCTCTCACCGCAAGCCTCGTGGACGTCCGCTTCTGACGGCACACGTGAACTTAATCCGTTACAACACTTCCACCTTGTACGGACCGCGTACAAATAGAATCTACCAGTTATTAAATCAGATCACCTGTATGCAAATCAATGAATTCATTTGATCCGTATCGTGATTCTCGTCGACGGCTGCTAAATATTTTAAGTGACGTTTTATTTCATAATATATGACCTTTAAAGTTTATTTTAAATGAAGTAATATGTAGAAAATAAAAATAATGAGGAATTAAAATAACATGTCTTCTTCCCTGTCTTTCATATGCAAGCCAAACCGTTCTTACTTTCTGCGGCGCTACAACTTTTTATGGATCTTGGCTTCAACGATCTTCTTTCACTTCGCTCTGTCTCTGGCCTCCCTTCTCCAAGATCTTTTCTTGACAAGCATCTTTAAATTCTTCAAAACACAAGCAATCGCGGTGGATTGCTAGGACTTCCTCTGGGTTTTTTCCTTTGCGGAATCAATTTGGTGATAGATATCACAGTTCTGGTGTGTTATATCCCTTCAAGTGGCGTGTCCATCTCAGCCTTTATGATCTGCAAAATCTAACGATCGTTTCAAGACTTCCAGTTCATGATTCATTCTTGAACGATTTGTGCTCTCGGATTCTCGCAATAGTTTGAAGATTTTTCGAAGGAATTGTCTCGCGAAAATTGCAAGCTTTAGTTCTAAAATTTGAAACTATTCAGAGTCATGGAAAGGAGTATCAAAGCTTGAGAACTGAATATGTAATGCCGATAAAAGAAAAGGGACAAAGGTCGTAGATGCCCTTTCACATTTCCAGGGACTGAAAAGAATGTGAGACTTTTCGGTTGTCTTCCGTAGAGTCTACTATACCTGAAGATGCCTCGTGTTGAAGCGAAACACGTATCGTTTACAAGATGGAAAAGTGATAATGTGTGTTTGGTGTTGTGTATAGTGGTTGGTGAGTGGAGAATTGATGGCCGATTTTCGGTAAGTTTTTGGTTTAAGTTCCAAATAAATCCACTTAACCCAACAGAAAAACACACATTATTAATGTTCTATTATTGTTTTGCTTGTCACGGATCTTAGCTAAGTAAAGCTTTTGACTGTCCATATAAAGAAGAACAGCTTGACGTGCTTTTCAAAGCACAGAGGACGCTCTAAATATTCGTGTAAGGTCGGACGTAGCTTAGCTTTTTTTCGTATACACAAGGTCAATATTATAAATGATTATAGATATCAGTAATCCCACAGTATATGAAGATTTTAAAAAGATAATAAAATGTTTGGGATCATTTTGAGTTTGCATTTAGTAGTTTACTCATTGCAATAAAAATTTAGAAAACGATTCACAACTATGATAGATAACGTGCCATATGAGTAGCTCAAACAGGTAAAAAATGGCATACTTTTCCCTCGCGTTTAACCGCATGCCACAAAACAGACCCACAAACATCCTTCTGAGCAGGTGACAGTTAGCGCTCAAGATCCGTGCCGACAGAAATACGCATTTTTTAAGACTGTAGACGTTAACAAGTGTAGATTATGAAAGCTGTTCGCCAGTGAGAGCGTTTTCGCTTTCACCCAGAGACCAATTTGCATAACCTATAATTGGTCATCTACGTGAACTATGCAGAGTACGAATACATATATATATATTTACATATATAATTTAAAAATTAAAATATGGAAGTCATCACGTGCATTCCTCTTGTGTTTTTGGATGGAGTGAAATTGTTGAACTTAGGCGTTAACTTCACGAGCGAAATATGATTATTTGTTTGCCCACATATCGTCGCGACTCGCGATGGATCGCCGCTCGTTGTATATGTAGGTGTGTTGTTAAAAAGAGCGCGTCTCGTGGCGACTACGCTTCGAAAGCGCTGCCGCGTTTCGTTTCGAGTGCGCTGCGAGTTTGTCGCGTCTCGCTTCGAGTGCACTGCGAGTGTGTTGCGTCTCGCTGCTAGTGTGTCGCGTCTCGCTGCGAGTGCGTTGCTAGTGTGTCGCGTCTCGCTGCGAGTGCGTTGCTACTGTGTCGCGTCTCACTTTGAGAGCGCTGCGAGTGTGTCGCGTTATCTATCATATACATCTATATAAAGATCTTAAAATGTAGTAAAAGGATGCTATCTCTGGCGGTATATCCGTATCGATACGATATTGGAACCTTCGAAAAAAAGGCCTAGCTTAACGATCGCTCGAGCATTTGTGATTCTCGTGGTGTTGCTGACGCTATAGACAGCGGTGTAACTTTCTATCAGGTGACTTGCCTGCTCGTTTACTTCCTTTTTCTTCTTGGTTTATATTAACAGAGCAGTCGTGATCGTTGTTTTGGTGGTGACTTGTTTCAACGGACGTCGTCATTCATCCCTCGCAACTGCATTCTTCATATACTCATGTAGAGGATAGTCCCCTATTCCATCAAAAAAGGAGGAAAGTGGATGAATAAAACTTTATAGATCATCTAACAAATGATCAGGAAAACAAAGTTGTACGTTTTGTGTAAGTAAGTGTGTGTAATACCTTACGTTCAATGAATCTTGTTCCATCACAGTACAAATATAAATACGATTAAGCGATATAAATATTTAACTGGCTGTGTAAATAATGTATGATCAGGTTGTTTTAATAGCTTAGGCTGCGCAAGCGCCGGTATAGTCGTGTCGGTACAACGCTGTCGGAATTTCATCCGCGGAAATCTTTCGAATACATGTATGTACAATATTTAAGTAATCAATCATAATGACTTAATAAAACATTTATGGTCTATGACTCACTAAACAAATTCTAAGGATTTTTTTACCACGGTTTACATTCGACCTTTTTTATTATTTTTATTGTGTTTGTGTGTCTGAATTGACATCGAGGGAGATTTAGTGCAGTGGTTTCCCGATGCCTACTGCACCAGACATTTTTGGAGTTATTTGGGCTCCAAAGTTTGCTGTAGCCTCTTCAAACCTCTTTCCCGATTGGGATTATTGTTTTACCGCCATTGTTTGGTCGCCAGAGCCTCCTCTGATGTCTAGCAGGAAGCACCCGATACCCAATCAAATACCGTCGCAGTAGCGCGTGCAGGTGAGGTTGACTTGGGCCGGATATGATGTAAGTTCCGTTCTCCCCTTACTACCCCTATTATTATGGAGAAGAGTTGTGCTGAATTGGCTGCCAACCTTTGCAATTTGGAGAGGCACTCTTAAAAGAAGAAGAATTAATATTATTTGTTTTTTATATAATGGAAAATATAATGAGCGAAACGTTTTCGCTTGCTCAAAGGCAATCAACGCCACTCATAGACACAGGCAACACCAAAGATTTTACATAAGCGTTTGGCAGTCTTTTAAAAATTGTGGGCTTGGTTTTGAAGTTTCCAATGTCGTATCGGTTCGAAAATACCTTTGAAAATGGTTGGTTTCATCAAGTGGCGATATCTTGAAGATGTCTTGAATAAAGTTTCGGGAAACACGTATCGCATTCATCCACATAAGGGGGGGGGGATGAAACTTATACTATTTTGCATCTTGTCATTCGGTCCTGAGTGCTTGCACATCTTCTCGTATCTTATACTTGTCTTCACTGTGTCGATTATCAGGTCTGCACATGAAGTCAGCCTTTGGCTGCGAGGATGTAGCATAGAATCAATACAAATTGCTTAAAAGAGCGAAACGGCTTTCCGTTAGTCGCTTCTCGCCCTCGTGGGAATCAGATGGTGATGGGTGTCGAACAACGTCGCCGTCAATTTTAACAAATTAGGTTTTTTATAATTCATCATAGTGAATCCCTCGGGCCGCATGGAGGTCAGCCCTGGCAGAGCCCCGCATACACTGCGGCGCTCTGCTAGCCGCATACACGTAAGGCACTATGGTACCCGGGGATGCCCGATCCCGGGACGGTCGGCACGCTTGCGACTAAGCGAAAATGGCGAAGAGGAAGAGAAAAGGAAGAAAGGGAAAGGCAGGAGAAAGGAAACATGGATTTAGACAAGATGACAGGGATGACTGTTACACAGATTTTATTAAATTTCATCGAGATAACTATTGTAACGCACAAGTATTTTTACTTTAACACTCTCCGCTGTGGCATTTGAATATAACAATAATATTATATCCACAAATAGACGTCCAATTTGCGTAATATCCAAAAACGTGTATGTCCGGTTTGACTATGGATAGCTCTCTGATACAACAACCATTAAACAAACATGTTAAAATCTGTGGAGATGTTAATGGGTTACTGACACACCATCGATCACACGGTGCCCCTCGCCGATGAGATGTTACCGGATTTCTGCCGAGGTCAAATTGAGCGGAGACGATCACAGTGAGTTATCGGTAGCAAAGAGATTATTGCTTTTATCTTATTTCATTATATTTTTATATAAATAATAAAGTAAACGAACAAGTCTTATCTGATTGTAAGCAATCAACAACGTCTATGGACATTTGTAATATCAAAGAGACTAAAGATATGTCGCCGATTTCAACCATCGACTTCGAGCATCTTAAATTCAAATACTTTGGTCCAGAGGTCAGATACTAGCGTCCATTATAATTAAACTTAAAAAATAATAACTTCTTACACTTAAAAAGCACTAGTAAAAAGATGTACTAGAAAAAAATACTTTTATTAGTAGTAGAGCCACGCTGCAGACGAATTCTTTGTCAAGAGTGGCGTATTATTTATCTGTAGCATGAATGGGCCGGCTCGCCCGAGGAAGTACCACACTCCCGCAGAAAATTGGCGTCTGATTGGTAGCTTAGTTTCCGCACTTCGCACGGTGAGCGGCTGTGTTCCGGAGGTCCAACACCCTCCCCCTCCCATATTGACACTTTCCTTAAAGGTCGGCAACGGAAGACTGCCTATGGCGCTGCGGATGTCTATGGGCGGCGTTGATTGCTTTCCATCAGGTGACACGCCTGCTCGTTTGGCTTGCTCTCCCATAAAAATATGTTTTTAATGTAATTGCCATTGCATAAAAAAGTTTTTAATGAAAAAATGGTACCTGAGGCGCTCCATCATCCAGTTGGGCGAACCATATACGCTCTCTTGACTTCGCGAACCTCCCCCATCCTCTCAATGTGGCCCAGCCAACGAAGTCGGTGAGCCCTACTCTCTCCTATTACATTGATTTGGGTCACCCGATGCTCGATTTCGGCATAATTAAATAAAAGATAAAGATTTTCAACGTTAATTAGCAATATGAATATCCTGCTTCAATTTGGTCCGTGATAATTAAATAAATAACTTCCATAATTTTTTGTGCGTATTTTTTTCAATGGTCTAGTTTTAACATGTTACGCAATATCTTGTTTGGCGCTTGGTGCTTAAAATTTAGACATGGTCATTATTTAAATTTAAAACTTGTCTAATGGATTTTGACGAAATGCGTAAGAAAAATGTTGAGCAATGCTACATTTGCGAAATCGATCAGATCAAATGCGAATTCAACTTGAATTCTGAAGGTCCTGGTAAAGGAGGAGGCAGTGAAGACACATACTAAAGTTTTAAGATAACAAAAAATGGATAGATAGGACAGATAAGTAGGTATATTTTTTATTTAGTTCCTAATAAACTTTTATATGAAGTCAAAGAGTTATATGACACACAAGAAAACAATTTTAAATTAAAAGCTATTACTATAAATATAGATAAGGCAATAGTAACACTCCTATTTGTCCTTCTATTCTTAAAAGATGATAAAGTTTCTTGGTGCGCTAGTGTTCAGCAACTCCTTTAATTTTTTTTTATTTTTACATATTAATCTTTATTTTTTAATAAAATTTTCCGTAAATAGTTTCCAAGAAAAATTGCTATGGAGATCCCAAATATTTTATCAGTGCTGGGGAAACGTAGTTTTATGTGTGCTGGAGACACAAATTGATAAAATTATTTTCGGTTTATTTAAAAGTAAAAAATATATAATATACATTCAATGAATTATACATTTAAACAAATGTAAATCATGCAAATTTTCTAAATATAAATACATTAACAAATAATCAAGTTATAAAGATATATCGTGGTATTGAACGTGATCTTGATACATCGAAACAGACGCTTGTTTTGGTCTGCACTCTAAAAAATAATGTATGTTATAAACACTTTTTTTAAATATATGGACAGTGAAAATTTTACTTAGCGACAGTCCGCGACAAGCAAACAACAATAGAAAATTAATAATGTGTAATTTCCTGCTGTTTGCCTTAAGTTCACTTAACGGTTGTCTTCCATAGAGTTTGCTATACCTGAGGATGCCTCATGTTGCGGCGAAACACGTGTCGTTTGCAAGGTGGAATAGTGGTAGTGTGTGTTTTGTGTTGTGTATAGTGGTTGGTGGAGAGTTGATGACGGCTGTTTTTCGGTAAAATTTGGTTTTTTATGTTCCCTGTAAATCCAGTTCATCCAGCCGAAAAACACATTATTAATTTTCTATTGTTGTTTGCTTGTCGCGGATCTTAGTTAAGTAAAAGTTTTAACTGTCCACATAGTAATGGATTCCCGCAAAGTAACGCCTGACTCCATTAATCAACTTTTTTTATATCTAAGTTGAGGTGGTCAACAAGATTTCTAAAAATGTAAACTGCATCGCTTGCATATACAAAAAAAAATTACATCCGCAGTCGTCGATCAGCGTTAACAGCCGGAGTCAGCGCACGCGCCGATATCGTATCTTTCCGGGTGCAATGTTTACCTTGTCCCAAGCAAGTACAAATTATCATTGTAATGTATGTAAATACTTGCTAAAGATCCGCCCGAGGTTTTCGCTCTCTTAATACTAGGGCAACAGAACTTCGAACGTTGCAATTGAATTATCATAATGGTGAAAAAGTTAAACAATATTCATGATATGTTAATTTGGGTGTTCACGAGTGCTAAAGGCGCATAATTGGAGGTTGTCTGCTCCGCGCCCGTACAACAGTTATTGCTTGCGGTTTTGCTTTTTACAAATGCCGTGTGTCTGCACGCGCGTCGCACGCCCGGGCCGGTTGTTTGCATTGGTGATGTCAACCGTCACGTGCCAGTGTAGAAACATTAACTGCTATTACTTCTGCGTCTTCTCTCAAGTTCATAATTGCATTACGTTATTATTTTGAGCAGTTTTCGAACTCTTTACGGAGTTACGTGTAAATGGAATTTAATCTGATTCTTTATGATGTTCAAAATCAGCTGAAGGTTATAACTTTAAATATAAAATTAAGAAAAATAAAAAAGTAAGAAAAAATAATAAAGCAACAAAAATAAAAAAGTAAGAAAAAAATAAAAAAGTAAGAAAAATAAAAAAGTAAGAAAAAATAAAAAAGCAACAAAAATAAAAAAGTAAGAAAAAAATAAAAAAGTAAGAAAAATAAAAAAGTAAGAAAATTAAAAAGAAAAAGTATGTTTAGATTTCCGGTCCGGTGGCAGAATTACATATCATCATGCCTGTTTCCCGTAGAGGTAGGCAGAGACCACAGATCTACATCCGCCATGATCCCGGCACACCTGCCTTGCTTCCTCAACACTAATCGATCTTTTCATCCATCCTTCCTTTCACATTTATCGTAGCGAAACGGCTCTCCGCAGAATTAGGGTGTATGTAGGTCGAATAATTAGTAAACGCATTTTCTTATGGTGCTATGTCTCCGTGGTGGGGCAGAAGGTGGCCATAGTGCTTCTCCATTGAGATCAGTCTGGAGAGACGCGCTTCACTTCAGGCCACGTCAACCCGATGGATTTGATCTCGCCCGCTACGGAGCGCTTCCAGGTGTGTTTGGGTCGGTCTCGCTTCCTTTTCCCTTGAGGAGTCCATTCCAGTACCTGTCTGGGAATGTGATCAGGGTTCCTTTGGAGAGTATGGCCCATCCAAATCCACTTACCGCGCAAGATTTGAAGTCCATTCGGCGGTCCAAACGCATGCTTACTGAATATTTTCTGCCGAAATTGAGAGATTATCTTTCCTTCACATTCATGCAACTCCACACAGAGGTGAAGCTACGATTTTCGGAGACGATGGTCGCGGTTGCGTTTCGGTCATCGAAATATACATGTACATGGCTTACTAGTATGTATTTGTTTTGGGTGCTTCACCAATCCGCCTTGGACTTGGCATTTCAACAAGGTTTCATCAAGATGGCACCACGCTTAACACTGGCAGAGAGACAATGGAGCTACTTCGTGATTTCTTTCCTACCAAAGAAATAAATTTCGGTAATATCTTTGGTCACCCAGGTCGCCGGATCCGCGAGGTAAACCGCATCCAAACGTCATTTCTTTAGCGAGTGGCACAGAATACTGTGGCTATATTCCAAGAGTATGTTTGACGTGGCGGTGAAGATTTAGACGAAATAATTATATAGAAATAAAAACAGAGCAAGTCTCTGTTTTTATAAACGTCATTAAATTTTATATATTTCTTTTTTTTTATTTATTTTTAAAATCTAATTTTACTTCTGAACAACCTGTACTATTTATTATATTAAAAATTTCATGTTCTGTTAAAACATTGTTTTCATAATAACAAACAAGAATATTAAAATTGTGAATACCTTTATTAAATATTAGAAAATGAAACAAAAATTCATTATCCAACTCTAGGATTTTGCAAAACATACATAGATACTACAAGCAACAATTCTAAGCAAACCACTCACGATTTTCGCTTCAATCCAAAAGGTATCTCGGAGAATAAGTGTTGATTCAAGTACGACACGCAATTCGCGATTAACCTGGTTTCCAATTTCAATAGAAACAAGCAGAGGCAATAGTTTGAATTCAAGAACCAGTAGCGGCTGGACCTTGGGGGCTATGCAAATGCGCGCTCCCGCGTTACGTGCAGTAATGGGACCTGTTCTAGTGATTTCCACTTCGTTCCAGGCTATTTTATTTATATCGCCTATAAAGCATTCGCGAGGTGATCGTTACGCGTTGGTACCATTTACCTTTGATAGATTATATAATTGGTAATGGAGAAACATGGCTAAATATTTATTGTAATTGATTTACTGTACATGTTCACAAGGCGCAATATTTTTGGTTTATACATGTAAACTAGCATTATGTGGACAGTCAAAAGTTTTACTTAGCTAAGATCCGCGACAAGAAAACAATAACAGAAAATTAATAATGTGTGTTTTCCTGGTGGATGAAGTGGATTTATTCGGAACTTAAACCAAAAAATTACCGAAAAACAGCCAGCAACTCTCCACCCACCAACCACTATACACAACACCAAACACACACTACCACTTTTCCATCTTGTAAACGACACGTGTTTCGCCCTAACACGAGGCATCTTCAGGTATAGTAAAATCTACGGAAGACAACCGAAAAGTGACTATTCGGTTATACAGTGGTTGGTGGGTGCAGACTTGCTGGCCGTTTTTCGGTAAGTTTTTGGTTTAAGTTCCGAGTAAATCCACTTCATCCAGCAGGAAAACACACATTATTGGTTTTCTGTTATTGTTTGCTTGTTGCGGATCTTAGCTAAGTAAAACTTTTGACAGTCCGCATAGTGATGGATTTCCGCAAAGTAACGCCTAACTCCATTAATAATCTTAAACTAGCATCGTTTGATAGATATGTTTTAAGAAAGACTACACAACATGTATAGTACAAGGACGAACTTGTGATGGGCAAAGTGATGCATAATGCGTACGGTGAGCGGTTGAGTTCCGGAGACCCGACACCCTCCTCCCTTTCCCTCCCCCTCCTCCCCTCCTCCTCCCCTCCTATAAAAATACTGGTAGCTTTAATTTCACTATAGCCATAAAAATGTCCATTTTCACACGGATTCCTGTTTACATTCACTAAAACACCGATTCTAGGAATTAAGTTTTAAAAAAAGTTCTAAAAAGACATTTCTAGTCATATAAGTAATGACATACTAAAACTATTATGATATACTAAAAATATTAATATTAATAAGGCAAAGACCTTAAGGTGCCCGTTTTCTTGCAAAAGAGTTTTGATGAATCGAAACAGATTTGATGATCTTTAAGAAATATAAAGAAACCTATTTTTGCTAATGGGCAACATTACCGTTGTGCTAGTGTATACGGAAGGCGAATGCGGATGCGGGAGTAAATTTACATCCTACTCTTTACGTTTATAATAAGACAGCTGTATCCGAGACACCAATCTATCTTCTTTACTTGATTGTGTTATATCTACTCAAGCCTTTGGACGTGAGGTGAAATTGGCTTTTGACGAAATTGGATAAGTCAGCTTACAGATAGGTAGTTATTAAGAATAATTGTACATCACTACTCCAATTACGTAAGACCCACGGAATCCGGACCTTGTCTAATCAGGCGGCCCCTGTAGTCCGACACACCTATTACTGTTGGTTATATATAAAAATTTCGGCAAATCTTCACTAATATCATACATGATTGGACAGGTCCTGAATGATGAATTTAATGCCACAGTGGCTTCCGTACACAATGGTTGCGGATGCGATTTAGTTAACGAAATAAAACCAGATATAGTCTACAAGTATTTAATTCTCCTGTAGTAATACATTGCTAAATGTATCACTAATCTAATAAAACTTTTTATTTGAATATATTAATTTTTTATATCATATTACTTCTTTTAAAATTCGTAATTTTAAAATTTAATATAAGTTTAAAAAAATAATTTTTTTTTTTATAAAAAAATAAGATTTATTTGACGGACTTGAGTTTATATATATATTGAGATTGAATATAAAATGTAAACTGATAAAGTGTGAATAAAGTATTAATAAGGTATAAATATACAATGAATAGAAAAATAAATTGATTTGACTTTGAAGAAATTCATTATTATCGAAGATAAAACCCGTGAGATCCCGTGTGTCGTCGTAAGAAGTATAGCTGGCACACTATAGTACTTAACCAATCCACCTTAAACAAGAGTTCTGAGTTAAGATAGATAGATAACTTGTTTATTTAAGGCACAATACAAACAACATCAAGCGCAACAATCAAAATTAAAATTAAGCTAATAAATTAGAGTAAAACACAACACCAATTTTAGGAATAAATTAAAATCACCGTCAATGTGCCGTAGAATAGGTCTTGGCTCAGCTTTAATGCTGTAGTTGATTTAACTACAGCGCTTGTCATTCTGCCAACACCCGTAAGAGTATGTGTTCCACAAATAATACAAAAAAATCTACGTATTTCTGAAGGTTTAAACGTCCATTCGTCCATAATGAGGAGACCCCGTGCCTAGCAGTGGTACATATATAGGCTGTAGAAAAAAAACACATAAAAATGAGGCAAACCGTACGTCCGTGTGTATTTATCACACGATAATTGTGGTCGTTTTCGTTGTACCTACTTTTTTTTTGTACATCGAACATTAAAACCGCGCGTCTCGCTCTACTGCGCAGGCGCACTTCGTGAAAAATTTATTGTCCGCTTGTACGAAAAACGGGTATTTTTGTGATAAGATATAATAATAATCGGCCTGTAGAGTGCAATTCGTCACACCGCGCCGAGGAATTCCGCTGCGGGCCGCGACGCGCCGTCTCTAGGTTCAACTCGAGAACATAAAAGTTTATGATCCTTACATTTGAAATGGAATTTTCTGATGAGCGAGCTTGCCAAGAGAAAGGCGGCATTGATCTGAGTAACAAGCACTAGGCCTGGCATTTTCTTTATGGGATAACGTGTCACCTGATGGAAAGCAATCAATGCCGCCCATAGACATCTGCATCACCATAACAAACGCGTTGCCAGCCTTTAAGATATTAAGGCTTGTTTTTGTATAGTACCGATGTCAGTCAGGTACTTCCGAAGGCAGCTGGTTCAATAGCGTGGTGGTGCGCGGGAAGAAGTTTCGGAAAAAACGCATTGTACAGGATTGCCACTCATCCAAACGGTGGCGATAAAACTTTTCCGTTCAAACATTATGCATATATATATATTTTTTTTTTTCAGACGCAGAGACCCGGCGTATAAGTGGTAGCATAGCTACCGCGCATCGACCAGTGAGCGATTGAGTTCCGAAGGCCCAACACAACTCTTCCCTCCCTCTGCCCCTCCCATAAAGACGTTTTCCTTAAACGCCGGCAATGCTTCCGCCCTGCCTATGGCACTGTGGATGTCTATGGGCGGTGTTGATTGCTTTCCATAAGGTGACACGCCTGATCGTTTGCCTTCTTATCCCATGAAAACTCATCGCTCTCTTCATACAAGCTCGCCGGTAAAGGGTACTTTTGACTTGGACTTTCAAGGTATGTTCTTCTTTTCGTACGTTCTCCCCTATCGACCCTTCCATCCACACCCGCAACATAAATTCCACCTGCTGTGCTATATAAAAAAAACATATTGTTCGGTTGGCAAAAAAGTCGTCTTTGCTGCATGTACATAATGATGTAGACAATGACTTGGAATCCACACCCAGTCGAGCGGAGGCGGGCTATATAAGGTGATTCAAGGGTGGTGCGATTATATCAGTTGTTTATGATGAGTTTTCGCAAGAGTTTCCCAGCGTCACAACCAGCCGCCCGCATCGACCACAAAAACGGAGCGCATCACGGTCAAATGAAGATGTGTAATTAGTGGTTTTTGTTTACTATCGACGTTTTTTTTCTTCGAAACGTATATAGCCGAGCCAATGCCCGTTTAAGTTGGCTGGGCTTCAAAATAAGAAACTCATGGCAAGTGGATTTAAAGCAAAACTATGGTTTAGGTGTTTTCTAATTTATTTTCTCTATCTTTCTTCTAAAACATGTCAGATTAATTGAATTAAATTTAATTAAATAATAAATTTTTGCTTATAAACTTAGCTTAGTGGTAGAGCCACGCTGCTGGTGAATACTTTATCAAGAATGGGATATTATTTGTCTATAGCATGAATATATAGGCCAGCTCGCCCGGAGAAGTACCACACTCCCGCAGAACACCGTCGTCTGAGTGGTAGCTCAGTTGCCGCACTTCGTTTGAGGTTGAGTTCCAAGGACCCAACCCCCTCCCCCTTCCCCTTCCTCCTTTCCCCTCTCCCCTTATCCACCTTCCTTTCCCCCCTCCTTCTCCCCAATCCCACAAAGACACTTTCCTTAAAGGCCGGCAACGCTTCTACACTGCTTGTGACGCTGCGGATGTTTATGACGGCGATGGTTGCTATTCATCGGGTGACACGCCTGCTCGTTTGCCTTCTCATCCCATAAAAAAAAAACTAAAATGTATACTTTTTCAGGTGAACTTTGTATTAAATTTTTGAGTCGCTTAGTTTTTACTCTTTGGAATAAAATAAAAACATTTTTAAGCTTGTGAAGTTGCATTATAATAATTACTGGTGGCCGAAATATAATATAATTCAAAATGATTATATTTTATATTTAAAAAATAAATTTTGGTTATATTTCAAGGAGAATTACTGAATTAGATATGCATACATATAAAAAGTGAGGTTTTTGACAACGATTTCCGTGTGATTAATGAGTTTGAAATGGACGCAAAAAGTCCGGTACATCATCACTCAGGTTGTTCCTCGCCACTGCTCAGCTGCGTTTCGTCGTAGCTTTAAATACACCGCGACTAAGTGTTGGAACAACTTGCCTCTTCGTACAACGCACCTCCTCTTTAAAACATACAAAAATCAAATTTCAAGTATGCAAACACGTACTTGTTCTTTTAGTTGCGGTGTTTTATTACATGATTTAGTTGTTTTTAATTTATTGTATTGTATGTGTATTTACGAACTATCCGAATCGACCGATCGATTGGCTCATTGGCGGGACACCCCGCACACGGAGTCAATGGTCGCTGATTCGATCCCCGCATCGGAATAAATATATGTATGGCTTACAGATATTTATTCCGAGTCTGTTGACCCCGCCAATCCGCTGGACAAGCGTGGTGGGTTAACGTCCGTTCCACCAGAAATCGAGAGGCTGGCGCTCAGCAGTGGGACATATATAAGCTGTAAAAAAATGTTTATTTATATGTATGTGTATATGAGTATGTGTTGTAGTATATGTATGAATGTATATATGTGTGTGTCCGTATCAATGTCGTCACTGTCGGTCCGCGATCTGACCACGTTGGTTTTCGCTGGAAACCAGCGCCAGGTGCTCCAATAGAACGCCTGGCATATGTTGAGTTAGAACCATTTTATGTCACTTGTTAGATTAAAATTATTTTCTTTTTGTTTTGTTTATTTGCATAGTAATATTAATAAGGTTTTGATTTTAGCTATTGTAAAAAAGGTGTCATGAATAAAATTCTTTCTATTTCTAATTAAATAAATTTAAAAAATATATTGCAGTGCTTCTTCTTATAATAATAATATATTTATTAATCATTAATATAATAAACAAGTTTTCATTTACATCCCAACTAGGGCGAACCCTGTACTACGGTATTATATACTTGTACTACCTTCTATGACATATTTATATATTAGTTATATGATGCTAATTATCATATTAATATAATATAATAAAAGACTATGGACAAAGTATTACCAACTAATAATAATTTATTAAACCGAAATTAAACCGAACTAATAATAATTATGAAATTTAGTTCATACGAACTAAATTCCATAATTACTTTTAATATTTTTGATTTATACAAATACACAATCATATTTATTATTTTATTGTGTTTACACTATTATTATTATGACATATAATGTAATAATAATAATATTGTATATAGTAGAGACATGATACCCATGGACCAGCTCAATCGGAAACTACACTCTTAATATCGGTGTCAAGTTGTAGTACGTCACTGTTACCGCGTATCGTACGGTATTCACTGGGCTCTGGAAGCTCAATTCTTTCTCCTTCTTTTAATTCCTCCTCTTCTTCCATTAAGTCCCACTTCCTCCAAATCCACGATTTTACTATGTTTGAATGGTATACTAAATTCCTACGTTTAAATTAAACCTAGCTTGAATTAGTAAAAGTACGTAGTTTGAGAAACTACAGTGAGATTAAAATATTAAACTATTGTTGATTTTTTTAATATTATTAAGATATTAATACATTACAAAAAAATTTGTAGATCTTTTCAAAGTAAATTTGCATAGTCTAAGTGATAGCCGTTGAGCGGGAGATACATTATTTTTGATAAAATAATCCTACTAATATTATAAATGCGAAAGTTTGTGAGTATGGATGTATGTTTGATACTCTTTCGCGAAAAAACTATTGGACGGATTCTGATGAACCTTTACAGTAATATAGGTTATACATCGGAATAACATATAGGCTGCAATTTGTAATGACTTTATGTAATTTTGGTCGTAATATAATTTTACTATTAAGTAAAAAAAATATATTAATTTAAAATGATCTGTCACGAAACTCAATGTGGCAGATCAAATTCCATGAGAACGAAGCCGCGGGCAAAAGCTAGTATTTACCATAACAACCTTTATCAAAATCTTATTCAGGCATATTTTCTTCGTTGACTGTTACAGACTTCGGGGACGATTATATTTAGCGATTAAAAAAAATATTAAATTAAAGGATCATTGGATTAGAGCGGTTTCGTGGTGTCGCTGTTGTCTATGGGCGGCATTGATTGTTTTCCATCAGGCGGCACGCTTGCTCGTTTGCCCTCCTATCTCATAAGCAAAAAAGATGTAGTACTGTGCATTTTTTCCATTATATACGTCATTGGAACATTTAACAAACAAGTCAACATATTTAAAGGCTGGCAATGATTGCGCTGTCTGTGGTATTTGAGAGATACATATATGAGCGATATTTATTGCTTTCTATTAGACGACACGATTTTTCGTTTGCCTTCTTATGCCATAAAAAATGAAAAGTGATAAATAATCGGTGTTGACCTATATTTTTAAAAGCGAAACTAACCATATGGAATATGCCAAATAAGAAATCGATATATAATAGACGAATACTTTGTTAAGAATGGCATATTATTTGTCTGTGGCATGAATGAGCAGGCTCCCGTAGAAAACCAGCGTCTGAGTGCTAGCTTAGCTACCGCGCCTCGTGAGCAGTTGAGTCCCAGAGGTCCTACCCCTCCCCCTCCTCCTCCCTACACTCCTCCCTATCCCGCCCGTCCCATAATGGCACTTTCCTTAATGGCTGGCAAAACTTCTGCACTGGCTATTGCATTGCGGATCTCTATGGGCGGCGTTGTTTGTTTTCCTTCGTGTGACATGCAGCAGGCATGTCACACGTTTGCCTTCCTGTACCATAAAAAATCCCTAATAAAACTTAACAATCCGCTGTAAGCTCATGCCTTATACCATATCGGCTGCAACTGACTTCGTTCAGTTTACCCGCTAATCGAACACAAACACCGCATAAATACCCGCGAATTGGTAGCCATGTTATTAAATAGCACGCGATCGACTCAATATGAATATTTAAATTGATAATTATGAATGGTGATGTGGTCTAACCAGCAGTAGGTACAAACGCTAGAAGGTCTAGTGCACTTGGGAGTCCAATTAAGATATCAGATTCGCAATTATACAGTTTTAGATTGTTCTGCTTACCGCATACTCTTGTATAACAGTCGTATTTATCTATTTATTAATCTTGCCACTACCATATAATTCACCACAAATGAAGTATCATCCTCATCATCTGGATTAGTTATCACTAATCAAGGAATCTTACTGAATCACCATCCAGTAAGGTTTCTCGAAATCTCGAACAGCCCTCAGCAGCTATGGAATATATGCCTCTTGATCCTGATCCCATCATACTACGTTTGCCAAAACGCTGAATCCAGCGCTCGTCTACTCCAGCGGTTTGCCAGCTGCCATTGACCACCACTTGATTTTTTTAATTCGTTAGAATATGTCAGTGACTTTGGTTTCCACCAAAGAACTTCAAACCGATACGATATTGGAATTTTCATAAAACAAGCCCACACAAGACTAGTGATTCTACAATATGTACGATGCTGCTGATATCTTGCCATCATGTGTCACGATTGCTCGTTTGCCTTCCTATGTCATAAAAAGCATAAATATTGTTTACTATGATCAGGCAAGTTTGCTGTTTCATGGAATTTTACTGTTCGTATAAACAAGTATCTCGTATTGAATGGATGGCGATAAATAAAACACCTGATGTCCCTACACAGTGGATGGAGTAGTGTCCGATACTTTCACCACAAACAAGCGTTCCAACCGCCGCGTTTAAACGCTGCGACGCAGTATGTATCTTTTATATTTTTATGTCCAACTGTTAGACACGTACACATGTATAATATTTTTAAACGACTCAGTAATTAAATTACCGTCTTTCAAATCAATGAGCGTCGTTTCGTGAAACGTAAATATATGTATGACCAACAAGTGTTTCTTTCGAGACGTTTCGACTTTCTTATTTTCTGTTATTCTGCTTTGGATAAGCGTAGTGAGTCAATGTACATTACCTTCGATACGACGATGGAACTTTCAAGAAACAAGCCCACCTTTATCTGGCTATATAAAGGCTGACAACGTATTCGAAATGCCTATGGTGATGCAGATATTTATGGGCGGTGTTGATTGCTTTAAGCTTCTTATCACACACTAAAAAACTTAGAAATTGATGGAGTCGTACCTAACAGTAAAACGAAAAATTGATCGTAAAAAAATATATAAAAAGATAAAATTTACTTAGAGTGCCCTTTAGAGGTTAAGTTGAACATTGATCACCGAATACTGCTACTCGATTTTCGGTATATGCTCTCATCGTAATTATATATGATACCCGCGGAAAGAAGTGAATCGAGTTCGAGTATCGATTCGGAAAAGCGGGTACTTGGCCACTGAACTCGATGATGTCGTTGTTGCCAACTCCCAGCGGTTGAACCGCTCTTCTGTGGGGGAACAAATAGTTGGGCGTTATGTTGGAACATGCTCGCCAGCGCTCTCTCGAACATAATTACCCAACTATGCACCGACGGACATGAAAACCGATCTTTATGCGCGCGGTGCGCGATAAACCGAAAACGCTGAGAGCCACCACGCTGTGATAAAACTACGCGACGGGAGTGTCAAACACAAAAAATCACTTTATCTCAACATAACCAATAATATCTACAGGCGTGTACTGACTTTACGTAGAGATTTTATTTTTAAATTTACAGTTAATTGCTAACTAATGTTATATTCGAATCTATGGTTATTACAACACATTTTACAACTTTAAATATCATATTATTACACACATATTTAAGCGAAGTAAAGCGTGTGGCCTTCTACAGAACGGAATGGAAAAACATCGTGTCTGCTTTACGCCTCACCAGGGGGATTTAGGGAGATCAGAAGAAAAAGAAGAATATCATATTGATTCAGTGGTTAAATATTATAGTGTTTTATAAAAATAATTTTATAAAACGCTAAAAATTTACAATCACTATAAAAATAATATTATATATCGATTATTATTCCTTATTTATATACTATAACAGAATTTTGTTTTATTGGTTTTTTAATTTATTTACAGCAGAGTAGGCAAACGAGCGGGTCCACTGATGGTAAGCCATCGTCAGCACCGCCCTCCTCCTCCCATAATGACACTTTCCTCAAAGGCCAGCATCGCTTCCAATGTCTATGGTACGGCGGATGTTTATAGGCGGCGTTGATTGTTTTCCATCGAGTGACACGCCTGCTCGTTTGCCTTCTTATCCCATAAAAAATTTATATATAAAAGCCAATAGGCTACCAACATAAACATCTTTGAATCATAGTAATATGTAATTAAAATTGTTAAATATTCTCACAACTATAGTCGCCGAGTTGTACCCACCGTGCCGTTGAGAGGTGTTTTTGCGAGAGCTGACGGTCGTTGGGCTCGTTTTAATTGACTCAAGGAACTACGCTTCGTCGATTTCGTCTGCCCTCTCACACGAATTATTACAACTGGCAACACTGGACATAACATGCACTACTATTTCTAGAACGGTTTTAGTTTTTTTATTTCATTGCAATTATCCGAATGCCGTAGCACGCTATGCCATGTGATTTAAAAAATTATTTGCGACTATCATCCTTTTAAAATACTTAGAAAATTTCGTTCCGCTAAAAAGGAGAAACCTTTACTTCTTTTAAAGGCAAGGAATTAGTTTTTTGTTAGATTCAACCTTTAATATAAAATATTATTCAAAATATTTTTGAGAATTTTTGTCTATGAGAAGAACGGGCCAACAGATACGAGGAAGTATCTCACAGACTTAATTCTTTGTAGTGCCACAGTTGTTATGTTTACTCCAGTAAGTCTTAAGAACTGGAGCCTCAAACCATCTTTACACCGTTCTTATTATCACAAGCCCTGTATCCTCCATTTTACATCGCTCTATTCCCACGCACTCAACTTCTTCTTCTTATCAAATTATTTCGAACAAAATTGACCTAACTGGCTGAGTTATCGTCTTCAAAGTCAATTATTAATTTATATATATATATATATATATATATATATATATATATATATATATATATATATATATATATATATATATATATATATTAGTATATATAATACAGAATGTAATCTACAACATAGCGGAGATTCACACACTAATTTGAAGCGGTTTAGCCGTGTTCAAAATCCAATTAATCATAATTAAGAGTAATTACACAACGTGAAAACAGTTCTATGTGGGGTTGTTAAACGCAAGAATGTTCATCAGTCTGTAATGGAGCCCATTGGTGAGCTATGTGCTACACTTTCCCCTATAAAAATAAATAGGTGATCGTTATTATTCAAGACATAAAATAATATTAATTCTTTTATATAACAGTTCACTATGTCACGATGCTAAGCCTAGACATATTGTCACGCTTGTTTCCCGTAGGGGTAGGTAGAGACCACAGATTTCCATCCGCTACGATTCCAGCACACCTTCCTTGCTTCCTCCATAGTCATCCATCCTTCCTCTTACATTCCGATGAATTATCCACTACGATTAGCGAAACGGTTCTCCGTTAGCCGCTTCTCGCCCTCGTGGGAATCAGGACGTGACGGGTGACGAACCACGCCGCCGTCATTTTTTCAACAAATTGATATCTTAAAATTCGTCTTAGTGAATCCCACGAAAGGAAGGAAGGAAGGATGGAGATGAGCCCCAGCAAAGCTCCGCATGCTGAGGTAAAGCACCATAGTACCCGGGGGAGCCCTCTCGGGACGGTCGGCATGCTTGCGACTAACCTCGCCTTTAGCCACGCATCCATTAGCACGGCAGACCGTGGATTGGCGGAGAGGATGGGAAAGGATAGAGAACAAAGGGAAAGGTAGGTAAGGAAATGCGGATTGGGGGGTAATCAGACGCGGAATAAATATGTATTATATATATATATATATATATATATATATATATATATATATAGATATTTATTCCGATGCGGGGATCCAACCCGCGACCATTGACTCCGGGGGCGGATGGCCCCACCACTGAGCAACAATGTAACATAAGTGAATTGGCACGCTTCTTTTGCCGAATAATGTTACACAGTACATTAGTAACCCATAAATTATGGGGACAAACGAAACGCCCGAACCTACCGCAACCGCGACCTCACGCCCGCCATGAATATGCAAAGTGGTGGAAACAAAGCCGTTGTTTAACCCATACCGCACTGTTTAATCTGCACTGATGTTGATGCTGGCAATACAGAAAAGAATACCATACATAAAATAAAATAAAACGTTATAATTAGAACAGACTAGTGGAAGATTAATGGAGTCAGAAGATGCTTTGTGTAAATCAGAACTTTTACTTAGCTAAGATCCGCGACAAGCAAACATAAATGTAAAAATAATAATGTGTGTTTTGCTGATAGAAGTGGATTTACGGGGAACTTAAACTACATCTTACGGAAAAAAACGGCCGTCAGCAACTCTCCACTTTCCAATCAACAATACCAAACACATACCACCACTCTTCCACAATGTACATGACACATCTTCAGACTCTACAGAAGACAATCGTAAGGTCAAGTAAGACTTTTTTCGGTAGGACCATTTATCGGTAAGATTTCGGTAAGATGTTCGCTAAGTGAAAATTCCGACTGTCCACATTATAATGGATTTTCGAAAAGTAACGTCTAACTCGATTAATTTACCACTATTCTGTTCTAATTGTAACGTTTGTTATCAGAATGATAATAATGATATGCAATTATCATCAGATAATATCATCTACACATTTGTAGCAGCGACAGTGTTCGCTTTCTGAGCTAATAGCTTTTTTTTTATAATGGAGTAAGCAAAGGAGCATGCGGGTCACCTGGTGATAAATAATCACCACTGTCTATAGACTTCAACAACGCCGGAGGCATTTGCAATTGCGTATCCAGCCTTTAGCGAACGTACGCTCTTTTCTTGAATGCCTCTATGTCGTGGGAACAACGTAGATGGTATATTGTTCCACATTTACACAGTTCGTGCCAGAAAACTGCGAATAATTGTAACATATATACATAAAATACCAGTTAGTGGTGATACGATATATTTAAAATATTATGTTAACAAATATAAAATAACATTAAGATAAGCCAAAGAAAGAAGAGCAATAAAAATTAAAAAATTTATATTTCAAAATTAAACAAAAAACCACAAGAAACAGTAGTAATGTGAGCATTGGAAGGAAGTTTGCAAATGTATGCAGATAAGGGATGCGCGGATGTTGTTTTGAAGAAAGGATCGCAAGGTTCGTGTTGAGAAGTGCTGACCTGACGGTACCTGGGGATGGTATATCGGCACGTGGCCATCATGCTAATCACCGTCTGTCGCCGTCGGCTCTTCGAACAGGTAAAAAAAAAATCTCGCGCGTTACAATTATGACAGCTCGGGCATAATGCGAGGAATTTATTTGAATTACAAATTGAACTCGGCAGACAGTTTTAGCGCGCGACGAATAAATAATTTGATATTATGCAAAGTGATGATGATGCTTCACTTAACGTCGGCGAGCGACCTTGACATAGACCCATAAATAAGAATATCTTAACCACTCATACATATGGACGGTCGGCTCGCACTCAAATATGGTAAGTGCCGGCTTATGAATAAATTTTATTATTTAAAACTCACGGAATGTTCATTACTAAAACAAATACTAACGTAACGCGTAGTAATACAGGCTGATCTGTTTGTGGATTTACACCGGCCCAATACTACAGAACATGTACACATGGTAGGAAAAATGATGAAAAGGATTTAATAATTTAAATTTACCTTGCGAATGTGGATGGAAGGGCCGGAAGAGGAAGACCACGAAAAACGTACCTTGACCAGATTGCTGAACTTTTTAAGAAAGGCCAGGTCAAGAGTACCCTCAACCGGCGGGCTTGCATGAGGAGAATAATGAGTGTGGAGGAAGCAAGGGAAGTATGCCGAGATCGTAGCAGATGGAGATCTGTGGTCTCTGCCTACCCTTACGGGAGACGGGCGTGACGATATGTATGTATGTATGTAGGATTTAATAGTGGTAGAGCAACGCTGCAGACGAATATTTTATCAAGAATGGCATAATATTTGTCTGTAGCATGAATGGGTCGGCTCGCTCGGGGAAGTACCACATTCCCGCAGAAAACCATGCGTCTGAGTGGTAGCTTAGCTACCGCGCTTCGTACGGTGAACGGCCGAGTTCTCGCCCTCGTGGGAATCAGGACGTGACGGGTGCGAACCACGTCGTCGTCATTTTTAACAAAATAGATTTATTATAATTCGTCATAGTGAAACCCACGAGCCACAAGGGAGGATGGAGGTCAGCCCCAACAGAGCGGGACGTTCGGTACGCTTACGACTAAGCTCGCCCCTAGCCAAGCATCACGGCAGACCATGAATTGGCGGAGAGTAAGGGAAAAAGATGGAGAAGAAACGAAAGAAGAAAAGACAGGAGAAAGGAAAGGAGAATGGAAAGGAGAAAGGAAAGGAGAAAGGAAAGATATGGATAAAGGATGGATTTAGATACGATGATAGGGATATGACACTACCGCAATGGAAGACGAGTTGTGATACGGTAGTAGCTCGGGAGGCCTGGGGTCGCGTACCCGTGTACCAATATCATAACTACCGAACAGGCGGCTAGGCAAAGAAACTCCCTGTATTACACCATCCAATCAATTTCTATATACGTTTACCTCTAATGTAATCTTAACACTACAATATCTGTGTGTTCTTTAAAAAAGAATAAATTATTATGTATCATAAATATTTCATATAAAAACGTTAGTTAAAGATTTATGGTTTTTTGTACTAGCAGCGACCTACATTTGACTAGCGTGGCAACTTCAGATACTTCTCCATAGATTTAAAATTTATTCAATACTATTATAACAATCTAATCACTTTCAATATATGATTATATTTCTGATGGTACCGTTCTAATGTTAATTTAAATCCGCACAATATCTTTGTTAAAGGAGACAAATTATTATTTATCATAACTATTTCTTATTATTAATGGAGTCAGGCGTCACTTTGCGGAAATCCATCACGATGTGGACAGTCAAAAGTTTCACTTAGCTAAGATCCGCGATAAGCAAACAATAATAGAAAATAATTAATGTGCGTTTTCCTGCTGGATGAAGTGGATTTATTTGGAACTTAAACCAAAAACTTATCGAATAACGGCCAGCAACACTCCACCCACCAACCACTATACATAACACCAAACACACACTACCACTTTTCCACCTTATAAACGACACGTGTTTTGCCCCAACACGAGGCAGGTTGGTGGGTGGAGAGTTGCTGGCCGTTTTTCGGTAAGTTTTTGGTTTAAGTTCCAAATAAATCCACTTCATCCAGCAGGAAAACGCACATTATTAATTTTCTGTTATTGTTTGCTTGTCGCGGATCTTAGCTAAGTAAACCCTTTGACTGTCCACATAAATATTTCTTTAGATAATATGCCAGAAAGTCTTAAATTTTACCCAATAATATTCTAAGAAACTAATTATAAAAATTAACAAGAGAATACATACAGATTATGATAATAATTTGTTATCGGAATGAAAACTTGTTGCCTTTACTGCTAAGTAAAAGCCTATACTTGTAAACGATTCAATTTCTATGAGTATTAACGTTCTAAAGTTTATTTTAAATTTTTTGTATGTGAATAGGAAGGCAAACGAGCAAGCGTGTCACCTGATGGAGTACCGCCTACAAACATCCGCAGTGACATAGGCATTGCAGAAGCATAAACTTTAGTTTAAAAACGATGAATTATTTTTAATGGGATAGGCGGGCAAACGAGCAAGCGCGTCGCCTGATGGAAAGCAATCAACGCCACCTATGGACGACCGCGACACAGCAGGAGTCGCGGAAGCGTTGCCGGCCTTTTAGTTATGTATAAGCTTGTTCTTTGAAGGTTCTAATGTCGTATCGGTTCGTAAAGACGACCGAGGGTAGCGGGTTCCACAAACTGGTGGTGCGTGGAAAGAAGTTACGAGAGAAACGCACCGTAGTAGATCGCCACTCATCCAGATGGTGAATGAAATTTTTCTTTACGGCGAGTTGTGAGTTGAAATAAGAACGAAATAGTCCAAGGATAAGTGTACTATAAATTGAGAACTTGATTGGGCTTCTGGGCCATTTTGCGAAAACGAACAGCCTCGTTGCTTCATAGAATGCGGGATAGCTCCAACTCTATAATGAAAACCGTTGTTGCTAGATTCAACTCGCGCCTTATGAAACAGCTAAATCGATGTAAATGATTTACTAAAATAATTTTAATTTAAGGTGTAAAAATGTTAAAATGTAAAATGTATGGACCAAAAAAAATTGTCTGAAATAAAGATTATTATTATTATTATTAAAATAAAGCGTAGAGAAATAGCTTAGCACTTGTAGAAGTAGCTGTTTCATTTTTAGATTGATTAGACTATTGGTGTGAATACAGTTCGAATTGAGCTAAAATGCGGCTTCTTGTTTACTAGCAGTTGGAACAGAGCGTTCAAGGTGAGCTGGGTACGCTGGGTGCGCCCACGCTTCCCGGCTGACGTCAACGCCGCGCTTCTATCTGGGATATTGTAGAACAATGCCTTTTATCTGCCCATTGAAATCGCATTACGTAATCGCTGACACCTAAAAACGTCTCTGTTTTTGTCGCGACGCGTGAATTTGTTCAATATTATCCGCAAACACAGGAAAAGCATGGCATTATCGATGTTCGCAGATATTAACAAAGTAAGTTTGACTGTCCATCTTTGTATTGATATAATGCAAAGTAACGCTTGACTCTATCAATAATTAGCGATGTAGTTTTAGCATCTTTGCATTGGTTTAATGCAAAGTAACGCTTGACTCTATCAATTATTAGCGATGTAGTTTTAGCATCTTTGCATTGGTTTAATGCAAAGTAACGCTTGACTCTATCAATTATTAGCGATGTAGTTTTAGCATCTTTGCATTGGTTTAATGCAAAGTAACGTTTGACTCTAGCAATTATTAGCGATGTAGTTTTAGCATCTTTGTATTGGTTTAATGCAAAGTAACGCTTGACTTCTATCAATTATTAGCGATGTAGTTTCCTTGCACATTGGTATATCGATTCATTTATGTAATGGAAATAAATGCGTAAGTAAGGAAGTAGGAAAATAAATAAAAAATAAAAAAGCCTTTGATTATAAAATATATATTAATATTTTATTTTGGTAGCGTGTACCCCTCTCAGGTAAAGGATTCCTCCAAAGATTTTCATATTTCTCTATTTTTGGCTATTTCCAGCCAGTTTGTTCCAGCAATCTTTTTTATATCGGTTCATAAAGATCTTTTATATAATGCACTTTCTTTAGCGCGGAGTATAAATTAAGATGTATTCAGAAGATAATTTTATACTCTATAAACGTCAAAATCAAAACATTTGATGATTTATAAGAAGCGAGGTAGATTCAGTGGTTGAAATGGTGACAGACATATGAATTTCTATCTCTATCTCTCTCTTACACACACACACACACACACACACACGCAAAAGAACACACACATACATACACAAGTCAATGAATTGAATTATTATGCACTAATTGGAACCTTTATTTTATTTCCTCATTTATCGCTAGTATAGAATATATAATATAATATATATTCATCCCTATTATTGTTAATTAACAATAACTCGGCCATGCATACATCCCACAGTAACTCTTTTTTATCAAGGTTTGTTGATCGGTTGCTATGGAGTGTTTACCTGTTGTTATGGCAACCAACAAAAATAATATTTCAACTCTATGCGGTCCAGTTTTATGTAACACCCTGTAACGTTGATTTCTCATGACCCGAGGCAATCGCGGCAGAGAACATGCCCCCGACAATAAAAACAAGACAACAATTGAGCATTTCTATTAAACAAATTCGTGAATACGTAATGCGATGCGATGTTTAATATTAATATTTATAGGATTGGCGGGCGATTTGAATAGATCTCAGATATCGCTAGTTAGCGAGTGTGAACGCGCCGATCCTATCTCAATTTGTTTTGTCAAGATTCGCTGCCAGCAATTAGCTTATCGATCTTGTTATTTTCGCGTAGTATATTTCATTGGACCCCCACACATTTATAGTTCTTCATTAATCTTAGATGATAAAATGTGATTCGGAAAGTGATAGTATATCAATATATCCGGCTATTGGATCTCCATTTTTCTTATCTTTTTGTTGAAGGCAATTAGTTATAGCTATTATGCCAGTGTCAAGTAAAATGGAATAAGATCAGATCTCTTAAAATGTCTAACTAGCTTGTCACGTTACGTCTTGATAAAAAGGTGGGTATTCTACCAAAACCTTCTACGGACTTTTTTAGTCAACTTAAAAAGTCATGATACATGCATTTATTTTATATCACTTTACTTATACGCTTCAATTGAACTATAATATATTATATAATACGCCACCACAATTAAACAATATAACTGATAATAATATAAGATTATGAAGATGAAATAAAAACACAACGTCACTGATGTAAGTTGACGGGAAAAATTATATCTATATTTAAATACAAAAACTAATGTTAGTAGACAACACGTTTTGATCTAAAATACGTATGACATTTGATACGAAAATTGGGTCAGATATTTAAAAAAAATATAATATTTAAAAGAGAATTTGCTTACCTAGGTCATGTTATGAGACATGACAGGTAAAAGTTGCTGCAACTGATAATTATGGGGAAAAGTCACGGTAATAGACAAGTGGTCGGAGAAGGAAGTCTCGGCTTCGTAATATCAGGGAGTAGACCGGGATAGCGAGTGCTGATAAACTGCCACACCTCCGAAGAAGATGGAGAGTTGTGCTGAATTGGCTGCCAACTTTCGCATGAATGGGCTAGCTCGCTCAGGTAAGTACCGCATTCCCGCAGAAAATCGACGATCGACGTTCCGGATGTTATTCTTTTTGTATAGATTTTTGTACAAAGGTGAGTTTAATACCAAAAGACGTTCTCTACTTGTTGAACTTTGGGTTAATAGGAAAAATGTTGTATAGGTACAAAAAAAAAATATTTAATTAATATTTTACATTAATCTAAATTACGGAATCACACAAAATAACCCATAATATAGTGAGTTTATGTATAAAATAATATGCCTAATAAAAATTAACAACATAAGTCTACCTACCGTATTCTTAATCTGTATTTATGTTCATTCATGACATCAAAACTTTAATATCTAAAGGTTAAAGATGTTAAACTAATTCGCGTCTGGCCGGTTGAGTTATTTGGGTCCAGTTATCAAAACTGGTATTTAATATCTGACACAGTAATTTTTTTAAACGTACGACAAGATAAAATACTTTAGACGTTATTAAAAAAAAATCTTAGGTATGGACAAAAAGTCATTCGATTAATAAGACAATCCAATTTATTAATAATATCTAATTCGAAAGGAATGTCGGTGACTTTAGCCCTCTGACGGATTTGTTCATTCCAACTACAACATTGTTGAGTTGTACAACATTGTTCAATACAACGTCACTGTTTTAAGTTGTCGGGAAAAGTCCTATTTGGACTCTTATTCAAAAAATTCCGGACTACTATCCGACAAATTCAATAATCCGACCTTGTACTGCAAAACATTTGTCGGATTACTGCGGGTTCACTGTATTAAAAAAAATATTCAAGGTTGAGATATATAAGTTTGAATTATTTTAAAAAATAAGTTCATTGTTAAACCTCTAATGGAAAATAGATCTTTAATAATACTGTAGTGTAACATTGATAAATGTATCACTCATGTAATAAAACTTTTTATTTGACTATAATGAAACCTTTTATATTATATTACATCTTTTTAAATTTATAATTTTTAAATAATTCGACTTATTAGTTCGACTGACATCTTTCTATAGACATGTCACCTGTCCGGCATAACAAATTGAGATTATATACATATTGAGATATAAAATATAAAGTGAAAAGTGAAATTCATTAATATAAAATGTAATAGTAGAATATTATTAAAGTATATAATTAATATAAAATGTGCAATGAATCATTAATAAATCAATTTCATTTGGAAGAGTTTAATTACATCGAAAGATAAAACCCACTAAAGATTCCGTGTGTCGCCATAAGCAGTACAGCCTGCACGTTGTAATAAATACTAAAATACACAAATATTAAGGTTAATACTGCAATATGTTTTATAAAGCTCTAAACTTATAGAGAAATGATTATCATCAAATATAATATATTCCATATTTAAACATAATATTTAATAAAATTATCATAAATCACAATAAATTTGCGCGCAATAAAATTAATAGCTATAATTAAAGTTGAACATTGTCATCACTTGGGATACCATAGCTATTATTTGCTTTGTGACCATAGACTAAAAAATAAGTATATTTAATTGACCATAGATATAAATTTATCTGTACGTATAAGTTGTCAGTACTTTATAATCTACATTTCAATTAAAGAAATTACTTTCACAACAACATCTACTAGATAGATATAATAAATTTTCGCACTGAAAAATAATTATGGATAAAGTTGAAAGCTGTCATAAAGTTATCTGATCATTGCGTAGAATTAAAAAAAATAGCTAGACAAACAAATACCCAAAAGTTTTTTTCCCGCCAACTTACATCAGTGACGTTGTGTTTTTATTTTATTTTCATAATCTTATATTAGTAACAGTCATATTGTTTAATTGTGGTGGCGTATTATATAATATCGTTCAATTAGGGTTATAAGTGAAGTGATATAAAATAAATTCGTGTAACTTTTTAAGTTTTTAAGACTTTTTAAGTTGTCTGAAAAAGTGCATAGGTTTAGGTAAAATAGCCATAATTGTATCAAGATGTAACGTAACAAGAAAACTAGTTAGATATTTGATATTATTATATTTTACTTGAGACTGGCATAATAGTTATAACTAATTGCTATCAAAGAATACAAATAAAATTACAAAGTTGACAGCAGTCATAATATCGTCTGACTATTGCATAGATTTAAAAAAATAGCTAAACACACAAATGCCCAAAAGGTAGATCGAATTATAGCAGTGACACTATTTAGTACATTTTTATCATTATTATAAGATATGTTTTACATTTCTAGTAATGTATTATTCTATATAATTCGATTATGGTGAGGATAATGAGTGTGTCGTGACTGTTTACTCCAAAAATCTGTAGCAAATTCTAATAGAAAGAACACTATTTTAATGATGGTACATTAACTTGACAAGCTGACCAGTAAATTATTAAAGATATTTGTTATTATTGTACTTGATATTAGCATATTATTTATGCAATCCATTTATGTACGTTCCGACGCTGGTTACTTGCTCTGCCCATCCCTTGCCCTCCCCATATCTGGAGAAATGGATTTTAAACCATCACGCTTGCCGATGATAGATTGGTGTGACATCTAGATTCAAGGCAATGACCTTTTTTGGGTTGTTTTAGTTGAAGTGGATTGCTGTTGGCCGAATATACTTACGGAGATGAAGCCCAATGCAACTTGTGAAATACGAGATTTTATTTTAAGCAATATGTGACAATATAGATATTGTTAGAACTCTGAGACGTATAAGATAAGAATCCTTTTGTTATTTTTAACTAGCTGACCCGGCAAACTTGTACCGCCTCAGAATCAATAAATAAAAAAGCTGAACGATAATTGCAAAATGTTTCAACTTAAGTAAAAAAATGTGGTCAAAATTTTAAAGTAACAAAAAGATATCGTAATCAATAAAAAAACCAAAATTCAAAATCAAAGATATGAAAAAAAATCTTCACTTTTGAATTTAATTTGATTTCTGAACGACTTTTAAATTTAATTTATTTCTGAACGACGGGACGAACATCAAAAATTTGACAGGTAGGCATAGTTTCTAAGGGAAAACGAAATTGTTGCTTTTACTACATTCCTAATATTTTTATCATATTTACTCACCTTTTAAACCTTCCCTGGATATCCAAAAAATAATTCAAAACCAAAATTAGCCAAATCGGTCCAGCCGTTCTCGAGTTTTAGCGAGACTAACGAACAGCAATTGATTTTTATATATATAAGATATTCAATTTTTAATTCAACTGATTTAATATGTGTTTCCATGCAACGCCAAACGGGTTTGTACTGCCCGTGAATGATCCATGGCAACCGAGACAAGTAAACACACCATAAAAACAACATTCATTGATCCTACGCAATGTTGGCGATTTACAATGAAACTTGTTTACAATTGATATTTTTTTGTTATCAGCTTCAACATGTTTTAATACGAAATCATGATCTTTTGCATAATTAAAACAAAACACTTGATCTATATTCCCTTGCTTTTAAATATACAAGAACAGGTAGGCATCAGAGGCATCGTGCTTAATTGGTTCAAAACATATTTGCCGGGTCGCAAACAAACTGTTGCACTACGTGGATATGGTGAAAAGTCAAATGAGCTGTCAAATTCGGTGTACAGCAAGGTACCAATGCTGTTCGTCATCTATCTCAATAGCTTATGTGGACTAAAAATTAATAATGTTAATATTATTGCGTCCATG
Organism: Baronia brevicornis; assembly: GCA_031353405.1. Taxonomy (NCBI): domain Eukaryota; kingdom Metazoa; phylum Arthropoda; class Insecta; order Lepidoptera; family Papilionidae; genus Baronia; species Baronia brevicornis. Next base: position 225,752 of record JASFAT010002046.1, read on the forward strand.
GATGATAAGCTTTTTTTACGCAAAAACATGATTTTGTTGAAGAACTGACAACACTCGTGGAGATAATGTCTCAGCAAATAAAGCTTTTGATTGCAAAGGCCATTAGTGAACGAAGAACTGTAATAAAAAAATATTTTATTTGCCCGAATAAAAAACAAAATAGCTTTATATTAAACTTACCTATACATAAAATCTTATCGTTAGTATATGTATATATATATATATATATATATATATATATATATATATATATATATATATATATATATATATATATATATATATATATATATCTTTAGTATATTTATATATAATCTTATCCCTGGCAAAGGGATTGCCTTATGGAGTCAGTCGTTACTTTGCGGAAATCCATCACTATATGGACAGTCAAAAGTTTTACTTTGCTAAGATCCGCGACAAGCAAAACAATAACAGAAAATTAATAATGTGCGTTTTTCTACTGGATGAAGTGGATTTATTTGGAACTTAAACCAAAAACTTACCGAAAATCGGTCATCAACTTTCCATCCACCAACCACTATACACAACACCAAACACAAACTACCACTTTTCCACCTTGTAAACGACACGTGTTTCGCCCCAACACGAAGCATCTTCAGGTATAGTACACTCTACGGAAGGCAACCAAAAAAGTTAGCCAAGTAAAAGTTTTGACTGTCCACATAGTGATGGATTTCCGCAAAGTAACGCCCGGCCTCCATTAATCATCTTAAAATAGACTTATATTAAAGTTACCTATACATAAAATCTTATAATTCAATATATTTATATATAATCTTATCCTAGGCAAAGGAAGTGGTTCAGCTTTTGCTACCAGGAGAAGGAATTCTCCTGTATCGCTGATTTTCAGCCACTCCCTTACCTCAAGATGGTCAAACTCCCGCATAGTTTAGGAAATTAGTAGGCTTGCGAGCGTGCGTACGTGTTTGTTTGTGCGTCTGTGTGTGCGTGCTTGCGTGTGTGTGAGTTATTGTTTAAAAGGTAGGATATAATTTTCGTCACTTATCCCTTACAATTTTGGAATATAATGCATAATAACTGCTCAGCTGATGTATGATTTATGTGACAAGCGCTAACCCTAACGTTAAAAAATATTAAAACACACGAGTCGGACAATGTGCATTGGAGCTGAGCTGGCTCCCTGCACAGGCTCGGCGTAACGACAAAAGGAAGGATATGCGTACGTGCCTGACAAAGCCGCGGACGATATTATCCGACGGTTTTTACATCGGCCGTATTAGGAGTGACGCCGGGTCTCAGGACGTGTTCAGACTCCGTACTCCGTAAGAGCACGCTTGTTTATCGAGTTTTATTTATCAGTGAAGATATACTATCTGCGGAGATCTTGTTAAAGATCCATAGCTTCTAGCTCATTCATTAACGATCACTCAATCAATCTTAAAATTATCAATACATTCACATACTTGGTAAGACTTTTTTTTTTCAAAAATTAAAAACTCCATGAATGAATTCCATGATCGTACGCCTATTCTTTGGCACAGTAATGTTAATTTTAAGGTATTCCGAAACTGTACGTAGTACTCTAGTTTTAGCTTAGTTTTATTTTAATTGTTACTTTTGATGTTGGTTGTATTGTGCCTTGAATAAGCCAGTTTTCTATCTATCTATCTATCTATTTGTAATACCTATAGTGTTGCAGAATTCAATGAGCGGCGTTGATTGCTTTCCATCAGGCGATACGTTCACTATTTTGCCTCCTTATTCCATAAAAATAATTTCTTTATCTCCTTTCTTTGATTTTCAAGCGAAACTTTTGTGATTCTGCTAAATTAAATAAATAGGGTCACATTGTCGACTGTGTCTTTACAAAAACAGGCGCGCAAAATAGGCGTATGTTGACGTCGAATCGGAGAAATCAGCTCCGTTCTACCGTATACCTCACAATAAGGATAATGTTTAAATTACTAACGATACTCAGAAGATGTTCAAATGAATCGGACAATAACAAGCAGATGATAATGATCTTTTGTTTTAATATTGCAAAATGCTCGTCATATCCCTGCAGAATAAAACCACTCGAACATACCCGAGACTGTGGCGTGACAAACAAAAATATAAACCTGAAACCGTCATCTTGCACAACGCAATCAGCGTCTCGTTTATTTCTAAACGCTACAGACAAATCCTTCTGTCACACGTGACGACACAAATATCATCTGCAGTTAGCCTCAACTCTCTGTCCCTCGTGTCAAGGTACACATTTGACTGATTGAAGCGTGTGAGTCGATTTTGTTTGTGAGTAAGATCCGATTAGAAGCGATACGATAATACACGGAGCCGATTCGTCGACAATGGTAGGTGGTGTATCTCGGCCAGCATCTCGGTCGACAATGTTCCGTAAATACTGAGCTTTATTGTGTTGGGCCCGAGATGGAATCGCCGTGACGAGATTAGGTGAGGTGAGAGGGCTTTAGTTCGACACATGATTCCACCGTCTATTTTGAGAACATCACAAGTTTTGATAACGATTGTCACCAAGGTCAGGGGTGAGCGACGCTTGACTCGAAATTTAGGGATACAGAGGATGTTAAATGCTTAAGGCGTTCCACGTCAGAAACCACTTGATATACTGCCTACTCATTGTTATCAAATATTAACACAAATATAATAATCACGGACACCCGAACTTCTGTGGGAAAATTTAATTTATAGGATAGTTTTTAATATTTTATTACATCTACAGAGAGTTCTTTACACCTAAGCGCCATCGTGGGAGCGGCTCGCTATGTGCGTAATGACGTAATAGCGAGGAACCTCAGGGTGGAGAGCATCCAAGAGTTTGTGGTCCGGTTGGTTCGGAAGATGTTCGACCGAGCCGACAATGGACCACACCCACACCTAAATAATTTTGCTTCCCATTCACGCTCGCCCACCTGGGGTACGTCCGCACCCACGCGAAATCCTCCTGCGGCGGACCCAACGTAGGAAAAAGTTTAGCCATATCTCGACGACGCGAAGTCGTTAAAGGACGCCCATGCCGCTAGGAACAGCGGCACCTAGGACCAGTGGGCGGTTGCCCCATTGATTTGCTGCACGAGCAGTGGGGTTCATCCCCAAGGCTCGATCCCACACCTCTGCGCGGGGTGTGGACGTCCCCGATTGATTGATTGATTTACACCTAAGCGGTCAGTGAAATAAGAAGATTATGAATTAATTTATCGAATTATTTTAATTTTATATCAATCAGCTATCTCCAGCGTATTTCCGAACCGATACGACATTGGAACCATCAAAAAACAAAGCTACACATCGCGTATAAGACGGCAACGTTCCTGCAATGCCTATGGCACTGCAGCTGATGCGTATGGGTGGCGTTGATTGTTTTCCATGAGGTGATATGTCTGCTCGTTTGCCTTCCTATCCCATATAAAAAACTGGGCATTGATAACCTAGAATTTTTAACAACTAATTTATATGTATAGGTATTGAAAACTCGTGAGTTTGAGTGTCGAGTTTTGACATTCGCTTCGAAAGTAAACAAATCACATAATACGCGGAAATCAACAACACCTGTCACTCGGAAGTTTGATATGTAGGTACATGAAAGGTCACTCCAAAGCAAGGTCACGACCCCCGTCCAAAATCTAGATAACGCAGACGCTTGTCCCAAACCGTGGGAGGTTGCGAGACAATGCCTTTTGTAATAACAACCATAAATTCCCCCACGTAATTGTGGTAATTAAAAGTTTTACTAGCAGCGTGGTTCTATCGCTGACACTAGAGACGCGACAGTTTGATTCTTTGATAATTGCTTAGTTATCGGTAAGTATTAAAGTCCCGTTTCTTGCTAACGGATCCAGCTTATCATATTTGCATTGTTCTGCCGCTATCGTTTGAAATAGACAAATCTGTTTGTTGTTTGACCTATGAATCAAATAGGGCCATATGTTTTATATCGATTTGTGACAAAAGATGGAGTCGTGATAAAAGTTGACTGAGGGATGTTTAGATTGTTTGAGTTATAGTGAGGATGGATGAAAGACGACTGATAAAAGAAAATTATTTTGCTAATATGGTTAGAAGGGTCGGTAGAGGCAAATGAAGGAGAACGGGAGAACATACCATGACCAAATTGCTGAAGTTCTCAAGAAAGGCCGGGTCAAAAGTAGGAAAGGAGGCCCAACACCCCCCCCCCCCCTCTCACTCCCATTCCTACTTCCATAATGTCACTTTTCTTAGAGGTCGGCAACGCTTCTACTATGGGCGTATACGTATGTACGTATGTGACACAGAGATACCTAGTATGACTGTAAAGCGTTTTTTAATTAATATTTTCTTGAATAAACTGTTATACTAACGATCTGTTAAGGCCATAGAATGTATTAAAGAAGGAAGAAGCACAAGGCTGCAAGAAAAACTTAGAAAAAAACGTTTCCTTTATATTTCCAGCGATAGTTATCACATGCGTCACTCATTTGAATGTCAAAGGCGCTTGATATTAAATTATTCTATTCTATATAGATAACAAAAATACTACTTTAGAAGTAATAGTTCATAGTAATAGGATAGTAGTAATATTATTCATATTATCATCATCATCAATAGCGTGCCACAGTCCATTGCTGGACATATGCCTCACCCAAGCCAACTAGCCCGATCTTCGGTTTCACGCGTCCAGTCCCTGCCAGCCGCCCTGTGCAGATCGTCTCACCATCTAGCCGCGGGCGTCCCACGCTAGGTTTGCCAAGACGCGGTCTCCACTCCAGCACTCGTCTGCTCCAGCGATTTTTGGATCACCCACAAACGTGACCAGCCCATTGCCACTTCAGTTTGTTAATTCGAAAGACTATGTCCATTTTGACATTCCAAATCGTATCTACCAGAGAAACTCCGAGTGACTCTCTGAGTGATTCTAAACTTCTGAAGCAGACGGACTGTCATTGTCCACGTTTCGGCAGCGTAAGAGAGTATAGGTAGGACACACTGATCGAAGACTTTTGTGTTAAGGCTCTGCGGTATGGGCGACGAGAAGACCTAAGGAAGTTTTCTAAATGCTACCCAGCTCCATTACGATGGGAACCTGTAGCAGCAGACCGGACAATTTGGAGGCAACCAATAAACGCACATCAGTGAATATATATATATATATATATATATATATATATATATATATATATATATATATATATATATATATATATATATATATATATATATATATATATATAATGAGAACAGTTTCAAACACAAAATTTTTCACATAACTAGTACATACTTGCGCATGCCACGTGGGATAAATGCCGGTATTTCGTGTTAATTATTTCTACAATTGTAACTATAATCCGTCTAATTAATGGAAATAAACACAAACGTTTTTTAATTAAATTAGTCTCTCGTATGCAGTTGTTGTTTATCTTCAAATAGTGAAATATCGCGTCGAGTTATCTCGTCGTCATATCGTTGTTGCTATTGTTTGGACTTCACAGTTTCCCACGTGGTGTGTTCCGTAGTAATGACCTCACGCGAGCCGTGCCGCTGTGACGTCCACGCTACCAACCAGATCATCAAAACGATCATCAAACACCCGACAATACTTTAACGCTTTGAGTTTTGTAGTAGAAATAGAACAAAAGAGAGAAAACAATAAATAAATTAAATTAAAACAATAAATTAATTTAAAAAAAATTAATTAATTAATGATGACGACGTGGTTCGCCACCCGTCACGTCCTGATTCTCATGAGGGCGAGAAGCGACCAATGGACAGCCGTTTCGCTGCGGTAAATGGTAGCGAATGGAGTTCGGTGGTCTCTGCCAACCCCTGCGGGGGATAGACGTGAATATATAATATTAATAATTTTAAGTGAGTGAAATTGTTTCAACGCGTACATGTATGTATGTGGTTTTGTCCTTGCGCATGTCACCGTAAGTACTGAGTACGCGGCACTGACGTATTGGAAGACGGCTTGCCAAGGTGTTTCCTCAATACGCCGGTATTACGAGGCCCAGCCGGCCACGGCAGGAAGCCACCGGTGATTCGTGGCCGTTGATATCCAAGCCTTCCTTGTTCTGATAAGCCGCTTGTTTCAAGCGTTGTGTAGTTTTCCTCCACTGTACACACACCAACAGTATATCAAGGAAATGTTCGCGCGATGGATTTATCTATACCTGTTTTAATGGTGGAGTCAGTTGATTTATATTTCCTAATAGATTTATTATTTCTTAACTTTCAAACCATTATAAATATCGAAGATATGTCATATATTTTATAGTCTTATATTTACTTTTCATTAGTGGATGGGAAGACAAACAAGCAGGCGTTATTAAGTAAGTGTAGAGTTGTAGTAGAGCCACGCTGCAAACGAAGACTTTGTCAAGAATGGCATAATATTTGTCTGTAGCATGAGTGGGCCTGCTCGCCCGGGGAAGTACCACACTCCAGCAGAAAACCGGCGTCTGAGTAGTTAGTTTAGCTTCCGCGCTTCGTCCAGTAAACAATTGAGTTCCAGAGGCCAAACCCCCTCCCCTTCTTTCTTTTCATATCTCTCCCTCCTTCCCTCTCCCTTCCTTCTTTACCATAACGACACTTTCCTTAAAGGTTCTGCAATATCTGTGGCGCTGTGGATGTCTATGGGCGGCGTTGATTGCTTTACATCAGTTGACAAGCTTGCTCGTTCACTTTAATATTCCATTAAAATAACAATGATGACGTAATTTAAAGTGAGAGAGAAACTAGAAGTCTTTTGAGAAGGGTTTGCTGGAAGAAAACTCAATTTTGAGTTAAGCTCGCCCTTGTACATCTTCTTTCCTTTTAATTCTTGTATTTCCTGTTTTGTGTACAATAAAGTATTAAAAAATAAATAAGTCTTATCAGTTGCATCATCGATCATTAAGTAAATGTATACCCTCATACATACATATGTATGATGGGAAATAAATTTCCATTTCAACTGCGAATAATATCACATTGAATTCATTTAAATGTATAAATATTCCATTTACGTTTTTTCCCGACATATATAAATGTTATGTAATATATTTGAATAAGGCTTAGAAGTGACTAAGGCCTATCGACTTCGTTGGCTGGGCCACGTTGAGATGAGGGAAGATAGCGCAGTCCAGAGAGCGTATGTGGATCGCCCAACTTTCTTGTCATTTACTGGCCCGAGAAAATAACTAACGAAGACCTTTTGAGGCGCTTCAACGAAATCCCCATCAGCTTGAAGATCAAGCGTCGTAAGTGGAGCTGAATCGGCCACACCATCCGCCGGGAGCCCAATCATATCCTTAAGCAAGCCCTAAATTGGAACCTCCAAGGCAAGAGGAAGCGTTGCCGCCCCAGACATGGTGACGTACGGTGATAGCAGAAGCTGAGTGATAGCAGGTAGCATTCGAATGACCTGGAGCAAAATACAGCGCGTAGCTCAAGATAGAACGCGACGGCGGAGCACTGTGGACGCCCTCTACATACTGCATAGGAAAATAAAAAATTAGTTTCAATATCAATATCAGCCTGCAGCAGTCCACTGCTGGACATAGGCCTCAACCAAGGCGCGCCAACTAGCCCCATCTTCGGCTACACGCATCCAGTCTCTGCCAGCCGCCTTGCGCAGATCGTCGTTCCATCTAGCAGGAGGGCGTCCCACACTACGTTTACCGAGTCGCGGTCTCCACTCCAGCACTCGTCTACTCCAACGATTGTCGGTTCTCTGACAAACGTGTCCAGCCCATTGCCACTTCAGTCTGCTAACTCGAAGAGCTATGTCGGTGACTCTGGTTCTCCGGCGAATTTCTTCATTCCGAATTCTGTCCACCAGAGAAACCGCGAGCTCTCTCCATAGCCCTCTGAGCGACTTTGAGCTTGACGAGGAGACGGACTGTCAGTGAAAAATTAGTTTACTACTAAAATAAAATCACCACTATATGCTACGGCAAATAACCTACAATATGAAATATCGAAATCTGTTTCTGTAAAGCTACGCCCTTTTATAGGTTAAATATTTATTAAATGATATTATAAAAGTATACATCTCTCATGGGTAGAATGGGCTGTTTTCGGATATATTTTACTCATCATAAGCCCTGTCCACCCTTTGCTCCAAAGCGTTAATGCCCGCCAAAGCTATGAAATGCGATCAAAATTAAATAGGGCGTTATCAGTAATCCTTTGCCCATCAATCGTCGGTGGTGTTGCCGTGGAATACAATGGTGTTGCCCTCTTTCAGAGCTTCCACCCCACGATACAAAGCGACGGCCACGTCGTGGTAAGTAGAATGTTATGGATGAGGTATTAGGGCATGTCAATACCACGCCATTTTTTATTTTTGCAAAGGAATAATCTATATTTATATAAAAATACTTGATCTCCTATCAGTTAAGGCTTTAAAGAAATCCATATCAAGTATTGCGTGAAATTTTTAAGGATGTTAATATCCCTATAACAATAACATACGATGACGAACATTTAATCAGAGAATAACAGATTCTGTGTTGAAGTCCGTTTAAAACTGGTTTTTATAAAAAAAAATTAAAATTTTTCCGAACAGATACGACATTGGAACAAGCCTATATATTATATATCTTAAGGTCTACCTATGGGCGGCGTTGATTGCTTTCCATCTGGCGACATACTTGTTCGTTTTACCCCCTATCCAATAAAAACGCCTTGTATAGATCTATCTCCAACTCTTTTATTAACTCTCTAATGACTTTTATATGTGAACTCACCATTCCAATAATAATATGCCTCTCTCTAATAGAAAAATTTTAAAACTCTATTTAAAAATCTTAATTTTGATATTGATAGTATGTTACGTAATTGACTAGAATAGAAAAACTTTATTACAACTAACTTTATATTTATACTATATAACTTTATAATAAACTAACTTTATTAAAACTTGAATACAATAACTATTAATTATTAATTTATTTTTACAATAAAAATAAATTAAAACGTAAATAATATTACATTATACAATTAACAAAATAAAATAGTTTTTGCTCAGCACATGCCAGGCGTTCTATTGGAGCACCTGGCGCTGGTTTTCAGCGAGAACCAACGTGGTCAGATCGCGAACCATACAACCCAATATTCATGATACTCCTCCCCATTGCGCGTTGACAGGTTTTTTTAACAGCCCATATATGTGCAAGTGCTGAGCACGGGCCTCTCTATTTCTGGAGGAACGGACGTTGACCCACCACGCTTGTCCAATGTGGATTGTTGGGGTTACCAGACTCGGAATGAGTATTTGTAATCCATACATATATTTATTCAAATGCGGGGATCGAACCCGCGACCGTTGAATCCGCAGGCGGAGGGCCCCGTTTTGGTTGGTCGTGACAGGTTTTTCTTTTATTATTATGTAGCAGACTTTAGATGTTCTTAAATAAACATGACTAAAGGCATGTAATATTTAGCTAACACGACGCCAGCACTTGTCGCGATGACTCACTTTCCACGTGCCGTACTCTATGATTCATCATCATACATCTTGACAGCCAGTAGGTACCTATAACCGGTATGAGGTGCATAACTTATTAATATGTGTACTTAAAATTAACAATCGTATGGTGACACTTTATTTTATTTATTTATTTATCCTAACTATATTGGACGACCGATTGGCTGAGTGGCGGGGCCCTCCGCCCGCGCCATTGATCGCGGTTTCGATTCCCGCATCGGCATAAATATATGTATGGATTTATAAATATTTATTCCGCGTCTGGTAGCCCCCCAAATCCGCATTTCCTTTCCTGCCCTTTCCTTTCTTCTCTATCCTTTCCCTTCGTCTCCGCCAATCCACGGTCTGCCGTGCCAATGGATGCGTGACTAAGGGCGAGCTTAGTCGCAAGCATGCCAACCGTCCCGGGATCGGGCTCCCCGGGTACTTTGGTGCCTTACCTCAGCATGCAGGGATCTGCTGGGGCTGACCTCCAACCTCCCTTGCGGCTCATGGGATTCACTAAAGCGAATTTAATATATCTAATTTGATGTTAAAATTGAAAATGATGTCGACGTGGTTCGCCACCCGTCACGTCCTGGTTCTCACGAAGGCGAGAAGCGACCAATGTCTGTCTGTTGTCTGTGGTCTCTGCCTGCGGGGATAGGCGTGAATATATAAAAGAAATAAAAATAATATTATATTATATTTATTTATTTATCTCAAATGTCGAAAAGTTGCTTGCCTGAGTCATATCATGAGACATGACATGTACAAGTTGCTGCAACTGATCAAATTGGGAAAAATCGCGGCCAAAAGACAAGTTGGTCGAAAAAGAAAGTCTTGGCTGCGTAATATCAGAGAGTGGATCGGGATAGCGAGTGTTCCAGAACTGCTGACTCTCGCGAAGGACGAGGAGAGTTGTGCTGAATTGGCTGCCAACCTTCGCAAGTCGGAAAGGCACTTTTAGAAGAAGAAGATTTATCTTAACAGATTTTTTATGTAGTAGATTTGTCCTGAAAAGATTTTTTTATTACAATATAAAACATAAAAGGAATTTCGGATTTTTTGAAATATCCATAAAGTATGATCTTGTTGCAGTCTATGGGCAACGTCAGATGACACGCTTGCTCGTTCACCTTCTTATCCCATAAAAAGGGAAGGAAAGCAGAGAATCAAGTATTTGTCCTAAGGGAAAGCAAGCACTGCTTATCGACATCTACAACATCATAGGTACTACAAATGCGTTGCCGGCCTTTGAGATAAGAGTAAATTTGTTTTTTGAAGGATTCAATGTCGAATCGGTTCAGAAATACCTCTGTAGGTAGCTGGTTCCATAGATTATATTGTGGTGCGTTGAGTGAAGTTTCGGGAAAAACGCACGGTAAAAAATGTTGTATTAACAAACATCTACTTATTTTCCAGCATCCGGTTCGACGCCCGTCCATTCTCAACCCTTGAGCCAGGGACCCTCGTGAGCCGCGAATAATACGAAGCGTTGATGTTGTGCGCGCGAGATCCAGCCCTGTCACAACAATGATCGATCAGCCCGCCGTAACCCAGCTCTATCTTATATAGGAGCAACTCGATAACGCGAAGGATGTACGTAGCAGTCACGTCATTTAGAATTAAATTATATTTTCTTTTAGAAATAATACAGAAATCTCTTAGGTAAATTAGTTTTATATAGGCTTTTTGTAAATTTTCCAAAGTATCATTTGGCGCAACAGTGATTTGGAGTACCACATTTTAATAAACATTTACTACGTTCAAATATCTATCATCATTATCATCGAATAATCCATATAGTCCACTGCTGGACAGTTAATTATCTCAAAATTTAGAGGTGTTACTATAATACCCACTGTGTTTATATTTTTTAGACTCATTGACATCTAAAAAAAAAATTGAGGAAAAAGGAAAGATTTTTTTTTATGGGATAGGGAGGCATTTTATGCGCAGGCACATAAAACTGAAAAACGACAACAACTCTCCACCTCCCAACCACAATGTACACGACACATGTTTCGCCTCAACACTAGGCATCATCAGGGATAGTAGACTCTACCGAAGACAACCGTTAAGTCAAGTAAGTATTTAGTTAAAAAGTGACAGTTTTTGAACATGTAGTTTAATTATATATTTTGTAAGACTATTAAGTTTGATCTACATATTACTTCATTGTAAAAAATATATAAAAAGGGGATACCTACGGAGTTTCTTTCGCAGTTTCTTCTCCGCCCAGAGTAACCTCATTACGAAAGGGTGGTAAAAGCTTGATTGTTAGCAGGCTGACGTTTGACAAATTTCTTATATCGAAACTAAAGAATTTGGATTTGAACCTGGGAGGGCGTGTGGCGATAGACATCAGCCGATCTATAATGGCAATACGTTACGACTTTTTATAGTATGATCGATCATGCTGAGAAATTTGGAACAAAATCATTGTTATATTATTTATTTTTTATATCCACTCTACAGTTTTTTTTAAACATGTATTGAGACATATAATGTATCTTATTAAAAAATATTTATTTACTTAAGAGCATACCAAAGAAAACGGATGGGATGCTTAGATGGTTTGGGTACGTATAGAGGATGGATGTACGGCGACTGATAAAACAATTTTACGTTGCAGACGTGAATGGAATGGTCGTCACCAAATTGTAAAAGTTCTCAAGAATGGCTAGGTCCAAAGTACCTACCCTTAACCGGCGAACTTGTATAAAGAGAGTGATGAGTGTGGATGGAGCAAAGAAAGTGTGTCGAGATCGTAGCAGATGGAGGTCTGTGGTCTCTGCCTATTCCTAAGGGGAACAGGCGTGATCAATTAATTGATAGATAATTATTAATTGATAGATAATTATTAATTGATAGATATGATTAATTAATTGATAGATATGATTAATTAATTGATAGATAAATTGGGAAGTTGTAATTCGCTAGCCGCCGCCTTTTATTTGGAAAGTTTATCCAACAAATATGTTGGAAAGGAACGAGGTAATAAATCAGTGTTTAGATATGTTTCGGAATGAACAAATCCGCCAGAGAACTAAAGTCACCGACATAGCCTTTCGAATTAGCAACCCAAGTGGCAATGGGCTGGTCACGTCTGTCGGAGATCCGACGATCGTTGGAGCAGACGAGTGCTGGAGTGGAGACCGCGTCTCTGTAAACGTAGTGTGGGACGCCCCCCGGCTAGATGGTGCGACGATCTGCGCAGGGCGGCTGGCAGAAACTGAATGCGTGTAGCCGAAGATCGGGCTAGGTGGCGCTCCATGGGGGAGGCCTATGTCCAGCAGTGGACTGCCGCAGGCTGCTGATGATGATGATGATGAATAAATCAGTGTTACATTAAATTCACTAAAGACTGTAATCGCAGTTAGATGAAATTCTATAACTTTAATATTATTATCTATTAGATGACATCAAAAGTGAGAAGAGTGAAAAACATTTTTTTTTGAAATTTAAAATTTTTACAATTAGGTTGATAATATAGCTACCAATTGGAATATTTTATCATCAGAATAATGTCTATTGTTTAGTTAATAAATAAATAAATAAATTGGTGTCATTGTGATTCGCTAGCCGCCGCCCTTTTTTGGAAAGTTTATCCAACAAATATGTTGGAATGGAATGAGGTAATAAATCAGTGTCAAATCAAATTCACTAATGAATGTAGTCGCAGTCAGTGGACAGATACAAGTGTCGCACAACACCTGCTGGTTGGAGCGGCCGCGGGGCAACTAGGCCGTGGACTATCTCGCTGATCTGTGTCTCGCCGGCAACAATCTCGTCTCCGGTGGTTGGCCAAGGTCGGCCTTTGGAAAGGTTGCTCTGGTTCTAACATGCCTGACAATTATAAAGTGTACGCTATATTTAGGTTTCGATTGAAATTCTTTTTTTTATGAGACGACAAGTACCGCTTAATTTAGTAGTGAGAGGTTGTAAAAATATAATATACAGGGTGTCCGGTGCGAGAATTAGGTTTTCAAATATAACTACAACTTTCAAAAAAAAATTCAATTCAATCATATGAGACATGTCCACGAAAGACCAGCAATGTGTTTCTCATTATCCCAATCCACTACCTGATATTAAAAGGACAATAAGTTGATAGTGATAAATTTTCCACTTCCAGGATGAAGAATATAAGTAATAGAGGTGTAAATGTTAGCAGCACTATATAAGGATGACAATAAACATCCCGATGCTATAAACTTGGTGTTTACTATCCCTAGGCTCGGGGAACGGTGTTCGACGCACAAATCACGGGATCGCTATTAAGATATGACATCACATATCTGTCGGCCATCTGAAATAAACTGAGAAACTCACGTACAGTTATGTTGTTAATTTTATTAATTTGTAGACGATTAGTTGAGTCAAGCGTTATCTGAGTGAATCGATATCGATCCAATGCTGTGTCATTTTTGTCGAAATTTCTTTCCGCACAACACTAGCCTTTGGAATCAGATATCGCCAGGGGGGTTTCCAGAACCGATATGACATTGGGTCCTTTAAACAACAGGCCTACACATGCCTTAAAGGCCGGCTTCGCTTCGCGTAATACCTATCCGGATGTCTATGGGCTACGTTGATTGCTTTCCATGAGACGATACACTTGTTCGTTTGCCCTCCAATCCCTCCAATAATAGAATTCAAGAGACAGGCGTATGCGTTCGCAAAAGGCCAGCAACGCATCTGAGACCCCTACGGGAAACAGGCGTGACGATATGTATGTATGTATGTTAATACTCAACTTAACTAATTTGGTTAAAAAGAAATTACTCATTAGCACATGAGAATATCTATAATAGTATAATATATCATTACAAAAAAAATATAATAATACAATTTCAATTATTTTTTAGGAAATTTAAGATTAACTAATAACTATATATGGAAAGTCAAATGTTTTTTTTTTACTTAGATAACAGATTGATCCGCGACAAGCAAAACAATAACAGAAAATTAATAATGTGTGTTTTTCTGTTGGATTAAGTGGATTTACTTGGAACCTAAACCAAAAACTAAGTAACAACTAAACTTGGCTAAGTAAAACTTTTGACTTTCCATATAGTGATGGATTTCCGCAAAGTAACACCTGACTCCATTAATAATAATAACATATAAACACTTTAAAACATCGATTTTAAATGTTTCGATTCGAATCTAAAAGGCGCGGATGGAGCCACATTCCTGGACAGCTTTGCGTCGCTGCCAAGGCGACCAACAAACGACACAATAAACATTCATCTTAACTTCAACACAACCGCATAAACCAACACTAGACAAATTGTATCTAGCTAATTATTAACAGCACAATCAAGGCAAGGAAACAAATAAGGAGATAGGCGTGACGATATGTATGTATGTATGTATTAAGTGGCCTATTTGTTGGTGTTGCAATGAACAGCGCAACTGTGGAATTATCTATAGGATGTCTGCTGTCAGAATGAGATTATTAACTACATCGATGCAAAAAGCGAAAACGCTGTAAATCACACATGTCAAAAAAAAATATTGTATAACCGCGTCGGAAAAAATACTGCATCGAATGATCTGAGTAATGTAAAGTAAAAATTAATAAATGTAGTCTTATTTTATATTTTATGAAATGTTGTGTTGGCGACGCATGATTCGAATACTATGGATAGCATTTCGCACTTATGTGTCTATCCTTAAATAACTTGGAATGAAAGACCGTCTGTCAACGATATGTCAGGACGTATTCTCAGGACGCGTATCCTCAGGACACATTATCCGCTGCCAAGATGAATATTTGGAGAAATTGATCGTATATACAAATGTGGAGGGGAAAAGATCCAGGAGTAGTATACCGTGCCTGCCGTACTGCTACGGCGACATCCGGGATCTTTTGGGGATTTCTTATCTCTCTATAAAATTCTTCAAAATGATATTAATTTATTCTTGCGTTTCATTGTACATTTATATCTTAATTATACTTTAATCAATAATGTATATTATCAATAATAATAAAGTATATATATATATATATATATATATATATATATATATATATATATATATATATATATATATATATATATATATATATATATATATATATATATATATATATATATATATATATATTACTAACTAATATTATAAATGCGAAAGTTTGTGAGTATGGATGTAAGTTTGTTACTCTTTTACTAAAAAACTACTGGACGGATTTGGATGAAACTTTACAGTAATATGGGTTCATACATCGAAATAACATATAGGCTACAATTTGTAATGTTTTTATGTAATTTTGGTCATTTAAATATAATTTTTATGTAATTTTATTATTAAGTAAAATAAATATATTTATTTAAAATGATCTGTCACGAAACTTAATGTGGCAGAACAAATTGCGCCACGCGAGCGAAGGCGCGGGCAAAAGCTAGTATATTATAATTTAAATGTTTTGTGCCGGACGGGTGACATGTCTATCCAAAAGACGTCAGTCGAACTAATATTTTGGTTTTAATAGATAACAATTTATTTCTTTTTCATTTTAAATTTGAATATTACGAAAGTAGAAAAATGTAATATAATATAAAAAGATTTTAATGCATTAGTGATACATTTATGAATGTATATCCTACAGTAGATCTCCGATGAGATGGTCTGACCAAATGCGGCAGAATAAGATCTCCAGTTTCGTGGAAGAGGTACGACTGGCTGTCGACCGTCATAAATGGAAGAGCCTAACGAACCGCTAGGTAAAGTCTGGTGATCACGATCTCCAGATATGAAGGATCGACCAGAGAGAGAGAGAGAACGTATTGTATCGAAATTTAAGTGAGAATTACTTATGTTCTGAAATACTAATCGCTGTTGTACAAAACATTAAGTAAAGCTTGTAAAACATTGTTATCCATTGCAAATGAGCGTGTTTATGAATAAATTTGCTGCATTCTATATCTTTATAAGCGGCTTTAAGAATCGCATCGTCTGATAGACATCAACGAGATAACTAGCTGATTATAAAATATTTTTGTTTTAATACCTCTTTTTTTATAACATAAGTAATTAAACCCTATTTAAGTACTTAATACAGTTTCGCAACAAAAGTGAGAAGTTAGTCAAATTAAAACTTAGCACCAAAGCCAAAAACTCTATCAAAATTTCTCAAAAAATTGTATCGGATCACTCAATGCTGTACAACAATTTCTGTTGATCGTGGAGCTGTGAGACTGTGATAATATTTTTTGCTGATCCATATATTTAATGAATTTTTTGACATTTTTTTCATTTACAGCGTTTAATTACAATTGTCATATATTACATGTAATATATAAATTACAATTATGTCATATATAAATTACAATTATCGTATATATACATAATAAGTGTCGTCCGGGCTCACGTACTAAATAATAATAACTAGTAGTGTAGATATCGCCGGGCGACACTTGTGTATGTCGACTGTTGTTGTCGCTGTCTTAGGGATGTTACCTTCACTCGTCTATCGACTTATCCGTAACAAAAAACGGATAACGGAGCAGTCGCTGTGTGCGTAATAATACCTTTCATTATTATTTATCGACATATCCCTAACATACAGATAAAAATACAAATGGATAACAAACAACGAATACACAGAGCATTTTGATCAACCACCGCTTTATTTTTTTTATGGGATAGTAAGGTAAACGCAGACGTGTAACATCCGCAGTGGCTTAGGCAGTGCAGAAGCGTTGCCGGCCTTTATGGAAAGTGTCATTATGGGAGGGGGGAGGGGGGGGGGTGTTGGGCCAGCCACTCAGTCAACCGCTCAGCGAACAAAGCGCGGTAGCCAAGCTACCACTCAGACGCCGATTTTCTGCGGGAGTGTGGCATTTCCCCGGGCGAGCCGGCCCATTCATACTACAGACGAATAATTCTTGACAAAGTATTCGTCCGCAGCGTGGCTCTTAATAAACATAAAGATATTCTCTGCCAGTCATATTAGGCAGAAAAGAGAATGAATATTCATAATTTACGGCTCCTACCTTTCATTATTACATTTCAATCGTGTTAAATCTTGATGTGTAAAATAATTTGAAATAATCCAAGATTATAGTACAGTTAGAGCGCCGAAAGGAGGACGTTTTGAGAAATTTAATGTGAGTACGCCGACGCAAGAGGCGTGTAAAATGTTAGATTCGGATGGTGAACATGTGGGTCGTACGGTCGAATCTCGCCTGAGCGCATTGATCATAAAGACAAAATTTAGTTTTAAATGATTATTATAAGATATATTACTATATATAAGATATATTATACATAAATACCATATGTATATATAAATAACGCCTGACTCCATTAATTATGTTTTTTTAGAAATTAAATTTAAAACAGAAGTCTCTTAGGTAAATTAATTTTATAGAGTTTTTATGTATATATAATATACCGAAGTATCATTTCGCGCAACAGTGATTTGGAGTCCCACATTTCAATGAACATTACTACCTTCAAATATCTATCATCGATTGATCCGTACAGACCAGTGCTGGACAGTTAATACATACATATCGTCACGACTGTTCCTCGTAGAGGTAGGCAGAGACTACAGATCTCCGTCCGTTACGATCTCTCCACACTATTCTTTGCCACATCCACACTCATCATTCTCTTCGTAGAAGCTCGCCGGTTAAGCACTTTTGACCTGGCCTTTCATTAGAACTTCAGCAATTTGGTCAAGGTATGTTCTCCCTAAAGACCCTTCCATCCACATCCGCAACGTAAATTTCTTTTATCGGTCATCTTCAAGTCGTCGAAAGAAACCGATTGATAGAATCGGTCTGAGTTCCGGAGGCCCAAAACCCTCCCCGTCCCACTCCCCCTCCCCCCACTCCTCCTCCAATTCCCACTCCCACTTCCATAGTTTCACTTTCCTTTAAGGTCGGCAACACTGCCTATGGCGTTGCGGATGTCTATGGGCGGCGTTGGTTGCTTTCCATCCCGTGACACGCCTGCTCGTTTGCCTTCCTATGCCATAAAAAAAAGAATCAAGCATTACCTTGCCACAATCCATTACAAAGATGAACATTCAAACTTACTTTGCTGAGATCGGCAAACACAAATCAGAAAAATTATATTGTGTCAGCGAAGAAATGTATAGTAAAACAAATCTAATTATTCCTTATAAACGGTCGCTATTAATTATAGTGAAGTGCTGAAGGATTTGCTGAATTAGATATACTTACTGTGATAATATCTTCATTTCGACTGTACCTATTATTACACTATTGATGTTATCAAGTCTTTTTTTGGAAGCGGCAGGCAAACGAGCAAGCGGGTCACGTGGTGTTTTTTTTTATGGGATAGGAGGGCAAACGAGCAAGCGTGTCGCCTGATAGAAAGCAATCAACGCTGCCCATGGACAACCGCGACACCACAGGAGTCGCGGAAGCGTTGCCAGCCTTTTAGGTATGTATAGGCTTGTTTTTTGAAGGTGCCAATGTCGTAACGGTTCGGAAAGACCGCCGAGGGCAGCTGATTCCACAAACTGGTGGTGTGTGGAAAGAAGTTACGAGAGAAACGCACCGTAGTAGATCGCCACTCATCCAGTTGTTGGGGATGTAATTTTTCTTTACGGCGAGTACAAACAATTCCTCGGGGCACTCCCCATGATAGAAGCGGTAAAAAATGCTGAGAGATGAGACGTCTCTCCGCAGCGCTAGAGAATCAAGCCGAGAAAAATTGGTAAAAGATCACTGCCACCCATAAACATCCGCAACGCTGAAGGCGTCGGAGATACGTTGCCAGCCTTTAGCGGACACATAAGCTTTTTTCTTGAATGCCCCTATGTCGTAATCGCGTGGAAACACTGCAGGTTCCACATTTGTACAGTTCGTGGCAGAAAAGTGTGACTTAATCACACGGTGGTAGACGGCCAGCCACCCTGATAGTGGGGATGGAACCTATTTTTGTGGCGGATAGTGCGATGGTAGAATTTGGCGGCTTGGGGGAGATAAACAACTTCCCTGAGCGTTCACCGAAATAAATTCGATATAGTACGTAAAGAGAGCGACAGGCAAGCGAAAAGGAATTTGGACCAAACCTGTGAAAAAATTGTTTTTAGTCGCACGTCTGTTTCTACTCAATGATACATCAATACGTTTCATAGTGTTGTCCGGCAATCAAGAGCTCGCCATTAGCGATCATCGCTCGCCGGCTAATGGAGCGTTTAGGCCCCAATTGGAAACGAACGCGATAATTGTTGGCAACACTCGGGATTACTAGCACCGCGCGCCGCTTTCTAAAAACCGACGTTTGGGGTTAGCGATTTTTAAGTGAAAAAGGGTACGCAAAAGAGCGGGTCGAATTCATATTCTTTATTCATTTTTCAGAGATCTGAAATTTGGAGGAATCGAGGGAAGTATGCCGAGATTGTAGCAGATTGAGATATATGGTCTCTGCCTACCCCTACGGGAGACAGGCGTGACGATATGTATGTATGTATTATGTATTCTATTTCCCACACTTCTTTTGTTAAGTTTTGCTAGATTTCCTTTTTTAATTATGTGGTTCCTTTTTGGATAAAAGCTTCCTTCATTTTTAACCATTTCTCTTTGTCTAGAGTTAGATTCATCCAGTTTTTATTTATGTTCCTACAATGTCATCTGCAGAGATCTGACATTGTATGTGACACCTGTTACTCGTTCTGTTTTATTTTCAATATTTCCAGGATTTCCATTATTTTGTCTCATTTTGTTTTTTGATGGTGGTTTTGCGTGGTGGTCTATTTATCCCTCGGTGAACGACCGGATTCGGAAAATTTTATTCATTTATTTGTCATTCATATCATTAGTAACACTATATAAACAGGATTTTCTGTATGTTAATAAAATAGGGTTCTATATCTTATTCTAATTTGAATACTAACATTTATTATTGTATGATATATAGTATTACATCATACACACATTCTCACAGGCCATTTCAATTTAAGTCTTTTTTATGGGATAGGATAGTAAACGAGCAGGTGTATAATCTGATGGAAAGAAATCAACGCAGCTTACAGACATCCGCAGTGCCATAGGTAGTGCAGACGAGTTGCAAGCGTTTAAGAAAAGTAAAGTAAAATTAAGGTACCAATGTCGTATAGATTCGGAAACCCCTGAAGGTAGCGGTTCCATAAGATAGTGGTGCTTGGAAATAAGTTTCTATAAAAACGAGCCGTACTGGATCGCGACACAATCCCGAAAATATCCTTGGATCACCCTCCACGATGAAGTCGATAAAAGATGCTAAGAGTTGAGATATCCTGAAGCAGTGCTAAAAAATTGAGCAGTACGGTACTCTTGGTCATCGACAGTAATGATACTATAAACACATTACACTTGCGAATGGAAATAAAAAGAAAAATCCGCTGTCGCTTATCAAAATGTGCTTACTCTTAGACGTCTGCCGTGGTTTAGTGTGGACAATTATCGAAGTTTTTATTATCGACGATTGAAATACATCACTGGTTCTTCTTCTTACGGAATATCGATTGCTGCACTTCTATATATATATTATTCTTATCTTCTCCTTATTAGGTCACTCTTGGCAGAGTAATCGTGTCGCCAGTCTCACGATGCGCGTTCAATTCTCTCCGTTCATGGTCTTTTTTGGGCATTTATGGATTAAAGTGTGAGTGACGGACTTTATAAACTCGTTCCCTTCTTTATCCCTCGAACTCCTTTCCCACGAGCCTTTCCATCGGTTCCTCATTTCAAATGACATGATCGAAAATTTTGCATATGCGTATCTGAACAGTCGACGATAGCCTTTCCTTAATTTTAAAATGGAGATTTTGGTGTTGTGTGTTTGTTCGGTAACCGATTCAAGAGATGCGGAGCAGGTGGTGCTAGCAACACATTTCCAAGGCACCTATTTCTTTCGGCCATAAGAAGGCACCGATAAAAATTTAAGCAATAAATTCGCATTGAACGCCTCCTCGCCGAATATGTGAGGCGTTTCAATTTGACCACCGGCCGACCGTAAACAGTCGCGTTCGAGCTTCAAAATTCAATTGCGGGGAGAGCCTCCTTTGTCCTCCATACGTCCATCAACGTCGCCGAGTTGGCCAACTTCGCCATATACGACGACGCCTTTTGAAAACAATCCTTTGCGGGGCGTGACGTCACCGCCCCTGGCATTGTCGCCAGGACGGGCAGGATAAGGCCTGGTGAGGTCATTCACTCGGCCATCGAAGACGTGATTGATTGCCACTACGTGCCCGCGGCTCGGCGTCACACGGTTTCCTACTTGGCAACGGACGAGGGCGACATGTCGTCGCCCGGCGCGTCCTCCTTTTACATTGTGGTGATACGCCATGTAATCTTCTATGAGTAAGGGTTATGCTTTTGTATCTTATCTACTTGTTAGATTGATCTTTTTTCTTTTTATTTGGGATTAAAAAGAGTAGCACAATCTATAGGGAGGTCAGTGTCAGTAAATGAGTAATATAATTTTTTTTTAGTTACTTTCTACTTTTATGTCCTGCTAAATATTTTATATAAAAGTATTTTTTTTTCTCGCATATGAAACTAAAATAAATCAATTAAATTTCAAACTAAAAAAATCAGTTTTTTTAATATTTTCTAATAATGTAGCATCTGCTATAAGTTTTAAAAAAGTGTATTTGAACTTAAATGAATAAATAAAAAGTATTCCATTAAAGATTGAAAATTTGAACGAGATATATAAAAATTTAAAAATATTAAAAGAAAATTTTATATGTTGTTACTAATATTTTATATGTAATTATAAACAATTGTATTTGAGAGACTTGATCAATTGAATAATTTTTTTTTACACAAAAGATTAAATTAATTTATCCAAATATACAAATTAATAGTTATTACAGTCCTCACAATGATTTGTATTCTATCTATCTATTTTTTATTACATAATATCATATATTATTCTTATATGACCGTCTGTTATAGGCTTTGAATATGTCAGTAAACAGTCAAATATATAAATTTTTATAATACAAAAAGATATTAATATTGTATATTACGTATTCATTCGTACATATTTTAATTTTTCTTCACAATGGAATACAATGATTATATAAAAATATATTTGCATATAAAGTATGATACTGGTTCATTTTAAAAACAAACAAACACAAGCTTTAGATGAAGATAAATCTTCGGTGGTAAAAAACTGCGATGGTCATTTCAATTAGGTATCTTTAGTTGATATAACATCGAGCGGGCATCGGTCGGTCATGTCTTAATTAAGCTAATTACCTCCAAAATGGCGGCGTTAAAAAATTACCATAGACAATGAGTCTATGTTACGTCTGTAAGTCAATCTCAAATCGATTATTATAAATTACTCGATAATCATTTATATTAATCGACAAAATATAGGGACCGCTGATATGAAAAGAAGAAAAAGCAGGATATAAATTTAGGAATAATTACCATCAGTGGCGAAGCGTGTATCATCGCTGGAAATAAGTAAGAATTGACATAATAATGTAATAGAACACGCTAGGGCTCGCTGACTCCATTGGCTGGGCCACGTTGAGAGGATGGGGGAGGTGCTCGCAGTCAAGAGATAGATATGGGAGAGCGTATATGGGTCGTCCAACTGGACGACGCCCTGATGAGCGCCCCAGGTACCGCTGGTGAGACATGGTGGAGGATGACTTGCATAACCTTCAAATCTACAATTGGCAGGAGGTGGCGCAGGACATGGCATGGTGGCGTAAGGTCTGTTCGGACGCTTACACTTCTATCCAAGATCCATTTTGGGACGCTGTGCTAACAAAGTTAGTTTTATTTAAATTGACTTAATTTGATTTTTTTTTATATTACTTGTTACTTTGAAAATAAAACTATAAAAAAAATATCTGCTCAGTAAACGCTTCTGGGGTCGACCAGGCGTTGCCACCTTAGCGGAGTCTACGGAAGTGTTAGTTACTTAAGCGATGTCGATTTAGAAATCTCGCGGTCGGACCGTGGAATCGATACGAAGTTTAGAAAAATGATCGCCGCGCACCCGGGGGCCAGAGGTCAACCGGTGGCCGGCGTCGATAGCTTTGCGAAAGCCATCGACGATACTCGCAATCATCAATTATATCGATTTATTTTATCGACGAACGCCTCTATAATTAACGGTTTGTTACATAAACACGCTTTTAACTTGGTGATGTATGGAACAGGGAAAACCGGACGTTGGAACTTGTTTCCTAACGTTT
The DNA here is from genome assembly GCA_031353405.1 of Baronia brevicornis. Taxonomy (NCBI): domain Eukaryota; kingdom Metazoa; phylum Arthropoda; class Insecta; order Lepidoptera; family Papilionidae; genus Baronia; species Baronia brevicornis. The sequence goes on from JASFAT010002046.1 coordinate 249,382, forward strand.
ACAGTTATGTATTATATGTATATCCAGTTAATACAATGACATCATGACATCACTGTCGTACTTTCTCCGTTCGATTATTTTGTTTTTTTTTTATAGTATACGAAATATAACTGATAATAATTAGATTATCAAAATGAAATAAAAACACAACGCCACTAATGTCAGTTGGCGAGAAATGTCCTATATATTATTTATTAATTCTTTAATTAAACTTGTGTGTATATGTTTAACAAAACCATATACGGTATTAAGCGTCAACCACACGTTCTCGTACACTCTTAGAGCACAACCTCTCTTGACATTATACGAACGCTCTTTTGTGTTACGCTACCATTCAACAATGACTCCCCTCGCCCTGTCGAATGGGAGTGAAATAGCGCGTCCGCGGGGCATTGTGTAGGGCAAGCGCGGGCCAGGTTATGCTGGTCTTTTCAGGTGGAACACAATGCGAGCTGAGACAATGACATCGATGAATATGCATGGTGGCATCGCGCCGGTGCAATTTGGCCGGAACCGTCTTGTAATGACAATGTGACAAAAATAACACGTCTGTCGCGCCTTAACACACTAGCGTCTTCGCACGCGACCGTGTTGTTCTCATAGCCGATTCGGCTACGAACGTGCGTACGTCTTGTACGAATTACCAAATGAGATAATCACTTGGATAAAAGATAATAAATATGGAAGAAATAAATAAAGAAGACTCGCTTGGATTAAAGGTACTCCATACAAATATCCAAATACAAAACACGAACGTATGGGGTGTTTTAAAATACAAACTGCTCTGCTTAACAGACAACTTGCTGCAGAATATATATAACGTGTTTTATATATATACTCTATTTTAAACGATAACTCATACACACACACATGTGGCTGGAAGGAGATTAAATAACTCCTCATAACATTCGATATAGACCTACGCAGAGAGATATATATTATCTTCTATATTATCCAAAGATATATATTATCTTTGGGCACAGATAATAAATCGAGGCTATCGGTAATTTTGCAGTCGCTAAGGATACGGTACGCTGTCCGTTGGATGTTATCAACCGGAAGTAGCTGGTACTTGGAAGCTTCAGCCCAGAGATGAGAGCAATATTCCATATGAGAAGGCATTTGTTCTTGCTATTTATTTCTAGTTTCTATACTAAGAGTTTGAGTGAGGAATTTCTATCCGCTAGTGCAAACACGGCCTACGATGTTGGGACTGTCGACAACGCGACGCTGCGAGGTGATATAACCGTGCGTGTTCATGCGCACGCGCACGCGCGTCATGCGCAGTATAATTCGCATTCGTTAGCGCATTCATATATACCATTATTGTCTCAACTAGCCAGCTATTCACTCCAACGTCACTGCTGGATAACTAAAGTGAGTAATAACACAGCGAATAATATGAAATACTAGTGATGACTCAAAATACTAGTGATGGAAGGGTCGGCAGAGGAAGACCACGAAAAAGATACTTTGACCAAATTGCTGGACTTTTTAAGAACGGCCAGGTTAAGAGTACCCCCAACCGGCGGGCTTACATGAGGAGAATAACAAGTGTGGAGGAAGCAAAGGAAGTATGCCGAGATCGTAGCAGATGGAGATCTGTGGTGTCTGCCTACTCCTACGGGAGACAGGCGTGAGGATATGTATGTGTGATGACGTAAAAGCATACTCGGCGGCGAATTGCTTTGCCACCCGTCACGTCCTAATTCCCACGTTGCGAATGCCGTTTTGCTACGATAAATATGAGAAGCAGGAAGGATCAAGGATGGCTGAGTGTGGAGGAGACAAGGAAGGTGTGCTGGGATCGTAACGGATGGAAATCTGTGGTCTCTGCCTTCCCCTACGGTCTTTATGAAAAGGACTAAAATCGATTACCATACAAAAAAGTACACTTCGTGATAATTATCTTATTATATATTATGAAATAAGAGATAACTTGAAGTTAGTTACCTTCGCGCAAACTACTTACTTCCTACCTATCTAAATATAAATTACTTTTCAAGGTGTTGAGTGCAAACGAAACTCAAACTTAAACAAAGGTGAGCCGTAAGCTTTATCGAGTAAGCGACAAGTAACGACATCTGTTGATTTAATAACGAAACAATTGGGGCAACTTGATCGATAAAGTAAGTAGAAGTGTAAGGGTGTTCTGTGTTTCTTTTTGGAGAGGAAAGCAAACGAGCAGGGGTGTCACTTGATGGAAATCATTCAACGCCGCCCATAGACGCAGAAGCTTCTAGGCGGAAGATTGCATTAGCGTTGGTGACCTTTAAGAAATGTGTAGGTTTGTTTTTTGGAGGTTACAATGTTTTATTGATTTGGCAACATCGTACTGGATAGCCATTCATCCAGATAATGGGGATAAAACTTTAATGTAATATTTTTTAAATATTTGTATTTTGAGCATTTTACTGTTGCGTTTTGTGCGGTCAGGGCTTGGTTCTGGAAGTTGAATTTCTTTTTCATTCCTTTATTCCCTTCCTATTACTTCCTTCTTTCCCTCCAATTATTCACATTCTTGCCTTAAAATAGGCGACGAATCTTCAGTTTTTTTAGTCCAGCGGATGTCCATGGGCAACGCTGATTGCCTACCATCAGGCCCGTTTGCTTGTTTGCCCATCTATTCCATACAGATGTATATTCAATAACTACTCAAATCTTCCGTAGAGTCCATTACACCTAAGGATGCTTCATGATGAGTTGAAACGCCTGTCGTGTATGTTTTTGAAGAGTGATGTTGGGTCTATTTTTTAATTGTTCATATATGTCCCACTGCTGAGCATGGGCTTCTCCATCCTGGAGGAATGGAGTTAACCCACCACGCTTGTCCAATGCGGATTGGCGAGGTTACCAGACACGGAATGAAAATTTGTAATCCATACTCCGCGGACGCTCGCCATTTGGGTCTATTTGGTTCCTTTAAACATAATATAATTTCTTAAATTAATCTGCGGATTCTATCTCGGTAATATAGTTATCAACTACATTAATTATTGCTGTAGTAGGTAGATTAACAAATATAGACATACGCATTCCTACCTTTACTATATTAACAATATAATAAATCAGTTTATACTCAGCTGTCTTAGATGTATATGTTTTATTTAATAAACACATATACACAATGTGGTGTCAGGTGTGAATATAATCAGAATTTGTAGTAATTTATTTTTCTTAAATGTGATTGTGACATTATTGGTAAGAAATACGTCGTAAGAGTGGTGATATTAGTAAATAAAATCAAGCTATTATTTCCGATATCAAGACATCTGCCCTATTACAAGGCAAAATCAACAACAACAACAACAATAAAAAAAAAAGAAATTAATCGTCAATTGTCAATATCGGGGCGGCTAACACGTCGACTGCTTTGCAATGCAAATCGTGTCGAATTCCACCAACGTCACACACAAAACAGTCGACGGTAACCCCACAACCGGGTTACCAACATTAACATATAAATAACGACTGATTCTTACCTATTGACGGTATTAAACGATTCTTATTTATGGCACGGTGAAATTAGCATATTTTTGTCATTGAAGTTTGTTACTATTGCTCGCTGTTTAACTGCTACCAGGTGCTGGAAGTTTTTTTTTATGGGATAGGAAGGCAAACGAGCAGGCGTGTCACCCATAGACATCCGCAGCGCCATAGGCAGTGCGGAAGCGTTGCCGACCTTTGAAGAAAAGAGTCATTATGGGACTGGGAAAGGGAAGGGGGAGGGTGTTTGGTCTCCGGAACTCAGGTCGCTCACCGTACGAAGTGCGGTAGCTAAGCTACCACTCGGACGCCGGTTTTATGCGGGATTGTGATACTTCCCCGGGCGAGCCGGCCCATTCATGAACAGACATATATTATGCCATTCTTGACAAAGTATTCATCTGCTGCGTGACTCTACCACTATATTAATTATATAAGTTGAATGTAATGCTGGTTAAACAGCACGTAAGCCAATCCGTGAAGTGCGTTGCTCTGATTTCCCACTATTTATTGAATTGGCAACACATGGTTTCTAAAGTATGTCCTTAGGTGGCAGAAATTAGGCGTTAAAACAAATAAATAATAAAAAAAAACTACATAAGATATGAATTAAATGCAGTAGCTTTTGCGAAGAAGAAAAGCATAGGTTTTATTTCGCTACGATCTCCAATCGCCACGATTCCGGTATACCTTCCTTGCTTCCTCCACACTCATCCATCCGTCCCCTCACATTCATCGTAGCGAAACGGCTCTTCGTTAACTCGTTCTCGGCTTTGTGGGAATCAGGACGGGTGACGAACCACGTCGCCGTCATTTTTTAACAAATTAGGTTTAGTAACATTCGTCATAGTCAATTCCACGAGCCGCAAAGGAGGATGGAAGTCAGCCCCAGCAGAGCCCCGCGTACTGAGGTTAGGCAGAATAGTACCCGGAGGAGCCCGATCCCAGGGCGGACGGCACGCTTGTGGCTAAGCTCACCCCCATCCACGCATTCATAGGCACGGCAGACTGTGGATTGGCGGAGAGGAAGGGAAAAGGATAGACAAGAAAGATTGATTTAGAGAGGATGATAGGGATATGACACTACCGCAACGGAAGATGAGGAGTGAAACGGTAGTAGCTCGGGAGGCCGGGGTCGCGTACCAGTGTACCAATACTATAACTATCGGACAGGCGGCTAGGCAACATCTTAAAATAATATAGGAATAATGCAATTTATTAAGAACAAGAAGAGGCGAATATGGTAGTTGAAGATAAATATCTGGTGCCAACAGCGGTAGCGTACGTCAGACAGCTGCGACAACCAGCGATAAACCAACAGACGGAATGACATAAATCATCGATACACAACACCCAGAGAATTAGTTAGTATTCCGATGCTAATCCGACGCGTTTGGATAAAAACTCATCGATCGGAACCAATGAGCGACGATTTGAATAATTTACAAATAAATCATTGACTGCACGCATCACGCTAACGGCGGCGGTGCGCAGATATATAAATGGTTTGGACGGGGGCACGGTGTCATCCAAGTCACATTTTTTAGCTGGTGATGCACCCGCCGTGGTCACACTTTCTAAAATATTAATTATTAAATGTTTCTCGCATGCCTTGCAATGTCACGTGAAAGACAAAACTGATTTATTCCATAATCGGCTCTTCTTTCTTGTCGTGTGAGTTGTTTATTTTTTTTTCACCGCTGCAATTGTAGCAGCATTTGCCTTGATAAGGTTTTAGGGTAGGTGTTAGGTTACAGTGAGCAGTTAAGTAGATGCTCCATAAATTGACTTGTGATTCCACAATCATATCCTACATATTGCGGTGCTGTATAGCTCTATTTGCTCATATCTGCAACAACCCACCTGTGTACGGAGTCTAATAAAAATTTCGTTTATTTAGGTTTCGCTTTTGGATACACAAAACATTGGCCACAAGAGCCACTTTAGGATAAAGATGTAAATAAGAGTTGGGAAGAAGAGTTTAAAAGGAGGGGAAGATGTAAGCTCTGAAGTGGTAGAGCCACGTTGCCACTCCACTCTTAGACATCCGCACTGCCTATGGCGCAGCAACAGCCTATGTCTATGGCTAACGAGCAGGCGTGTAACCTGATGGAAAGCAATCAACACCACCTATAGACTTCTGCCTATGGCACTGTGGAAGCGTTGACGACCTTTAAGGAAATTGTCATTATGGAAGTGAGAATGGGAGGGGGAGGGTGTTGGGCCTCCAGAACTCGGCCGCTCCCTGTCCGAAGCGCAGTAGATAAGCTACCACTCAGACGCCTGTTTTCTGCGGGAGTGTGGTACTTCCCCGCGCGAGCCGGCCCATTCATGCTACAGATATGCTATTCTTGACAAAAGCCTTCCGTGCACACATGATTGATATATTATATTAAAATAGGGATATATGTTATCTGTAGGAATAAATCAACATGATGACAGTACGGTTATGTCACAGTACTATTATTTCCTCGTCGAGCTGGCTCAGCGATAAATAACGTTGATTTTCAAAAAATAAAAAAATATACACATAAATTACGTCAATTTTGAAAATTATCAGTTTCTCTATCGAATGTCAAAACAAGATGTTACAGGATGTACCGTATAATTAGGTCGATACTTATACAACAGGATGTCATCCGCGTATAAAATGCCAATTAATAATAGATTGGTATCAATTCAGCTACCGTACTAATAAACTTGATGAGTAATAGTGATCTAGAAACACGCACAAAACATTATTGTCATCCGGAAAGCATAAAAATATTTCAGTATCGTCGAAAACAATAGGACGGAGACAATGGGCAGGCGCAGAAAGGGACCCGGGATTTTTTTTATAAAAAAAATTTGTTGTTTTTTGCAAAAGCTCTCCGACAACAATCATTGTACCGCTCCTTTTGCGTCCGTCTTGACTTTTTTTAATAACGGACCCTTGGATTGTTTATTTAGTCGGCGGTGCGGTGTTATAGGTAATGGGTTTTTATATTAAAAAACATATCTTGTAAAAACTCGTAACCGTAGACAAGGGAGACATAAAAACATGGGTCACCATGTTTTAACACTATTTACACAATTCGCTCTTCTTGTGTGTAAAAGCCGGCATTTATCGTCGAGAATTTCATACTTTTGAAAATAATTTTAGTGTTTTATAGTTTAACTTTTTTTATGGAAGCTAATCCTTCCAACGGGCAATTGCGTCACTTTGTGGTAAACATTCACGGCCACATGAGGACTAAGAATACTACGTATGCATTTCTTACCCTAGGGTAAAGTGAGGGTATGTGAATTATGTGACAAAAAGAAGCATTTACATATAATGAGAGGGGTAGAAGAAACAAAAACAAAGAATGGTCTTCATAAAGTACCTGTATTATTTCTAGACTCAATATATTTCAGAAAACTAGCTATTTATAAGTTTTTGTTTTAGTGGTAACTTAGTCCTTAACCCTTTAAGGGGCCACCCATAAATTACGTCACACGTTAAGCGGAGAGAGAGTAGCTCAAATATGTGTGATATCTAGTTGCAAGATAAAGATGAGTCATAAGCGTTTTGGAACCAGATATATGAATTCAAAGTGCTAAAACTTGAAAATTTCACTGTGTAACAAAGACGGAGGGAGGGACATGTCGTGAAATTCATACGACGTAATTTATGGATGGCCTGTACTTTGAGCGATACCAATATACAGCAGAGGAATCATTCGAATCACATCATAAAAATCATAAATCATATCATTATCTTATTGCTTAATATATGGTGAGTATGTTGTTATGAGCTGCTTTTCATCGGTCAACACGCTGGATCGTTTGCGTTCATATCCCATAAAAATTCCAGAGGTATTGAATAGGTCGGCATTCACTGAAACAAAATTGTAAATGACAAGCGACAACCGCAGCGGAAGACAAGGAGTGATACGGTAGCAGCTCGGAGGGCCAGGGTCGCGTACCCGTGTATCAATACACCGAACAGGCGTCTAGGCAAAGATACTCCCTGACCTAATCTCCTATAACATATATTTAATACAAATATATAACATACATCTATGTGGACAGTCAAAAGTTTTATTTAGCTAAGATCCAACAAGCAAAACAATAACAGAAAATTAATAATGTGTGTTTTCCTGCTGAATGAAGTGGATTTATTTGGAACTTAAACCAAAAACTTACCGAAAATCGGCCATCAATTCTCCACGCACCAACCACTACACAGAACACCAAACACACATTACCACTTTTCCATCTTGTAAACGACACGTGTTTCGCCCCAACACGAGGCATCTTCAGGTATAGTAGACTCTACGGAAGACAACTTCCGTAGAGTCTACCAGACCTGCTATTGCTTGTCGCGGATCTTAGCTAAGTAAAACTTTTGACTGTCCACATAGTGATGGGTTTCCGCAAAGTAACGCCTAACTCCAATAATAACATACATCTGACTAGTAGACTCTACGGAAGACATAGACTAAGACTTCCGTAGAGTCTACCATACTTGCTATTGCTTGTCGCGGATCTTAGCTAAGTAAAACTTTTGACTGTCCACATAGTGATAGATTTCCGCAAAGTAACGCCTGACTTCAATAATAACATACATCTGACATGAAAACAATGTCATATTAAAAATGTGTTCTATCAAAATCAAAGTCGGCGTTAGGAAATCAAAATTTAAATAGTGATTTATTTAAATTTTTTAAAACTTTTAAAACTTTATTTACAAATATTTAAAAATAACCTTTAAAAATATTAATATTATTAGAGTTATCAATCCATCCCTACCAATATTTTTAATTAATTATTAAATAAGGATTTTATACAGCAAAAAATAATAGCCCGAACCCATTTCAAGTTAAAGGTGGCAACATTGGTTAACGGCTTCGAGACTGTTTCCGATAACCATAAAGGAAGTAATTACATATTCTAATCCAAACCCGCTCCCGGTTCATATGTCACGGCCCACACAATGAAAAAGGAACAGCACCACATACCGTCTATCCGTAACGGTAGAAGCTTTCTTCGGGCGGCCCTGAGAAAAAAAATCAAATTTGTACAGACCTATAATCAACAAAAAAAAATCGCATACGACCTTATAATCCAAGAAATTCGAAAAATATTTTCTCACAAAAATAACCCATATCCAAACCGCGAAAAAGAACACTTTTGTATAGCACACGGCTTCCGTGTTCCTTAAATTTATGCGCGCATTTGCATAATGTGCATAGCCCCTAAATTTTATTGAATAAAAAAATAGGATGGGTAGAAGTTTTTTGCATAAATTCCTACAAAGGAAACGGGTTAAACCATTCAGGAAGTGAAACGTCGTGAATCCGCTATACTCGCGGCTCGGGAGTCGAAAATAAATCGAGTGGTTCGAATGTAAACTGTAAAACTAGCGCAACAATAAACAGATTTGGATAAACGTAATAGAGACGGTTACGTCATTCGTCAAATCGAACCCCAAACGATACACAATAAAGCAAAATGTACCTGACTATAATTTATGCGAGAATATTAAGAGAATGAACCTGCCCTTTTTGAATATTAAGTGCAACCTAACCCCTGACATTGCTGAATAGAGTTAAGATACTATTTGTAAAGGAATTATATTTAAAAAAAAAATGTGGATAACAACTGTCCCCCACGTCTGTGCGAAGGGTACAGGTATAACAATAGAAAAAAAATCGCAACGGTATCGAGCAGAAAGTACCATGTTTGTTTCCGCACGGTGCTTTATAAACTTTCGCCATACTTAATGGGGTCCCAACACTTGTCGCTTGGCGTATAATTTGGGTGTGTACGGGCCCTTTCTTATGCATATTCGGTCGGGGGTCGCCCATAGATAGTTCTTTTTTAATAGCGTATTTTTTTATTAGGGAGCGTATGCAAAGATTTATTGTTAGCTATCGGGATGTTCGTGAGAATGCTACGAGATAATCGAAATTTGCCTATAGACGCATCCACCCTAGGCAACCCTTTGGTATCAATTGTGGACTTCATGGGAAAAAGATGTGAATATTCAAACAAGGTGTCATCGTCTGAATATCGATTGGTTGGGTGTCCTTTATACGGAGCATGGGAATTGATGCAATAAAAAGGAAGAGGATGAACGGTTTTGCATAATCTATCGGTTGCGATACACTCTTTTATTGAATCCAACGGATGTTTTCGACAAAGGGTTGGAAAAAATTGTCGTTAAAAAATTAGTCCGTTACAATTTTTTACTCACTTACCGTCGGCCATTGTCCGAAAGGCGTAAAAAACGTAGCAGTACCGTGAGTATTCAAGACAAGTGCTGACAGACAAAAGAATTAGAATTCCACAATACAATGAATAAATGCAAATTTCATCTTAACTTGCTGATGATATGTCAAATTATATGCCTTTGGTAGACGCCGGCGAATTAATACATATCCATTATATTAAATCACATTCTATTAATATTTCTGGATACACATTCTATTCACCATCTGGATGAGTGGCGATCGACTACGGTGCGTTTCTCCCGTAACTTCTTACCACGCACCACCAGTTTGTGGAACCAGCTACCCTCGACGGTCTTTCCGAACCGTTACGACATTGGAACCTTCAAAAAACAAGCCTATACATACCTAAAAGGCCGGCTACGCTTCCGCGACTCCTGTGGTGTCGCGGTTGTCCATGGCGGGCGTTGATTGCTTTCCATCAGGCGACACGCTTGCTCGTTTGCCCTCCTATCCCATAAAAAAAAATATTTATATTTATAGATAGATATTTGTATTATTTATTGTACACCAAAAAAAAAGTTATACAATTATTGATTGTAATATTATTATACAAATGGCGGTCTTTTCGCTAATAGCGATTTCTTGCAGACAACTGTAGGATGGACACAATATTAAAAAGATCATTTGATGTAGGTTGGTGATACATTATATAGATACATAAAGATATACATAAGTATATACATAGATACACACACACGCACACACACATACAATTTTTATATTGTATTAGTAGGAAAAAAATTAATGAACACTTTTATTTTAAAGACATTAATTGTTCTATTACCAAAAAAATTAATTAACCCTTTGCCTCATGAAACAAGTGACGGTTATGTACACAATATGTAAATAAATACAAAAAACATCTAATAACATGTCTGATATCTACAACTGGCAGGAGTAAGCGAACGACAGGGCATGGTGGCGTAAAATCTGTTTGGAGGCCAAGATACATTTTGGGTCGCTGCGCCAACAAAGTTAGTTTTTTTTTAGTATCTGATATAAGCTTTCACTTTTTGCCAGAACACAAGTGATTCGATCCTATCATTTTTTGCCAAAACAAGAGATCACAAATTTGATACGAGTTTCTTAATTTTTGCCAAAATAAAAATTCATATGTATACATGAGTTTATCACTGTTTACCAGAACAAGATATCACATGTATAAACTAGCTTATCTAAGCTAATGTAAAGCTAAAATTAAAAGGCTGGCTCGCCGGGGAAGTACCAGACTCCCGCAGAAAACCGGCGGCTGAGTGGTCGCTTAGCTACCGCGCTTCGTCCGGTGAAAGGTTGAGTTTCGGCCGGCAACGCTTCATTTGGAACTGCTGATGGCTATCTCGTTTGCCTGTCTATATCATAAAAAAATCAGTATACCCATTTATTGACTATGGCAATTCTTCTAAGATTGATTAAAGTCTACGTCGTGCAGCAAAACTAAGTTAGACTATGTTTGCATGTTGACTTTTATAGACATATAAGACAAAACCTAATATTTTTAAAACCATTCGCAATGTTAATGCGATAAATATATACCTGGTCCATGTTGATTATTATTTGAAAATAGTTTCAAATTTGTATAGTTTTACAATAATGTTTAACCCTTTTTTATCGTGTTTGGTGTCTCATTTTTTTATCTGAAGTCGGCACTGTGCTCCAATTTCTGTCCTGACTGTTTGTGATATAAAAAAAAATCACCAAATGTGACGCAATTGGGCTATACACAAAGAGTAAGTTGGTAAAAACTCTTGTGTATGAATTAGCGTTGAAGGACTGTGATCATTACAGGATGTTGTAAAAATTACAGGTATATTTCTAAATGACTTCTAATAACGACCTAACTTAACTGACTGTTGAAAAACGTATTTTTGGTATTCAACCATGTGCTGTTTCATAAGAGTTTATTAGTGATCATCATTTTAAAGTCATTTATTTATCTTTCAAAAAAGAAGACTAGAATATTTTAATATTTTAGTCTTCTAGAATAATAGAATATTTAATTTATTAATGAATCGCTTTACACTTTTTATTAATTATATTTATATTAATGAGTTATATTTTGTATTAATGTAACCACTTTACATTTTATATTCAATATTAATTTCTTATGCCAGGAAAGGTGATATGCCCATCGAAAGACGTCAGTCGATTCAATATTGCTTTCATATAAAATAATTTATTTCTTTCTATTTTAAATTTTAAAATTACAAATATAAAAAAAGTAAAAGAATTTTACTATATTTAATTAAAAAGTTTTAATACATTAGCGATACATTTATCAATGTATCACAACAGTATGTATTACAGACAATATTGAATATATAGCATGCTATCAACTATCTGATAAACCTTTAATGGCGCGTTTTAGAACACGCTGTATAGGCGTAGAACTAATTACTCCACGGCAGCGGCTTTCACCGGCTCGTAAAGAAATCGTCAGCAAACGGTTATACGCGTTTCGAGTTTTTTGCTCCAATAAAAACGACATATTGTCCTCGCTGGACGGCCATCGAAGGGTTAAGTTATGCAAATTGGTTCATAAACTGAACGCCCGGTATGTGTACAATAACAGTTCTTCACGGGCTTTCCACGAGATGGACAGACGATTGTTGCTTTTGTTTTGCAAGGTTTACGTTTATACACAAAGGAGGAAGTACTTGTTGTATTTCATGAAGCAATATCGTACAACAAACACAATTTTTTTTATTGATATTGGCATAATAGTTTTAACTAATTGCCATCGAAGAAAAGAAATGAGTATTGTGTGTAGATCATTGGGGATCATCAAAAAAAAACCATATTGATAGATGGGACGTTCCCCGCCAATTTATATCAATGATGTTTTTATATTACTTTCATAATCTTATGTTGTCATCAGTTTTTTTTTTTATATATTCATGCCTATCCCCCGCAGGGGTTGGCAGAGACCACAGAGCTCCATCCGTTGCCATTCATCGCAGCGAAACGGCTCGTCATTGGTCGCTTTTCGCCCTCGTGAGAATCAGGACGTGACGGGTGGCGAACCACGTCGCCGTCATTTTCGACAAATTAGGTATATTATATTCGTCTTAGTGAATCCCACGAGCCGCAAGGGAGGATGGAGGTCAACCCCAGCAGAGCCCCGCATGCTGAGGTAAGGCACCATAGTACCCGGGGGAGCCCGATCCCGGGACGATCGGCATGCTTGTGATTAGGCTTGCCCCTAGCCACGCATCCATTGGCACGGCAGTCCGTGGATTGGCGGAGAGGAAGGGAAAGGATAGAGAAGAAAGGATGGGGCAGGAAAGGAAAATGTGGATTGGGGGGGTTACCAGACTCGGAATAAACATTTAAAAATCCATATAAATATTTATTCCAATGCGGGAATCGAACCCGCGACCATTGACTCCGCGGGCGGAGTGCCCCGCCACTGAGCCAATCGGTCGTCATCAGTTACATTATTTAATTGTGTGAAATTAAATAAATGCGTATATCATGATTTTTTAGGTTGACTGCAAAAGTTCATACAAGTTTTGGTAGAACTGCCAACATTTTATCAAGATGTACGTGTCGTAACAAACTGAATTTACATTTCAAAAATTTGGATATTATTTTATTTGACAGTGGCATAATAGTTATAGCTGATTGCCATCAAAGAAAAAATACACATTCTTTACTGTAATACAGTGAACTTTTCCCGCCAATTTACATCAGTGACGTTGTGTTTTTATTTCATCTTCATAATCTTATATTATTATCAGTTATATTGTTTAAATGTGGTGGCGTGTTATACAATTTAGTTCGATTAAGACTTATAAGTGAAGTGATATGAAATAGATAAATGTATCGTGAATTTTAAATTGACTGAAAAGGTCCATAGAAGGCTTTGGTAGAATAGCCACTGTTTTGTCAAGACGTAACGTGACAAGTTGACTAGACATTTCAAGAGATTTGATATTATTCTATTATATTCGACACTGGCATAATAGTTTTAACTAATTGCCATTAAAGATAAAAGAAAAAAGTACAACAATAATTAATTATAATATTATTTATATACAAAGGACGGTATTAGCATTAACCCTTTCGGCCCGAGCGGTGACTATAGTCACCCAACGCCCGACGCTCGCTCTGTACGAGCGGTGACTATGGTCACCCAACATTTGACGCTCGTTATGTACGAACGGTGACTTAGGTCACTCGCGACTCTTCATGAGCAGAATATATATGTTATCTCCATGGTAATCCATCGCAAGTATTTTGCACTTGTTTTTCGCTGCCTAATAATAAACTGACGAAATGAGCAACACTATAAGAAACATATGTGAACAGTACGCTTGTCTCGGCTCGCTCAGACGTTCGGAATATTTTCACGGTATGTGTTAAATTATAAAATCTGGATGTTTATGTGTTTCATTTATATTATTAAATTATATTTTCTATTGCATTATGTTATAATTTTTTAAGCATTTTTTTTACGAGCGACTGCACTCGCTCTGCGGAAGATAGCGTGGTATTGTGCGTCTGACGGGCGCTTGCAGTCGTTCCGCAAGTACGGACGCTTGCCGCGACTGCTCGGTCAGCGGGGACGGCGCGATGTAGAATGCGTCCGTCCCGAAAGGGTTAATAGCTAATTCTTCTAGATAACCGATATAATTGTATTATTTAATACTTTCTTACATAATATTGTATATAATAACAAATGCATCTGATATATTAATGTAGTCAGGCGTTACTTTGTGGAAATCCATCACTACGTGGACAGTCAAAAGTTTTACTTAGCTAAGATCCGCGACAAGATCCGTCTGTTCTTAAGTTCATCAAATGTAAATATTCTAGTACAAAAAAATTACCATTCCTATAAGAAGTGTATCTGATAAAATATACTTATGAGTTTCTTAAATGATATGCAATAAGAAAAATCAATTCAATAAGAAAAAAAGGTAAGAAAGATTTATTCTGCTTTATTAATTTGGGTTTTGTTATTTGGACTCCAAGGTTCGCTGACGCTTCTTTCGGCTGGTTTTCCGATCGGGTGTATGGTTATACCGCCATTGCTTGGTAGCCAGAGCCTGGTCTGTTAAATAACAGGGAGCACCCAGTATCCGCTTCGGAGCGCTGCCGAAGTGCGTGCAGGTGAGATTGACTTGGGCCGGTTAAGATGTCATTACCACCTTACTTCCTCTCCTCTGGGAGAGGGAGTAAGGAGGTAGTAATAGGTATAGTATAGTATAGTAGGTTAGTGGTGTGCATTTTTTTTTAAAAAACGCATTGCACTAGATCGCCATTCATCCAAATGTTAATAGCACATAAATAAGAAATTATATTAATACAAACGATACAATTATATAAAATGTTATTACAAGTGCATTTCCTTCAGCGAAACACAGTCGGCAATAAAGCCGGGGACATACTGCGGGCGGTACGAACGCATCCTGCGACATAGCGCCGCTGTCTCGTATACATGTCCAAATTTAATTGAATCCCCTTTAAATACGTTCTTAACGAGCCCGAGATATCGGTTCGCTACGGCATCGTGTACAATTATCTTTACGTTGTAATTGCGTTGTATTTGATCGTGTGTACCTTACCTTAGTTCGATTTCATAAAAGTATCTCATAGACTTCATAGACACCGGCTAGATGTGTTTTAGCCTACTTAGTACCTATTTTATGGGTTAGGTAGGCATAATAAATAAATAAGCAAAAATAAAAAGCCTTTTATTCCATATATACGTTACAATTTTTTTTTATATTTTCACGCATATCTCCTGTAGGGGTTGGCATTTCATCGCAGCGAAACGGCTTTCTATTGGTCGCTTCTCGCCCTCGTGAGAATCAGGACGTGACGGTGGGCAAACCACGTCGCCGTTATTTTTTCAATAAATTAGGTATATTAAATTCGTCTTGGTGAATCTCACAGCCAGAGAGCCCCAGAGCCGCAAGGGAGGATGGAGGTCAGCCCCAGCAGAGCCCTGCATGCTGAGGTAAGGCACCATAGTACCCGGGGGACCCCGATCCCGGGACGGTTACGACTAAGCTCGCCCTTAGCCATACATCCTTTGGCACGTCAGGCCGTGGATTGGCGGAGAGGAAGGGAAAGGATAGAGAAGAAAGGAAAGGGCAGGAACAGAAATGCGGATAGGGGGAGTTACCAGACTCGGAAAAAATATTTATAAATCCATATATATAATATATATTTATTCCGATGTGGGAATTGAACCCGCGACCATTGGCTCCGTCGGCGAGGGGTCGTGCCGCTGAGCCAATCGGACGTCACGTTACAATATATCAATTTTTTTTGTTTAATTTTATTTATTCTTGAACTATCACCAGGAGTTACATTGTACATTATTCTAAATAGTTATGAAAACAAATAAAATATATACTAATTAAAGACGAACACAACTTTAACAAAAAGGGAAAGCAGACAAATTAGATATTATACATAAATATTAGATAAAATACGGTGGTTGAAGTGTACCACAGTATCGTAGAGAATATTTGTGGTACTATTCAAACAACGATCGAAGCGAGGCATTGGACCCAATAACGCTCCTTTTCATTTCATTGTAAAATAAACTAAAATTGGAGCAGACGAGTGCTGGAGTGGAGACCGCGCCTTGGCAAACGTAGTGTGGGACGCCTCCCGGCTAGATGGTGCGACGATCTGAGCAGGGCGGCTGGCTGATACTGGATGCGTGAAGCCGAAGATCGGACTAAGTGGCGCTTCTTGGGGGAGGCCTATGTCCAGCAGTGGACTGCCGCGGACTTGTGATTGATTGATTGATGTACTCTTGATTACAAACATATATTATGTAAAGCTTTTTTAGTTATTAATATTAAAGCTTTTTTAATAATTAATATTATATATATTTTAATTATTTATTTATTGGCAATTAATAAGCACCTAATGGCAAGTCATCAAATCTGTACTAACGGTTTATATAAAGAGATATAAACAGATAGCCTCAACTACGCTCACAACTGATTAACAGTCTCTCAATTTTTTTTATGGGATAGAGGGGCAAACGAGCAAGCGTGTCGCCTGATGGAAAGCAATCAACGCCGCCCATAGACATTCGCAACACCATAGACATCGCAAACGTGTTGCCGGCTTTTAAAATATGAGTTTTTTAAAGGTTTCAATGTCGTATTGGTTCGAAAATACCGCTATAGGTAGCTGGTTCCACAGAGCTGGTGGGTGGAATGAAGTTTTGGAAGAAACGTCGCTCGTCGTACTGGGTCGCTGTTCATCCAGATAATGGGGAAGATGCAATGCAATAATACATACATATCGTCACGCATGTTTCCCATACGGTTGGGCAGAGACCACAGATCTCCATCCGCTACGATCTCGACACATCCTCCTCTCTGCTTCCTCCAGACTCATCCATCCTTCCTCTCAAATTCGAAGTAGCGAAACGCCTTGCCGTTAGTCGCTCCTTGCCCTCGTGGGAATAAGGACGTGACAGGTAAAGAACCACGTCGCCATAATATTTTAAATCAAATTAGGTTTATTAAAATATGCAATAATATAAAATAAAAATGAAAATGAAGTGTTATTTGTCAATGAGAGATTAATTTCTTGATATGTATAATTATTTAAAATCTTATTGGTATTCGAAAAATACAAACACATTCGTCCAATTTGTCAACCATTTACAATATTATATTCTACTTGGTTATTTTTTTACTGGAAATTAATTGTATATTTCTTGCTTGGTGCGTTTTGAAGTCATGTTAATTTAGACCAATTTGGTTTTTTATTTATGATTCATTAAAGAGATTTCTTCTCGATAAATTATCTTCATATTAGTATTAATATATCTTTTATCACCTTTTTAATCCTTTGTGTCGGGATAAGCCAAGCCTACGAAAGGATATACCCATTCAAGGAAAGGATCCTCATCACAAGCCTAGCCATGCACAATGTGGCTGCTTTTAAAATTTTGAATTTAACAATCCACTTACCTAAACCTAACTTGAATAGATGTGCGTTCAAATTTTTGTCAATAAGTCCATTCCCTGAGACTATTGTGGATACAATTTGCTGTGGAATCAACATGTACCATGGCGAAGATTTCATACGTGAGGTCAATGTATTTTATTGGATTTTTTCTGCTTTTATGAGATTCTCTTTATGTGGTCAACACTAATATCCACTTGTAATTTATAGTTTGATCCACTATCACGATATTAGTCTTATTAGTAATATTATTAAAAATAATTTGAATACTACAAAATGTTCTTTAGCTTTATTCACTATCTATTATTCGCATCCACTATCACGATATCAGGCTTATTGGCAATATTATTATTAATATTATGAAAAAAAAATTTATCATAGTAATATGCAACCATCTTTAAAGCCTAGATGAAGCGACAACAACATTCAATTGACATTTTGCGTGTAGTTCGATCCACTATCACGATATCAGGCTTATTGGCAACATTGCTATTAAGAGCATTAAAAAATTATGTTCACTAGTAAAAAAATTTCATCATAGTAGTATGGCATAATAATAAAAAAAAGATCTTTAAAGCCTAGACGTCGATCTTTAAAGAGTAGCCGAAGTCGCATATTTCTTATTGGAATGCACGCATCTGATCATTTCCGTAAATACGATATTATTAATACAAAATTATATCTCGGAGCGGCAATAAAAAGTAAAATTATTAATTAACAGCGCACCAATATAGCTTGGAATGTGTACGAGTCGAATGAACACCAAATTGTATATATGTACCTACCTATCCGGCGAAAAACACGCCAAATGACCGTGAGCGCGTATCGAAAGATCGATACATATAATCGATACTTATAAATCGAGTCTGTTATGAGACGATAAAATCGGCCGGCGATCGCCTTCGGCTACCGGGCGTCGGCCTAAGCGGCGATTACTCTGCGCTCTTCTTATTTTGTTGCCGGCAACTCGATGCGAGATTATCGATAAAATAATTAAATGGTTACTCTCGAAATCGATTCTCGAGTGTTGTTATCAAGGGACGTGTTATTTGTTCCCTTTTTCGGCTTCGCGAAATAGTTGTCGGCTCCCGGACCAGTTAGTATGCTTTTTTTTTGGGCTACCAACCATTGAACCTGCAGCCAGTAATAACTAAGACTCTGTTACACACATATCCAATTTTTTTATCTTGAAAGGCGTTCGTGCCCTTAGGCCTTTACAAATTTCGTCCAAAGGACTCTCGGAGAAGGACCTTTGGAGGGCGACTTTAAGGAGTCAGTTGCAGATCAAATACGAAACTAAACAGTTAATATTTTTTCTTATTTTTACGACGTTATTATAATAGATTTCCACACTCTCGCAGAAAACTGGCGTCTGAGTGGTAGGTTAGCTACCGCGCTTCGTTCGGTGAGCGGTTGAGTTCCAGAGGCCCACGCACTTTCCCTTAGCCCACCTTCTATAATGACACTTTCCGTAAAGGCCGGCAAAGCTTCCGCACTGCCTTTGGTAACTGCGGATGTTTATAGGTGGCTTTGATTGCTTTCCATCAGGTGACACGCCTGCCTTCTTATGCCATAAAAAAAGGTTGATACTTGTCGTATCGATGAATTCATATCCCATAGGACTTATATTAATGTAATCAAGGTTATTTATAACCGACAATATTTCCACGGGCGGCTCTTATCCCGTCATAAATTACGTGCAACACACAAATGACAACTCGAAAACATTAAGCAAGTCGTTAAATTTTACAAGCGTGAAGTTCTCAAATGAATCTTTCGTTCTTAAAGGGAAATCGACGGACGGTTCGAAAAATATTGATTATAAAAATCATATTTACCGTTTATAACGACCTAAGTGAGGCAATGGTGAATATACGTATGTATACGTTTTCGGAGTACCTTTGCCTAACCGCCTGTACGGTAGTTATGGTATTGGTACACGAGTACGCGACCCCGGCCTCCCGAGCTACTACCGTATCACTCCTCGTCTTCCGTTGCGGTAGTATCATATCTCTATCATTCTCCATTTCCCCTGCCCTTTCTTTTCTTCTCTATCATTTTCCCTTCCTCTCCGCCAATCCACGGTCTGCCGTGCCAATGGATGCGTGGCTAGGGGCGAGCTTAGTTGCAACCGTGCCGACCGTCCGGGAATAGGGCTCCCCCGGGTACTATAGTGCCTTACCTTAACACGCGGGGCTCTGCTGGGGCTGACCTCCATCCTCCCTTGCGGCTCGTGGGATTCACTATGACGAATTTTAATAAACCTAATTTGTTAAAAAATCACAGCGACGTGGTTTGCCACCCGTCACGTCCAGATTCTCACGGGGGCGAGCAGCGACTAACGGAGAGCCGTTTCGCTACGATGAATGTGAGAGGAAGGATGGATGAAAGGATGGATGAAAGGATGGATGAGTGTGGAGGAAGCAAGAAAGGAAACTGCCGAAAGTTGTTGTAGGTAACAAGGTAAGAAGAGCTGATAATAAATAACGAAATAATGCAAATAACGCTCCCCCCCCTCTCCACAGGGCAAACCAGATGGTTGTAGAAGCCACGGAAGGCCTAAACTCCGATGGCTAGATGGAGTTGAGGATGACTTAAAGGCAATCAGTGTGTCGGGCTGGAGAGAAAAAGCCAAAAATTTACTGAACCAGGCTAAGGCCCACCCGCGGCTGCAACGCCTTGATGATGATGCAAATAACGTCGCCCATAAATAACCGCAGTGCCATAGGCATTGTGGAAGCGTTGCCGGCATTTGAGAAACGCTAGGCTGGATTTTTAAAGGTTCCAATGTCGTATCGATTCGGATACACCGCTGGAGGTAGCTGTTTCCACAGGGGTAATGGTGCGTGGAAAGAAGTTTCGAAAAAAACACACCGCAATATTACTATATACTCAAAAGACACTTATTTGAGTTCAACAACAGGTTTAGTTCAAGGAAATATTATATACACTTTCTCTTCTTTACAAATAGATTACAAGTGCACGCTAAGAGCATCGATCAAATGTTTTAAAAATAAAACTATAGAACAGCCAATCGGCCCTCTCACTTTAATCTCATCACCGCACCGGTAAGAGCTTAAAATGTATTACGTAATAAAAAAAAATATTCGCCGATAACAACGATACGGGGAAGGTGATAACTGCCCGAATATTAAGAATCTCTCAATAAAAACGGGTGACACATTTCTTAATTTGGTCGAATGGAGCGAGCCGGCAGTTGGGCGCAGACATCTTAATTGTGCGCCGTGATTACTATGGACTTAGTGATTTATAATGTCTTCTAAACGTATTAGTTTCTTTGTCGGCATCGGACACTTATCGGGTGGGTTCGGTGCGGCTTCCGCTCGACTCCGTGACTTTTTGGTCGATTTCATCGAGCGCCCGTGAGTCTGTTGCGTTTTGTTTATTTACACGCGAACTGTGTGTCCTTGCTTGTGTACGAACGGGGCGTTAAGTACCGCCATCCCAAATTTTACAGCCGACGAATAGCCAATAAAATCGAATCGCATCGGCCCTTTATTATTTCTTTGCACGTGATTTGTTTTGAGATGCGATGCTATCGCGCTGTCTTCTTACATCGGCGTTCGGCTTCTTGATTGTCAGTCCGCTCTTTGAAGGATGACAAGGAGATATGTGTGAATGATATTCCAATAAAGATTTATTTAAAAATAAAGAAGACTAAAAATGTTTGAAATATAACTAAAATTTTTATTAACCGTTCCAACTGAGCCTATAATGCTTCTTTTCTGCATTGGTAGAGGCACGCTGCAGACTAATACCTTATCAAGAATGGCATATTATTTTTCTGTACCATGTTATGGGCCGGCTCGCCCGGAGAAGTACCACACTCCCGCGTTTCATCTGGTGAGCGGTTAAGTTCCGTTGGTCCAACCCTTTCCCCCTCCTCCCTCCCCCTCCCCCTCCCCTTTCCTCCCTCCCCTCCTCCCACCCCCTCCTCCTAATAATGACACTTTTTCCTTAAAAGCAAGCAGCGCTTCTGCACTGCCTATGGCACTGCGGATATCTATGGACGGCGTTGATTGCTTTCCATCAAATGACACGCCTGCTTATTTAACATAACATAACTAACAAATAAATGTGGGGGAGAAGGATAGAAAGGGACTGTCCACCATAGAACAGAGCCCTAGTTCGTCAGTCAGGTAAACAAAATTCTAAACTTGTGTAACTATATTAATGACTAACAAAATTTATTATTATTATTTTTACAACGTTTATTAACATATTCCTCTATTAATAACGATATAATTACTATAAAAATAATATTATTACTAGGGTTATTAATCCTTCGTGGCGGGATAAATCAAGTCAACAAGGGATTAAGGCAAATAACTTTCCAAGGAAAATAACTTTCTCAAGATCCTAGCTGTGCACAATATGGCCGGTTTTTTTAATGTAGAATTAAACCCACTTACCGAGCCTAACATAGAAATATTATTAAACTAATTTATGGTATTTATAACTCATGAAAAATATTCATCGACAAATATTCAATGGTTCAGTCGTCGGCCGCGGAACACTAATAAAGAGTCGGTAGCCGAGAAAAAGGATTATTTAGAAAAATAAGAGCGTGTGAGACATGCAAGTGATGAATTGACATGTTCCACAGGCCATTAGGAGCCGAGATAAGGAGCCATTTAACTCAATCCACGGTATACGCACCGCCCGCCACCGACACATTTATACAGGCTGATCCAAAAAAACTTAATTAATTTATATAAAGGTTTTTTTATTAAAAATATTTTTTAAATTTTTATGGGATAGAAAGATTATCTTTGCCTAGCCGCTTGTCCGATATTTACGGGATTGGTATACGGGTACGCGACCATAGCCTCCTAAGCTTTTACCGTATCACTCATCTTCCGTTGCGGTAGTATCATATCCCTAACATCCTTTTTAAATCCATCTTTTCTTTCCTTTTCCTTGCCTTGTAGAGGGTTCTCCTCCACGAGGTGAGAAGACATGAACGGAGAGCCTTTTCGCTACGACGAATATGAGAGGAAGGATGGTTGAAAAGATGGATGGGTGTGAAGGAAGGTGTATCGGGATCGTAGCGGATGGAAATCTGTGGTCACTGCCTTACTCTACAGGCGTGATTATATGAGTATATGTATGTAGAAAGGCAAACAAGCAGACATTTCACCTAATGAAAAGCAATCAACGTCGCCCATAGACCGCAGTGCCATTGGCATTGCAAAAGCGTTGCCGGCCGTTAGGAAATTTGTAGGCTCGTTTAAGAAATTTGTGAGTTCCAAACTTTCTATACTCCTCTGTATGAAATTTAATTATGTCAAATCTCACACTCCTCCATGCTCCCAATATGATTGTGAAAAGACGCTTATTTTTAATTTTATATTTAGTTTATATATGTATGGTTTTATATAGTATGTATTGTTATGTATATTATTAATATATTTTGTTGTTGTACACTTATTTCTATCCTCACAGCTTATTTTATTTCTCTTTCACTCCTAGGTTTGCTGGAAGAAAGCTCAATTTTGACTTAAGCTCGCTTTTGTACATCGTCTTTCCTTTTAATTCTTGTATGTCGTGTTTTATGTGTACAATAAAGTATTTAATAAATAAAATAAAATAAATCATTACAATATATCTACAGAGAACGTATTTATTGTAAGTAGAAAATGACGTATTTTGGTTTTATAAAACAATTGAATGATCTCAGTTGTTTTTTAAAAAAATGTAATTCTATTAGCAATACATTTTCCGTCATCGATGTAGATATTACAGTAGACAAATACGGTTACTATTAACGGAAAATTTACTATTTGCAACTTTCTAGGTAAAAATGTGAGCAGACATTGCTTGATTCTCTTCCTGTCCCATCAAAAAGCAATATATATATATATATATATATATATATATATATATATATATATATATATATATATATTATGAAAAATCAATTAATTAAATAAGATTATTAACCACCAATTGTGTAGGTAGATTTACAAAGACAGACTTACGAGTATGTGTCATATCTTTATTACATTAACTAACTACTGAAGGACCATTTTTTTATTTTAAAAATATCACAAATTTAGTAACACCCTGTGTGTAGGCGTATAGGCCGATAGGCGCAGTTTATGTGAGTGCTACAGCTCGCCCGGTAGCTTCGTTAATGAGAATCGGCTTCCGTCAATAAAATAACTCCAATCCGTACCTAATGTCTTGTATCACTGCCTCTGTCCCTCCCCACTTTTCCCCAACCACTGGCAACATGTTCCTTGCACGGCCATTAACAATTATTTTCGAGCCATACACATACATACATATCATCACGCCTGTTTCCTGTAGGGGTAAGCTGACACCATAGATCTCCATCTGCTACAATATCGGCATACTTTCGTGCTTCCTCCACACTCATCACTCTTTTCATGCAAGCTCGTCGGTTAATAGTACTTTTGACCTGGCCTTTCTTAAGAACTTCAGCAATTTGGTCCAGGTATGTCCTCCTCGGTCTTCACCTACTAACCCTTCCATCCGGATTCTCAACGTAAATTTCTTCTATTAGTCGTCTTTTATCCATTCTCTATATGTGCCTAAACCATCTAAGCATCCCTTCCTCAACTTTTGTCACGACAACATAGCTCTTATTACTAGCCACACACAACTATTTTTTTGTCGTTCAGAGGGCTAAGGAGAGAGCTATGCTCGGAGTTTCTCTGGTGAATAGAATTCGGAGTGAAGAAATTCGCTGGAGACTCAGAGTCACTGACATAGCTCCTCAAAGTAGCAGACTCAAGTGGCAATGAGCTGGACGTTTGCCGGAGAACCGACAACCATTGGCGCAGACGATTGCTGAAGTGGAGATCCCGTCTCGGCAAACGTAGTGTGGGACGCCCTGCTAGATGGAGCGACTATGGATGCGTGCAGCCGAAGATTTGGCTTGGTGGCGTGCCTTGGGTGAGGCCTATGTCCAGTACTGGATTTCCGAGGGCCAATATTGATATTAATTACTAATGGGGTTAGTGTAAAACATGCCTCTCTTATTAGATCTAGTAAGTTCAACTACAGAGTCAGAAGTATGGCGTTCGAAGTTTCAAAAAACAAGCTTTCTGATGTTAAAATCCGGCAATGCATTTATGCCCATGGTATTGCAGATGTGTATGATGATTGCAGTCCATCAGGTGGACACTGTCTCCTTTGATTCCCTATCTCATATAAAACAGAGAAGCGTCATAGAATGTTTAGTAAATGTGAAAGATTGACGACGGCTCGGTCTCTACAGCATACTCACGGCCACGCGTAAGTGACCCTGTATAGAGTCGACTAGATGGGATCGTAGCCTGAATCGAGACGATGTTCCGGTCTACGACTTCACTCCTATACATACATACCTATATACACATACATATCGTCACGCCTGTCTCCCTAGGGGTAGGGAAAGACCACAGATCTCCATCTGTTACGATCCCGGCATACTTCCCTTGTTTCCTCCACACTCATTCTCCTCATGCAAGCCTGCCGGTTAAGGGTACTCTTGACCTGGCCTTTCTTCTATACCCCGCGATAGAAGATATTCCACAACTTTTTAATGGAGTCAGGTGTTACTTTGCGGAAATCCATCACTATGTGGACAGTCAAAAGTTTCACTAAGCTAAGTTCCGCGACAAGCAGACAATAACAGAAAATTAATAATGTGTGTTTTCCTGCCGGATGACGGAACTTTCCACCCACCAACCACTATACACAACACCAAACACACACTACCACTTTTCCACCTTGTAATCGATACGTGTTTCGCCCCAACACGAGGCATCTTCAGGTATAGTAGACTGTACGGAAGACAACCGAAAAGGTTGGTGGGTGGAGAGTTGCTGGCCGTTCTTCGGTAAGTTTTTGGTTTAAGTCCCAAATAAATCCACTTCATGCGGTAGGAAAACACACATTATTAATTTTATGTTATTGTTTGCTTGTCGCGGATCTTAGCAAAGTAAAACTTTTAACTGTCCATATTCCACGACAAAAATAAAGGTTTTCCGATCTTTTTAAAAAATGTTTAGTATTTAAGTAGCCTTTCTCAGCGGCGTGATAGTGCGCTATCAGCTGATAGCGGGCACGACTGGCGAGTTATGTTACGGACTAAATGACTTGTTCATTAGCGCCTACACGGGCTGCGTGCCTTGCTAGCGCGTTTACTACCTAAACTATTGACGAATATATTTCTACCTCCTTGTAGAAATATATGTGGTAGAGCCACGCTGCAGACGAATACTTTGTCAATAATTAATTGGCATAATATTTGTCTGTAGCATGAATTGGTCGGCTCGCCTAGGGAAGTACCACACTCCCGCAGAAAACCGGCGTCTGAGTGGTAGCTTAGCTACCACGCTTCATGCGGTGAGTGGCCGAGTTTCGGTGGCCTAACACTTTCTTTCAAAAATATCGCATCACTGTTTGATATTGTGTTTGTAGTATTGAGTGATTCAGTCAGACTTGCAAATAAAGATTCTTTCTTTCAAAAATATCGCATTACTGTTTGATATTGTTTGTGTACAATTGAGTAATTTAGTCAGACTTGCAAATAAAGATTCTTTCTTTCAAAAATATCGCATTACTGTTTGATATTGTTTGTGTACAATTGAGTAATTTAATCAGACTTGCAAATAAAGATTCTTTCTTTCAAAAATATCGGATCACTGTTTGATATTGTTTTTGTACTATTGAGTCATTCAGTCAGACTTGCAAATAAAGATTCTTTCTTTCAAAAATATCGCATCACTGTTTGATATTATTTTTGTACTATTGAGTCATTCAGACCGACGACCGATTGGCTCAGTGGCGCGGCCCTCCGCCAACGGAGTCAATGGTCGCGGGTTCGATTCCCGCATCGGAATAAATATTTATATGGATTTTTAAATGTTTATTCCGAGTCTGGTAACCCCCCCAATCCCCTTCTTTACTTCTCTATCCTTTCCCTTCCTCTCCACCAATCCACGGTCTGCCGTGCCAATGGATGCATGACTAGGGGCGAGCCTAGTCGTAAGTGTGCCGATCGTTCCGGGGTCGGGCTCCCCCGGGGACTATGGTGCCTCACCTCAGCATTGCAGGGCTCTGCCGGGGCTGACCTTCATCCTCCCTTGCGGCTCGTAGGATTCACTAAAGACTATTAATATACCTAATTTGTCAAAAATGACGGCGACGTGGTTCGCCACCCGTCACGTCCTGATTCTCACGAGGGCGAAAAGCGACCAATGACAAGCCGTTTCGCTGCGATGAATGGCAGCGGATGGATTTCTGTGGTCTCTGCCAACCCCTGCGGGGAATAGGCGTGAATATATAAAGAGTCATTCAGTCAGACTTGCAATTAAAGATTCTTTCTTTTAAAAATATCATATCACTGTTTGATATTGTTTTTGTACTATTGTGTCATTCAGTCAGACTTGCAAATAAAGATTCTTTCTTTCAAAAATATCACATTACTGTTTGATATTGTTTTTGTACTATTGAGTGATTCAGTCAGACTTGCAAATAAAGATTCTTTCTTTCAAAAATATCGCATCATACCGAACTCTGAGATATCATTGCAAACGTGTGGACCAAATGGAGGCATGGCGGCTCCGGTGATAAGTGTATTCATGCGTTTTCGATTTATTTGTGTTTTGTTTTTTTTTTGTCGGCAACCCAACGTTACAAGCGACACGGAATAAATTAAGCTACCGGAGTTTGACGGGACGCCGTTGATGCTGTAAGTGATTTTTATATCCCCCAACTGATAAGAGACCATTTAAGTGAACAAAATTGGAAAAAAAGAGTAATGGAGAGTGTCGCTAATTCATCAACTGAGACCGACGCCATATACGTGAGCTGATTTAAATATTTGTTATTTCGAAAATAATTTCAATTTTAAATATATTTTTGTTACTTACACATAATGTTTTCATTTTTTTTTATCAAGGAAGGCAAACGAGCAAGCGGCTCGTCTAATTAAAACAATCAGCGCCTGTCATGGATATTTGTAACCCTATGGCTTGTTGTTTGAAGGTTACAAAACAATAGATTAAGTTAGAGACGGACTCATTGCTTAACGTCATGAGGTCGTATCCTTAAGGGATAGCAACGCTTCCGTAATGCGTTGATTAAAATATACATACGTACAAACATATCGTCACACCTGTTTCTCGTAGGGGTAGGCAGAGAGCACAGAACTCCATCTGCTACGATTGCTTCCTCCACACTCATTGCTCTCCTCATGCAAGCCACCCTTAACACCCTTAACCCTTGACCTGGCCTTTCTTAAAGACTACAGCAATTTGGTCAAGGTATGTTTTCCGTGGTCTTTCCCTATATCTATATATATATATATATATATATATATATATATATATATATATATATATATATATATATATATATATATATATATATATATATATATATATATATATATATATATATATATATATATATATATATATAATAGTTTAATTGCTACTTATTGTATTTTACTATTTAGACCCAGTCTTTCAGCATTAAGTACGCCTTTTTACTAAGATTTGTGTGTACAAAAAAAACAAGAATCGAGCATTTAGGCTTGTTCGCGATGCATACATAAAAGCAAAGCTGTCGACGTTGTTCGGACGTCGTGTTTGAAAGCCCAGCGATAATCCCCGGCGGTGCGTCGTACGGGCTGTAGGATTTATGACCTCAATTACAAGGCCCGAATTGAAGCACGCCCGATACTACTGCCCGCTTGAGATCACGTGGTGACCGACGTACGCAGAACATCAATTTAAACATACATACTCGCATGTATATGACTTGCGTATCCGTTTAAAAACTCCACACTCAAAGCTTCACAGGAACCCGATTCAACTGTGTTTGCAATTCATATCAACTTTGCAATCATTTTATCCTGAAAAATTCGAAAACTCGATTTAAAATCGAGACATTTTTATATAATAAATATGCCTATAGTGTTGCAAATGTCTATGGGCGGTGTTGATTGCTTTGACACAAAAAACACTGGATTGCATTAATAAATTATAATAATTAATAAAAAATTGCATTAATATGGAGCTCTTATAATGGTGTCATTTTTATATAAACAAAGGTATTATATTATTAATGGAGTCAGACGTTACTTTGCGGAAATCCATCACTGTGTGGACAGTCAAACATTTTACTTAGCTAAGATAATGTGTGTTTTAAGTAAGTTTTTGATTTAAGTTCCAAATAAATCCACTTCATCCAGCAGAAAACCTTTTTTAATTATGTAATAAACAAAATATACATTCATTTATTATATTGTGATCCATAATATAAATCCTATAATATTTTATTTAAAACCCTACATTTATTTAACATTATTAAAGCTAAAATACATATCGTCACGCCCGTTTGCCTGTAGGCAGAGGCCTACCTCTACGGGAGTGACAACAGATCTCCATCTGTTACGTTCTCGGCATACTTACCTCCTCACTCATCACTCTCTTCATGCAAGTCTGCCGGTTAAGGGTACTCTTGACCTGGTCTTGTTTAAAAATTTCGGCAATTTGGTCAAGGTGTGGTTTCTGTGGTCTTCACCTGGACCATTCCGTCCACATCCGCAACGTAAATTACTTTTTCAGTTGACTTTCTTCCATCCTCTCTATGTGGCCCAACCATCTAAGCATCCCTTTCTCAACATCTTTTACTCCACATTGCTCTCTTATTATCGGGACGACTGATGGGCTCAGTGGCGGGGCCCTCCGTCCGCGGAGTCAATGGTCGCGGGTTCGATTCCCGCATCGGATTAAATATTTATATGGATTTATAAATGTTTATTCCGAGTCTGGTAACCCCCCCAATCCGCATTTCCTTTCCTGCCCCTTCCTTTCTTCTCTATCCTTTCCCTTCCTCTCCGCCAATCCACGGTCTGCCGTGCCAATGGATGCGTGGCTAGGGGCGAGCGTAGTCGTAAAACGTGCCGATCGTCCCGGGGTCGGGCTCCCCCGGGGACTATGGTGCCTTACTTCAGCATGCAGGGCTCTGCTGGGGCTGACCTCCATCCTCCCTTGCGGCTCGTGGGATTCACTAAGACGAATTTAATATACCTAATTTGTCGAAAATGACGGCGACGTGGTTCGCCACCCGTCACGTCCTGATTCTCACGAGGGCGCAAAGCGACCAATGACGAGCCGTTTCGCTGCGATGAATGGCAGCGGATGGAGCTCTGTGGTCTCTGCCAACCCCTGCGGGGGATAGGCGTGAATATATAAAATAAAAAAAAAATAAAAAAATTGCTCTCTTATATCATCATATGATATAAGGTGGACATGATATTATTTGTGTTTTCATCTTTAAAAATAAAAACTTTTCAAAAAATACTATCTGAAAATAATTAATATTAAAAAATGAAAACAAATATACTTTCTATCTTCTCTCTCACACACACACACATACACATAACATATTACATATACTATATAAAATATATATAAAATGTTCTTTTTAACTGTCGAGACTATAGGTTATCATAAAATGTAAATCTGTAATCGGTTACGAAAGTTTTAAATAATTTATATAAGTGTAACCATATAATATGCTGTGAATTTAGTATTAAATAAATAAATAAATTATAGAATTAACAGTTGTTTTATTGTAGGGACAATCTCACGACTCCAAAATCTACGGTGTATCGGAGTGAGGCGTCGGTTAGGTCGACGCAAGCGATGCGCCAATCTACGCCAGTCACGACCACCAGATACAGACGTCTTCGGGTCTGGTCGGGGAGAGGTAATTAGCGCTGCGCAGGCGCCAAGCGATCGCGTTGATAACGGGGACCATAAGGTCTCTTATGGTATCCTTTTATATTGCAATACATAAAAGGAAAAATAAACAATAAAAATTATGGCTAGATAGAAAGAATTTAATATGTATACTTATTTAAACCTACGAAGCGGGAGAGCGGAATATATCGTCAAAAATATTTTCCCGCCAACTTACATCAGTGACGTTGTATTTTTATTTCATTTTCATAATCTTATATTATTATCAGTCATATTGTGTGTGGCGTATTATATAATATAGTTCAATTAAGGCTTATAATTGAAGTAATATAAACGCGTGTATCGTGACTTTTAAGTAGACCGAAAAAGTCCATAGGTTTTGGTAGAATAGCCACCATTTTATCAAAACGCAACGTGATAAGCGGAACTAGTCCGCTTTTCAAGATATTTGATATTGTTATATTTTACTTGACACCGCCATAATAGTTATAACTAATTGTTATCAATGAATAAAAAAAAAATTGTCAAAATATTTTTGTCACTTTTTTTACAACCCATATATGTCGCTATTGGGTCAGAGAGAGACCAACCAGAGGATTGGTGACTTGAAATAAGTGCCTGCAAGCTATATATAAATATATTTATCTCGATGTAGTAAACGAGCCCTTAATCTTTTTTATTGCATAGGAAGGTAAACGATCAGACAGTTGACAAAAGCAAATGCCGGCCAGCATCTATGGCAAAACAAGCCAACAGTTTTGTTAAAAGCCCGCAAAGTTTTTGCACTGCTTGTGGCACAGCAAACGCAGAACCATAAGCAGTGCAAAAACTTTGCGGGCTTTTAAGAAAACTGTAGGCTTGTTTTTTGAAAGTTCCAATTTCATATCAGTTCAGAAACACCGCTGAAGGTACTTGGTTCCACAGAGTAGTGGTACGTTGAAAGAAGATCATCTGATCGCCAACTGTGGTACGCTCGCAGTGCGGTTGATATTGATGCGGCTTACCATTTTTCGGTCGAATTTTTCCCGAGCTACTTCGTAACGATATCATGTCCTCAGCGTATTTGTAATTAATAATCCAATTGAATTAGTGTTTCTAGATTCAAAAACGAATTAGTTTTAGCTTATTTTAACAATCCAACAAGAACTGACACGCCCCGCGACCTGATTCTATGGGATGTTCGCGGCACGGTGCCATAGATGGGGGTTTTTCTCGACTGGCGAAGCCACAGATGAGAGGTTATGGTGTTACAAATATTTATGGGTGGTGTTGATAACTTTCCATCAGACGACAGGCATGCTCGTTTGAATGTTTATCCCATAAAAAACCAATTTTTCAATAACAGCTTCGCTTTACACATCAACAAGTCCAAAACAGGTTTCGCTCAATGACAACATATAACCGATTATATTATAAAGTAAATAAACAAGTAACTTAACTTTAATTACAAAGTATAAAAGGAAAAGTGAACAATAAAAACGATATCTTAACCAGTTGATGAAACTGCCTTGACATTGATCGTACTACAATCTGACGTAATAAAATGTAGGTCATACTTTAATAGTAGTAGTTCTACGCTGCAAACTAATAATGTATCAAGAATGGCATAATATTTGTCTGTAGCATGAATGGGCCGGCTCTCCCGGGGAAGTACCACACTCCCGCAGAAAACCGGCATCTGAGTGGTAGCTTAGCTACCGCGCTTCGTACGATGAGCGGCCGAGTTCTGGAGCCCCAACACGACTTCAGCTACCACGTTCTCTACGGTCTACGCTCTCTTGATTCTTCAGAAC
Source organism: Baronia brevicornis (assembly GCA_031353405.1). Taxonomy (NCBI): domain Eukaryota; kingdom Metazoa; phylum Arthropoda; class Insecta; order Lepidoptera; family Papilionidae; genus Baronia; species Baronia brevicornis. Next base: position 281,611 of record JASFAT010002046.1, read on the forward strand.
TCTATGGACAGTCAAAAGTTTTACTTAGCTAAGATCCGCGACAAGCAAAACAATAACAGAAAATTAACAATGTGTGTTTTTTCGTTGGGTTTAGTGGATTTATTTGGAACTTAAACCAAAAACTTACCGAAAATCGGCCATCAACCCTCCACCCACCAACCACTATACACAACGCCAAACACACACTATCACTTTTCCATCTTGTACACGACACATGTTGATGGCCGATTTTCGGTAAGTTTTTGGTTTAAGTTCCAAATAAATCCACTAAACCCAACGAAAAAACACACATTGTTAATTTTCTGTTATTGTTTTGCTTGTCGCGGATCTTAGCTAAGTAAAACTTTTGACTGTCCATATAGTGATGGATTTCCGCAAAGTAACGCCTGACTCCATTAATAATCTTCAGAACTCTCCAAGATCCGTCGTCCCTCCTCACTGGTCAAAGCATTTTTCTGAGGATCTTGCGCTCAGTGACCAGGAGTTTGGTTTTTTATAAGTAGGTCGTAATCGCACTGAATATGATGAATAGGTCTTAAAACTTAATGTCAAAATCAGGCATTAGAGGCCTATAGCAGGCCACAGACTGACATAGACCTCTCTTTAAGAAGGACGGTTTGCGTTTATTCGCTACTTTCAGCAATAACTGCAAACCAGAGAAAACTTTTTGTCTCTTGCTTTATCATGTGGATAGTTAGAACTTTTAATAAGCTAAGATCCACGACTAGCAAACAAAAACAGAAAAATAATAATGTGTGTTTTATACTGGAAGAACTAAGTACTTAACGGTTATCTTCCGTAGAGTCTACCATACCTGATGATGCTTCATGTTCAGGCGATACATGTGTCGTGTGCAAGGTGGAAAAGTGGTGGTGTGTGTTTGGTGTTGTTGATAGTGTTTTATTCGGTAAGATATATTTTTATTTCCCCGTAAATCCACTTCTTCCGGTAGAAATCACACATCATTATTTTCCTCCAATGGATTTGCGCAAAGTAACGCCTGACTTCATTGATGATCATGCTTTGTCATCGTATCAGATAGCAGAAGGTAAAAAACAACTAACGAGTTAAAAGACGTACATGGAAAGTTGGATCCCATGCATCCATGTAATGGGTAAACCATGGCGGCTATAAATACAGAATTAATTACGGCCTACTTTCTAAACCAATGGCAGCCATACGCAATCAAACCAATCTCATTTATACTAATACCGTCGAGTTAGAGATAATAGAACATTTCCATTAGAAATCCCGTTTCTACGAGCCCGTATCTAACCTTCCAAGGTCAGTTAGATCCCGAGACTGTTATTACGAGTAACAAGGGAAACGCATTTGAGACGCCGGTAGCTGTGTGTTACTGATAGCCGATTTGATTCCCCGGCCGACTTTATCTAGCGCCTCTGCCTACACGCCGAGATATACGAGATAAACAGGTGGTCGTGTGGGAGTGGTGAGTTATTTACTTGTGAAAACACTGCGCCCCTACTATTTATTAGAGACGTAAATGATCTGTAACAAAGAAAAATTAAAGATAGCACTTTACAACTACGAGCTATATGAGCTGTACAATGAGCCGAACGTCATCAAAACCATTAAGATTGGACGCCTTTATTGACCTGGGCACGTGGTACGGATGGACGAGGCTAGAGTACCCAAACGCCTTCTCGACGGTAAACCAGAAGGTCGTAGAAGCCGCGGAAGGCCTTAGCTAAGATGGCTAGATGGAGTCGAAGACGACTTAAAGGCAATCGATGTGAGGAGCTGGAGGGAAAAAGTTAAACAAAGATCCGACTGGAAAAATTTACTGGACAAGACAAATAAAGTAAAGATAAGTAAGATCTGTAAATTATAATAAAAAAAAAACAATAAAAAGAAGAAGATAGAAGACCGTGTGCACCAGCCAAATATTATGGGCGTGATTTAGGCTCGACGTAATTGGCTCGGTCACCTTGAGCGAATGGGCGAGGATCGAAGCGTGAAGAGAGCGTATTTGTGTCGACCAAGTGGTCGAAGGCCAGTTGTTCGACCCAGATATCGCTGGAGAGATCAGGTGGATGCTGACCTGCGCGGACTTCAAGCCAGCAATTGGCAACAATTAATGCAGGGCAGGGGTAGATTGAGGACTCTCGTTTCGTTGACCAAGATCCACTTCGGGTCACTGAGCCAGTGGAGTAGTAAGAAAAAATAAACAACTTGTGTCACACATATTAAAACGTAGGAATTTAATGCAAAAAATACTGCACTGTACTTAACAAGCATCAACCTTTGAATGCCACAATGCTATTAAATCTACCCAACTTCCTTATAAGAGTCAGTTGTCCACTCCCAGTGAGTTAAGGCGCAAAAACTTATTGCTTATCTATGATCATAGTGTACTCCTAGACAACGCTCGAGTACCAGGAGGACATGAGTTCGATAGAGATTGTCTTGTTTCGCTCAGCTGTCAAGTGTCGATGGAAAAACGCAGCGGCCAGTAGTATTAACTGCGCGATCTTAATGAGAGTGGACAAACTGGATGGCGAAGGGCCAGTGCGGTGGAATAGTATGGATGTGCTTTTGAATAGGTAGTACTGTTTCTCAAAAACAAGTGGTTGAAACATCATTATTTTTTTTTATTATAATATATATATATATATATATATATATATATATATATATATATATATATATATATATATATATATATATATATATATATATATATATATATATATATATATATATATATATATGATATGAGATATTTTATTATATAGGTCCTCATTTATAATAATTTTAATCTAATAAGTGTCTCAAAATAAATCTTGCTCAACATACGTCGCGCGTTCTATTGGAGCACCTGGCGCTGGTTTTCAGCAAGAACTAACGTTGTCAAATCGCGGACCACAGTGTATTTGAAGCTACCACGAAACTTCTTCAAACTTCATTCTATGCACCACTTTATGAAACCAACTGCCTGCTGCGGTATTTCCGAACTGATAGGATAATGGAACCTTCAAACAGCTTTTGTGCTGCCTATGGTGTTGCAGATGTCTATGAGCAGCGTTGATTGCTTTCCATCAAGTGACACCACGCTTGCTCTTTTGTCTCACTATACCATATTTTTTTTTTAAAAATATTTCGTTTTTTTGAGAGGATGGGGGAGGATCGAGCAGTCAAGAGAGCGTATACAGGTCGCCCAACTGGACGACGTCCTATGGGGCGCCCTAGGTACCGCTGGAAACATGGTGGAGGATGACTTGCGCAACCTTCAAATCTGCAACTGGCAGGAGGTAGCGCAGGGAACGGTGGTGTAACGTCTGTTCTGAGGCCAAGATCCATTTTGGGTCGCTGCGCCAACAAAGTTAGTTTTTAGTTTTTAAGTATTATTGATTCGTTCTACTCCTGTCGTCGTGCATAACTAAAATATGTTTTCCAATTATATTTTATTCTCAACACCAATTACTTTTACCTATAATTTCGCGAATTGTTATGGCCGACAACGTTTTTTCATTGTAGTATATTTCAAATGTGAGCAAGAAATAGATTTACAGTTAGATCTTTTTAACACCATTTCAATTGTTAAGTGCTAAACATCGATTTAGGTCACGCTCGTGTACATTAATTGGAGATCATTAGTTTTTAAGACTCTAGCGATAACAATATAGCGTCGTTGGAAAGGAAAATGATGCAGTTCAATGCAAGTTTTATAGGTGCATCGAAATAAATGATTTTTCGAACGTCTTGTCCACTTTATCCCAACGCCCATCTCAACATGGGCCCTAAAAGGCGCTGGTATCATTACCTCGACCGGTCCGCTACTGTTCCCACTTCCACGCGCCGCTGTTTGCCTGGTAGCGGCCGAGCGAATATCGAGTGTTGTTTTTATGCGCATATGTCTGTGTTGCCATCGACATGTCGATGGCAACACATCTATTAATCTGCAATCAACTTTGCACCCTTGGCCCTAGACTTAAGGTGGTTTGCGAAGGGATACATGAGAAGAATGCGATAGACGTCGAATGGTGTGTGCGGACGATTCATTCACGTTCCCTTTGCTTTATGGGAATTTCGAATATGAGTGAAATGAACGAACACGAATGGAATGACAGCATCCGGGCACCGTGGACGGCGCCTCGGACGCAATTTCGAAATTAATTATTTCAAACTAGTTGTTGTCATCCTCATCCACTGCCATATATATTGCAGAAGCATTTTCAGCTGTAAATAAGCTGTATTGATCGTCTGCTTAAAGAGCATGAAGTTAATGCAGCTTATTGTTTTCATAATAAAATTAATTATATTTTGGTTGTTTTTTCTCCTCACTCAAATTCCTGTACGCCATACATGTTTATTTATTCGAGAATCGAACTCGTGACTACAAACTTTGTTAGTGACAGATAAAATATTATCAGGTATGGGACAATTTTTTAATCCTGGAGTAAAAGTGTCGTGACAAAAGTTAAGAAAGGGATGCTTAGATGGTTTGGGCATATAAAGACGACTGGTAAAAGAAATTTACGTTGCGGATGCAGATGATGGGGTCGCTAGAGGAAGACTAAGCAGAACATTGTTTTTCACAGCCCATAAATGTCCCATTACTGAGCATGGGTCTCTCCATTTTTGAAGGAACATACTTTAATCCACCACGCTTCTCCAACACGGATTGGGTTAACACTCGGAATAAATATTTGTAGGCCATACATAGTATATTAATCCGATGCGGGGATCGAACCCGTAACCATTGACCCCGTGGTCGGGGGGCCCCGCCACTGAGTCAATTGGTCGTCAAGGAGAACATACCTTGGCGAAATTGGGGTCGTTTTCAACAAGGCCAGGATAAAAGTATCCTTAACCGGCGAGCTTGTATGAAGAGAGTGATGAGTGTGGATAGAAAAGGTCTATGGTCTCTGTCTACCCCTACGGGAAGCAGGCGTGATGATATGAACAGGCATATGTATTTGATATGCTTTTTATTATAACAAATATTCCCCTGTAATATTTCATCATCTAATAAACATGATTAGAGTCAATTTGCGTGGAGATCCAGTAGCCGAGAGGAATCACTTCAGCTAGCATTACACGGTAGCGAGAACAAGGCGCGCCCCGCCTTCGGACGAGAAGGTCTGCCGCTATAATGACCAAGTTGTACCACATTTATCTCTTTATCACAACTCTCCGGACACTGTGGTTTCACTCGAAGATTAATTTCCTTCAAAAGGTCCGCGGGAGTTTCAAAGATCGTGGACCCTTGTATATTGGAGGCAGATAAGAAAACAAATTTCATTTAATATTATTTTAATAAATGTGCGTTCAACCATTAGTGCTGGTCCAACACCTGCGGTGGGATTTTCAATATTGTAATTTATTTATAATTAAATTTATAAATGGAAGTTGGCTGTTACTCTCGTTGGGGTGTGTGTGTGTGTGTATGTGTTCGTGTGTATGTGGGTGTACTGTGGCAAAATTGGGTTAGAAGTCCAACAATCAGTAAATGCAAATATATGTATGTATGTATGTATATTCTTATATATTTTTTTTCTATCATCATAACGATAATGTATCACTAACCTACATCAAATTATCTTTATAACACTGTGTCCATCCTACGGTTGTCCGGAAGAAATCGCTATTAGCGACAAGACCGCCATTTGTATATAGATATTACAATCAATAATTTTTTTGGTGTACAATAAAGAATATATCTATCTATCTATCTAAATTTGTACCGGGAACTAAGAAGAGTTATTTAGTAAGAAACGTATTATCCATATATGCGCAGGCAAAAAAGAAATATTTTAATTGTTACATTCCAAAACATTTGAATACAAATGACGGAAGGAGCGACTATTGTTCAAAAGATTTGGATGTACATTTAAGGCGTGCCAATTAGTCAAAGAAATGCTAATGTTTGGAGTTTTTGTTTCAGACCAATTGTGCATCTGAAATGATTGGAATAGCGAGAAGACAATCAAATCAGCATGATCTGCAAGCAAACGCCAGAAGAATCTACGCAAGAAACTTAAAAGGGGTTCATGGCACACGCCGAGGCTAAAACTGGATGAAAAGCTATTCTTTTTTTATTGATGTCATTCTTATAGAAAATAAATGGAAGTAAACAATACGCCTGAAGTTTTAATTAATAATAGTAGGTAAGATAAGATACTCGCTAACCAGAGTATTTACAAATAATAAGATTAACACACTATAAATTTATAGAATTAATAGTGGTGATTAATGGAGTCAAGTCTTTACTTTGCACAAATCCCTTACTATGTGGATAATTAGAACTTAGATAAGATCTACGACAAGCAAACAAAAACCAAAAAATAACAATGAATGTTTTTATTGGAAGATGTGGATTTACGGGGAACTTAAACTACAATAAATCTTACCGAAAAAGGGCCCCTTTCAGCTCAGCAACTCTCCACTTCCCAACCACTATTAACAACACGAAACACACCACCACTCTTTCACAATGTACACGACACGTGTTTCGTCAAAACACTCTCAAAACGAGGCATCATCAAAGGTAGTAGACTCTACGGAAAACTTAACAGTTGTCTTCCGTAGAGTCTACTATACCTTACTTAACGGTAGTCTTCCGTAGAGCTAAGCAGGTAAGTAAAAATTATGACTGTCCAGGCTTTCATTACATCTAGGTATCCAAAGACCCGGTATATGTATTCATAAGACAAAAAGGTATAAATTTCAAGCGAGATATGAACCCAGACCTTCTTCTAGACTGATAACTAATCGTCGCTGAACACAATGATCTAAAAATAGTAATTGGTGTCTAGAGATAAGACATCTAAAGATATGTCATTTAATGATAAATAACTTACTGGATCAGCATTCCTAATGTTTATAAAGGCAAAGGCATGTTTCCTTTTAGAGCCTAAGTTTTTACTTGGAGCCAATCTTAAAATCGCGAGCCGAGCGGTACAGCACGATAATTAACAAATGCCACATCAGTCAAAGTCAGAGAGTGGTGCCTTTTTGTGGTATTTATTGCGATACCGTTAACAACACGCGCCAATGCTGTGTGCACATCCCGATTTGGTGCGCTTTTTGTGGCCGTGTTTGTGGGCGCGGATTTTTAATTTTATACGCCAATCTATGAGGCTTTTATTTTATTGCAATTATGTTACGTCCGGATTAATTGAATTTTTTTTAAAATGATCAATCAACCAATAGTTTGCGGTAGTCCACAGCTGAACAGAGGCCAAGAAGCCTATATAGCCCCTTGTTCTTCACGCATCCAGTTTCTGCCAGCCGCTTCGAGCAGATCGTCATACCATCTAGTTGGGGGGCGTCCCACACTACGTTTACCGAGACGCGGGCTCCATTCCAGTACTCGCCTACTATAGTGGTTGTTGGATCACTGACAAACTTGACCAACCCATTCAGTCTGCTAACTTGGAAAATTATGTCGATGTCTGTAGTCACACTCTCAAGACCTTTGTAACCTTAAAAATACAAACCTACTCATATCTCAAACGCCGGCAGCGCATGCCGCATCGTGATGCCTATGGTTTTGCAGATGTCTATGGGGGGCGTTGGTAGCTTTCCATCAGAACCGATCAAATTGGCGATTACCACATAACTCCATGGATATGTGGAGTCACTTCAACGTACCATCTTATAATAACATACATTATAATCTCTGAACCAACGGACAATTTGGTTAAAATATGTTCTCCTTGGTCTTTACACCCTTCCATCCACATCCGCATCCGTATAGACTTTTAAGAAGATTGTAAGATATGGACAGTCAAAAGTTTTACTTAGCTAAGATCCGCGACAAGCAAATAATAACAGAAAATTAATAATGTGTTTTTTCCCCCGTAACGGGAAAAAAAAACACATATTATTAATTTTCTGTTATTGTTTTGCTTGTCGCCGATCTTAACTAAGTAAAACTTTTGACTGTCCATATAGTGATGGATTTCCGCAAAGTAACGCCTGACTCCATTAATAAGATTGTAAGATGTTAGTTTGAAGTGACTGACAACAACTGGAATTATGGTGAAGGTCTGCGTCCAGCGTTGCCACTAGCCACTAGCTGGTGGTGATAATATCATAGTCGTATCTGTCGAATATTACAGACCCTGAGCTTTGAGGTCAGTGACACACCCAATGGCAGGCATAATTAAATAACTTAGATATCGCATTAATCGTTTTATTACTTTAGTGTTAATCAAACATTTATAGACCCGCCAATAAACACAAGGTAAGCTAGTATGTGTTTCTAATGTATAAACACGTTTTGGGGCATATTATATATGTATATCTGCGGAATCAGCTAACCTCAGTGGTTTTCCAAACTGATATGACCTTGGAAAAACAAATCTATTAGAGATTTGCCTCAAAGGTCGGCAAGGCCTTTGTAATATCAGTAGTGTTGGTGAGGTCTATGGGTGGCGTTGATTGTTGAATCAGATTGCAGCAATTAATCACATTATATAGCCTTCCCCTAAGCCACGCCATACAGACTGATGTGTTATGATGTGAAATTGCATATAGTATAATTTCTGCCAGCCATACGCGTCCGCGTATTAGACGATTAGACGGAGACAACTTCGAGAAAGAAACCGACAGAAGGATACACTTGGGCTGGGCAGCGTTCAGGAAATTCCGTCAAGTCTTCTCGTCACCCATATCACAAAGTCTGAAGACAAAAGTCTTCAACCAGTGCGTCCTGCCCGTACTGTCTTACGGTGCCGAGACGTGGACACTGACAGTCCGTCTCCTCGCCAAGCTCAAAGTTGCTCAGAGGGCTATGGAGAGAGCTATGCTCGGGGTTTCTCTGGTGGACAGAATTCGAAATGACGAATTTGAATTGTCGGAGAACCGACAATCGTTGGTGTAGACGAGTGCTGGAGTGGAGACCGCAACTCGGCAAACTTAGTGTGAGACGCCTTCTTGCTAGAAGGAGCGACGATCTGCGCAAGGTGGCTGGCAGAGACTGGATGCGTGTAGCCGAAGATTGGGCTAGGTGGCGTGCCTTGGGTGAGGCCTATGTCCAGCAGTGGACTGCCACGGGCTGATATTGATATTGATTGATATTGATACGCGTCCGCGTTCCTCAAAGACTGGCAGGTAACTTTTCTACAATGCCTATTTTGTGTTGATTGCTTTCTATCAGGTGACTATCTAGCCGGAGGATACTATGGAGTACATCGGCCACACTTCCTTTTGCCTTATTTATATACTATATATAAATAACAAACATTAAATTCTTGTGTGATAAAAAGCAAATTTAATATTGCAATAAAATTAAAAAAAAATACGAAACTAGTTTCGTGCATTTGTAATAGAGCCTTAAATAAAACAATATTAATTCAATGGGATTTTAAAATATGCGCGATAACGTTCGATATCGATGTTGGGATTATAGGTCATCAAATGTGTTTTTGACAAATTTATTGGCACGTCGAGTGACTATGTGGATAGTCAAAAGTCTTACTTAGGTAAGATCCGCGACAAGCAAAGCAATAATAGAACAACCGAAAAGTTTTCAGTTGTCTTCTGTAAAGTCTACTATACCTGAAGATGCCTCGTGTTGGGGCGAAACACGTATCGTTTACAAGGTGGAAAAGTGGTAGTGTGTGTTTGGTGTTGTGTACAGTGGTTGATGGGTCGAGAGTTGAAGGCCGATTTTCAGTAAGTTTTGGTTTAAGTTCCAAATAAATCCAACAGGAAAAAACACACATTATTAATTTTCTGTTATTGTTTTACTTGTCGCGGATGTCCACATAATGATGGATTTCCGCAAAGTAACGCCTGACTCTATTAATAACGTCGAGTGACATCAACGAGAACACGATAGTTTTTTTTATAAAAGTATCCTGCAATTAAATACACATCGCTGGGATTAGCGTAGTCTTAATTCGAGAAAGATTATGTAAATCAAACATTTTCAAAAAACCTTTCGTAAAGTAAAAGGGAATAGCAGCATAAATATTCTAAATATGATCAACAGCACCATAATTATTCCAAATATCATCAAAAGCAGCATAATTATTCCAAATACCACCAATAGCAGCATGATTATTCCAAGTATCATCAATAACAGCATAATTATTCTAAATATCTAATCTTTTCCCGATTTCTGCAGTAACCAGGCAGGAGTTATCAGTCTCCGAATAAATATCTGTAGACCATACATATATTTATTCCGATGCGGGTGTCGAACCCGCGACCACCGAATCCGTGAGCAGGGGGCGCCGCCACTGAGCTAATTGGTCGTCCAGCTATATCTAGCTAATTGGTCGTCCGCAAGGTAACGCCTGACTCCATTAATAATCGTCCAGCTATATATATCTGCACATAAAAACCTTAATTGTATTACAATCAAGTAAGAAATTGAAATTAAATTCATCCTGCAATTCATGAACAATGTATGTTGTATGTATATTCATCAATGAAATTCAAAAACAAGATAAAATTATGCGCCGACGTCGCTGAATATCGGTTGTGTTTACACAAAAACCGCTAAATCGATGATGGCACGTCATAAAATAATTAAATAAATCAAAACCGCTTCGGTGGTCTCTCGTAATACTTTAATGTGATTCTGGGGGCGTGCTCACTCGATTATATGTTTAATAAATAATACATGATACCCGGCGTAATGATGTATTTAATATTTTGCATAATGAATATATATCAAACAAAGATCAACGAATTGCGATCGTGAATTGTTATGAGGGTACAAGTGAAATATATTTATTGTGTAAGAAAACATTTAGCCATCCCATTAGTAGCGATCTCTTTCGACATTTAATAAACGATGTGTTCTGATAAATTTTAAATCAAAGGTATAATACTTTTTTTAAAAAAATTTTGCTTCTCGTTGTATTTTCATTTTTTAATATGGATTAGAATTAGCTCTTAGGATAAGTTCCTAGGTTCGATTTTACAATTGTACTACTGGCGTGGACCATAACGATGCGAAAAAGCGAACACGTTGTAACCCGCATATGAAAACTTACCATCAGAGCCAAAAAAACTTATAAGATTTCTGATAAAGATTGTATCTGATCACTCAAAAACAGTCAGTTAAATCGCTGTACAAAATTCGTCGTAGGTCGTAGTGCTGCGAGACTCATAATTATTCCAAATATCATCAATAGCAGCATGATTATTCCAAATATCATCAAGACCTCTCGACGTGTGTATATACATATAATATTCCATGTATTTTTTGTGATCGAAATATGCTATAATTTTTTTTGACATCTGCGTTATTTACAGCGATATTATCCTAAAACAAGCAATAAGTATTTTACTGATACCTAAACATTGTTTTCCTTGGAATTTTTGAAATACTTATTTTGAAAATGTTTTTTATAAGCATGATAAAACCTTCTACGGCCTTCCTTGGGCTCAACTCGCACCCTAAAATACTGTCATCACACCGTTAGGAAAGAGTTTGAGGATAAAAAAGACTGACGTGATGTTGCCTCGGATATCTAAAGAGTTCGGGAGAAGATGATGCAAGCAAGAAAGCGCACAACCTGATCAGTCGCATGTTCTCGTAACGGAGGCCAAAATATCACTTGGACATTGAGCAACTAATGAATTTATGTACAAGATACTCCATTCTTTAACCTGGCTCATTACCCATATAACTATTGACACACAAGCCGTACATTTTTTTAAAGTAATGAGATATACTTTACAAGTATTTTTTACTATAGGGTGTCCAGAAGCAAAATTAGGTTTTTCAAAATAAATAATAAAAAAGCTACTACGGATTTTAATGACATTCAAAAACTTTTACTAAGAAGAGAAATAGGGGTTTTACAACTAACTAATTTTGTTAGCGCAGCGGCCCAAATGTATCTTGACCTCAGAACAGATCTTACGCCCCGTGCTGTACTGCGCCACCTCCTGCCAGTTGCAGATTTGAAAGTTGCGCAAGTCCACCATGTCTAAAGTGGAGGATCCACCATGTCTCTCCAGCGGTACTTGAGGCGTCCCATAGTACGTCTTCTAGTTTGGCGACCCACATAGTGTATGTGACTGCGGGTTTTGTTTTTAAAAATTATTTCATACAAATTTCGACCGCCACGTCGGGCACATTCTTAGAATCTTGCTGCAGTATTCTGTGCCACTCGTTGAAGTAGTGACGTGGGAATGCCATTAAATTCACGAACGATATTTTCTTTAAGTGCTAAGATGTACGTCGGATTTATTTCATAGACTTTACTTTTGAGGTACTCCCACAGAAAAATCCAAAGAGATCCAACGGCAAAAAAGATTATATCAAAGAAATCATGAAGAAGCTCTCTCTAGAAATGTGAGGCATAGTGCCATCTGTTTAAAAATATGTCAGTACAATGTAGACTGCTCTCTCAATATTGGCAGAAAATAATTAGTAAGCTTTGTTTGATGGGTAAAAATATGCGTTTACTGATTATTCGACCTATACCATAATCCTGCCAAGGGACACCCTATATATACATTTTTGAATTACATTAAAAATCAATATATTCCACTTTTCTTCTACAGCATCCAATGTTGTAGATCGCCTGTCATGATTTGCTATCACTTAATTTTTATCGACAAACGATTTCGTTTTACGAACGCACTAAAAATTATTGCTTCCATAACATAAAACAAGATCGCATCGATCGTACGCAATAAAACAAAAGTCCCTCACATCGATATTAATACAATTCATTCAAAACCATTCAGGCTATAAAAGCGAAGTGACGATAAATCGAACGCAACCCTCCATAAATAAAATAACATTACAAAAATCGAACCCAAAACCCAGTAGCCACGAGCTGTCTCTTCAACCGTCGTGAGGTACTTATCCGACAGACACAAAAAAAGGACAAACTAAAAGATTTATTGTGTATCGATCTTGAAAAGAAATCGAATGGCGCAGTAATCTTATTTCTGTCCCCCTCGAATACGTAGATGCTGTCTCGCTCTTCATTCAATAATCTCGATGTTGGTACAGGACGGCTTTTGATCTTATTTTCGATAAAAGTATGATGAATGGAAGATTTACAATGCGCACGGACACACTGACAGTAGAATTATTCCGTTCAACACTGTAAGAGACGCGCTCTGTATCAATTCGTGAGGCTCGTGACTCGGTAACGTTCCGCGTTAGAGGACATGCATGTAAAGGCAAAAACGTTTCTGGTCGGACCGCTTCGAGTCGTGTGAGGCTTTAGCTCGAGTCGTGTGCTCTGACTTCCTCATACACAACTGACCGATCATTATCACAGATAATTCTATTATTTCTATAATACATATATAATCACGCCTGTTTCCTGTATTGTGTATGGCAGAGACCACAGCTCTCCATCTGCTACGATCTCGGCAAACTTTTCTTATTTCATCGACATTCATCACTCTCTTCATACGAGTTCCCCGTTTAAGGGTACCTTTGACCTGGCCTTTCTTGAGAACTTCAGCAATTTGGTCAAGTTATGTATGCTCTCCTTGGTTATCCCCTAGCGATCCTTCTATTCACATCCGCACCGTAAATTTTTTTTATCAGTCGTCTTTCATCCTCTCTATTATATACTTATTTGAAAATACACAAATAGAACAATTACTATAACTAAAATAATGTTTTGTTAATTACAAAACTTATGAGAAATATAAGTTATTAAATCTGAATTTCAACCAATGAGAATCAAGAAGTTAATTAGGACGTTCATAGCCAATAAGACAGATAGACGGTACTGAATGAGGATGAACCACAAGCTGAATCAACTACCCGAAAATGAAACCATTGTGCGATTCTGCAAAGCAAAACAATTACGTTAGGAGAGTCATGTGGAATGGATAGACGTCATCACAACATCAAGGATGATGAAATGATCTCCATAGGAAAAAAAACTACGTAGAAAATCAAAGGAAAGGTAGAAGGACTACATAGAAGACATAATAACAATGGGAAGGCTATAGAGCCATGCTGCCAAGAATAAGAATATATGGGGAAGAATTGCGAAGGAGGCCAAAACTCATCAATCGGAATATATAATCACTTCCAACTTCATCTTCTTTTTCTTATTGGTAATGATCGTCATCACCAACCTACTGTAGCGTTCTGTGCCTTAATTCGCTTGTTTGGATCATTGAAGACGCACCGATTTTGAACTTAAGCAGTTCAGAATCGTTGTTGATAATGCAAAAACTTTTTTCTTAGAAATGTCCCTTAATAGCTTTTGAAATTGCACAAATAACCAGTATGCGAGCAAAATAGGTAGTGAATAGAAAAAAAACGCGAACTTGGTGTTTCATTTAAGTATTTAATAGCTCTAAACGTTTGGTTGGTTTGGTATGCGCCACCGCGACTTGCATTTACTTCTATCTATCCATAATTGCTTTCGATAATCGATAATTAAAATAACTATCGATTGCAGCCGGTGCAACCGTTTTATTACTTCATCATTACTGTTATTATTCGAGTAAAATGATTATACATATAACACACAGCGTACTAAGCTCCGTTATATTTGCTTTTCTAACTGTGAAATATGTAAGATTTTATTAGCCGTATTTGTGCATTATAGTATTAATATTATTTTTAAAAAAATATCAAAAGACTACAGACAGTAGCGAAATACATCAATAACCTAAAATACATACATTATATACATACATCTCTGCCTACCGTTGGGGTAGGCAGAGATCACAGATCTCCATCTGCTACGATCTCGGCATACTTTCTTTGCTTCCTCCAAACTCATCGTTATCTTCATGCAAGCTCGTCGTTCAAGGGTACTCTTGACCTGGCTTTTTTTTAAAACTTCCGCAAATTAGTCAAGGTATGTTTTCCTTGGTCTTCCTCCACCGACCCTTCCATCCACATCCGCAACGTAAATTTATTTTGCCAGTCATCTCAAGCATCCCTTTCTCAACTTTTGTCACGACACCGTATTTTACACCACATCTCTGTCTTATATCTTTATATATATATATATATATATATATATATATGTGTGTGTGTGTGTGTGTGTGTGTGTGTGTGTGTGTACAATTATGTATAATAGTGAAAAGTATGGATAAGACTCTTGTCCTATTCCACTTCTCAGTTAAACTATCTATTACTATATACTATATACTAATTATCTACTGAACGTATTTCAGACTTTGTTAGAATCGTTTTGTATCAAGACATGGCAGCACCTTGGGTTATTGAAGTGTCGGCCCCTCGAGGCCGCGCCAAATACTCCGGCCTGGCGATATTTTAGCCGAGTCGGCGTACCAAGGTACCAGTTTGTGGGGACATTCCGCCGCCGGCTGTTGAAATCAACGCAGACCAGATTGTTTACGTTTGAGATACAGATAGCTAAATGCGCGCGTGAGATTGTACCGCGATACGCTTAACATGGATATGCACAGTTAATTAAACGATAGCGACGAATCATTGTAAAATTTAATCCGTTATCATATTAAGGATACGAACTGTTTACCGAAACAGTTGACATTGAATATCATATAATACATAATATATAATTAATTTCATTAACAAGCTTATAATGTTTGGGAGATGTGCTTTCGTATTTTTCGACACCATTAATTTGCGACACCAAATATACTTGTCATGTAAGTAAAAATATTATTATTTTATTCAAAATGATTACATGGAAAGTCAGAACTTTTACTTAGCTAAGATCCCCGACAAGCAAAAGACTGAAGACTAAATCTTACCAAAAAATTACCATCAGGAACTCTCCATCTCCCAACCACCATCAACAAAACCAAACGCACACCATCACTTTTCCACATTGCACACGATACGTGTTTCGCCTCAACACGAGGCATCATCAAGTATAGCTAACGGTTGTGTTCCGTAGAGTCTACTATTTTTTCGGTAAGATTTAGTTTAAGTTCCCCGTAAATCCACTTCTTCCAGTAGAAAACACACATTATTATTTTTCTGTTTTTGTTTCCTTGTCGCGGATTTGAGCTAAGTAAAAGTTCTGACTGGCTACATAGCATTGGATTTCCGCAAAGTAACGCTTGACTCCATCAATTATCAAAATAATTATTTTGTTTAAGCTGGAATGCATTTGGATTTATATTTAATAAATTATTTAATAAAATAGTCACTAATATCCATGGATATACGGGCACTGCAAATGCAAATGTCGCAAAATGAAAGAAGGAGGAGGGTAAAATAAAGAAGTGAATAGAATAGAGATTGACCCTTCAGATCTCGATGCTCTTCAGCTGAAGTATGGCAGCGAAATTAGAATAAAGACGTTTACAATAAAGAAGTTTTTGAAAACACATGGAGCTTCTTTGGATATTTGATATGTGAAAGCTGGAAACTTATTAATACATATATTATCATTCTGGAAAAAAGTCCTCATAGACACATACATACATATCGTCACGCCTGTCTCCCGTAAGGGTAGGCAGAGACCACAGATCTCCATCTGCTACGATCTTAGCATGGTTTCCTTGCTTCCTCCACACTCATTACTCTTCTCATACAATCCCGCTGGATAAGGTTACTCTTAACCTGACCTTTCTTAATGTCACTTACTAGATTAATTTCCGGATAGATTCACCTTCACTGAAAAGCTGTTGTGAAAAACAAAATCGAAATATATATTTAATGAGCAAATTAATTTATAGGCGTATCCACAAGTAGCCAACGTACACCAAGTTTTAATAAGTTGCCATACTGGTCGTAGGCATCAGCACTGGACGACCTTCCTTGGCGACAGGTCAGTCCGTCGAATGGCCACTAATAGAGCGGCTCTAGCTTGCGAAATGTTACGGACAACCTGCACTCTGGTGCCGCTCAGGATCCGAACCGGCCGAGATAACGCACATCTTGATACGCACGTAATGTAACTTCGAAGCCATCTCGATTGGCTTGTCTCTTAAAGTTTCTGGGCCAAGGCCGATAAAAGCAATTAATTTATTACTAGGTTCGTTTTTGATGTGTTTATATGAAAATATAGAGCATTTATATGCCATATGTCAAAAATAAAATTAAAATGCATCTAGAATTCAAAGGACTCCCCTTTAGCGCTGGTTTTCAGCCACTCCCTTCCAGCAAAATGTTACGCAGCAGTTATGATTTAGATAAAAGTTAGTAGCTGCGTGCGTGCGTGTGTGAATATAACGTTAAAATAAAAAAAATCCCTTTTTCGCTCGTCATCGAAAATACTAAAATAAAATTTAATTACTGAATAAGTCTCATTTATAACTAAAATTTTTTGACGTAATTCACAAGCTTTTCTGGTAGATTGAGAATCAAAAATTAGTTCCTCCAGAAATAAGGAGGCTCTTGCTCAGAATATATACGGGCTGTAAAAAAGAAATAGTTTCCTCGAAATAAATGCGTGAATCGAAACAGGGACCATTCGCTTAAAAAGCGTATGTACATACCGAGCCCCTGTACCATCCGCTACGATCCCGGCACACCTCCTTTCCTCCATCATTATGTTAGGAATTCATCGTATTATCAATTCATCACATTCTACGTGGCAAAACGGCTCTCCATTAGTCTCTAAGCTCGCCCTAGACATGAGATAAGTGAGAAAAAACAAATGAGGTTTATTATAATTCGTCATAGTGTATCCCAAGACCTGCAAGGGAGGATAGAGGTCAGCCCCAGCAGAGTCCCGCATGCTGCAAGGCACTATGCGACTAAGCTCGCCCTAGAGATAACTGAAAAAAAAAACTCATCTCGAAACGAAGATGAGCGTGTGAGACGAGCAAAGCGTCGCTCACAGCATCTATTTGGATTGTAAATCAATATAATTAGGGACGTTAAATTCCTGTTAACACCTCGCGTCGATTACGATGTCGTGATTGTAAACGAACTCCCACTTTGTACGATTCTGCATATTTAAACATAAATTACTGGCCGCGGTCCGGCCGGCTAAGGGCTGTGATACACTGTGCGCGCGCAAAACTTTTTATATATAATATAATATTTTTTTTTTATTACACATATTAGTTACCTGATTGGCTCATTGGTGGGACTACTTCACAGGTACGGAGACGTACGTACCGCATTGGGATAAACATATTATATTTATGGCCTACAGATATTCCGAGTCTCGTTACATCTTCAGTTCACATTGGGCAAGCGTGGTGGATTAATATCCGTTCCTCCAGAAATGGGAAGACTCAATAATATGACATATCAATATCAGCCCGCGGCAGTTCACTGCTGGACAAAGGCCTCACTTAAGGTGCTTCACTTATCCCGATCTTAGGCTATACGCATCCAGTCTCTTCCAGTCGCCTTGCGTAGATTGTCGCTCCATCTAGCAGGATCATACTACGTTTGCCGAGTAGCGGTCTCTACTCCAACGATTGTCGGTTCTCCGATGCTGTAGACGGATATTTTGTCAAGAATAATAATTTTTCTGTAGCATGAATGGGCCGATGGGCCGACGCGCCCAGGGAAGTACCACACTCCAGCAGAAACAAAACCGGCGTCTGAGTGGTCGCTTAGCTACCGCGCTTCGAACGGTGGGCGGTTGAGTTCCGGAGTTGAGTTGACGCATGTGGCAGTGTTTCTATAAAGCGATATAACGGTACAGAATATAAAATTACTAGTTTACATTCTAAACGAAATATAGCTATCAAATTCCTTTTTTTTTTGTTAATTTTGTTGTGTTTAATATGAAATAAATATCTTTGTATTTATTTTTTTATAATATGTATTAAAAAAATTTGCTGCTGGTAAAAAATTAAAACAAATTAAATGAAAGTAAAACATAATCCCCTTTTTTAATAATAAATAAAATAAAAATAAAAAAGCCTTTTATTCCTTGCAAATGCAATATAAAAGGTTACTAATTTAGTTTAGTTTAATTTAATCCTATTTAATATCAAGATTTATAGGTTATGAATTTTCTTAATTTAATTAAGTTATTTAAGTAATTTTTAGTTCTATATAAATTGCCTGTTTTAATAGCAACATTAAATGACATTTTGCTAGCACTAAAAAACGAACTGAATTTATTAACAATGAAAAATCCGAAGCTATCCGTGTGTATCCACCCTAAGCAGAGATTGATTTGTACAAGAAGTGCTATTGCAGGTATCACGGGTACACTGGTGAACGATCTGTAGCTTTAACCAAGCATTTTGCAAACTTTCGCTGACAGAACAATCTTTGAACCAGTCTTTTAAATACTGTAACAATGTTTAGTTAATAGAATTAACCGATTCACTATCAATTATTTTTCTAATAAACACATATATATCGTCACTCCTGTCTCCCGTAGGGGTAGGCAGAGACCACAGATCTCCATCCGCTGCAATCCCAGCACACCTTCCTCTCACATTCATCGTAGCGAAACGGCTCTCCCTTAGTCACTTCTCGCCGTCGTGGAAATCAAGATGTGACGGGTGGCGAACCTCGTCACCGTAATTTTTTAACAAATTAGGTTTATTAATATTTGTCATAGCGAATCCCACAAGCTGCAATATTTCTAATATGACTATTAATTATTATTACCTACTTTTCTTAACTTACAAATGGCGCTCTCATTAATTTGCTAATGTTGTTATAGTTTTGAAAATCAAACTAGTACTTTATATAAAATCATCTATGTCCTTTCTCTCTCATTAATTTATTAATGCTGGTACAGTTTTAAGAATCAAAGTAGCACTTCATCTGAAAAAATATATGCCCGTTCTCTTTAATATTTTGTTAAGTTGTTGATGGAACATATTTTTGTTAAAAGGATTGTGGATAAGGAGAAGTTTAGATAGATAAATAGATAGATATATTCTTTATTGTGTACACTAAAAACAAAGTTATACAATTATTGATTGTAATATTTATATACAAATGGCGGTCTTATCGCTAACAGGTTTTTATTAGACAACCGTAGAATGGACACAATGTTAAATAGATAATTTTATGTACGTTGGTGATATATTATCATTATAATAATAGAGAAGAATGAAAAAAAATATATATATTAATAAACAAAGATGATAGCCATAAGCAAATATACAAGTATATACACAAAATATATAATACATACACACATATATATATATATACTCATACACACACATACATTATACATATATATACTCATAAATATGGGTTAAACGTAAATTTAAATAATCTAAACGTAAATAGCTGAGACTTGCGAAAAGCAAACAAATATATTATGTTTTAAACTAGAGGATTTTTAAATAAAATTCTGATTGTCTACATTATAATGGATTTTTGTCAAGAAGCAAAAGTAACGACTAATTCTTTTTTACATCTACGAGGATTGTATCGTTTACCTCGTTCGAATAATCAGTTACAAACCGACGGAGTGCAACTATTCTTTTATATAAATCAACAGTAAAAGCACAATCATCCTCCATTACCTTATCATTGAAGCGGCCAGTCGTGCGTATCGAAAGAAAAACTGGTAACACCATATACAGTCATCCGCGTACGTTTGGATACATTTCCTAGGTTTCAGTCTATTGATTTTGTATTACCATAATCGTAAAATAACCCCGCTTAATGATAAAAACAACGGCAATGCGGCCATCAATTATCTAGAATACACACAAGTTGGACAAGCGAGATATGCGGACGCTCGTAAAAAATCGATTTAATTGGTAACCTATGTAAATCGGTGAGCGAATAAAATATTATCTCATGGCCGTTAATGTCTTATTCGTTTTATATTATTAACTTATTTAGATATTTGCCACTTGTAGGAACAACACAGAGCAAATACTAATTAATGAAAACTAATACTTTAAGGTTTTTAGAAGTGCTAGAGCCTCGCTGCACACGAATACTTTGTCAAGAATGGCGTAATATTTGTCTGTAGCATGAATGGGCCGGCTCGCCCGGCGAAGTACCACACTCCCGCAGAAAACCGGCGTCTGAGTGGTAGCTTATCTACAAAGCTTCGTACGGTGAGCGGCCGAGTTCCGGAGGCCTAACACCCTCCCCCCTCGAATCACAAAATGTGGAGCTATTCTAGAGAGAGAGAGAGGGCATGTGGCCTCCGACAGATCGAGATGGACAAGTGTCATGTCTGCCCTATGTGTCTCTATGGGACTTAGGGCCCAGAGAAGAAGCGGACTTCAGCTACGTGGTTCTAAATGGTCGCGAAACGGTTTGCCCCTTGATTTGTCGACGACGGATTTTACACATGGCTTGCCGTCAAGAAAACATACTTTGAAACAACACATTTAAAGAGCTATGAAAAGTCAGCTTACTATGTGTCCGTGAAGTTGTGGAACAGACGATGACTATTTCGACACAATAAGAGAGTACAGGCAGGATGCGCCTATCGAAGACTTTTGTCTTCAGGTTCTGTGGTAACGATCTCTCTCTCTGGTCGATCCTTCATGTCTGAAGATCGCGATCACCGGACTTCACCCAGCGGCTTGTTGGGTTCTTCCATTTCATGACATACTCGCTGTTTTCTTCGTGATTTTTATGGTGATTTTCTTGGGAATTTATTGGCTTTTATTATTATTAGTTTCCCTTTGCCTTCTGCATCAGACATTTTTTTGGAGTTATTTAGACTCCAAGGCTCGCTAAAGACTCTTCCGACCGGTTTCCCGGTCGGGTGTATGGTTATACCTCCATTGCTTGATAGCCGGAGACTCGTCTGTTATCTAGCAGGGAGCATCCGCTACCTGCTTGGGTACCGCCGCCGAAGCGCGCGCAGGTGACAATCTCACCTTGGGAGAGTTAAGATGTTATTAACGTTTTCCTCTTACTCCCAGTGGTAAAGATATATTATTTAAAATTAATAAGAACGTTCAAACTTACTTTGGTGAGGTCCGCGAACACAGATCGGAAAAATTATAATGTCTGCGAAGAGTGTATAGAGAATTACAAGCCGAGAAACGGCCGTCAGCAAATCCTTCAGTACTCGACTATGACTATGTCCTTGACAAGGTCAAACACACACCGTCATTTTTCATGACGAACACAACGCGTTTCGTGACACACATCATTATAGAATAGAATAGAAGAAACTTTATTTATGACATTTTTTTTACAAAAGCTAAAATCAAAACCTTAATAATATTATAATATATAAATAAACAAAACAAAAAGAAAATAATTTTAATCTAGCAAGTGTCATATAATGGTCAAAAATCTCAGCATATGCCAGGCGTTCTATTGGAGCACCTGGCAAGAACCAATGTGGTCAGATCGCCGACCATAGTGACGGACCAAATTAAACACACACACACACATTATTATTTTTCTAATTTGTGTTCGCGGATCTTAGCAATGTATACGAGTACGTATGTTTCTTCTTATGGTCACATAGTACCAGGTGGAGCCAAGGGCGTCCACAGTGCTTCTCAATTGGGATCGGTCTTGAGCGACGCGCTTCACTTCAGACCATGTCAACCCGATGGATTTCATCTCGACCGCTACGGAGCGCTTCCAGGTGAGTTTGGGCCGACCTCGCTTCCTTTTCCTCTGAGAAGTCTAATCCAGCGCCTGTCTGGGAATGTGATCAGGGTTTCTTCGGAGAGTATGGCCTATCCAAGTCCACTTGCGGCGCAAGATTTGAAGTCCAATCGGCGGTTTGTGCCAAAGATCCAGTAGGCGTTCGTTGGATATTTTCTCGGGCCAGAAGATTCCGACAATCTATATTTACAAGGAATCTTCGCAAAGTAATACATGGCTCCATCAATTATTTAAAATTAATATTTCTACAAACGTAAAGAAATATCGATTGCAATAAATACACCGACGGGATGGTTGTAATTAAAGAGGCAATATAAATTTGTGTAGAAGAGAGTGCACGTTTTATTGAGGCAAAAATTAGTGAGACGAATTGTAGTGTCGAATCGTATGTGTGAAATATAAAGTAATCGTGGAATGAGTTATGGCACGTGATAAGGTTTTATCACCCACAAATGTTGTACAATCTCTCTGTAATAACGAAATAACCTTGAATTTATAGTCCTCTTTACGAAACACGTAAAGTACAGTCAGAATATTCATTCGATCAATGAGAAATGCATTAATTACTTTTTTTATAATATTTACAATTTAATATAAGGCTAGATCCAATAGTTTTCCTCATTAATAAGGGATGCTGTTGTAATCCCCACGCTTGGGTTTTTTTTAAAAAATCCTTATTTATGATAGCGACATATAGTCGAGCGTCTTGATATTACGCCGCTGGATGTCGCTGTTTCGTGGTCCTGCATCGCGGTGGTGAAATGCTTCGCAGTGTCAAGTATAATATACTTTTGAAAGGTCAATAGGCAACCAGCTATGATATTTTTGTGACCTAAACAAGGTAGTATGGAAAAGTCCTAAACGAACAAAAATTATATTTTATTTTGTGTCATCCATTACAAGTTTAAAAAATCGTGTTTGAACCTGAGTAGATAAATCAAAAGTCATTATTGATTGAAAATTGGATATATATATATATATATATATATATATATATACATACATGTGAACTGTTGTAATATTAATGTTGGATTTCCCCACGAAATTTCTTATAGACTTTAAAGGTTGTGTATTTAAGGTATGTGAATTCAAACAAATGTTTTATATGCTGACGGTACGAGTGGAGAGGTAGATAGGTAGTGAAGGCGCGATGCTCACCGCGGGGACGCAGGCTCAAAGTTTTATTGGACTATAAAGTCACCGGGCGGCCGGTATCCGGTGTCTGACGCCGTAGCCGGACCGTTACTTTACATACCGAATTTATTTCGTCAATGCTCATCTTCGCTGGCCACGTTAATGTTTGAAATTATGATAGGGACCGAGAGTGTCGAGACGACTGAAGTATTTATACATTAGGGAACTTCTTAGAGTATTCTCACGAGTAAAAGCCAGGCTATGTTGCTTTTTATATTCGTCAATCATCAACAGCCTGCAGCAGTCCACTGCTGGACATAGGCCTCCCATATGAAGCGCCATCTAGCCCGATCTTCGGCTGCACGCATCCAGTTTCTACCAGCCGCCTTGCGCAAATCGTCGCACGATCTAGCCGGGGGGCGTCCCACGCTACGTTTACCGAGACGCGGTATCCTTTCCAGCACTCGTTTGCTCTAACGATTGTCGGATCACCGACGAACGTGACCAGCCCATTGCCACTTTAGTTTGCTAATTCGAAAGGCTATGTCGGTGACTTTAGTTCTCTGGCGGATTTGTTCATACCGAATCATATCTACCAGAGAAACTCCAGCACCTCCTCCACCAGAGAAAGCAATCAGCGCCACAGGCAGTGCGGAAGCGTTGCCGACCTTTAAGAAAAGTGTCATTATGGGAGTGGGAGGGGAGAGGGGAGGGAGAGGGTGTTGGGCCTCCGGCTCTCTCCGGCCTCCCGCTCACCGTACGAAGCGCGGTAGCTAAGCTACCACTCAGACTCCGGTTTTCTGCGGGAGTGTGGTACTTCCCCGGGCGAGCCGGCCCATTTATGCTACAAAATGTTATGCCATTCTTGACAAAGTATTCGTCTGCGATGTGGCTCTAACACTCATTAATTTTGAAATACCGCTGAAGGTATTGTTTTCTGGTAACGATTACGTCAAGTGACAAGTGAAAACATTTCGTAACGCTCTACGCGATAAGTAATCCAACAAGGTTGCTTCTTGCACTAGATGAGCCAGTTTTTCTTCATCGTCCTGCGGGGTCAATAATCGAACCTGTTACGGTTAAGCGGCACGACCGGCCGAGTGGAACGACATGCTTACAGCGTGCGGGAGTTTCGAAAGTGATGTTGTAAACAAAATAATCTGCCGGTTGGCGGTCGCAATATAGCGAAAGTTGTTACTAGACAAATGGTCTAGTATCAGAATTTTACTTGGCTAAGATCCGCGATAAGCAAACAAACGGAGGAAAATAAAATAATAATGTGTGTTTAACTAAATGATGAATGACCAATTGGCTCATTGGCGGGGCCCTCGGCCTGAGTCAATGGTCGCGGGTTCGATCCCCGCATCGGAATAAATATATGTATACATTACAAATATTTATTCCGAGTCTGGTAACCCCGCCAATCCGCATTGGACAAGCCTGGTGGGTTAACATCCGTTCCTCCAGACATGAAGAGGCTCGTGCTCAGCAGTGGGACATATATGGGCTGTTAAAAAAAGAAAGTAAATGAAGTGGATTTACAAAATAATTAATCTAAATCTTATCATATGGACAGTCAAAAGTTTTACTTAGCTAAGATCCGCGACAAGCAAAACAATAACAGAAAATTAATAATGTGTGTTGTTCCGTTGGGTTAAGTGGATTTGTTTGGAACTTAAACCAAAAACTTACCGAAATTTGATTCTAACTTTGTCTAAGTAAAAGACAGGTTAGCTGAAGGTATAATTTTTGACCTTAGTTGCATCTGCGTCGATGAGTTTGACACGAGCACGCATTCGGCGACCTTCGATCGGGAAACCACAAAATCCGTATAATGGCGGACAATCCGCGTGGTGGTTAGCGATTAGCAACGTGGCCGATCTGGTAATTACTGGCCCACACGAAACGCGTCGATTAGCCTCAAGGTGCAAAGGTCGGGTCACAGCTAACGTGAATCAGCTTTACAAGTTGCATAGAAATAAAAATAACAAATAATATTATATATTATTAAAGTCAATTCCTACTCATTTCAACAAGCGATTAATGAAGAGCCGTTTCGCTGCGATGAATGGTAGCGGATGGAACTCTGTGGTCTCTGCCAACCCCTGCGGGGGATATGCGTAATTATATATAAAAAAATACCTACTTATGTCAACAAACTAAACTTTGACAGGAGGGAAGGGGGTGTTGTGCCTCCGGAACTCAACCGCTCACAGGACGAGGCGCGGTAACTAAGCTACCACGCAACGCCGGTGTGCGGGAGTGTGGTATTTCCCCGGGTAAGCCGGCCCATTCATGCTACAGACAAATAATATGCCATTCTTGACAAAGTATTCGTCTGTATGGTGGATCTACCACTCTGAAATAGAAAGATGTCGATAAAATTTTTCATTTCTTCAACATAAAAATGATATTTCAATTTTGAAACGTAAAATCTTTCATTTCTTCAACATAAAAATGATTTTCAATTTTGAAATGATATTTCAATTTTGATAAAACTCTGTTGAAAATTAACCTTCTATTAGAATATTCAGTAGGAACAAACCTTTTGCTTGTATCTTTTGCTTTTCATGGCGTCTATATTTATTAAATAAATATATCAAATGTCTACTAATTTTTCACCCTTAACTATTGCTTTCAAACAAGGAATATTAGACCATATTTATATTAGGTTATCGGTCGAATTTCCTTGTTCGTATGTTGTAGTTAAGATTGAAATCATAATTCATATAAAAAAAATTTGGTACTACGTTTAAGCATTTACTGTGGCAGTGAAAATATTTACTGTCACGGACAACAGCGGATATCGTGTACCTCGGAGGGCAACCGTACACGCGTGCCATTATAAAATAATCCTTATACCCTTATATGTAAAGTTCAGATGCATCTATTAGTTTATTGTCCTTGACTTTTGAGAAATCATACATCCTGTATAATAGGATTCATGCTGATTGCAATACGGATGCCACTTTAGCGAGACTAATAAATATCGGCAGATAAAATGGAACATTAAAAAAAATGTTAATATTATTCTGAAACTACATAATAATGATATATTTAGGATCATGATTTAGTAATCGTCTTAGTGGAAATTTACTCCTGTTGTCATTAGAATTAGAAGAAATATCTTTTTATATTTTTAACCTATTAAGTCCTTATAGACATCACGACGAGCTTAGTTGCAAGTGTGCCGACCGTACCGGGACCGGGCTTCCCCGAGTACTACAGTGCCTTCCTTACCTCAGCATGCGGGGCTCTGCTGAGGCTGACTTCAATCCCCTCTTGCGGACTCGTGGGATTCACAATGACGAAATGTAATAGATCAAATTTGTTAAAAAATGACGGGGACATGATTCGCCACCCGTCACGTCCTGATTCGGGGGCGAGAAGCGACTATCGGAGAGCCGTTTCGCTACAATTAATGTGAGAGGACGGATGTATGAAAAGATGGATGAGTGTGGAGGAAGCAAGGAAAGTGTGCCGGGATCGTAGCGGATGGAGATCTGTGGTCTCTGCCTACCCCTACAGAAAACAGGTGTGATGATATGTATATATGTATGTAGACATCAATTTTTTTATGGGTTAAAAAGGTAAACGAGCATGCGTGTCACCCAATGGAAAGCAAGCAATGCCGCCCATGGACACCCCATTAGGATAGTGATGTCCCATTCTCAAGATTGGCAATATCAAATTCTGTTTCTAAAAACGAATATCAGGCTTAATTGCGTGACGTAAAGGAGGCTTATAGCAAGCAGTTAACGGATTTCTTAATGACTCAAACACACCCCAATTTTTTTTCTACTCTACATTTATCTGTATTTAATTAACTTGCATTTTTGAAAACTAATGCTGATTTAGTAAGTGTGGTGTAAATGTCATTCGATAAATCATTCACGAGATGACATTTTAAGATACATATATATATCCTCAGTTTCAATCATTTACGCCAGTGATATACTAATTAGAAAAATGATAGCCCGGCCTCGACCCGTTCCACGGCATTATGAAATCGACGCTCATCGCATTCTGGCTGGCGGTGATTCGGTTTCCTATGCTATACGAAAGCTGTTAACCTCATATTGTGGTTAGTTTTACGTTCGTACCGTTCGGGCCAATAAAATGTAGTTTCATAACACTAATCATGTTACACGAAGAAAAAAAATAACCGAACATCGAACCGCATGTGGTCGGGTGATTTATCGAGTCGAGAGTTAACCTGCTCTCAGCGGTATCCAATCGTCCGGGTCTCTATGGTGAATAATTTCGGCAGTCATTTTTTGTTTATGGGATAGGAGGGCAAACGAGCAAGCGTTTCGCCTGGTGAAAAGCAATCAACGCCGCCCATAGATATCCGCAATACATAGGTATAACGAAAGCGTTGCCGCAAATTTTTTGACGGTGCCAGTCCTTGGTAAGTAAGAAGTTTATTAATGGAGTCAGGCGTTACTTTGCGGAAATCCATCACTATATGGACAGTCAAAAGTTTTACTTAGCTAAGATCCGCGACAAGCAAAACAATAACAGAAAATTAATAATCTGTGTTTTTCCGTTGGGTTTAGTGGATTTATTTGGAACTTAAACCAAAAACTTACCGAAAATCGGCCGTCAATTTTCCACCCACCAACCACTATACACAACACCAAACACACATTATCACTTTTCCACCTTGTAAACGACACGTGTTTCGCCCCAACACGAGGCATCTTCAGGTATAGTAGACTCTACTGAAGACAACCGAAAAGTGAGTGAATGAGTCTACTATACCTGAAGATGCCTCGTGTTGGGGCGAAACACGTGTCGTTTACAAGGTGGAAAAGTGATAATGTGTGTTTGGTGTTGTGTATAGTGGTTGGTGGGTGGAGAATTGATGGCCGATTTTCGGTAAGTTTTTGGTTTAAGTTTCAAATAAATCCACTTAACCCAACAGATAAACACACATTGTTAATTTTCTGTTATTGTTTTGCTTGTCGCGGATCTTAGCTAAGTAAAACTTTTGACTGTCCACAAAGTAAGAAGTTAATCAAGCATAGCTCACTGAAGTACAAATCATGGCTCTTGTTTGCCATTTCAAACTACCATAGTTTAAATCAAAATAACTTGGTTTTGATATACAGATAGACCATATAACAGACAATGCTAACATTTCCCACGACCACGGTTGCCAACTCTGTCATATATGGGCATCGAAATGTGGCCGAATTTATCTGAAGGTCTCGCCTTTGAACCTTGACTTCAAATATAAAGATCTGAGATTGATTTATGAACAAATTTCGTTACTTATATTTAGGAGGTTCCTGTAACCACAGTACTAGAAAATTTCCGGCGAAATTTGAAAAAACATTAAATTTTTTGGCCAAAATTTAATTATATCACATAAACTAGGAAAACTAAACAACTGAGTCCATTTTGATAAAACTTTTAGGAAAGAGTAGATCATGTTCGAAGAATCTTTATAACTGTTATTTATCATTTAAGATTCTTAAATGGGAAGAAAAATTATGTATGACCTTCAAGTGCAAAGTTACGGCATGGAGCTCCTTCGAATACATACATAATTATCGACTTTCTATAGATAAATATAAAGGACTAAAGAGAAGAATCCAATGCGATAGGCTGTCCAAACCTCAATCAATGTCGTTAAAGCGTATCATACTGTTGAAAACCGGAATGAATGTCAAAAGGCCATACCAGAGAAGAAGAGTGATACCCTACATTGGGGAAGAGGAAGATATATAAATATTATATCGGTTATTAATTATATAGACGGTCAGAATTTTACTTAACTAAGTATTATATGGACAGTCAGAATTTTGCTTAGCTAAGCATTATGTAAGTAGTTGTAAAGCCACGCTGCAGACGAATAATTTGTCAAGAATGGCATAATATTTGTGTGTAGCATGAATGAGCCGGCTCGCCTCGGGAAGTATCACACTCCCGCAGAAAACCGTCGTCTGAGTGGTAGCTTAGCTATCGCACTTTGTACGGTGAGCGGCTGAGTTCCAGAGACCCAACACCCTCCCCCTTCCCCTCCCACTCCCATAATAACACTTTCCTTAAAGGTCAGTAACGCTTACGCACTGCCTATAGCACTAAGGATGTCTATGGGCGGTGTTGATTGCTTTCCATCAGGTGACACGCCCGCTCGTTTGTCTTCCTATCAGATGTGGACAGTCAAAAGTTTTACTTAGCTAAGATCCGCGACAAGCAAAACAATAACAGAAAAATAATAATGTGTGTTTTCCACTTCATCTAGCAGGAAAACACATATTAATTTTCTGTTATTGTTTTGCTTGTCGCGGATCTTAGCTAAGTAAAACTTTTGACTGTCCACATAGTGCTGCATTTCCGCAAAGTAACGCCTGAGTCCATTAATAATTCCTATCAAATATATAAGAATATATATAAGAAACAGTATATGTAAACAACACCACATGTAACATAAAGTGGATATATGTATATGTGTGTTACGCCTGAACATAAGTCAGTCAGATGTAATAGACGGTTGTCTTCCTTAGGAGACAACCGTTGAATTTAGAGAACTGATATGTTATGGGATTTCCTAACGGTTACTGATAGTATTAAGCAATCAACGGGTGGAGATTTATCGCGAAAGACTTAGTTTGTGCTATTATTCTATTTTGAAGCTTATAACTTGATTGAATGGATGAAGCATTAAACCTGTCAGAGTGCGTGCCCTAGCCTGCGGTTAAAGTAAGGTTTATATACGAAGAGCACGCGAGCGACGCAGGCGCATAGTCAGACACGTACCATCGGCTCCAACTTATGATTCCAAATAAATATCTCCTTTGGTGATATACGGTTTACCATGCTCGCAAAGAGGATTTGTAGATTTAGAAAGAAAGGAAAAGTTTATATGAAAATTCATACTGCATTACAGACAAAAATAAATTCTACTAGTCCTATCCTATCCTATTAATATTATAAATATGAAAGTTTGTGAGTATGGATGTATGTTTGTTACTCTTTCACGAAAAAACTACTGGACGGATTTGGATGAAACTTAACAGTTATATAGGTTATACATAGGAATAACATATAGGCTACAATTCGTAATGATTTAATGCACTTTTGGTCGTAAATAATCTGTCACAAACTTAATGTGGAAGACTAAATTCCACGCAGGCGAAGCCGCGGGCAAAAGCTAGTAATATATAAAATAAAGATTACGAGTAAGAAAGGCTTCATATTAGGCATATAAAGAAAAACAAAACAGAAATGAACAAATATTAAAATTATAACTCTGCAGAAGAAAAAGTTGAGCAAGTGAATGAATTTGTATGTTTGGGGTCATTGTTTACAAGAGATGGAAAATGTGAAGGTGACATTGAAAGGCGCATGAAAGCTGCACTCCTTTATGGAATGTGTCTAAAACGGCCCGACTCCGCCAGTCGGGGAGTACTTCTTCCGAATCTAGTGAAAGATGGGTTTGGCAGAAGAATTATAAAAGCAGACTGAATGAGGTAGAAATGAAAGAATTAAGAAAAATGCGTGAGGTAACCTTGGAAACTTTTGATTTGTATTTGCGGATCTTAGCAGAGTATGTTTAAGTGTCATTCTTTGTTCATAGATTTCCGCATAGTAACGGCTTACTCTATCAATAGTCGCGGCAGTCCACTGCTGGACATAGGCCTCACCCAAGGCGCGCCACCTAGCCCGATCTTCGGCTACACTCATCCAGTCTCTGCCAGCCGCCTTGCGCAGATCGTCGCTCTATCTAGCAGGAGGGCGTCCCACACTACGTTTGCCGAGTCGCGGTCTCCACTCCAGCACTCGTCTACTCCAACGATTGTCGTTTCTCCGACTTACTCTATCAATAATCTCGAATTCATGTTAATTTTTCAATTCCTGCTATTAATTCACACTCTTCTCATATATTTATATATCATGTTTAAATTTTCAATCGTTAATAAAATACTCTTTTTTTATCCATTCAAGTTCAAATACACTTTTTTTATCCTTTTAATGGATGATAATTGATGTTAATACAGCTTTTTCTAATGTTAATGCATGGGAGAAAAAAAAATTTCTTATGCCAGAAATTTTGCAGGATATAAATTTAGGAATAAATACCTGGTGTCAGCAGCGAAGCGAAGATCGTTGGAAAAAAGTAGGAATTGACTTGACATTTTGTTGTATATTATTTGTTTATAGTGAAATCTGTACAAACCCTATCGGAAATGTAGCGTTACTTACACGCTCATTCATTATTTTCATCATTCATTCATTATTTTATTTTTATATGGGAGAAAAAAATCTCTTATGCAAGAAATTTAGTAGGATATAAATTTAGTAAGAAATACCGTCAGCAGCGAAGCGAAGATCGCTGGAAAATAAGTAGAAATTGACTTGAAATTAATATAAAAATTAGTAGTTTATAATGAAATCTGTCCAACCCCTATTGGAAATGTTGCGTGTAGGCAGTTATTAGTCAGACGGCCGAAGCGTACCTTCTGTATAGATTCATCTATTTTGCTCTGCTAGTAAGCTCACTTCGATCCACCTTGAAACCACTCGAAATGCGTCAAGACGAACGCATCGCTTGGAAAACATCGGTTCGCCTTGACATTTGGTGTCAGACACGACGAGCTGGCCACTAGAACATAACCGTTGCTAGATGCTTATCTTCTTTAATGTAAAAATATATAACATATATATGTCACAGGTTCATCTGGTTCAGTGAAGGCTGTATTCTATTCAATTAACGATGTGAACGACTTTTATAAAGAACAGAAAAAATATTTAAATTGTGAAAAAATTAGGTTGATAAAACAATATATATTATAAATAAATATAAAATAGCAGATTGCTGTGACAATAGGCTGGTCACGTTGTCGGAGAAACGACAATGAGTGGAGTGGACGAACTCTGGAGTCCAGACTGGGTCTTGCAAAGCGTTGGTGGCTGGCAAAATGGATGCGGGTAGCTGATATATATTGAGGAATTACTAGGAAATTTTTAAATCTCATTTCTTTATGATGATGATCACCCCCGAATGAGTAAATATATCAAAAGCTGCCTGTTCATGTGTACACGCATCTACAACAATATGCCTTATGAATTAAAACAATTGAACACAAGATTATTTAAAAAAAAGACTATATGTATGGCTAATAGATGACAGTATTTATAACACTACGGTTTTTTAGGTTTAAAAGATCTATCGATGATATCCCCACCCGGGAAGGTCGCCTGCGATGGTGGGAAACCGACGTCATGTTGGCATTGTACGCCGACGACAGCGCTTTCTTCGCGTCGTCTTGTTCGGTCCATATGGCAGCACAGAAGCTGCAGAGGCTGCTGGATCTGCTACCCGAGTGGCTGGACACATGGCGAATGTCTGTCAACGTTGGGAAGACATGCGCCATTGTGACCAGCCACGGTAAACTACCAAGACCACTTAAGCTTCGGGGGCAGAATGTACGTTGGGAGACCACAGTAACGTACCTCGGAGTCCGCATCGACCGCACGCTGCGGCTCACCACACAGGTAACACACGTGGTGAATAGCGCGAAAGCCGCGCGTACGGTCCTTCGACCTATATTAACATCAACCCGCATACCCGTGCGTACGAAGCTGTTGGTCTATAAGGCCTACGTTCGCTCCCGACTGACCTATGCTGCGCCGGCCTGGTGGTCTTTGATATCAGCAACCCAGCGCAAACGCGTTCAGATCCAGCAGAATCTGTCTCTGCGCGCCATCGTGGGGGCGGCTCGCTATGTGCGTAACGACGTTATAGCGAGGGACCTCAGGGTGGAGAGCATCCATGAGTTTGTGGTCCGGTTGGCTCGGAAGATGTTCGACCGAGCCGACAATGGACCACACCCACACCTTAATAATTTTGCTCCCCTTCACGCTCGCCCACCTGAGGGACGTCCACTCCCACGCGAAATCCTCCTGTCGCCTCCTGGCTCCCGCGAGGGAAGAGGGCCAGCGACGGACCCAACGTAGGAATAGGTTCAGCCATATCTCGACGACGCGAAGTCGTTAAAGGACGCCCAAAAGCCGCTAGGAATAGCGGCACCTAAGACCGGGGGGCGGTTGCCCCATTGAGTTGCTGCACGAGCAGTGGGGTTCATCCCCGAGGCTCGATCCCACACCTCTGCGCGGGGTGTGGACGTCCCCGATTGATTGATTGAAGATCGATCGAATGTATGTAATAGATAAATCAATTATAACTTTAATGACAATATAATAGTTTAGTTATGTATTTAGATCTTTATGTATGTAATAATGAATGAAATTTGTACACCACAAGTGACAATGTGATTGAGTTTCTATACGTCTTTTTTTCATCTTGTTATACTTCATATTATGCAAATAAAGGATTATTATTATTTAAAATAACTTATTTCGCCGATAACCAGAGTCACCGACATATCTCTTCAAGTTAGAAGACTGAAGTGGCAATGGGCTGGACACGTTTGTCGGAGAACCGACAATCGTTGGAATAGACGAGTGCTGGAGTGGAGACCGCGACTCGGCAAACGTAGTGTGGGAAACCCCCTGCTCGATGGAGCGACGATCTCCGCAAGGCGGCTGACAGACTGGATGCGTGTAGCCGAAGATCAAGCTAGGTGGCGAGCCTTAAGTGAGGCCTGTGTCCAGCAGTGGATTGCCGCGAGCTGATATTGATTGATATTGATATGTATGCACATATATATCTATCCAGAGGAAATGAAGATCATCCAATTGAGCTGACAATTCGTCAAGGAGCACGCAGACTTCTCGCAGACGCATGCAATTCGGCCAGTCGCCGCCGGATAACATTATGCGAACACAATAATAATATTCACGAAGAATGTTACAATGTTCACGCGATCGTTGGCATTTCTCAGCGATTCACAACATTTTAATGCTCCTAATTATAACTAAAAACAAATGGTGCCCTTTGGTTGTATTGCCTTTTTGTTGTATGTTTGAGACACGCTAACAGCATGTACATGTTGTTATTTGCGAAATTCAACTCGTCACAAGAAACAATTCTAAAAACTACACATACAGGATGTACGGAATTAGAATTTTAATCTAAACAAAAATAATAACATAGGATATAAATAAAAATTTAATAACTTTTACATAATTAAATATAGACTCTTTCTTCTTAACATAAACACGCACACACAGACAAAATATTATATATACGCACGCTTGTGCACTAACACACCTGTATATAACAATTATTCTATAGATAAACTTCCATGATAAATATCATAATCTATATGTAAATCCGTCATTAGGTCCAAAGTGTTGTAAAATTTATATTAATTGTTAGAATAAGGTATGCTGTAGATTTTGTTATTCAATAGATAAATAAATAAAATAAAAAAAAGAAGTATGGGTTTTATTTTATAATTTTTTTTATCTAAATGTTGATCACCACGTCAGGCATACTCCTGGAACCTAGCCACAGTTATTATAGATGTTTGCATCTCTATATTTGCCAAATTTCAGCGAAATCGGCCCACAAATGCCAATTTTTTTACAAGCTACCAAATGAGCCCAAATTGCTGACGTTTTTAAGAGAGGCCAGGTCAAAAGTACCCTTAATCGACGAGCTTGTATGAAGTGCACTCACTTCATGAATGTGGATGAAGCAAAGAAAGTGTGCCCAGATCGTAGCAGATGGAGATCTGTGGTATTTGCCTACCTCTATAAGAAACAGGCGTGATGATTTGTATGTACTACATATGAATGTATATATATATATATATATATATATATATATATATATATATATATATATATATATATATATATATATATATATATACACTATGTAATGTACATAGAATTGTATGTATGTTACTATCGAAAAAAATTTAACTATTATAAAAATGTAATGCAATCAATTTTAAAATATCTTTTTGTCCGAACATTTTGGAACATTAATACTTTGATGGTGGTCGCGACACACTAAGATCAGTCAAGAAATATATGCTAGCCAACACTTGTCGCATGTAGGATGGTGACACACTGCGCGCTTGTGCCGAAGCCTGCGGTGACGAGATACGTGACCAGCCCTGAGGGGTTGGCAGTGACCACAGAGCTCCATCCAGTGCCATTCATCGCAGCGAAACAGCGCGTCATAGGTCGCTTTTCGCCCTCGTGAGAATCAGGACGTGACGGATGGCGAACCACGTCGCCGTCTTTTTTCGACAAATTAGGTGTATTAAATTCGTCTTAGTGAATCCCACGAGCCGCAAGGGAGGATGGAGGTCAGCCCCAGCAGAGCCCTGCATGCTGAGGTAAGGCACCATAGTCCCCGGGGAGCCCGACCCCGGGACGATCGGCACGCTTGCGACTAGGCTCGCCCCTAGCCACGCATCCATTGGCACGGCAGACCGTGGATTGGCGGAGAGGAAGGGAAAGGATAGAGAAGAAAGGAAGGGGCAGGAAAGGAAATGCGGATTGGGGGGGTTACCAGACTCGGAATAAACATTTATAAATCCATATAAATATTTATCCCGGTGCGGGAATCGAACCCGCGACCATTGACTCCGCGGGCGGAGGGCCCCGCCACTGAGCCAATCGGTCGTCGATTTAAGAAAACATTAAAAATACCATAAAAAGCCTGATGGAAATCATGCCAAGACGATTACATGCCTTAATTACTGCACGGGGAGGTCATACTCGTTATTAATTTATATATATTTTTTTAATGCCTTTTTATTAAAGTACCATAAAAATACTCGTTGTCTTAATTTCACTACGCCCATAAAAAATGTCCATTTACATACGGATTTCTGTTTACATTGACTTAAACACCGATTCTAGGATTTAAGTGTTAAAAATAAAGAAAAAATAAAATTTCTAAGCTTCTAAATATACTAAAAATATTAATATTGTCCATAGAGAAGCCAATTACTGTAAGGTGTCCGTTTTTTTTTTGCAAAAGAGTTTATATAAACTATATATTACAAAAATAAAAAGAAATAATTTTAAGTATGTAATTAGGAACTTGTCCTTTTGGTTGCAGTGAATTTATTACATGACTTAGTTGTTTTTTTTAATTGTATTATATGAGTATGAGTATAGTAGTATATATATATGGATGTATGTGTACGTATGTGTGTATGAGTATCGTCACTGTGGTCAGCGATCTGACTACGTTGGTTCTTGCTGAAAACCAGCGCCAGGTGCTCCAATAAAACGCCTGGTATATGCTGAGCAAGAACCATTTTGTGACACTTGTTAGATTAAAATTATTTTCTTTTTGTTTTGTTTATTTATTTGTATATTATAATATTATTAGGGTTTTAATTTTAGTTCTTGTAAAAAAAGATTTCATAAATAAAGTTTTTCATATTTCTTTTTCGAAAATTTACTCGCTTATTACAAAAGAAACAAACTCTTTGTATAACAGAGGTAAGTCTAATAGTTTATAATGTTAATTTGTACATTATAAATCAACTATGTAATGAAGTACGATTTATCTCAATAAAATATATTAAATTATGTATCCCCGGCGTATTGTTTACCATAACGATTACAGTTATCATACTGATTCAATTACACACGTTTGTGAATGATGTATTGAATCATAATGGCTATAGTATCTTATTAATAATTAATAAGTTGTAAATATTATGTATACATACATTAAATATACGTATGTGTATAATTTACAAGCTCAAATCGAGCCGTGAAGTCGTTTTAATTCATATCTGCTTCCGAATTGATAATATATGAAAATGTATTCAAAAATAACACAGTAAAAATTACACGGTGAATTTATCAGTACTCGGTGGCGTGTTCGTAATTGAATGTATGAAATTTTTAAATAACATTTCATATTAATTGAATACAGATGACCGTGTCAATGGTACATAAAATTATACAATGTTACACTCGGCTCTCCCGCACTGATGTAACCATTCGCTGGATAATTTGCTTGATGGATACCTTTCACGACCTAGAATCTGATGTAAATAAATACATGTATTATATACGTATAATTTATAATAATTTAATCAATAATAACTCACTTAAAAATCATAAATTAAATTTATTATAATCGTTTATAATTTTATTTCATTACTTTTTATTAATGATAGATTGTGTGGTGAACGAAATGTGGTGAAATAAGTGACAAATTACAGTTTGAAATATTTTTTTTATTCAAACTAATTTGGTACTACACTTTTTTATTATGTGTATTTTATAAAATAATAACATAAAAAAATTACATTTATTAATTAATGAATTAATATTTGAAAAAAACTGTATTAACATGAAGTGTGATGTGCTACAAGTTAAAAAAAATGTTCATATACATTTTTTTTACTTGAGTGGATGATTTAAAAGTATTTTATTAACGATTGAAAATTTGAACAAGATATATAAATATATAGGGAGTGTGTAGAACTAATTGCAGGAATTCAATAACGTTTTATATACTTTTTTACTCAAAAAATATATTATATATACATATTTTTATAAACTTATATATAAAAATATGTAAATATTTTATATATCAAAGCCAGGTCAAGAGTACTCTTAACCGACGGGCTTGCATGACGAGAATAATGAGTGTGGAGGGAGCAAGGAAAGTATGTGTGTGTGTGTGTGCACATATTTTTATTGAAAAAAAAAGTTAATTTAGTTAATAAGTGAAAATTTGTAATTGGCCTTATTCGTAATAAAATTTTCGTTGTTATGAGTATTGTAACTTTTATTATTTTAATCTTCTGTTGAATAAATGTAATTGTTCTGCCAAATTAAAGTTTCTCCAACGTATGACGAATATTTAAAACAACAATTATAAAGGGATAAAATATGTGAATGCATCAGCTGCCCGATCAGATATCGTAATGGCGCCTTACCACTGTGGTTATGTGGCTGAGCATCAAGGCCGATGCCACTTCTCCGCCAGTCCCGCGAAGTAAACAAAGCTATAAAATAGAAAACACACGTATCTTGTCGCGCCTTGCGCGGACAGGGTTGCTAGCTTATCAATGTATGTATATATCGGCGTATTAGAATTAATAATATCATTATTTAGTTATTTTATGCAATAGACAAAATTCTATATATTTTCAAGCACCATCTGTTGGCAAATTATGTAAAAATAATATTAATTAATATAAAATAATTGTAATTTATATAAAATAAACCATTTCGGGTTATCTAAAATTAATATAATAATAATATATTTAATGATCATTAAGAAGTTTAAAATTTTGTTTCGAACTCTGTCGAACTAGGGTGAGCCCTGTACTACGGCGTACAGTTTCCTTTTATAGTACATTTATATATTACATGTATTATTCTAATTGCATTACTTAATATAATTTTACAAAACACTAAAACAAATAATTAAAATCTATAAACTAAATTATACAAATCAAAAAGAAATTCAGTTTATAAAAGAATAAAACTAAATTTTACATTACAAATCACGATTGGTGCGGCTCATACGTGTGTTATATGTTAGTATTATTTTGATTTGAATATTGAGCCGTATTTTAATAATTGTTTTCCTGTTATTTCAATGTTTTTTTTAATATTGTTGCTATGCTGAAGCAAATCTGTTTTTAGATTATTTTGTTCATTGTTTATTGTCTTTGTTCGCCTTATCGATTTTTTGTATAAATAAATAAATAAAATAACATTAAAAATATGAAGCCTTTTATTTCACACATGTTACAGTTTTGTACAAAAAAATAAATATAATACTAATGTTTTATTTTGGTGCATGGATCCTTTTTATGTGAAGACCTCCTCCAAGGATTTTCTCTACTCTTTGCTTTATCCAAATTATTTGTATAAAAACCAAAATACGGTCAGGGTGAGATTCTTTCTAATTCCAACAGCCGAAATCACCGAAACGATCGTTTTGATTACATTAATGCGGTATTTTTCCACCGAAACTATTCGGATACGATATTGTCTTGGGATTCAGTATTTTTTACAGTTGTCCCTAATTTCTTCTGGAGTACATACAATAATCTAACAACGTTTGTCCATGGCGGATTGTTAGTGAAAATTAATCCATTATGCAG
The DNA here is from genome assembly GCA_031353405.1 of Baronia brevicornis. Taxonomy (NCBI): domain Eukaryota; kingdom Metazoa; phylum Arthropoda; class Insecta; order Lepidoptera; family Papilionidae; genus Baronia; species Baronia brevicornis. The sequence continues at coordinate 321,163 of JASFAT010002046.1, forward strand.
TGTGTACTTATAATTGAAAATCATCGGTTGACTTTGTCCGTTATTTTTATGGTATAGGGAGGCAAACGAGCAGGCGCGTCACCCGATGGAAAGCAATCAACGCCGCCCATAGAAACCCGCAGTGCCATAGGCATTGCAGATTCGTTGCTGGACTTCAAGAAAAGTGTAGGCTTGTTTTTTAAAGGTTCTGTTAATTTACTCTTTATGGACATTCCGCAAATAATGGATTTCCGCAAAGTAACGCCTGACTCCATTAATAATTTACTCTTTAGTAAATAAGTCTTTAAAAAAAAGATAACTAATAGAGAGTCGATGGCGGACTAAGCCGTTCAGAGTATCATCAACAGCCTGCGGCAGTCCACTGCTGGACATAGGCCTCCCCAATGGAGCGCCAACTAGCCCGATCTTCGGCTACACGCATCCAGATTCTGCCAGCCGCCCTGCGCAGATCGTCGCACCATCTAGCCTGGGGGCGTCTCACACTACGTTTACCGAGACGCGGTCTCCACTCCAGTACTCGTCTACTCCAACGATCGTCGGATCTCCGACAGACGTGACCAGCCCATTGCCACTTAAGTTCAGAGTATATATCTTTTTAATTTTCAAGTGATGGGGATAATCCACCATGATTTGTTTGTTTTCAATTATTCTAAGATTAATATCTGACGTAATTCAAGACCGTAAAAGACAGTGTTGACCTTTTCGATTTGACGTCAGTATACGACAATCTATTTTAATGATGAGTCAGGTGGTATTTGCCTTCGATTAACTGATAGACGACCCACTTGAACTTATACGTATGACGTCATTCTTAATGTTTTTAATGTCGCCTGTACCGAGAAAGAGTCAACGTAATCTTTCAAAGATTAATCGATCAAATTACCAGCGCTTGGTGCTCCAATAGTGCGCCCGCGGCATATGCTGAGCAAGAACCATTTTATGGCACTCGATAGATTAAAATTATTTTCTTTTTGTTTTGTGTATTCATTTGTATATAGAATATTATTAAGGATTTAATTTTAGTAATTGTAAAAAAATGGTGTCATAAAGTTTTTCTATTCTATTCTATAATTAAGTTAATACCGGACTTAGAAGCCCTCTCTCTAAGTCCACGCTGTGAAGAGCAACCAGAATCGTCGGCGACTGCAGCATTTCGCATAGGCTCGATCTATACGGTTCACAGCTGAGTTCCATAGGCCCAATCCCCCTTCCTCTCCCCTCCCACAATGACAGTTTTCTTAAAGGCCGGCATTGCTTTTACACTGTCTATGGTACTCTGGATGTTTATGGGTGGCTTTGATTGCTTTACATCAGGTGACACGACTGCTCGTTTGCCTTCCAATCCCATAAAAAAGTACTATCGAATGTAGAGAGGAATTATTTAATCTCCTTCTAGCCGCGTAAAATTAAATATTTATTTGGATTTATAAATGTTTATTCCGAGTCTGGTAACCCCCCCCAATCCGCATTTCCTTTCCTGCCCCTTCCTTTCTTCTCTATCCTTTCCCTTCCTCTCCGCCAATCCACGGTCTGCCGTGCCAATGGATGCGTGGCTAGGGGCGAGCCTAGTCGTAAAACGTGCCGATCGTCTCGGGGTCGGGCTCCCCCGGGGACTATGGTGCCTTACCTCAGCATGCAGGGCTCTGCTGGGGCTGACCTCCATCCTCCCTTGCGGCTCGTGGGATTCACTAAGACGAATTTAATATGCGGGGAGGATAGGCGTGAATATAAAAAAAAAACAAACTAATTAACTTAGTAGGGGGGTTATCATTTTTGGAGTCAATGGTCACGGGTTCGATTCCCGCATCAGAATAATCCCCATTGGACAAGCGTGGTAGGTTAACGTTCATTCCTTCAAAAATGGAGAGGCTCAGCAGTGAGACATATATGGGCTGCTAAAAAAATTGAAATAAATTAAAACTACATCATATATGTAATTTGATGCAATCTGAAATGAACAACACGCCTTTAAATTTTCGACACGACAAATTTAGATGGAAAAATGTTAAGGCAAAAAAAGCATAAAAATAAATTATAGTAAACCTTGAAGATGCTGACATTTCCAATATCGAGGCAGAAGTGCAGCTTCAGCAACCCTTATTTGGTAACAATAAAGAGGATGGTAAGCTATTTTCAGATATAAGAAGTCGGCTGATTGGCCCGCTTCGATCTGACATCGATCCGCCTAATGTGTTGGGGTGAGGTGAAAGCCATAAGCGATAGCGGGGACGATCGATTTAAAAGGATAATAAAAAAACAAACGTTTAGAAGCTTAAAGTACATACATATCGTCACGCCTGTATCCCGTAGGGGTAGGACAAGACCACAGATCTCCATCTGCTACGATCTGGGCATACTTTCCTTGCTTCCTCCACACTCTTGCAAGCCCGCCGTTTAGGGGTACTCTTAACCTGGCCACAACAATTTGGTCAAGGTATGTTTTCCTTGGTCTACTCCTACCGAACCTTCCATCCGTAAAGTACATATATTTTACCATCATCAGCAGCAATTTACCCCTGGCAACCTCTACCAAAGTTGTTTCTGCAAGCAACCCTGGTTTGTCGCTTCGTATTGTCCCATATTAAATTCACAAGCAAATGTTATCTAAGTTTGTTAACTCTGAATGCCAGCTTGGTGACATTTCTTAAAGGCCGGCAACGCTTATCCAATATCATGGCACTGCGGCGTTGATTGCTTTCCATCAAGTGACATGCCTGCTTGTTTGCTTTTCAATACCTTAAAAAAAATAAAACGACGAGTGACATATGACATAAAAAGTTATAAGAGATGCATTTGATTGTTTAATGTTGTACTTACATTAAACAATCAAATGCATCTCTATATAATTTTTATTTATTTTTATTTGGGAAATATACAATTTTATATTACATTGTTATATTGTCTCTAATAACAATAATTGAAATCAGTAAAGTTTCCACTATTAACTAATAGATACAATAGCACTATAAGATTAGGTGAAACATATTGTTTGTAAGAAAAAAATAAACAAGGATTTATTGGAAAAAAAAATTAATTAAATTTGTTAAATTCTTTATTTTAAATCTCTCTTTGAACAGCAATCGAGCGAGTCGTTTTTCATGCGCATAATATTGAGGTATTAGTCCTCAATAATCCCTGAACGTAGCGTGATAACTAATAATGATCAGATGTATGGTACTTTCTTGTACAGACCATTTAGCTTTTTGGAAAATTTGCCAAAAAATTTCACATTTTGAGCCATTTTTGACTATATTAAAACATGTGGACAGTCAGAACACGAATATCGTACGCTGTAGGTGCGGGTGCTGGTTATATATAGCGCCAATTGTGTCATGGCATGACACTTAATGATTGTCTTCCGTAGAAGAGGAAAAGTGGTAGTGTGTGTTTGGTGTTGGTGTTGTTAATAGTGGTTGAGGAGTGGATAGTTGCTGACGGTCGCTTTTTCGGTAAGATTTAGTTGAGTGCCCTGCAAATCCACTTCGTCCATTAAAAAAAACTACATTATTATATTATTAGGATGCTGAGGAAGCGATGCATTAGATGGACGATTGATGGCAAATAATTTACACCAAATTCTAAGAATCCTAACCCACACTAGTAGCATTTATATCAGCATTCTTAGAATTGAATGAGAAAGAGAGGAAGAAAGTGGATCTACAAAGGGAAATATAAAATTTGACAAGTCACCCGCTACCGCCTGTGCTTTGGGCCGCAGCCAAAGTATCGTGGCGTAATGGGGTGAGCGATTGCGGCCGGTTCCGCATGCAGCTCACGTAGCTCGTGGAGAAATTACGCGTCGATCCCGCAGGAGGCCCGGATTCGGTCAATCGATGCGACTCCCAGGAGTAACGTCGCAGTGGAGGATATCAGAGCACAGCTACCCGTTTCACGATATCGACTTTTAAGCGTTTGTGTATAATATAATTTTTTATTCATCTTTGCCGTGTGAATTCTGGCATAGTATACAATTTTACATTTTTACCAGAAGATGTGGATATATATCAATGGACGAGTAAAGTCTATCAGAGAAATAAATAGCAAATTTTATTAGTGGTAGAGCCACGCTGCAGACGAATACTGTGTCAAGAATGGCGTAATATTTGTCTGTAGCATGAATGGGCCGGCTCGCCCGGGGAAGTACTACACTCCCGCAGAAAACCGGCGTCTGAGTGGTAGTTTAGCTACCGCGCTTCGTACGGTGAGCGGCCGAGTTCCGGAGGTCCAACATCCTCTCCCCTCCCTCTATCCCATTCCCACTCCCATAATGAAACTTTCCTTAAAGGTCGGCAACGCTTCCGCACTGTCTATGGCGCTGCGGATGTCTATGGGCGGCGTTGATTGCTTTCCATCCGATGACACGCCTGCTTGTTTACCTTCCTATCCCGTAAAAAAAGTGACGGACAGTTTACGTGGAACTAGTTCGAGTTGCGAATGCCTACATCTACTGTCATCGTCATCAGCAGCTTGCGGCTGTCCACTGTTGGACAAAGTCCTCCTTAAAGAAGCGCCATCTAGCCCTATCTTCGGTTTCACGCATCCAGACTCTGCCGGCCGCCCTGCGCAGATCGTCACACCATATAGCCGACGGGAATTCCACACTATGTTTGCCAAGACGCGGTCTCCACTCCAGCACTCTAATTCCCAAATGTTGGCAGATCACTTGCCAAGTGTTTTTATTTAATCTACTAACAATGTATCAGAATTAATTTTACATAAGACGACCTATTGGCTCAGCAGCGGGGCCCTCCACCCGCGCAGTCAATGGTCGCGGGTTCGATCCCCGCATCAAAATAAATATATGTATTGATTACAAATATTTATTCCATGTCTGGTGACCCCGCCGAACCGTATTGGACAAGCATGGTGGTTTAACATCCGTTCCTCCAGAAATATAGAGGTTCGTGCTAAGCAGTAGGACATATATGGTCCGGTAAAAAAAAATGACATATTACAATGTGACATATAGAAAACCAAAGAGACGTTGGCCGTTCAAAACAATGTAAACCAGAAAAAAATATTACTTTGAAAATCCGTACGTGCGTTAAACACCACTGCGGGGGTGCGCCACCCCACTCTCGGCTTTATGCAACGAATACGTGCGTGACAATCACTCCTTATTGCACGCGACGATGAATTGAATGGATCAGAGATGTAGAACTCCATCTCCGAAAACGTTTGATTAGCCGATAAGAGTATGTATGCATCTCCGTTTGAGATAAATCAAAACTAACTTTATAGTTTACCTTAAAAACATCTTTATGATTGTTTAGCACAAAAATAAAAGTTATTGAATAATAGAGTCAGACGTTACTTTGCGGAAATCCATTATTATGTGGACAGTCAGAATTTTTACTTGGCTAAGATCTGTGATAAGCAAACTAAAGTAGAAAAATAATAATGTGTTTTTTACTAAAGACACTTTTTTTTGATGGCAGTTAGTTACAACTATTATGTCACGTAAAATATAATAATATCCAATCTCTTGAAATATTCCAAGTCAGATTATCACGTTACGTCTTGATAAAATAGTGGCCATTTTACCAAAACCTTCTATGGACTTTTTCAGTCAACTTAAAAAGTTACGATACACGCATTTATTTCATATCACTTCACTCATACACCTTAATCGAACTATATTGCATAATACGCCACTACAATTAAACAATACAACTGATAATAATATAAGATCCTGAAAATGAAATAAAAACACAACGTCACTGATGTCAGTTGGCGGGAAAAGTTCCAAATAACGAAAGACACTTAAAAATAGTCTTTAGTAGAGTCTACTATGCCTGATGATGCCCCGTGTTGAGGCGAAACAAGTGTCGGGTACATTGTGAAAAGTGGTGGAGTGCGTGATTTTTTTTCAATTACTTCAACTCAATGTTTCAATGGTATACAAAATTATATGGACAGTCAAAAGTTTTACTTAGCTAAGATCCGCGACAAGCAAAACAATAACAGAAAATTAATAATGTGTGTTTTTCCGTTGGGTTAAGTGGATTTATTTGGAACTTAAACCAAAAACTTACCGAAAATCGGCCATCAATTCTCCACCCACCAACCACTATACACAACACCGTAGAGTCTACTATACCTGAAGATGCCTCGTGTTGGGGCAAAACACGTGTCGTTTACAAGATAGAAAAGTGATAATGTGTGTTTGGTGTTGTGTATAGTGGTTGGTGGGTGGAGAATTGATGGCCGATTTTCGGTAAGTTTTTGGTTTAAGTTCCAAATAAATCCACTTAACCCAATGGAAAAACACACATTATTAATTTTCTGTTATTGTTTTGCTTGTCGCGGATCTTGGCTAAGTAAAACTTTTGACTGTTCATATAGTGATGGATTTCCGCAAGTCGAATGGTCTCTTCGACGCAGTATTTTTTTGGATCCGAATATACAAAAATAATTTGTCATGTCTCATTTCCAGGGTTTATGCTTTTTTGTGTCGATATATATTCTTATATATTATATATACGTTAGTATAATGGGTATTTAAATTATAGGAATGTATAAACATAGTATGCGGTTTGCGGGGAAGTGGCATAACAACGCCGTCCCCTCCCCGAGCACGTACTCTCCTCATTCCAATAATTCTTTTTAAATGTGAAATGTTATTTTTTTGACAGCCCACTGGCTCTGGATACGTGGCTCCTCGCTGTCCCCCAAATCACGTCATGTTATTTCGTTGTGAAAAATTATTTTTGCTCACAAACGGGACCATCCGTGAAATATAAATAATAAGGAAACTTATTTGGATACGAAAAAATAAAATAATGAGCCTTGCTAAGATCCGTTCTCAACAGTTGTCTTCGCAAACTTTGTGGATTGTAACGCACAATATTATATTTATAATTTTTATTTTGTGTATCGCAAAGTCAAGCAAGCAGCGACCAATTGGCTCAGCGACCAATTGGTCCTCCGCCCGCGGATTTTCGCGGGTTCGATCCCCGGATCGGAATAAATATATGTATGGATTACAAATATTATTCCGAGTCTGGTAACACCGCCAATCAATTAACGTCCGTTCCTTCAGAAATGAAGAGGCCCGTGCTCAGCAGTGAGATATATATATATATATATATATATATATATATATATATATATATATATATATATATATATATATATATATATATATATATATATATTCATGTAACTCTCTCCTCTCCTCCGTGTCCTGTACATCTTTTTTATTTTCTCCATACCCTCAATTTAAAGAAGACGATGCAAAACCTTGGTGTTGCAAATGTGCCCTTTCATAAAGAACCTGCAATATGGCTCCACTCCCAAAAAATTAAATAATAAACTATTATATAAATAAACTACAAAAATACTTTGTTGTAACATATAATTATAATAAAATAATTTACAATCAAATATATCAGAGTAACAATATGATATAACTATTTATAAAAAAAAATATCTTTGTACAAAATAAAACTTATTCTATTGACGTTCTTAAAAATACCAACACATAACATTATAGAAAAAATACTATCCAGTGTATAAAAGCATACACGTTACGAAGCAAATGCAATAAAGCGAATTATAAATTCAGCTTTCGGCAATGAAATCGTAGACGCCCGCTGTGACTCTCATCATAATTTCACTATAAACATCCAATCAGAGGTGATAAAAGAAATTGTTGTGGAATTCGTTACAAATCCGAGTGAAAGCTTCGATAGCACTCCGTTAGTCCGGATCGCGAGACACAAACATTTCTTATTAGACAATCGTAAACGCCCGCTTAGAAATTAAACATAAATCACAGTATTTACTCAAGTACAATATCAGAAGCTGAAGATATTCTAGGACATTTAGAAAAAAATACTGAAATGAAAACATTTGCCAACGACAAATTTAGCTCTGTGCTTGTACAACAAGTTCCACATTTGAGTGACGTTGTAGGAGAATAAATAAATATTGGAAATGAGAAATCTATCCAACACTGCGGTAAGTAATCTTGAATTATTGATGCGGAACGCGCGTTACGCGTTGTACATCTATTTTTACGACGTCGCTTCTTCCGATACTTCGAAGCCTCTTTTTATTGCTCTAATATATTTCATGCACTCACTTGAAGAAAAAAATCCGGATAGAATTCGCCGAATTGAATGGCGTCGATGGCCGAACTGTCGATTTTCGAATTGGGAACACCATCGGCAATAAATACGCTTATCATGGCAAAAGGAGGACGCGAACATTTTAACTAAATTGCTATCCTGAGTATTAGAACTTGTGAAATGAAATATATTTCAAATTTATAATATTACTATTGTATTATTTAATGCTGCATTACCACCCATTCACTGATATGTTATTGGTTATAAGTTTGTTCGAAGAAAATGTTTGGATGGGGCTCGAGGCAGGGGAATTGTATTCAACGCTTGAAGATCTGAAGCTGGTAAAAATTGCTCAACGGCCTGCCCGAACACCTATCAGGGTGGCTCTCGGTAAAATGGTCCGGCCGAAAAAAGCCGAAGCCGAAGATAGCCGCCATACAAAGCGAAAATCGCCATTTATGGACCAATTGAGCTGAAACTTGGCATAGACCAGAAATGATCGCGTAGCTGTGAGGCGCGCAGGTAGGCACCGAAAAGATAATATATATAAATAGTACTTTAAATTGGACTCTTTATTTATTTTATAATCACTTTTATGCGATTTTGTTAGTTACTATTATATTTTGTCGATGTAATATTTTAAATTAATTTATTCTTAATTTATTTATGATGATTAATGGTGTCAGGTGTTAGTTTGTAGAAATCCAAATAAGATGCCTTAAATTAAGGTGAACCACCCACCTTATACATTTTTAAAAAGTGTTGTGTGTTTAACATTAATGTTGTTAGTGGTATAGAGACATTTTAGAGCATACATATGTCCCACTGCTGAGTAAAGGGCCACCCCATTTCTGGAGAAACGGACAATAATCTACCACAGTTGTCCACGCACTTAAACTCGAAAGAAGCTTGGCCTATTACCACTGTTAGCTCTCTATATATACATGAGGTACGTGTGTTTGTGTGGAGGCATAAAACTATTTGAAACAGCTAATGTTTCAGTCTCCGTCTGAAGAGGAAATACACACGGTGTTAGAAAATTTACTAATTTATTTAATTTTTCTTTTTTGTATTCTTCACTAGTTGATATGCCTTTAGCGTAACAGTTCCCGACAAAGTCGTAGTTCTCAAAGCCAGTCGGGAGCCTCTTCTAAATCGCTGATTACTGCGTAATCTTATCTCCGGGGGAAACTTGGAATCCGTAAACTACCCATTTTATTACAACTATATAGTTTCTAACGCTCTATTCTTGGACAGATCAACTAGAACTTTAGAATATACTTAAAACCTTTATACGGTTTAGTACTTCGTTTTCTTTAATGTCAAATAGTTATAATTACTTTTTTTAGCCCATATATATATATATATATATATATATATATATATATATATATATATATATATATATATATATATATATGTCTCACTAAATAAATATTTGTAATCCATACATATATATATTTATTGACCCCCCGATGCGGGGAGCGAACCCGCGACCATTGACTCCGTGGCCGGAGGGCCCTACCACTGAGCCAATTAGTCGTTTATATATAATAATAATTATTATTTAGCCAAAGATAAACTAAGTCAGACAGTAACACCTTACGGAAATCCATTAATATGTGGACAGTCAGAATTTTGACGAAAGACAACCATACAGAAGTACTTAACGTTTGTCTTCCGTAGAGTCTACTATACCTAATGATGTCTCGTGATGATGCCTCGAAACACGTGTCGTGTACATGGTGGAAGAGTGGTGGTGGTGTGTTTGTGGTGGGTAAGGTGGTAAAGGTTTGTGCTCGTAGATGTTTATGATTGTGAATGTTCATAGACGCTAGTTGCTTACCATCATATCATCAAAAGAAATATTATTACACCATATGGTTACAGATTTAACCAGTACAAGTATCACCGCTTGGCCAATAAGGCGTTTCCGTTCCAACAGCTGGACATTATCGGAGTCGACAAGTTGCCGAGGAATCTCGTGCACCTGGAGCAGATCGCGGCCCGCGGTGTTACACCTGCATGCCTCCGATCGCGGGCCTAATTAAATTATTTCGACCATCTTTCGCCCACGTAGCGACGGGTCAACTAACGCGAGACAACATATATAGATCAGAGAATATGTACAGACGCGACATTGGGTTGATATAATTAGAATATAAAACCTCTTTACGGAGGATATCGGAATTCTCGGTTTTAATTTCGCGGATCTAAGCAATTGACTTTCTATCTCATAAAAGCTTTTAATTTTTTTTTTGTAATAACAGTTTTAATATCTATAATACATATAATGAAAATAAAAAAATATTTATTTAATATACTCTAAACCAATTGGCTCAGTGGCGGGGCCCCTCTCCCATGAAATCAATGGTCGCGGATTCGATCTCGCATCGGAATAAATATATGTATGGCCTATAAATATTTATTCCGAGTCCGATAACTCCACCAAACCGCTTTGGACAAGCGTAGTGGGTTAACGTCCGTTCCTCCAGGAATGGGGAAACTTGTGCTCAGCTGGGACATACATACATATGTGGGCTGTGGAAAAAAATATTGATTTGTCAAGACTTCAGGTGAGATAACATTATATACCATAATGCGAAATGAAAAATCATACACCATATTGAGAATAAAAGCGAAAGTATCTTAAAACATTTGGCTCGTCGATCGACGATTTAAAGAAAGAGCAAGAAGACGTAAAGAGAATTGAAAGATTGAATATGTATACTAAACTACTCTATTCCATGCACTACCACTCTGTTGAATCAGCTACCTTCAGCGGTATTTTCGACCCGATACGATATCTTCAAAACGTCCGTTCCTCCAGAAATGGGGAGGCCCGTGCTCAGCAGTGGAACATGGGCTGTAAAAACATGGTAAATATACTAAACTTAAATTAAGGACCTCTTATAGATGATGGTCCGGCTGGCAAAAATTGGATAGCATCAGCAAGAGATAGAGCGGCATGGAAATTTTTGGAGGAGGCCTTTGTCGAAAGACAAGAAGTCGATTCTACTTATTAAATCTAACTAATTAATCAATGATAATTAAAAAAATAAAGAGTTAGAAAATAATAAAGGGTTTATTTATTTATTATAGATAGTCCTATAAGCCAGTTTCCAGGATTCTATTTTAAAACAAAATAAATGAGCTTACTAAAGGGTTACGGACCCTTAAATGACTTAATTCTTTATCAAAAAGGTTAATAATTCAGCACGTAACCCTTTATCGCTAATTTGAGTTGAAATACTGCAGTGACTGCACGAGCGGGGCCTTAAAGACTCCGGAGCTGCTATCCTAACCCTTCCTTAATGAGCGGGGGTGCGAATTCCGAAAGAGGGGTGTTTTATACCTAAGACCTGGATTTCGTAGGATATTCTTGAACTTTATATATTATGTGCAAAGAACTCCGTTCAAATACAATTTGCTCATCATTTAGTCGCATTTAGAAGAAACGTTTCTATAAAATATATTATTCTAGGTTAATAATCAATTTTTCTCTTACCTTTGTAACTTGAATGTTATTTAAACATAACCGAACATGTTGCCATGTTGTCAAAAGATGAGAAAAAAATCTAAAAAAGAAAGCTGCAGAGTTTCTTTCGCCGTTTCTTCTCCGTTCAGAGGGACCTCGTTGCGTAATGACGTTAAAAGCTTGATTATAGGCGGACTGACGTTAGACAAATGAATTGTAATTTCTTATGTCGAAGACAAAGAAGGTCGGGGAGTATCTTTGCCTAGTCGCCTTTCTGATAGTTATGGTATTGGTTCAAGGGTACGCGACCCCGGCCTCTCGAGATACTACCGTATCATTGTCTTCCGTTGCGGTATGTCCCCATCATCTTGTCTAAATCCATATTTCATTTCTCCTGCCCTTTCCTTTCTTCTCTATCCTTTTCCCTGCGTGGCTAGGGGCCAGCTTAGTCACATGCATGCCGACCGTCTCGGGATCGTGCTCCTTCGGGTACTATTGTGCCTTATCCCAGCATGCGGGGCTCTGCTGGTGCTGACCTCCATCCTCCCTTGCGGCTCGTGGGCTTCGCTATGACGAATTTTAATAAACCTGATTTGTTAGAAAACGCTCCACCTTCTGTTGCCAACAATATTATGGAGCGACTGAGAAAAGGAAATATGAAAAGTTATTAAAACAATGCTATTCTCTCTATTCCATATCCGATAAATCCACTAGCCCACGAAACGCAGTAAATAAGGCGGCCTCCACACCTGGTCGCCTGACGGACGCCCACATGCCGCCGCGCCCCGACCAGTTCGACGGAACAGCTAGCTAGTGTAAACTAGTCTTAATACCAGTTGACTGTAGAAATAACATCGCAAATATTTATTGAGCCGCGACCACGCGGCTGCCTGTTCGACATGTTGTAATAACGATTTGTTACTCGTTGTTTATGACAATACGGCTGTGGTTTCAGTTATATTGGGAATAATAGAGCTTTTTTATGGTATAGTACGCCAAACGCAAAAGTTTTTAGCGCTGTGGAGGGATGTCTCATCTCTCAACATCTTTTATCGATTCTACCATCTGCTCCGAGAAATTGTTCGGAACAAATCTGACCGCTCAAATCAACTGCCGTGCAAGTCGCCACGAAGAAAATTTGCATCCCCACAATCTGGATTAGTGGCGTGTGTAATCCAGTACGGTACGGTTTTCGAGAAACTTCTATCCAAGCACCACTTCCCTGTGGAACCAGCAACCTCCAATGATGTTGCTAAAACGATAGGACTTGAATAGGAAGATAGGAAGGCAAACGAGCAGGCGTGTCGTCTGCTGGAACGCTATCAACGCCGCCCATAGAAAACCGCAGCGCCATAGGCAGTGCAGAAGCGTTGCCGACCTTTAGGGAAAGTGTCATTTTGGGAGGGGGAGGAATTAGTAGGATACTCAGACTCGAAAAAATAAACGTAGGCCTTACATAGATTTGTCTCCGGTAAATGAACTCGCATGTATTGATTCCGAAAGGTATGGCTTTGGTACTAAGTATATTTAGCCCTTTAGTATTTATTTATTTACTAATGAAATTTAATAGGTGAATTTGCATTCAGTATAGTCGATTCCACTCGGCAAGCCCGTGCTGAGACGTACCGATTCGGTCATTTTTTGGGATTTGGGATATATAAATACATAAATATCTACATAAATACATAAATACATAAATATCTACATAAATACATTAATATCTACATAAATACATTAATATCTACATAAATACATGATATATATACATAAATTAATATAATATAGGTGCCAGTAAGTGATGTTATTACCCTGTAAAAAGCCTAAAGATATTTTTATTACTGAGATATTTTACAATTTTATTATGTTTTTTTTTAGGGAATTTCGATGGCTTTCTTTTTAGTTGAGTGATTGTTATTTATAGAATGAAAAATTTTATAACATTCAAGTGAGATTAAAATTCGCTAAGAGTGTAAGTTAAGATAGGCATTCAAGATTCCTTGTGGAACGAATCACCAAGTAAGCACCGTGAAAGTGTCGGGGGTGACGGATTTACGCAACCCTTGAGACGAGCTTTGTAAGCCAGGCGCCGGAGGAGTCACGGTATCAGTAGTTTGACCAGAAAACTCGGGACTCCTCCCGATGGCGACTATCGTGAGGTTTTAGTCGATAGACGTGCAAATGCTGGAGCCCGACATAACCCGACTATCCCTAGGGCAGCAGGGTATCCATAAGAAAGAAGACACTCAAGCAGCACTAAGCGTGTACACCCGGCCCTATAAACAATAAAGCACACATAACGAGCTAAGTCATAACCTACACCCACGGACAGCAGGGCTGTCACACAAATCGCATTACCCGACCGGTGTCTGGGCCACCATCGACTGCTGATGACTTACGACAACCTTAACTCACCGCTTTGAAGGGTCTCTGCATAAGCGGTGATAAATGTGCTTAGAGAAAGGATCGTTACAAAGTATAATTAAAGAAACACGATGAGCTGATGCTGATGATGATACAAAACGGTCATTAATATGCATAATAGATTCAGACCTTACTTTGCGGATCATTACCATGTTTTTTTTTTTCACATCCTATATAATGTCACATTGTTGAGCACGGGCCTCTTCATTTCTGGAGGAACGTACTTAGATTGGCGAGGTTACCTGAATCGAAGTAAATATCTGTATCATCAGCAGCCTGCGGCAGTCCACTGCTGGACATAGGCCTCCCCCATGGAGCGCCACCTGGCCCGATCTTCGGCTACACGCATCCAGTTTCTGCCAGCCGCCCTGCGCAGATCGTCGCACCATCTAGCCGTCCCACACTACGTTTACCGAGACGCGGTCTCCACTCCAGCACTCATCCGCTCCAACGATCGTCGGATCTCCGACAGACGTGACCAGCCCATTGCCACTTAAGTTTGCTAATTCGAAAGGCTATGTCGGTGACTTTAGTTTATCTGTATACCATATATTAATACCGATGCGGGTATCGAAGCCGTGATGATTGACTCCGTGGGTGGGGAGCCCCACCACTGAGCCAATTGGTTGACATTATTATATGGACAGTCAGAATTTTTACTGGGCTAATATATAATATACGGCGCCGAGACGTGGACGCTGACACTCCGTCTGCTTCACAAGCTCAGAGTCGCTGAGAGAGCTATGGAGATAGCTATGCTCGGAGTTTTTCTGGAGATATGATTCGGAATGAACAATCCGTCAGAGAACTAAAGTCACCGACGTAGCCTTTCGAATTAGCAACCTAATGTGGCAATGGGTTGGTCACGCTTGTCGGAGTTCCGACAATCGTTGGAGCAGACGTGTGCTGGAGTGGAGACCGCGTCTCGGTAAACGCAGTGTGGGATGCCCCCCGACTGCGGTGCGACGCCCCCCGGCTAGATGGTGCGACGATCTGCGCAGGGCGGTTGGCAGAAACTGGATGCGTGTAGCCGAAGATCGGGCTTGGCGGTGCTTCATGAGGAAGGCCTATGTCCAGCAATGGACTGCCGCAGGCTGTTGACGATATAATATACTAGACTCTATGGGAGACAACCGCTAAATGGTAGTCTTCCATGGAGTTTATTATACCTGATGATGCCTCGTGTTGAGGCGAAACACGTGTCGTGTACATTGTGGAAGAGTGGCGGTGTGTTTTGTGTTGATGACAGTGGTTGGGAGGTGGAGAGTTGCTGACGGCCGTTTTATGGTAAGATTTATGTGTATGTGTATGAGTATGAGAAGTAGTATATATAATATATATGGATGTGTCGTCATCTCAATGTCGTCATTGTGGACCCCTATCTGACCACGTTGGTTGAAAACCATCGCCATGTTCTCTAACAGAATGCCTGGCATATGCTGAAATGCATCGCAAGAACCGTGTTATGACACTTGTTAGATTAAAAGTATTTTATTTTATCTTTCTATTTAGTTTTGTTTATTTGTACCTATATTATAATATTATTAAGGTTTTTTGCTATTGTCAAAAAATATCATGTCATGAATAAAGTATTTTCTATTTATATTTCTAATATGTAATACAACATATAATTTTATTTAGTTCAAAGGCTTGATATTAAACAAATTATAAATCACTTAGCATCGCCGACTTAGAAACTGGACTATTTATATATAAATCGTTACGCCCTCTAAGTGACAAGCTATGGAAATAGTGGAAGTGGGTTAAGGTTAGGTGTGTTTTGTTTGAAGGAATGCGAGGTAGCTTTAGTTGCAAACAAATTGTGCGCTATAATGAGTAGATTATTGAAGAATATAGTAAGATAGTAGAGAATAGCAATAGTCAGCTGAACGCATCAATCACTCAATCAGCAATATACCTCGTGAATTAAAACAATTGAACACAAGATTATTTAAAAAAAGACTATATGAATGGCTAATATTTATAATACCAAGGACTTTTTTGCTTTAAAAGTTCGATTGAATGTATGTGATAGATAAATCAATTATAATTTTAATGACAATGTAACAGTTTATTAATAATTTAATGCTTTGTAACCATAAGCGATTTATGTATTTTAGATCTTTATGTATATACGTGTATATAGTTTATGTAGAGTTGACATTATAAATAAATAATTAATGAAATTTGTACGCCACAAGTAGCAATGTGATGGAGTTTTTAAACATCTTTTTTCATCTCACACACACACACACATATATATATATATATATATATATATATATATATATATATATATATATATATATATATATATATATATATATATATATATGCAAAGCATAACCAAATCTTCCTCAAATGATAATATTATGTAAGAATAATAAGCGTAGTTCATTAAAAATCAGGTTATATACATTAACGCCACTTAGATAATGATGTTAGATTCATAAATCACGCAAATGAGATACTTAAAATACGCCTTACACTGTATACTTAATTATTTATCAACCTGTATGTTTATTTACTAACTTATAAAGAATTATTATTTGATCGACATATCAAATAACTCTAACCCAAATAAGCTCTGCCACGATGTTATAATCAGTTTATTTTAGTTATCAATTATGCTAAATTATTTCGCTATTAGGTGTTAATTATGAATTGAATATTGGGTGATAACGATCATACTTATAATAATTGAATAATTTTAATATTATAAGTAAAACACCAATCATTCACAGGACAGGGTATTCGGCTATGAAATTAGTTGTAGCTGAAATGAGACAAGCGAAGTCTCTCCCGATCTTTATAAATATCTATCTGCATACATACATATCGTCACGCCTGTTTCCCTTAGGGGTAGGCAGAGACCACAGATCTCCATCCGCTAAGATCCCGGCACACCTTCCTTGCTCCCTCCAAACTCATCCATCCTTCCTCTCACAGTCTTCACCGTAGCGAAACGTCTCGCCGTGGGAATCAGGACGTGACGGATGGAGAACCACGCCATCATTTTTTTAACAAATTAGGAATATTAAAACTCGTCATACTAAATCCCACGAGCCGCAAAGGAAGATGGAGATCAGCCCCAGCAGAGCTCCGCATGCTGAGGTAAAGCACTATAGTACCCGAAGAGCCCGATTCTGGGACGGTCGGCATGCTTACGACTAAGCTCGCCCCTAGACTCGCATCCATTGGTACGGCAGACCGTGGATTGGCGGAGTGGAGGATAGAGAAGAAAGTAAAGGGCAGGGGAAAGTATATGATTCTACCGCAACGGAAGACGAGGAGTGATACGGTAGTAGCTCGGGAGGCCAAGGTCGCGTACCTGTGTACCAATACCATAACTACCGTACAGGTGGTTGTCTGTATGTAATTAACATTCTCTATTCTATTCTATACAATACTATTATAGTCATTTGGTAGATGAAATCTAAATCGTGACGTTAGGACGGTACCTCAAAGAAAGATTATTTCGTATGTTTAACAAAGTCATTTTTTATAGTATAGCACAGTATTCAATTTGAATTTTAACAATTTTTTAATAGAAAATCATGCAATAAATCTTGGATCCGCATAAACGACATGAAACTCATAAATTCCACGGGCTTTCTAACTTGTAAAGAACGATAGTAATTAAAAGATTTTACTACCGAAGACGATTTCGGCTGAGATTTGGTGAAAGCTGTCCATGTAGAATAAGGCTTAGTATAGATGTTATATTTATATATCTTAATATATTCACAAGTTATATCAAAAGTCGATGCCTACTTTTATATCCCGCTAAATATTTTAAATAACATGTTTTTTCTTCGATATAAAATTAATTAATAACAATTTATTAATTAATAAATATTTTAAAAAAACTGTATTAACATCAAGTGTCATCCATTACAAGTTTAAAAAAAATCTATTTGAACTTGAGTGGATGAATAAAAAATTATTAACGATTGAAAATTTGAACGAGATATATAAATAAATATATATTGGGACAATGTGAAGTAATAGTAGGAATTGAAAAGTTAAAAATTAATAATTTATTGTATATATAAGGCTTAATTATTAATTTTAATCACATATATAAATATATGGGTTGATTTCAAATATATGAGGCTCGAATTTCTCAAGTTGCGCTGAGTTGTATCATCGGGCGGTGGCAGAAAATCAGTCTCTCTTCTCAACTAGTGGAAGTTTTGACTGAGCCATCGCCCATTTTCACTCTGCGGTATACACATTCATATATGCGTATGTATGTCTGTTATGTGTATATATTATATCTAAATCAGTCAATATATATTATAGTATATACATAAACAACTGATTTAATAAATATAATAATATATATTAAATCAGTTGTGTATCTATTATAAATTAATATGCTATGTGCTACTGCAGAATGAAATAAACGTCTGTCTGTCTGTCTGTACATACGTATATAATAAATAAAACTATTTCATCGACACAAAGAGAAGTTGGTGAATTTATATCGGTATTTTATCGTCTAAAACCCAACGGTGTTCTGTTACTACCATTCTTTAAGACTGTAGGAATACTTTCACATACCACTGTACCTCTAATACAGCTACAAGTGCAAGCCCTACCCATTCATGGGGAGAAGCTGGAGATCTGTATCATTCTAGAAGAACACGGGAAAACCGCTGTCACCACCTCGAGGCTTATCTTGTTAGATTAAGAAATAATTCAGTTTCCATCATTTCAAGCCTTTTACCACGCCGACCATTAATTCAGGATTACCAATTAAGGCAAGGCTCAGTGGCGGGCCCTTGCCCGCGGAGTCAATGGTCGCGGGTTCGACTACAAATATTTATTTCGAGTTTGATAACCCCGCCAATCCGCATTGGGCAAGCGTGGTGGGTTAACGTCCGTTCCCCCAGAAATAAAGAGGGCCGTGCTCAGCAGTGGGACATATATGGGCTGTCAAAATAAAAGCCTTTTACGAGTAAAGCTTGGAAATCTTATCTCCGACGCGACGTTTAATATGTGACTTGTGAGTGAGTGTATTTTACATAATCGACCGTCTGTTTCACCATAATCTTTGACTTAGACAATACAGGTAAAGCACTCGGCGAATCGAAATCCGGATTCCAGCGGGCATTATTTATTGCGCATCTCCCGGGCCACTCATTAGCAACAGTACGGTACTTTCCTTACATTAATTATGTAAATGTAATGGTTTGATCATTTTATAGCTCCGACACTAACATAAACCAAATGACCCATTCCACGTTGACCTTGAAACTTGGCTATAAATTTAATTTATAGCCTCGGACTACAACACGATTGAGAAAAAAAGTGTCTTCGTTTACATTACTTACATCATCATTATCAGCCTGCGGTAGCCCACCGCTGGACATAGGCTCAACAGGCGCACAATTGGTGTTACCAGCTTTTTTCACCGGTATTAAAGTCTAAGTATATCGAAGTCGGGCCGACTCGGCCGGGGAAGTACCACACTCCCGCAGAAAACCGGCGTCCGAGTGTGAAGAGACGGTTGAGTTCTGGAGGCCCGACCCCCTTTCTCCCCCTCTTTCCACCTCCCATAATGACACTCTCCTTAAAGGTCGGCGACACTTCCGCACTGCCTATAGCGCTGCGGATGTCTATGGGCGGCGTTGATTGCTTTCCATCAGGTGACACGTCTGCTCGTTTGCCTTCCTATCTCATAAAAACAACCAAACATACACAGTCAAGCTTACGTGGAACTACGTGGAGAGTGGAAAGGGGCTGTTGGGCCTGCGGAACTAAAGCCGCGACCGTACAAAGCGCGGTAGCTAAGCAACTAATCAGACGCCGATTTTTTGCGAGAGCGTGGTACTTCCCCAGGCGAGCCGGCCAATATAATATGCCATTCTTGACAAAGTATTCGTCTGCAGCGTGGCTCTATCACTAAAGAAACTATGTGAGTGCTACGATTTAAACTGAAATTAAGGAAGAGGAATCTTGTGAGTGGCATTATTAAAACTAAAGTTAAACGACGGAAGAGGATCCGTATCAATTACTTTAATGTTGCAAACGACATGCAGTGCATCACGCAGTCAACGGTGCGTACAAAAAAATTACGAACAATCAATAAGAGGCGAGAGGTTCGCTAAAATTGGCTCTAAATCTAAGCACCCCCGCGTTCCGCTCCGAACGGCTCGGCTTATAATGGGGAACTTTAAAAAAATAACCATTTCAGGGACGGTTAGTTCACCTTGCCGCTCGCGGAGGGTTCCGCTGACTTTGAGATTAAGCGCCACCTATACAAAATGGAAAGATTGGGCAATTACGCGAAAGAATTGGGGCAGTTTCAATAGCCTCCGTGGGCTTATAAATCGAGAACGAGAGGATAAAACAATATTACATTCTCCTTACAAATTAAATTAAAAAATTAAAAATTACTTTAACTGTTACATTCTATATACTATAATATAGTCATGTTCATCTATGAGTCACATCTAGTGATATGTCTCTAGGCATTAAGATCACAGACCGCATTTCTCCATCCGCTACGATCCCGGCACATTTTCCTTGCTTCTTTGCTTGCTTAAGCTCGTCCCTAGCCACGGATCCATTGGCACGGCAGACTGTGGATTGGTGGAGAGGAAGGGAAAAGGATAGAGAAGAAAGGAAAGGCCAGGAAAGGAAAAGAAATGATGGATTGAGACAGAACATAAAAATCTTTAAAAGTCTTAATTACGGTGACATAAATCAAGTTATATATAAATAAAGCAGGGCGGCTGACAGAAACTGGATGCGTGTAACTGAAGATCGGGCTAGGTGGCGCTCCATGAGGGAGGCCTATGTCCAGCAGTGAACTGTCGCAGGCTGTTAATGATGATGATGATTGATAAAATCAAGCGCACAGTGGATACAAGTCGCAGTTGAGGATTTTGATTGCGAAAATGTTTGGATTACGCTATAGACTTCCCACAACTTTATATAATTTTACCATATTTAAGAAAGACGTGTTACTACATACAGTGTAGATAGAGAGACGAAACGTAGACATTCACATCCCGCGCAGAGTTGTGGGATACAGAGGACAATCAGAATCATTAAGTTGGAAAGTTCTTTTTCAGAACAGATAAGACTTTTCCCAGAGTGTTTGGTGTTGTGTATAGTGGTTGGTGGGTGGAGAGTTGATGGCCGATTTTCGGTAAGGTTTTGGTTTAAGTTCCAAATAAATCCGCTTAATCCAACAGAAAAACACACATTGTTAATTTTCTGTTATTGTTTTGCTTGTCGTGGATCTTAGCTAAGTAAAACTTTTGACTGTCCATATAAGACTTTTCCCGTCAACTTACGCGAATGACGTTGTATTTTTATTTCATTGTCATGATAATTCATATTGTTTAATTGTGGCGGCGTATTATACAATATAGTTCGATTAAGACATATAAGTTCAGTGATATGAAATAAACGCGTGTATCGTGACTTTTTAAGTTGATTGCAAACCTCCATAGTAGGTTTTGGTAGAATGGCCACCAATTTATCAAGACGTAACGTGACAAGCCGACTAGTAGGTACGTTTACAAAATACTTAATGTCATTATATTTTACTTCTTACTGGAATAACTGTTATAACTAATTGCCATCAAAGAAAAGAAGGGACATGATAGAAGTAAGTTAAAACTTCTTTTTACTTACTATCACTTCCTTGTTACTTTCAGCAGTATTTCTAAACCCGGGGGACCGGGTACTATGGTGCCTTACCTCAGCATGCAGGGCTCTGGGCTCCCGCCCGATCCCGGGACGATCGGCACGCTTAAGACTAGGCTCGTCCCTAGCCACGCATCCATTGGCATGGCAGACCATAGATTGGCGGAGAGGAAGGGAAAGGATAGAGAAAAAAGGAAAGGGCAGGAAAGGAAATGTGGATTGGGGGGGGGGTACCAGATTTGAAACAAACATTTCGTACGTCATTCGTGTAAGTTGACGGGAAAAGTCTTATATGGACAGTCAAAAATTTTACTTTGCTAAGATCCGCGACAAGCAAAACAATAATAGAAAATTAACAATGTGTGTTTTTATGTTGGATTAAACGGATTTATTTGGAACTTAAACCAAAACCTTACCGAAAATCGACCATCAACTCTCCACCCACCAACCACTATACACAACACTAAACACTCTGGGAAAAGTCTTATATGTTCTGAAACGGTACCCGGGGGACCGGGTACTATGGTGCCTTACCTCAGCATGCAGGGCTCTGCTGGGGCTGACCTCAACCCTACCTTGCGGCTCGTGGGATTCACTGAGACGAATTTAATATACCTAATTTGTTGAAATTGACGGCGACGTGGTTCGCCACCCGTCACGTCCTGATTCTCACGAGGGCGAAAAGCGACTAATGAAGAGCCGTTTCGCTGTGATGAATGGTAGAGGATAGAGCTCTGTGGTATGTGCCAACCCCTGCGGGGGATAGGCGTGAATATATAGAAAAAATAAAAAAAACATTCTAGCAAATGCCTGGACTTTTCAAGAAAAGCCAGGTCAAAAGTAATCCTAACCGGTGAGCTTGTATGAGGAGTAAAGTGTACAAAGAGCGAAGCAGATGGAGATCTGTGGTCTCTTCCTATCCCTACGGCAAATACGCGTGATGATATGTTATGTATGTATGTCTTACAAAGTTCAAACAAAAATAAGAAACAGGAGTACACTTTGCACCCTAATAAAGGAACCTTTCCAAACAACAACTACGGATGGAATTCTTTTAATTTTATTTCGTACCGCTACAAATTAATTTGCGGATAAATTTTCCTTTATGGACGTTTCTATTCGCCTTTTCCTCGGGGGTGAGTGTTTTTTTTTTGCATCGCATCGAGGGGTGTCATTTAGTTTTTTATCGGATGTATTTAAAGAACGCCGGATCCCCTACGGTTGTGGGGTTAACTTGTACGACTTTAATACTTCCTACTTACACACACCAAATGTTTGGGTGGATGTATTGGGAGGAAATATATTATACTAGCTTTTGCCCGCGGCTTCGCTCGCGTGGAATTTGGTCTGCCACATTAAATATCGTGACAGATCATTTAAAATAAATATATTTCTTTTTACTTAATTTATGGTTCACAATTTTGGTCATAGTGACTTCCACATAAAAGGTAGATATATGCTGTCGCGGACTTTTATTTAGAACTATTCAAGATAAACAATCCTACGGTACATCATCTTTGTGTAACTCCAATGGTTTAAGCAGCGTACGCCAAGATAGCTCTCAGAGGACAGACATTTTTCCGAATTAATTGACATGTTTATTTCGACCAAAATTACATTAAATCATTACAAATTGTAGCCTATATGTTATTCCGATGTATAACCTATATTACTGTAAAGTTTCATTCAATTCAGTCTCGTAGTTTTTTCGTGAAAGAGTAACAAACATACATCCATACTCACAAACTTTCGCATTTATAATATTAGTAGGATAGGATATCTGTAACTCTGAAAAGTCATCTCACGCTTCCAGAACAAGGTGTTTAAGGACATTATAAATACCCTGTGGTACGTCACGGCCTGTGGTAGGTGGACCTAATCGTAAATATTATAAAAAATACGCTGAAACTCATGAAAGAAGACTTCATCATCACGCGAACGTCGAGGCTATCCAGCTCCTTGATAACACGGACTTAGTATGAATAATGGCGTTACTTTGCGGAAATCCATTACTATGTGGACAGTTAGAATTTTTACTTAGCTAAGATACGCAATAAATAAACTAACACACGCGACAAAAGTAAGGAAAGTCAAGAGAACTAAACTGTTTGTGTTAATTTAGTGAAATCTTAGTGTATTGAAATGAAATTAATTTTTCACTTAGTGTAAAGAACATATTGTCTTCCCATTCCCGATGGATTACCAGGAGAGAACCGGCTAAGATAATTTATATACCTATGCTAAAATAATATAAATACCGGCTAAGATTAAAGATTCTTATATCTTAGCCGGTATTAGATAATTTTCCACTAGGATTTGGACCCAGAAATCTTGGCTTGGAAGTCAGAAGTAAAACTTCATTGTATATTTACTACACTTTCACCGTATTAACCTGTAATTAGAGACACAAAATTTACAAACACAGACACAAATTACAGACACAGACACAAATAGAAACAATAGTGAGAGTTGATGTAAAAAAACTTTGCCCCACAAGTCGCCGACTCACGTACATGTAACGGCAAATTACTTCAAAATAAAATAAAAAAAAAAAGCTCCCTCTTAAGTCAGGAACCCTTACCGTTACGGTAATTTGGATAAGACTCCCCAGGCTCGGGCACTAAAAATTCCACTTAGAAACAACTCACAATATGCCCACGCAGATATTTCGCTTCTTACCCTATTTCTGCACGAGCTCATAAAACTTGAGCGATTTTAATCGAATCTACAATAAGATGTTGCACTCCTGTTTTAATAATGTTTATATCGTACATTCACTATTACTTATTTTGACAAATAATTTTTTATCGTACGTTCACTATATATTACTTATGTTGACAAAAAAAAGTATGAGATAATAGAGCAACCAAGCAGGGATGTCACCTGATGGAAAGCAATCATCGCCGTCCAGAGACAACCGCGACACCGCAGGCATCACGGAAGCATTGCATATGTGTGGGATTATTTTTTGAAGGTTCCAATGTCGTATGGGTTCGGAAAGACCGTCGCAAATTAATTAATCCTTCCTCTTCAGTAGTCCATGTATTCAACTTAGATTAGACAGATGAGCCAACTTTTCCATAATCTACAATGCTTTACCTGTGGTCTTGTGCATATCATTTCATATTATATTTGAGCCATTATTCCTTTCTTATAATCTAGATGCCTATAACTCAATCAATTCCAAGCGATGTTTCCTATTGTATAATTTTTTTTATACAACAGGAAATATCGCGTGGAAATAAGGTAGATAATTGAAATGACAAGACATGATTACGTTCTTATATCCCATGCTTTTTTATCATGATATGGATAATAATAAATCATATCAAATCAAATAAATCATTTGCGTATAAGAAGTTTAATATGGGTGTAGCTAAATACTTTTTAGTACCTAGGAAGAGTTTGGGATATATATATATATATATATATATATATATATATATATATATATATATATATATATATATATATATATATATATATATATATTAGGTGTACAAATAAGTTTCCGCAGTTTTTTATAAAAAATTAGGAATTTATTGTAAAGGAAAAGTACATTACGTTTTATTCAAAGTATTTTCCATCATTTGCCACTACTTTTCCCCATCTTTCTGGCAACATTCGGATACCCCGTCGAAAAAACTCTTCATCTTTTGACGCTATCCACAAATCTACCCAATTTTTGGTGTCTTCATATGATGTGAAGCGCTGCTCAGACAGACCATGTGCCATCGACCGGAACAGGTGATAATCAGAAGGGGCTAAGTCTGGTGAATACGGCGGGTGGGGTAAAACTTCCCAGTTGAGTGTTTCCAAGTATGTTTTTACCGGCGCCGCAACATGTGGACGAGCATTATCGTGTAAAAGAATAATTTTGTCGTGTCTGGAGTAGTAATGGGCGCGTTTTTCCTTAAGTGCCCGACTCAATCTCATCAATTGTGTTCGGTAGAGAGCTCCAGTAATGGTTTCGCTTGGTTTCAGCAATTCATAATACACGACACCAAGCTGATCCCACCAAATACACAGCATGAGTTTTTTTCCATGAATATTCGGCTTAGCTGTCGATGTTGATGGTTCGCCGGGCTTAACCCATGACTTTCTCTTCTTTGGATTATCGTAGTGAATCCATTTTTTCGTCACCAGTGACTATACGATGCAAAAAACTCTTTTTTTTATTCCTGGCAAGCAGCATTTCACTCATGCATAATCGGCGTTCAACGTCTCTCGGCTTTAGTTCATATGGAACCCAATTTCCTTGTTTTTGAATCATTCCTAACGATTTTAAACGATGTGAAATTGCTTGTTGAGTCACTTGTAGAGTAAGTGCAAGTTCTTTTTGCGTTTGGGACGAATCTTCCTCCAATAGTACTTCTAATTCCATGTCTTCGTACACTTTCGGCCTTCCACTGCGTTCTTTGTCTTTAACGTCAAACTCACCGTTCTTAAACTTTTGAAACCATTCCTGACAACTTCTCTCACTTAAAGCAGCTTCACCATATGCTTCTAGAAGCAATCGATGCGCCTCAGCTGCAGATTTTTTCACATTAAAGAAGTAAATCAAAAGTTCCCGCAAATGATGCTTATTCGGAATAAAACTTGACATTTTTGCACGAAAAAAATTACGTGATGCTGATACGGAATCACTAGTACTTTAAGGTTATGGTGTTGCCAGATGACTAAACTTGGGATATTACGTTTTACATCTGACAATTTCTCCATAACCTTCTGGTGGGGCCATCTTTTGACAAACCGCGGAAACTTATTTGTACACCTAATATATATATATATATATAAATATTCACGCTTATTCCCGCAGCGGTTGGCAGAGACCACAGAGCTCCGTCCACTACCATTCATCGCAGCGAAACGGCTCTCCATTAGTCGCTTCTCGCCCTCGTGAGAATCAGGACGTGACGAGTGGCGAACCACGTCGCCGTCATTTTCAACAAATTAGGTATATTCAATAATAATATTTTTATAAAATTGCCATCAACCCAAAGGTAAGCTTGCTTTTGAATAAAAACTGTACTTTAAGAATAAATAAATAAAATAACTGTTTATTATTAACATTCAATTCAATACACAATTCACGTAAAAACATGCAGATCCAAATTATATATGTATTTTTGAGGTGACCCCAAAAATTATTAAATAGAACAAGAATATATAAATCACTAAATCTTATTCAAACATAAAATCTTTGAAAAAAAAAATAAACGGTAAATCCCCAGCCATAAAAGACAATTCGTTAATCCAATACGCGACACACAAAAAGATATTCGACGCAAGGAAGCCGAGTAAATTATTATTTCACCCATTCCGACCCCCACGCTAGGTGATCTCTGTAAAGCATTTGATAAAGTGGATCACAAAACGCGACGCGGTGCAATGTAACATAAATAAAAACGTGCCCGTAAGTGGTCCTTGCGGTGAGCTCGTCTCGCCCCGAGAGTGGCTTCACTAGCTAACCGTGCGAAACGCCTTCTCAGTTGTTATTGTGAAATGTGAATTATGAAAATAATAAAAAATAAAGCGGCGCCGATCCGCAGGGGTCTAATGCTTGCCACGCGACGGCGCGTGCTACGCTGTCCCGAACCAAAATATTGAAAATTTAAACCGCAACCAATTGTTACGCCAACCACCGTTGTGGTCTAATGCGACACGTGACTATTGCAGTTGTACTCTTAATTGAGGACCCGATTAAATTACTTCTAAATGCACTCAGATGAATACCACCCCAATTAACTCGTCAACAGCTTTTAAAGGTACAGTATTATTATTAAAATATTAAATTATACCAAAAGTAGCTAGAGTTGAACTACTGACATTTTATTTTTTTATATATTCACGCCTATCCCCCCGCAGGGGTTGGCAGAGACCACAGAGCTCCATCCGCTGCCATTCATCATTACCAGACTCGGAATAAACATTTATAAATCCATATAAATATTTATTCCGATGCGGGAATCGAACCCGCGACCATTAACTCCGCGGGCGGAGGACCCCACCACTGAGCCAATCGGTTGTCTTTTTTACTATTTCATCAATTTATATATATATTTATATACATCTTGTCTGTTTCCCGTAGGGGTAGGCAAAGTCCACAGATTTCCATCTGCTACGATCATAGTAAACTTTTTTTGCTTCATCCAAACTCATCACTCTCCTTATACAAACTTGCTGGTTAAGAGTAATTTTGGTACGTGGCCTTTTTTAAGAACTTCGGCAATTAGTTCAAGGTGTTATTCTCCTTGGCATTTTTCTACCGACCCCTCCATCCACATCCGCAACGTAAACTTCTTTGATAAGTCGTCTATTATCTATCCTCTCTATGTGCCCAAACCATCAATCTAATCACCTCTTTCTCAACTTTTGTCACAACGCCTTATTTTGAATAATGAACAAAGTAAAGATAGTTAAATTATGGCCAGAGAGATGCATGTAGTGAAATGGAAATATTCCTTAAATTGATTTGTTAAAATAGACCCCGCCTACAAGGTCGTAACGTGTGAAATGTTTAATTTTCGACATCGTTCACTGATGACCTTATTGTCTATCTCACACTCACCCGCTCAACATTCGATCTCGCTTAATAAGGATTATCTCCGCGCAGCTTCCAACTCATTCATCCAATATTTATTTGCCGCCGACGCCATTGTATTAATACTACAAAAATGTAATACTGTTAGTGTGTGCCGAGCGGGTCTCGCGGCGGGATTATCGAGGCGGGGGGGTAGTTTTTTAAATAGGGTTAGTTTTTCTCCTCGCGCACTAAAACGGGGGAGGGTCGTGATAAATGACACATGCACATTTTTCGAAATACCCAATTTCGGATTTAAGTCACCCCAAAGTGGCTTGGTGTCCGCCGGACAATGGGCCAGTAAGCGCGCGTGAAGGCGCCCTCTCGCGTAATTTACACCGGCCGGCTTTGCGCCAAAGAAAGGGTACTTTTGTTTAGCCACCGCCATTATGGTGATGTTGGAATCGCTATGAATCAAAATATTGTGCTTTTTATAAATTAACAACCAACATACAGAACGGAAAAAAATTAAAGGGAGTGGTAATTGAAGGGCGGATAATTACAAATTCTGCTTATGCGGTGAGAGTCTTCATTTAAGGAAAATAGAGACGTAAGAGTTTTTGGCGGTCCACTCAACTCCTTGACTGCACAGCAGCTGAAGCTAAAAAGCATCTTTGGGTTGACAAGAATCCACCGCCTCCAGTTTTTATTACCACCTCAGAGTCTCTACCAGCTGGAAGTGACTTGCCATTTGGAAATCCCTCAATCGCCTACGTACCCAGACTGGTTGCTAAGACAATAAGGAGGGCATGGAAAAGTGGAGTTTCTCGAACACAAACCCCTTGTATGATCGTGGGAGAGCCACAGAAACAATGGTACATCTGACATCTTGCTCTATGCCCTGTCAACTGCTCAGCAGAACCCTATAAAGGTAAAAGACGATGCGGCGTCAGTGGCTAAATTGGCAGCCACTGATGCTGCTGACACGAAAAAGAAAAGAAGAATAATTATCTCAGCATGTTTATTTCATCCCTTTCACTGCGAAATACAAGGACATACTGCGAAATAAAATTACATAAATACATATGTAATATTATTAAAGTGATAGATCCACACTCAGAAAACCAACGTCCGAGTTGTAGCTTAGCTATCGCCCTTCGTCCGGTGAGCGCTTGAGTTCCAGGTGCCCAACCCCATCATTGAGTGTGGCCTATGTCCAGCAGTGGACAGCCGCGGGCTGATATTGATATTGATTCATAGAAATATCTGATATAAGAGAATATTTTTCTCCCATATAAAACTATAATTAATTAATCAAATTTAATTAATGAATTGATAAAACTGTATTAACATCAAGTGTCATCCACTACAAGTTTAAAAAAATGTATTTGAACTTGAGTGGATGAATAAAAAAATGTATTTTATTATCGATTGAAAATTTGAACAAGATATACAAATATAAAATAATATATACATATATAGTGAGACTGTGAACCAATAGTGGGAATTTGAAAAGTTTCGTAAGTGTCGGATTTGAACCGTGTCTCGTCAGCACCGTCCGAGCAGATGGTGGTAGGAGGTCACCCTAACTGGCAAATGTCAACGCCTGGCCGGTGACATTTATTAACGGTTAGCAAGCAAGGGTTCAGCAGAGTGAAATTCTTTGAGGATATTTTCTTATAAGGGGGCGTTTTTGTAGTGTAACTGAAGTGGTGCGTCCGAGCTTTGGTACCGAGTAGTTTCGAACCGAGTGTCTATACATAATTTAAAGTTTTATTTTTTATATTTTATAATATTTGTTTATTTATATATATATATATATATATATATATATACATATATATATATATATATATATATATATATATATATATATATATATATATATATATATATATATATATATATATAATCTCCGCATCGGAATAAATATATGTATGGATTTATAAATACTTATTCTGAATCTGGTAACCCCTCCAACCCACATTTCCTTTCCTGCCCTTTCCTTTCTTCTCTAACCTTTCCCTTCCTCTCCGCCAATCCACGGTCTGCCGTGCCAATGGATGCCTGACTAGGGGCGAGCCTAGTCGCAAGCATGCCGATCGTCCCGGGATCGGGCTCCCCGGGTACTATGGTGCCTTACCTCAGCATGCAGGGCTCTGCTGGTGCTGACCTCCATCCTCTCTTGCGGCTCGTGGCATTGACTAAGACGAATTTAATATACCTAATTTGTTAAAAATGAGCGCGACGTGGTTCGTCACCCGTCACGTCCTGATTCTCACGAGGGCGAAAAGCGACTAATAGAGAGAATCTAATAGAGAAAAGCGACTAATATATAATATGTAAATAGCCTATGCATGGGCCGGCTCGACCGGGGAAGTTCCACACTCCCGCAGAAAACCGGTGTCTGAGTGGTAGCTTAGCTACTGTGCTTCGTACGGTTAGCGACTGAGTTCCGGAGGCCCATCCATCTCCCCCTCCCCCCTCCCGCTCCCAATCCCATAATGACACTTTCCTTAATAGTCGGCAACGCTTGCTTACTGCCTATGGTGCTGCGGATGTCTATGGGTGGCGTTGGTTGCTTTCCATCTGGTGATACGCATACTCGTCCGCATACCTATCCTATAAAAAAAACATATAGGTAGGTATTTAGTTTTCGGTACTTTGAGTGTTAAAACCTAATTTATTTAACTGGGATTCGAACGAACAATCCTTGGATTTATAACCACTCGGACACTGTAATTACTGAGCACAGCGATCGTAAATCATGAATCAATAGATATCAGTTTACACCTACCGATATTGGCAACGTGAAGTCAATTTGTTTTCCCACTGCCAATGTGTACAGACGGACAGGTGCAGAACATTTTTTTAATAAGACATGCACGATGTGAGCGTGAATAAAGGAAGGTCACGTGGTGAATAATATATCATCGTAGTTACTTTTGTATTACACGTAACAAACTTCAATTCATGCCCTACATGTATACCCACTTTTATTGTTAAACTTTCACCATTTAAGTCTGCTGTTCCCAAGTTTAAAAACAACACGTCTAAGAGAAATAGGGCTGTCACATTTTTCTTTTATCTCTTCTCTTTGATGGCAATTAGTTACAACTATTATGCCAGTGTCAAGTAATATACAATAATATCCAATCTCTTGAAATGTAACAAGTCAGCTCATCATGTTACGTCTTGATAAAATGGTGGCAATTTTATCAAAAACCTTCTATGGACTTTTTCAGTCAACTTAAAATGTTACGATACACGCATTTATTTCATATCACTTCATTCATACGCCTTAATCGAAATATATTGCATAATACACCACCACAAATTAAACGATATAACTGTTAATAATACAAGAATATAGAAATGAAATAAAAACACAACGTCACTCATTTCTCGATTGATCATATACACATATCATCACGCCTGTCTCTGTAGGGGTATGCGGAGATCACAGATCTCCATCTGCTACGATCTCGGCATACTTTTCAAAACTTCAGCAATTTGGTTAAGTTACGTTTTCCGTGGTCTTCCTCTACCGACGTAAATTTCTTTTGCCAGTCGACTTTCATCCATCCTCTCTAGGTACCCAAACCATCTAAGCATCCCTTTTTTAACTTTTGTCACAACACCTTTTACTCCACATCTCTCTCTTGTATCTTCATTTCTTATTCTATCATTCAATGTTACACCACACATATATCTTAATATTTAACTTCCACCGCATTCAGTTTGCTTTTATGACTTTTCTGCCAAAATAAAAATATGAGCGGGTAGAAAAATAAAATGTAATGTGTCAGTGCGAGTGTGATGTGAGTTTGTCTTTGTTCTGTTCAAGTTCTTATGCTAACTAGACAAGTTATAATTTATATTGTTAAAAATTATCAAGATTACACTAGTTTTGAATCAAATTTTGTTTTAATTGAGTTCGGATGGACTCCAGTGACTAAGTAATAGACACCCAACTTTCACTATCGTTTATCAGAGTCGGAATAAGCATCCCCTGATGAAAATCGTTTGCATCCCAATTCAAAAAAAAAATCGAGTGAATCTTCTAATAGTTCTTATACTTCTTCTACATCTGTTTTGAGTCCCAAATTTTTTATATCGATTATAAAAAAAGCCCCATCATTCGACCACAATTAACGCGAAATGGTAAAACTAACACCGTGACAGGTACAAATGAAGCCAATTTGACGGTGCACCCACCCCGGGCTGATCAACAGCGACTCGACTGTTATCGAATAAGATCTCAACGGTCATCACCATCCGGAATTAGGTGAAACCGACGCGGGTAATTCCGTAAGACAAGCGTGTCCACATGCATAGAGTAATAAAAAACATGCTTTATACTAAATAACCTTAATCTACAGGTAGGGTGGTAACATCTTTCCGGCTTTGGTATCGACACGTTGTAATGTGAACTCTATATATGATATATAAGGTTTGTTTCGAGTAATTTCTGGTCTGAGAGTTGTGTCTTTGTTGTGTGGCGAGGGTGATATCTTAGTGTATCTGGACACAGGACGTCGTGGCAAGGTGCGCTCGCAAGGTGTACTTTGACCGTTGGCGCGGCTGGTCCACTGGTGGCCGATACGAAGCCGAACCATGACATCGCCGTGTAACTTGTTTAGTGAAATTATGAGAACGTTTTGTACTAGCTACTGCAATTATAGTTTTTAAACGATTGAGTATCTATTATAGTTCGTTTGTTTTACGTTTTAAAAATGCTTTAAGGCATTTTTTTTTAACAGCTCATATATGTCCTAATGCTGAGCCTGAGCCTCTCTAATTCTGGAGGAACGGACGTTAAACCCACCACGCTTATCGAATGCGGATTGGCGGGGTTACCACACTCGGAATAAATATTTGTAATCCATACATATATTTATTCCGATGCGGGGATCGAAACCGCGACCGTTGACTCCGCAGGCGGAGGGCCCCACTACTCAGCCAATTGTTCTCAGGCAATAATTATTGGCAAAAGACAAGTTGGTCGAAAAAGAAAGTCTCGGCTACGTAATAACATGGAGTGGACCGGGATAGCGAGTGTTCCAGAACTGCTACACCTCGCGAAGGAGGAGGAAAGTTGTTCTGAATTGGCTGCCAACCTTCGCAAGTCGAAGAATCCATGTTGACCTCTCTCAAAGATAAAGGGTATTTTTTTATTATCTAATTTTCTAGCTTGGAATAAAGATTGAGGTTAGAAGATTTTCTTTGCTCAGGTAGATGATGTTACCCATCCACTTGCTCCGATCGGACGGAAATGGGGTGACTCTACTCTGTGCTGGAAATCACACAAGAAATTACGCACTTTGATATTAAAAGTAAACATCAAGCAAAGAACAAACGAAAAAAAAATGTGAAGAATAAAACTCGTTTAGTTGAAAGTGGACAAAAGATCATCTTTAAGTATAGAGAAGAACTAAGAGAACTATATCTTGATAAAAAGCATTTGAATCATCTCTTGAATAAAGTCATGGGTAATAATTAGTATAGGATGGTAATCTATGAAACTTGTTGCCCCAAATAAGACGTGAGTGTAACGAAAAATATAGGCGTATAAACACATAAATCTCGCAGCAGGTAATCTGTAATCTAAAGTATAATTAATGCAATAAAAGCAATTAAAACGCTGAAAACAGCTAATTGAGTTTAATTATATTTGGCCGAAAACGGTCGCGTGTTTCCCGTGTTATGGTGCGAAAATATTCGAGTCTCACTTTTGTGGGGCACGCGAGCAATGTGTAGAAATAAGAGACGGACTGTTTAGAATACAAAACCATAAAACATGAAACACGTCAAAAATGGACGCGGCTCAGAAAATATCTGGATGTGTGGTGAACCAGTACGGTGCGCTTCATCCGAAACTTCTTTCCACGCATCACCACCCTGTATAACCAGCTTTCTTCAGTAGTTTCCGAACCGATACGACATTGGCACATTGGACATTGGAGCTGAGGAAAGGCACTATAGTACCCGGGGGAGCCCGATCTCGGCAATCTAAAAATATGGTCTTGTATTAATATGTATGTATTAATGACCTAATATAGCATCAATACATGACGTGTTAGACACAATTATGCTATTAAAAAAACAAATAAAGATTTTATGAATGTTTAAAAAAGAAGCAATGGATGTGTCCATCAATGACCTAATACAGCATAAACACACGCAACAAAAACAGATGTGCTATAAAAGAAATAAATAATTATACCATGAATGATTAAGAATTGAAAAAGAAGCAATGGATAGACTACAAAAATAACAAATAATTATACCGAGAATGATTAATAACTGAAAAAGGAGCAATGGATAGATATCCTATCTTATCAAAGACGCTCACATCGTCACATCTAAGACAGTGCGTTTTATGGGGCAATAAACACTAGAGTGAGCGTAACTCCGCGTATGTCAAGCGCTAAACTCCTTGATAAGGCGTCGCTTAGGGCACGGTG
Source organism: Baronia brevicornis (assembly GCA_031353405.1). Lineage (NCBI taxonomy): Eukaryota > Metazoa > Arthropoda > Insecta > Lepidoptera > Papilionidae > Baronia > Baronia brevicornis. The sequence goes on from JASFAT010002046.1 coordinate 355,789, forward strand.
TCGGGGCCCCGGTCATCTGATACGAGACAACCGGTCGGGACGTTGCCATAAAAGACCCCGGGGGTGATATGTCAGGGCATCCCGCTCACTTCACGAGCTGTTTTTTAGTAAGTGACGGCGAAAATATCGCTGTTAGAAAGCGATCGCCTGCCCTTTGAGGAAGGGCGATCCATAGCACGTAATGTGAATCTGATAAGCCCGTAATGGAATATGAACTATGAATAAATTGATTTTCCAGTTGAAAATAAAGTTCGTCTCTATAGAATAAATAGGTTTACCTTTATTTATTTTACAATTATAACTTATACTTACTATGTTCCTACGTATATGCTATATAGAATGAATGAACGGGAAACAGGCGTGACGATATATATATATATAATAAGAAAGCATGTTTTGTGGCAGAGACCACAGATCTCCATCTGCTACTAACTCGACATACTTTCCTTACTACCTCCACGCTCATCGCTCTCTTCATGCAAGCTCGTTGGTTAAGAGTATTCTTCACCTAGCCTTTCTTAGAAACTTCGGCAATTTGGTCAAGGTAAAGTTTCATCCCCACCATCTTGATGAGCGGCGATCCAGTACGGTTTATTTTTCCCGAAACTTCTTTATATACCTGTGAAGCCAGCCATTTCATCTTTCCACGCACCACTACCCTGTACAACCAGTGGTGTTTCCGAAGCGATACGACATTGGCACCTTCAAAGAACCAGGACAAGAAGAAACAAGCTTACACATACCTAAAAGACTGGCAACGCTTCCGTGGGTCGCGGTTATCTATGGGCGGTGTTGATTGCTTTCCATCTGGCGGCACGCTTGCTCCTATGCCATAAAAAAAAGATGTTTCACTTACTTAACTACTTTTCTATTTTTTTCACGTAGGAAATGTCTTATCGATGCTCTGTAAACTTCACGCTTGCTCATTTGCCCTCCTATCCCATAAAAAAGGACCACATATTTTTTAAAGGTGAGTATTGCAGACTTCTATGGGCAGCGTTGATTGCTCTTCATCATGTGTCATCTTTACATGCGTGCTCCTTTGCCTCTCCATAAAATAAAAAAAAGTTCCTTTATCAATTGTTTTGTTATAGTCAGATTGTAAATCACTGAACGTAACAGGTAACAAGGAAGGTTATTCTGCAACCTCTATGACAGAACACTAGTTAGGAAGACAAGTAGAATTGGGAGCAAATTGGCGGCGGCGGCAAAGCTGACCCTTGTCCGAAACTCGCGACCAACCTCTTATGGTCTGTGGTACAAGTTAAAGACTTATTGGTGGTTTAAACATTACAGCTAAAGTTGTCCGCTAGCAGGAATAGATTTTCAAACATAAGTAATAAAAAATTACATAGGATTTAAATTAATCAGGCGTTACTTTGTGGAAATCCATTACTATGTGGACAGTCAAAACTTTTACTTAGCTAAGATCCGCGACAAGCAAACAACAACAATAAATTAATAATGTGTGTTTTCCTGCTGGATGAAGTGGATTTAACTGGAACTCTCCACCCAAAAACCACTATACTCAACACCAAACACACACTATCACTTTTCCACCTTGCAAACGACACGTGTTTCGCCTCAACACGAGGCGTCTTCAGGTATAATAGACATCTACGAAAGACACTCACTTAACTGTTATCTATACCTGAAGATGTCTTTTGATAACACTAGAATACCCTGACGTGGATGCCATTATAAATACTCAAATGACATGATAAACAATATATACATACATAAATATTGTCACGCCTGTTCCTCGTAGGGAGACCACAGATCTCCATCCGCTGCGATCCCAGCACCCCTTCCTTGCTTCCTCCATGCTCATCCATCTTTTCATCCATCCTTCCTCTCATATTCATCGTAGCGAAACGGCTCTCTGTTAGTCACTTCCTGATTCCCACGAGGGCGACCTCGTGAAAATCAGGACATGATGGGTGGTAAACTACATCAACGAAAATTAGGTTTATTAAAATTCGTCATATTGAATCCCATGAGCCACAAGGGAGGATGGAGGTCAGCTGTAGCAGAGCCCTGCATGCTGAGTGCACTATAGTATGCGGGAAAGCCCGATTCCGGGACAATCGGCACACTTGCGACTAAGCTCGCCCCTATCCAGGACACATGATAAACAACCAGATTAATAAATACCTGTAGGTCTGTCTCATCTTGATAAGGGAATCGAATGATTATTGACTCAGAAGGCGAACATTTCATCACTACGACGACAACAATCAACGAGATTTTAAAAATTAAGAAATATTTCAATCGCGATAAGCTTATAACTTGGACGGTGGGGCGGTATTGTCCTCTCTCGTCAATAATCCGACTCGGATTGGACCACCGGTCGGCTTACGCAAATAGATGCGATTGTTAGTGGACACCGGACAATCCCAACTATGTCTGTCGCCCTTGATTTCGTATATTTATGTTCAGAAATCCCTTCATCCAATTTACGTAAACGAACCCTAAGATGGGACGCTATTTATTTAGTGCTAAACGTATTTAGATACGGCGCCGGCGCCGAAACGTGAACACTGGCAGTCCGTCTCCTTGACAAGCTCAAAGTCGCTCAGAGGGCTATGCTCGGAGTTTCTCTGGTGGATAGAATTCGAAATGAAGAAATTCGCCGGAGAACCAGAGTCACCGACATAGCTCTTCAAGTTAGCAGACTGAAGTGGCAATGGGCTGGACACGTTTGTTGGAGACCCGGCATTCGTTAGAGTAGACGAGTGCTGGAGTGGAGACCGCGACTCGGCAAACGTACTTGGGGACGCCCCCCCAGCTAGATGGAGCGACGTCCTGCACAAGGCAACTGGCAGAGACTGGATGCGTGTAGCCGAAGATCGGGCTAGGTGGCGCGCCTTGGGTGAGACCTATGTCCAGCAGTGGACTGCCGCGGGCTGATATTGATATTGATAGTGTATTTAGATGTTTTTGACAACCACGATTACAACTATTTTTTTAACTTAATGCCTCCTGAAGCAAATATTTATTAAAAAAAACACATTTAGTCCACAATATTGATACAGCGTATGTAAGTTATTAAAATAGCAACGAACAGGACATATGATAAGGGAAAGAGAGAGAGAAATGGACAAAAATAGTTTCAAAGTGGTACCCAAGGGGTGGGAAAAGGTACAAAGGGCGACAGACTAAACGGTGGGAAGATGACTTCAAAACAGTTGCAGGCAAAAGATGGATAGGATTAGCAAGAGATAGAGCGGAATGGAAATCTTTTGATTAGGCCTTTGTCGAAGGACAAGTTGTCGATTGTACAAAGTAAATTAAACTAATTAATCATACATACATACATACATACATATCGTCACGCCTGTTTTCCGTAAGGGTAGGCAGAGACCACAGATCTCCATCTGCTACGATCTTGATATACTTTCCTTGCTCTTTCACACTCATTACTCTCCTCATGCAAGCCCTCCAATTAAGGTTACTCTAATTAATCAATGATAATTAATAAAAGACAGTAATAAAGGCTATATTTATTTATTTATATATTGATACAACTTCAGAAGTCGTTAGTAATATCAGCCGCATAAATTTAAGCTCTAACACCAAGCGCATGAGTGCACTTTTCATTGTATTCCAAGTTTCCTAGTCGCACATTTGCGTGCAGACCTCAATCGAGTCGTTTGCGGCTCATTAGCCGCCCCGCGCCCGCTGCGGTCGCGTTGCGGTCACGCTGCGATCCGTAACGTTAAACACACGCCTCGAGAATTTCACACCATTTATTTGAACTGAGCCCAACTTTTTTTTAAGCAGAACGTAGAAAAATATTATTTAGGCAAGTCGTTTTTAGTTTATAAGTTCAATTATCTCAATTTTTTTGTAATACTTGTAAATACATACATATCCTCACGCCTGTCTCCCGTAGAGGTAGGCAGAAACCACAGATCTCCATCTGCTACGATCTCGGCATACTTTCCTTGATTCCTCCACACTCATTCTCCTCATGCAAGCCCGCCGGTTGAGGGTACTCTTGATTTGGCCTTTCTTTAAAAAATCAGCAATTTGGTCAAGGTTCAAACCTTCAAAAATCACACATACTCGTATCTTAAAGGCGTTGCGGAGGCCTCTGGTGTTGCGGATTTCTAGGGGCGGCGTTGATTACTTTCCATCAGGCGACACGATTGCTCGTTCGCCCTCCTATCCCATAAAAGAAACAAAGAAATAATTTTTATTTATTTTATTCATACTTTTTTGCACAAAACGCACAACGGCTGAACTTAATGTCACTGAGTATTCTCTCGCAGTCATACCGCTGGGCGGAACTGAGTGGTGGTGGTGCAACTTGTAATAAAATATATTAAAAACTATTTAAAAAATTTAAATACGTACTATACATATGTACGCAAACATACACAAATGTATATATAAACATATAAATACTTACATTGAGAAGGAAAAAAATAGAAAGTCTTCGAAAAATAGAAAAAGACTTCGAGTTTATACGCGAATTTCTCTCGACTTTTTTCATATCAAGAGGAATGTCTTCTATTATTTTCTCTTATTTAAATGAGGCACAATCTATACATCTGTTACAATAGTTTAGACAGACAAATACCTAACTAAATATTTCATTTTTATAACTGCTCAAACTTTACTCCATAACAAAAGTATACCCACACCGTACAGCGACCGCTGGACAACTTCAGCGGGCATCGTAAATACGCGAGATCGTAAAGGGGAACTGGACCTGAAAACTTTGCCGAGGCTCCGTATAAATCATACAGACCGCTCCCCCGGAACTAGGAATTCCGAGGACTGTATAAGGCATGTACGTACCCACGCGTCGGCAATATGTCATTTCGGTCAAGCGGCTGCTATCTGTCTTGCAAAAATTCGGGGAGACATCTTAAGAATGTCGCGTTCCCGACGGAGGACCTCGTGTCGGCCGCCGGGCGGGTCGGAATGCGTAAGGGTTGCAATACCTCGTGTTGTTTAGGAAGTGTAGACGCCAGAATAAGGGGTTGTTCGTCTTCGGAAACGAAAATAAAAAGTGTGCTTCATTTTCGTGATGAAATAGATTTTCTGACAAGTCGTTCGATGCGAAAACATAATATGCTAATAGAATAGCACTACACTACACAAAAATAATAAAAAAGCTAAGGATATAGCTTTTTTATTTTTTTTTTATGGGATAGGAAGGCAAACGAGCTGGCGTGTCACCTGATGGAAAGCATTCAACGCCGCCCGTAGACATCCACAGCGCCATAGGCAGTGCTGAAGCGTTGCCGATATTTAAGGAAAGTGACATTATGGGAGTGGGAGGGTGTTGGGCCTCCGGAACTCAGGCCGCTCACCGTACAAAGCGCGGTAGCTAAGCTACCACTCAGGTCCATTCATGCTACAGACAAATAATATGTCATTCTTAACAAAGTATTCGTCTGCATTTGTCTGTAGCATGAATGGGCCGGCTCGCCCGGGGAAGTACCACATTCCGGCAGAAAACCGGCGTCTGAGTGGTAGCTTAGCTACCGCGCTTCGTACGCTGAGCGGTCTGAGTTCCGGAGGCCCAATACCCTCCCCTTCCCACTCCCCCTCCGATTCCCACTCCCCGTCCCACTCCCATAATTTCACTTTCCTTTAAGCTCGGCAACGCTTTCGCACTGCCTATGGCGTTGCGGATGTATATGGGTGCCGTTGGTTGCTTTCCATCAGGTGACACGCCTGCTCGTATGCCTTCCTATGCCATAAGTAAAAGGTATGAACGTATGCGAAAGGTCGGCAATAAATTAAAGACGCCTCTAGCGTTACCGTTGTCTATGGGCGGTGGTAATCATTTACCACCAGGTGACCCGTATATTCATTTATTTGGTCTACAATAAAAAAAGTAAAACCACAAACAAACAACGCCACTTCGAATAGAACATACAGAGCAGATGTATTTTTTCCCTCAACCGCAAACCAGAGCGCCGCGTGCGTTCCACGAAGGATAATGAAGCGAAGTTAGCGCCCGCATTTGTGGCTAACTCACGACAAACAGCCGGGTTTTTTTTGTTGGTGCTTGTAATTGATTTATTCACTTAGGTTTATTAATTCTTGTTTTCCCTCGCCACAGCTCATATACGTTTCGTGGTAGCTTTAAATACCCGCAACTAAGTGTTGGAACAACTTGCCACCGCCTCTTCGTGATTTTTTTTAAAACCATATGTTCCACTGCTGACCACGGCCTCTCTAATTCTGGAGGAACGGACGTTAAACCCACCACGCTTGTGCAATGCGAATGGGTTAGGTTACCAGACTCGGAGGATATTTATATATTTGTAATCCACACATATGTTTATTCCGATGCGGGGATCGAACCCGCGACCATTGACTCCGCTGGCGGAGGACCCCACTACTGGGCCAATTGGTCGTTCTCGTGACTTGCATACTATAAATATAATATGTTTTTTAAAAAATATAAAACACTAATTTTAAGTATGCAAACAGGAACTTCTTCTCTTAGTTGCGGTGGATTTATGAGTATGAGTAGTAGACTATATATGGATATATGTGTGTTTGTATCAATGTTCTCACTGTGGTCCGCGACTTGATAGCGCTAGATGTTCCAATAGAACGCCTGGCATATGCTGAGCAAGAACCATTGTGTGACGCTTATATTATATTAAAATTATTTTCTTTTTGTTTTGTTTATTTATAATATTAAATATAATATAATAATGTAATAATATTTTGGTTTTAATTTAAGTTATTGTAAAACAAAGTGTCATAAATAATGTTTTTCTATTCTATTCTAAAAAGTAATAAAGCCCCTTATTTCCTAATTAACATTATTAATGGAGTCAGGCGTTACTTTGCGGAAATCCATCACTATATGGACAGTCAAAAGTTTTACTTAGCTAAGATCCGCGACAAGCAATACAATAACATAAAATTAATGTGTGTTTTTCCGTTGGGTTAAGTGGATTTATTTGGAACTTAAAAAAAAACTTAAAACTTAACATCTTGTAAACGACACGTGTTTCGCCCCAACACGAGGCATCTTCAGGTATGGTAGACTCTACGGAAGACTCACTCACTTTTCGGTTGTCCGAAATACCTGAAGATTATTAATGTTCTGTTATTGTTTTGCTTGTCGCGGATCTTAGCTAAGTAAAACTTTTGACTGTCCATATCCTAATTAACAACTATAATATATTTCAACATGTTTTAATGCCTATGGTACTGTTAATGTTTATGGGTGGCGTTGATTGCTTTTCATCAAGTGTCACGCCTGCTCGTTTGCCTACCTATCTCATAAAAGAAACGCAAAATATCCTTAGAAATAGATATCTATTAAAAGGTGGTTAAGTAAAATAATATCGTACACCTGCGCGTCCCCACCTGGAGTCCACCACACGCAGGCTTTTTTCCGTACCGTATAATTTACATGCTTTTATTTTATTTAAATCTAAAAAAGCTATGGCTAATACAGTCATAAAGCCATACATAAATAGACCAATTCGACCGAAAAACTTCTACAATCTCACGGAATATGGAAAATAAGTGGTAGAATTTTATACAATGAGCAGACGTGTCATATATGCATTGCGGAAGCGTTGCTGACCTTTGTGAAATATTTAGACCTGTTTTTTGAAGGTTCCAAAGTATCGTATCGGTACGGAAAGACCGCTGAAGGTAGTTGTTCTACAGAGTAGTGGTACGTGGAAAAAAGTGACTAAGTTCCATCGATGTTTTTTATTGTTTTTTAAAGAAGACTTGCAATGAAGAATTAATTTTCTAAGGTTAATAATGCTTGGTTTTTAATGCGATAGGAAGGCAAACGAGCAGGCGTGTCACTTGATGGAAAGCAATCAACGCTGCGCATAAACTTCCGCAGTGCAGAAGCGTTGCCGGCCTTTAAGGAAAGGCCATTATAGGAGGGGAGGGGGGTTGGTCCTCCAGAACTCAACCGCTCACCGGCCACCACTTACACGCTAGATTTTTGCGGGAGTGTGATGCTTCCCCGGGCGAGCCGGTCCATTCATGCTACAAACAATTAATATGCCATTCTTGACAAAGTATTCGTTTGTAGCGTGACTCTACCACTCTAAAATGGGATATAGACACGGGATCTTGTGATGGGAAACGATCCACATCAATCGTCTAATTGAGGATACGAACTCACGACTTACGGATCATTAAGTCCGAGCTCAGCCAATAAAACTCTCGCTGCTTAAAAAGATAGAATAGTATAGTCAATCATATTTTTATTACCAGATCTAAATCACCGATAAGATAGTTTTCAATAGACTATCGAAAATAGCCGACATTTACCGACATCAGCGTCCCTCGGGGTCGCGGATTCAATACATCGTCGATCGAATGAAAAACCGACGATCAGACTTCCGCACCCGCCCAAGAGATTTGTGACCACTTCCGCCCGCCCCGGCGCTGTGGACGAATTGCTTCTTAATCTACCGACAGCCCATCGTTGATCTTTAAAGATATATTTTTTTATCTGTCAACCCGATTGACTTATTCACTATAGTACAAATTTTAAACTATATCACGCATTCTTTAGAATAGAATAGAAAAATTTTTCTTTTAACTAAAATTAAAACCTAATAGATAGCATATGCCAGGCATTTTGTTGGACCACCTGACGCTTCACTTTCGCGTTTTCAGCAAGAACCATCATGGTCAGAACGCGGACCACAGTGACGACATTAATACAGAAATACACATACATGTGTATATTGTATTATTATACTATTAATACTCATACACATACACATAAATACAATAAAATTAAAAACAACTAGCTCATGTAATAAATCCACCGCAACTAAAAGAATAAGTTCCTGTCTGCGTACTTAAAATTAGTGTTTTCTATTTTTTTAATAGTTTACAAGTCACGAAGAGGTGGTGACGAGTTGTTTTAATATTAGTTGCGGTGTATTTAAAGCTACCACGAAACGCAGCTGAGCAGTGGCGAGGAACAACCAGTGATGACCCAGACGCCCTGATATGGCGAGCGCTATTTTGTTTACGGGACCATGCTAATTTATTATAGAAATGATGGAGATTCATAACGAATCATACCAAATATAATTTTAATGTCTTAGATTATTGATATCAATTTAATATCAACCATATGAATATAATACAAAAAAAATTACTTATGTTAAAAATGTGACGACTAGTTTCGTGGCTATGGCTACAAGTGTTGGCAGCTTAATTTGAGTCCAATCGAGACCCATCTGTCTTGCGTTTTCTATTTTTGCGGCCACCGTATCCCATACATCTATAGCTCAATGCTTACCCTAAAAACGCCATGAAGTAAGCGATACGCTTTCGACGATTTATACTATTGCAAAAATGCGAAATATTTATATTAAATAAACTTTTTACTTATATTTATAATTAAAAGAATAATCCGTTTATCGTCCAAGAAGAAGAAAAGAATATTTCATTGAAATATCTTTACAAAATTAAGCAATAAAAATGACTCACCTTTTGCTACCAACAGATGAGATTATACAGTAGAGTTAGTTATCTATAGCTGTCTTTTTATAGTATAGGAAAGCAAAAGAGCAGGCGTATCACCTGATGTAAAGCAATCAACGCCACCTATAAACATCCGCCGTACCATAGGTAGTGCAGAAGCATTGTCAGCCTTTAAGGAAACTGTCATTATGGGAGTGAGGAAGGGGAGGGAGAGGATGAGAGGGGAGGGGGAAGGGAGATTGGGCCTCCGCAACTCAGCCACTCACCGGACGGAGCGCGGTAGCTAAGCTACAAACAAATAAAATGCCATTCTTGACAAAGTATTCGTCTGCAGCGTGGCTCTACCACTAATAAAAACGTCTGAAGAACTTTGAGGTTTTAAAGCAGATGGAATGTTAGTATCCACGTTTCTGCTTCGTAAGCGAGAGTAGAGACAACTTGCACTAATCTAACTGCCATTTTCAGGTTTAGAGGTATTAGTGCAAAGAAGAATTTTTTATGGGATAACAAGACAAACGACCTAGCATATCACCTGCTGAAAAGCAATCAATGAAGCGTTTACAATATGCTTTAGAAATCTGTAATAGCAGAAGCATGTCAGAAGCGGTGCCGGCTCCTAAAAACACTTACAATACACATTCACGATTGGTCGTTAAAATCGCGTATATCGTGGCCCACGCTCAGATTCGAATGGACATGCGGTCAGTATTCCCGGATACCGCCGTTTTATTTCACTCTTATCTGATTTATCCTTGATTTAGGTCTCAGCCAGGGGAATCCATTGTGGGAAACAATTACAACACCGATAAAATAATTGTATCGTCATGCACCAGTTCTTTTGGCTTTTCTTTGTGTTAGGGTAAGAAAATACATTTATTTTGATAATAAATACTTATAGTTTTAAGTTCAAGGTAGAAACATGGTTTTCATCATCAACATGAGTTTGCCAAGACATGCAATAATTTTTGTACACTCAAGATGATCTAGCAGCGTCTATACTTCTTCTTCCTTTGGCGCTACAACCCGGTGTGGGTTTTGGCCTTCTCCACAATTTGACTCCAGCCATGTCCGTTTAGAGCGACGCGCTTCCAATCCGTTCTTTTCTTAAGGATGGCCAGGTCTCCTTGATTTTACACTTTTTCACACTATATTTTTCATCCATCCTTCCTCTCACGTTGATCGTAGCAAATCAGCTCTCCGTTATTCGCTTCTCGCCCTCGTGGGAACCAGGAGCAACGATTTAAGCATTCATTGATAGGATTTAACTAAAAATATCCTTAAACATCAGAGGTATTGTTGTAATACCCACACTCAGCTGGTCTTTTTGAGATCACAGCTCGGTTTCAATTCTCATTCCAGATACTGCTTCCACTAGTTTTTGCTCCCATCGCCTCATAAATTACTCTCTCTTTTATGGGATAGGAGGGCAAACGAGCTAGCGTGTCGCCTGATGGAAAGCAATCAACGCCGCCCACGGGCAACCGCGACACCGCAGGAGTCGCGGAAGCGTTGCCGGCCTTTTAGGTATGTATAGGCTTGTTTTTTGAAGGTTCCAATGTCGTAACGGTTCGGAAAGACCGCCGAGGGTAGCTGATTCCACGACCTGGTGGTGCGAGGAAAGAAGTTGCGAAAGAAACGCACCGTAGTTTCCTGTACAAGGAACTACAAAACAATTTGAAACTGAATCAATTATAATAGAAAACTTATATGTCTTAATGTTACACGGTTTCTATTCTACACGGAAATTCATTAATATCAATATCGGTCGACGGCAGGCCACAGATGGACATAGGCCTCAAGGCGCACCACCTAACCCGATTTTCGGCTCTGTCAGCCGCCTTGCGCAGATCGTCACTCCATCTAGCCGGGGGGCGTCCCACACTACGTTTGCCGAGTCGCGGCCTCCACTCCAGCACTCGTCTACTCCTGCGATTCTCGGTTCTCCAACAAACGTGTCCTTCTCAAAAAATCTTTGTAGTATGGGTGATGAGAAGACTCAGCGAAGTTTCCTAAATGCTGCCCAGCCCAACTGAATCCTTCTCTCGGCTTCTTCCACGAAGTTGTCTCCATCCAATCGCACTATATGCCCAAGGTAGACATATTTCTGGACAGTTTTGTCCAGAAATATCATGGTTGGTTCTAGCTTAATATGGGGACTTACCGTGATTTTAGTTGTATCCAAATTCATAGCCAGACCGACCAGTCTGGAGGAGTTTAATGAAGGAATGATATATTCCCAAAATACGATGATTTCAATGATTGAGTGACGTAATGTTCGATCAATGTTGATACTTATGGACATTCATGAATCATTCATTTAATATTTAATAACAGTTGTGTAAATAATTGTATTGACATCTGACTACTTGTGAAATATGTGTACAGCATATAATGGAAAAGACTTGTTTCTGTTCAAATAAAAAAAATATATTCATAAGCAATACTAAAGTATGTGGCAATTCGTCCAATTTAGCCTGTATTAATTTATTATCATCCCTTACATCTTATCATAGACACATCATAACAAGATCCTACTAGTCCTATCCTACTAATATTATAAATGCGAAAATTTGTGAGTATGCATGTTTGTTACTCTTTCACGAAAAAACTACTGAAAGGATTTGGATGAAACTTTACAGTAATATAGGTTATACATCGGAATAACATATAGGCTACAGTATTGTAATGATTTTATGTAATTTTTTTGGTCGTAATATAACGATACATGTGAATTAAGTCGGAAAAAAATCAGGCTTCTGAGAGCTATCTTGGCGTACACTGCCTAAACCATTGGAGTTACACAAAGATGATTGTGAGTATGTATGTTTGTTACTCTTTTACGAAAAAACTACTGGACGGATTTGGAGGAAACTTTACAGTAATATAGGTTATACATTAGAATAACATATAGGCTACAGTATTGTAATGATTTTATGTAATTTTTTTTGGTCGTAATATAACGATACATGTGAATTAAGTCGGAAAAAAATCTGGCTTCTGAGAGCTATCTTGGCGTACGCTACCTAAACCATTGAAGTTACACAAAGATGATGTACCGTAGGATTGGTTTGTCTATAATAGTTCTAAACAAAAGTCCGCGATCTTTTATCTGGAAGCCACTTTAACTAAAATTGTGAACCATAAATTAAGTATGAGTTTAAGGATGATACCAAAAATATATATTTATATATTTATTTAAAATGATCTGTCACGAAACTTAATGTAGCAGACCAAATTCCGCACGAGCGCAGCCGCGGGCAAAGGCTTGTGTGTCTATAGTTTTGATCGTTGCGATTGTAAAAAGATCAAAACATTTCCCATCTTAAAAAATCAGTCTGCATTCTCGACTTATCTCTGTGTAGACGTTAAATTCAATCTGGCCTTAATCAGTGACAATCGCAGCTAGGCATCTCGCCTCCGAATAACTGTTTGCATCCATAGTATCGGTAACATCGGTAATTAGCTACGCTGTATTTTTTGCTGCGGGCACAATGCTCCCCAGTAGCTTGCACATAGAGCAATATAACAACAATAATTATACTAAATACCACCGGTATATGACCATAGATAAATAATGTAAACAATAAGTTACTATTAAAAATAATAATAACAAAAATAAATACATTGACCCCGTGAATGTGATCTCCGCCATATTGCATTTTGATTCTACTGTCTACAATGACAGTAGAACCCATAGTAATATGGACAGTCAAAAGTTTTACTTAGCTAAGATACGCGACAAGCAAAACAATAACAGAAAATCAATAATGTGTGTTTTTCCGTTGGGTTAAGTGGATTTATTTGGAACTTAAACCAAAAACTTACCGTAAATCGGCCATCAATTCTCCACCCACCAACCACTATACACAACATCAAACACACATTATCACTTTTCCATCTTGTAAACGTGTTTCGCCCCAACACGATATGGACTTCTTGGCAAAAAATTGGACGTCCATCTGTACAAGTTAAGTTTAGGTAAGTAGGTTAAATTTAAAATGATATATATATATATATATATATATATATATATATATATATATATAGATATAGATATATATATATATATATATATATATATATATATATATATATATATATATATATATACATATATATAATATTAGATAAGAAAGTAATAATAAGTTTCTACTAGGTTATAATAATAATAGAATATAATTGGATAAAAGCGTAATGCAAGAATATAGTAACTAGAGATAAGATATATATGTATTGAATAAAATTAAATGGAAAGAGTGTAGATTGTAACCTTAACGCAAATTCTTCAAAATACTGTTTAGGTAGATTTCAATAGAGTAAGATAAGGTACTATGTCAGAGCGATAACGAATAAATAACAGTATAAACTTTTAAAGGAAGGATACCACAAAGTATGCATTTTATCAAATTCACATCGCTATTGGATAAGCTTGATTGGACTTAGCCTACTGTAGATGTTACTCTGTGGCTGACCGGAGCCAGTAGCTGAATGGCCAGGCAGCATGAATGGCCACAAAAAGTGACGTACAGATTGACGGGCCGCGTGCGCCTCTTTGTTGTGATTAGTGACTGTACTCGCCTACCGACGGCGCAGTGCAGCTCATTTGTGTTTTAAATGTACGAGCACATTTTGATGAATTCATTATTGTTCACCATCAAACTTTAAGACCATTGTACACAGGTTTATAGGCTAAGAATAACGCTTTTATCCTCTACGCCTTATTAGTTTTTTAATGAGTAACTAGAACAACAGCTCTTAAACGAATCGAGAAGAATATATCGATGCCACCTCACTAATGAAAAATAACACCAAAAAACTCATCTTATTGTTAGTTTTTTTAAATTTTAAACTAAGAATAACTCTTTTAAAAAATCTACGCCTTATTAGTTGAACTATAGTTTTTAATGAGTAACTAGAACAATAGCGCTTAAACGAATCGAGATAAAAATATCGATGCCAGATCACTGCTGATGAAAAGTAACAACAAAAAACCTATCCTATCGATAGCTTTTCTAAATTTTAAACGACAAAAATCACTAATTTACATGTCGGAATCATGTGTTCTTCATCATAGAGTCAGCGATCACAAGCAAAACACATACGTCATAAACTGAGCGAAATTTTTAAGATAGAAGATAGTCTCATCCGAATGACACAGGTTAATCTTAATGACTGTGATGAAAAAATTCAAAATTTAAATCTAAAAATTCGAAGTATACTTATTAATTAAGTCGGGTGTTACTTTGCGGAAACCCATCACTATGTGGACAGTCAAAAGTTTTATTTAGCTAAGATCCGCGACAAGCAAAATAATAACATAAAATTAATAATGTGTGCTTTTCTGCTGGATGAAGTGGATTTATTTGGAACTTTAACCAAAAACTTACCGAAAATCGGGCAACAAATCTCCACCCACCAACCACTATACACAACACCAAACACACATTACTACTTTTCCACCTTGTAAACGACACGTGTTTCGCCCCAACACGAGGCATCTTCAGGTATAGTAGACTCTACGGAAGACAACCGAAAAGTAGCGGTTGTCTGGTGTTCCTACTTTTCGGTTGTCTTTGCTTGTCGCGGATCTTAGCTACTACTTACTTTTGATTGTCCACATCGAAGAATACTGATATTCGAAAATGCTCACCACTGTCATAATTTGCATATACATACATATGATCACGCCTGCTTACCGTAGGGGTAGGTAGAGACTACAGACCTCCATCTGCTACAATCTCAGCACACTTTCTTTGTTTCATCCACACTCATCACTGTCTTCGTACAATCTCTCCGTTTAAGGATAATCTTAACCTGGTCTCTCCTGAGAACTTCAGCAAATTGATGATTTGCATTATTAATGGAGTCAGGCGTTACTTTGCGGAAATCCATCACTATATGGACAGTCAAAAGTTTTACTTAGCTAAGATCCGCGACAAGCAAAACAATAACATAAAATTAATAATGTGTGTTTTTCCGTTGGGCTAAGTGGATTTATTTGGAACTTAAACCAAAAACTTACCGAAAATCGGCCATCAATTCTCCACCCACCAACCACTATACACAACACCAAACACACATTATCACTTTTCCATCTTGTAAACGACACGTGTAGTGGACTCTACGGAAGACAACCGAAAAATTAACGGAAAAACACACATTATTAATTTTATATTATTGTTTTGCTTGTCGCGGATCTTAGCTAAGTAAAACTTTTGACTGTCCATATGATGATTTGCAGTCCATTTGAAATTGAATAACGTTGAAAGCTTTAAGAGTTATTAAAGATAAACTGGTGTGTTACTCATCTTATATGCACTTAGTTTTAATTTAAACGTTTGAAAGCGTGAGGCTATAGATGGAATGCAAAGAGATCTAATCATAGATAACGCCACCTCTAACATCGATCCTACAATAATTGGCCAGATTGGCTCTCGTATAGTGCTAGTAGTCTCGTATAGCAAACATGGCAACCAGCACGACTAACTGACATTTAATAAATGCATCCATTTTCACACATAACTCAAACGATCTCGTGTACAACAATTTCCTGTACAATCAGGAAAGAATGCAACACAAATTCCCGTGCGCAGGAGTCGGGTTATAAATTCTCATGATTTGCAATCTGGCCGTTAGCTTGACGTAAAATTGCGCGGGACAGTAAGCTATTATATTAACTTTTGACGGTAGCAATAATCGTTAATAATTCTCAGCGCAACATATTATTAAAGGCCTTTTATATCAAGGCTTACGCGATGATATACTTCCTTGATGCATATGCTGAAAATGTTTCATATATAGTCGTCATATTATAACATTTAGCACAATTTTAACTGATGAAATTTTATTTATGATTAATTTTCAATAACAGGTCAGGGAGTATCTTTACCTAGCCCGATTGTTATGGTATTGGTACACGGGTACGAGACCCCGACCTCTTGAGTTACTACCGTATGACTTCTTGTCTTCCGTTGCGGTAGTATCATATCCCTATCATCCTAAATCCATCTTTCTTTTCCCCTGCTCTTTCCTTAGTTCTCTCTATCTTTCTCTCTTCCTATCCGCCAATCCACGGTCTGCCGTGCCAATGGATGCGTGGCTAAGGGCGAGCTTAGTCGCAAGCGTGCCGCTCATCCCGGGATCGGACTCCCCCGAGTACTATAGTTTCTTAACTTAGCATGCAGGGCTCTGCGGGAGCTAACCTCCATCCTTTCTTGCAGCTCGTGGAATTCACTATGACAAATTTTAATAAAATGACAAAAATGACGGTGACGTGATTCGCCACCCGTCACGTCCTGACTCCCACGAGGGTGAGCAGCGACTAACAGAGAGCAATTCGGCTAAGATAAATGTGAGGAGATGGATAAGTGTGAAGGAAACAAGGAGGGTGTACCGAAATCGTAGCAAGATGGAGATCTGTGGTCTGTGCCTACCCCTGCGGGAAAAATATTTATTTATTCTTAATCCTAGCTTATTTCTATTCTCGTTTTACATAATTCACGCCTCTAACAACGTCTAAATACATAAAGGACCAAAGAAAGTAAAATGATTGTCATCATTACCTCTTTTATTTTTTTATCATTTAAATTATACATAATATGATAATAAAATTGACGTATAAATATGTTACGTTACGTTTTATAATACGTTGGCTCGGCCACGTGGAGAGGATGGGGGAGGATCGCGCAGTCAAGAGAGCGTATGTGGGTCGCCCAACTGGACGACGTCCTGTAGGGTCGCCCCAGGTACCGCTGGAGAGACATGATTGAAGATGACTTGCGCAACCTTCAAGTCTGTAACTGGCAGGAGGTGGCGCAGGACAGGGCAAAGTGGCATAAGATCTGTTCGGAGGCCAAGATCCATTTTGGGTCGTTGCGCCAACAAAGTTAGTTAGTTAACTTATACATATATATTGTCACGCCTGTTTACGTTAGGGGTAGACAGAGACCACAGATCTCCATCTGCGATCAAGGCATTATTAAAATCAGTTGGTGTTAATGTAATATTATCTTTCCCATTACCCATCGTTCACATAGCAAAAACGATTAATAAATAGTTACAACTCACGCCATTACTGTAGCTGCATGAAATGTCGAACAAAAAATGATTTCTATGGAAAAAAAGCTAAGAGGGAGTTCAACTCACGAACTGAGGGTAACGTAGAAATTTTTTTAAAATAATAAATTATAATGCAATTTTTTTTTCAAAGTATACCGATGATACTACGTACGTACTACTACTACTGCGAAATTAAAAAATAACCAAGATGTTTTTCATTTAGAGCTCCTACACTTGAAGGGTCCCATATAATAATGAAAACTGAACTGAAACTGTTCCAAATTTAATTTGAATCCGGAACATCCTCACCCCATGTAGCCTTTGATATAAGAGCGGGCTTGTTTTTTGAAGGTCCTAATTCAGAAATACCGCTGGAAAATGTACTCCGCCTCTGAACCAGATAGCACTGATATAGTTTGTCTTGACCACAGCTAAGCAGATCACATCAGTAACAGCATTATCCGTGACATTTTACATCGGGCTTGTATTCATAATGATAAATATATTATTTAATATGAAACAGTGAAACTTAAAAAATAAATAAATAAAAATCATTTATTTCAACCATCACAGGTCATATTTTATTATTAGATACATTCACTAATGTTAATAATATTAATTCTACCTTATCGAGAACAAACTTCATTTGACAATGGTTCAGGTACTGACAAAGAAACCTGTCGGCAAATACCCTCAGGATGCTGTTGGGAATATCCCGAACCCTGCGCACGAGGGATGTACATCGTTTGCGCATGATTGTATAAAAACAATCTACATACGCCTCAACGAACATACCCACCACGCTGCAGTAACGAGGCAGCCATGAGGTATTAAGACGGCTAGCCACAAACGGGGGAGGGCGGAAGGTAAGGGCGGAGGGGAGAGGGTGCTAGGTCTCAGGAACTCAGTTGCTCACCGTACGAAGTGCGATAGCTAAGCTACGCCGGTTTTCAGCGGGAGTATTTTACTTCCCCGGACGAGCCGGCCCATTCGTGCTACAGACAATTATTTTGTTTTTTTATGGGATGGAGGGCAAACGAGCAGTCGTGTCGCCTAATGGAAAGCAATCAGCGCCGCCCATAGACATCCGCAGCGCCATAGGGAGTGCGGAAGCGTTGCCGACCTTTAAGGAAAGTGACATTTTTGGAGTGGGAGGGGGGGTGTTGGGCTTCCGACTCTCAACCTCAGAAACTCCTACCGCTCTCCGGATGAAGACGGTAGCTAAGCTACCACGCAGTACTCAGTCAGTCACGCCGGTTTTCTGCGGGAGTGTGGTACTTCCCCGGGCGAGCCAGCCAATTCATGTTACAGATAATTATTACGCCATCCTTGACAAAGTATTCGTCTGCAGCTTGTCTCTATCACTATCGAATGTATTTGCGGAACCCTAAAATGAGCAAACCCAACTATAAACGAATGAGCCCGCGGTCCGCGTTGGCACCGCAGCCATCGTCCGTGACTCAACCAAACACAATAGTCATTGTGACGGAGGGACGCACAGACGATGCCGTACGTATATAGGTATGTACGTATTGTTTTACACACTTTCTATTAACCTTTACTACCGACGATTGTGAAAAGAGTCGTTGTCAAAGACGTGTCGCATATAGCCTGCGCGTGGGTGCGCACCGATCCACGAAGATAGCTCTGCTCGAGACATTTGATGTGGCATTCAAAATTTTGTTTTATGAAACTTTATAAAAAATATTCCTATACAATAAAAGTAATAATAATTGCCCTAATTTTGGCTACACGTATTCAAACTATTGCTGCAAACCTACTTAGGTCATCGTATCTATCTATCTGGCTACCAGAAATTAGATGCGTGAAGGCGAAGATCGGGCTAGGTAGCGCTTCTTGAGGAAGCCTATGTCAGCAGTGGACTGCCGCAGGCTGTTGATGATCGATCTATAGTATACATAGGTTGTCCGATGGCAGAATTTGGTAAAAGGTAGATTACTTAATGAACACATGCTTTCTGATTAATTTCTGCCAACATTATGCCTTCACGTACATGGAACATATAATACCCTCTGCCAAATCCCATCTCCTTAACTTGTACGTCCAAACAAGGATTATTCGACCTAACACCTAATTCTTCCAGTTGACACCCTATATATCTCGAGTCATATTTATCATAAAACCCAAGAATTATACTAGGTGATAATCAAAACCTATGTCTAATGGTGAAATGTTAATAGTGATCTTAACAGCTTTATGTGTATTTATATGGGATGCACAGTATATATTAAAGTAAAGGACCAAAAAAATATAATATTACTAAAAATATGTATAAAATTACCCCAAATATCAATAACATCAAATTTGAATTCCAATACAAGACAAGGCAGAAGGACGCCTGGTAAGAGAAAAATGTCTTAGGTATGAAACCAACGCTATACAATTTAACTTGTCGTTGTATATTTATCTACAAATAAATCAAGAATTACTAAAATAATATTTATTTATACAATCATGTTAGATTGTATTAAACAAATGAGTGTAACTGCGCAAAAAAAATGAAATAATTTAATTACCGCATCCAATAGTTGTTGAGTTCGTTCATTATTAGCCACATGGTATGACTGTAACATCAAGTATACATTGCGCGACCTCATTGGATAATTAAGTAGGAGACAAAGTATTATGGCAGCCTACTGTATCATGCCTACCATTTCGACTGCCAATCTAAATAGCTCGCGTCTAACCTTCGAAGTGTTACATTGACAATGATGATGTAAGGTCTAGTACCTTACTTGAGTAACTACGACCAAGTTTTATGCAGAACAGTGAAAGAATGTATTTATTGTGTTATTGACTAGTGTTTTTATTATGATTCCATATCAGACTCGGAATAATTAATTATTTGTAATCCATAAATATATTTATTCCGATACGGGAGCCAAAATAATTGAAAAGTAATCCAATTAAAAAATAAATTTATTTATAAAGTTAAATTTTACAAAGTTACAATATTAATTTACACTAAAATAACGTCTTCTAGTGTCTTCACTGGTAAAGTTAAGAATAAAGTCTTCGAGAACGTCCTGCCTTATATATCCCTCCGACGTGTGAGGTGCGGGAGGCGCTATGTATCTAGAACCTTCTGTTGCTGTGTGGGCCAGGGCGGTACGTAGAAATGGGCCATTGTGCACCGTTCCATGTTGATAATGTTTCCTGATTCTTCATGACTTGCTTTCCTTATGTTCATTACTTCGGGGTTTCCATTAACCACCTTCGAAGAATCTTTAATGTTTCTATTGTTTAAAGAATATTTCTTATATTTTTAGTAAAGGGGTATGCTTTGACTCTCCCGGGGATCAAACCCGCGACCATTGAATCCAAGAACGTGGGACCACTGAGGCAATTGGTCGTCAATTTTAATATTATTATTAATTTATTGATTTAAATTATCTATTTAGACTTCAGTTTTATATAATATATATAATATTACAATTAATAAAACAGTTTTAAGTTTTCACTTCTGTTGGTAGTTCTTGTGACTGCCTCCGATTTTCTTTTTGATTCCTGTGTCATTTACAGCGTTTTTGCTTTTTTCCCTTGATATCCTGATAGAAAATCATAAGTTACCTAAGAAGGTAATATATGATAAAAAAGTTGACTGTGACATGTCACAGTGTGTTCTTGATACTTGGTACACACACACATGTGTGTACCAAGTATCAAGAATTATGAATTTCAAATGATTCATAAGTATACTTTATATGGTAAGCTAATAGCGAATTATTTATAACAAATCAGGCACACGCAAGAACTAATTGGGTCAATTGATAAATTTATAATTTCATTAGTGAATGCAATATTAAAGTTCTATCTTGCATTAATTTCAATCGACCAAAACTAGCAAGGTTGTTGTAGACCAGTTCGGTTTCTACGTCGATTTGATCGCTGTATCACGATATCATATGTATGTATATTAGCTACACGTTCAGGTAAATGTAATGCATAGTCATGAATCTTAATGTCCTATGTATAGTGTCAGTCGAAATATTTGCTGGGATATCCCCCCTCACTGCCATTCCCACTCCCATAATGACACATTCCTTAAAGGTCGGCAAGTCTCCCGCGCTGCCTATGGTGCTACAGATGTCTATGGGTGGCGTTGATTGCTTTCCATCAAGTGACACGCCTGCTTTCCTATCCCATAAAATAATTATTAAAAATTCTGACTGTCTACATTATACAAAAACTACAAAATATGGACAGTCAAAAGTTTTACTTAGCTAAGATCCGCGACAAGCAAAACAATAACAGAAAATTAATAATGTGTGTTCCTCCGCTGGGTTTAGTGGATTTATTTGGAACTTAAACTAAAAACTTACCAAAAATCGGCCATCTACTCTCCACCCACCAACCACTATACACAACGCCAAACACACACTATCACTTTTCCATCCTGCAAACGACACGTGTTTATCCCCAACACGAGGCATCTTCAGGTATAGTAGACTCTAGGGAAGACAACCGAAAAGTTAATTACATTATTAATTTTCTGTTATTGTTTTGCTTGTCGCGGATCTTAGCTAAGTAAATCTTTTGACTGTCCATATAGTGATGGATTTCCGCGAAGTAACGCCTGACTCCATTAATAATCTTAAAACTACAAAAGCAAGAATTAGACTAACTCTTACTAAGATATTATATAAATATATGTAAAAGATTTATATGGGAATGTGATAATAAAACCGATTATGAATAAAAATAAATCGGAAATCATTTCTACTGAAAACCGATGACAGCAGTAGATGCAAAAATTATTTGTGTATATATTTTTTTTCGAAAACATATTATATTAAACAAGCACATTGCAATAATCAACTGCGCACAACCTAAGCAGTTGTTTATGAAGCCAGTGAGGCAAGCATGTTTCCTACATCGTGACGACCTTCGGAAAGCTAGTTCCTTATGCTGTCGAGGATAGACGAATCTAGGCGTCCCACGCGAGCCGTTTACTGCTTGCTAGATTTATCGTCTGTTTTGACGTTTACTTATAAATCATGCATTTTATTACTCTACCTATATAATTGTTGACATTAATAAACTTACATTATACCACTCCGACGACTTTATAAGTTTAAGTGTGAGCTTCTCCCGCCAAGCTTTCTTTTAAGGGACAGGAAGGCAAACGAGCAGGCGTGTCAACTCGTGGAAAGTGATCAACGCCGCCCATAGACATCCGCAGCGCCACAGGCATTGCAGAAGCCTTACCGGCCTTTACAGAAAGCGTAGGCTTGTTTTGTGAAGGTTCCGATGACGTAGCGGTTCGGGAACACCGCTGGACGAGCTGGTTCCTCAGGGGAGTGGTGTGCGAAAAGAAGTTTCTAGAAAAATGAACCGTACTGGATCGCCACACATCCAGATGGTGGATGGGATGAAACTTTACCTTGTGGCGAGTTGTGCGGTAGTTAGTGAGTAGGAATTCAGTGGCCATAAATATTCCAAACAATTCCTCCGAGCGTTTTCCATTGTAATATCGATAAAAGATGCTGAGAGATATTCCTCCGCAGTTCTAAAGAATCCAGCCGTTGAAATCTTAACTTACAACAATGACGTTGTATTTTTATTTCATTTTTATAATCAAAGTATATGTAGTTTGATTAAGACGTAGAAATAAAGTATAATAAGATAAAATAAATGCGCTTATCGTGTTTTTTTAACTTGACTTCAAAAGTCCATTCAAATTTTGGTAGAACGGCCATTATTTTATCAAGAAATACCTGTTATTATATAATTTTTTTTATGGGATAGGAAGGCAAACGAGCATGCGTGTTACCCGATGGAAAGAATCAACGTTGTCCACAAACATTCACAGTGCCATAGGCACTGCAGTCCCATAAGATTGTCTGTTTTTAATCTCTTGACATATATTATTTGAAGCGTCGGAAAATGTGCATAAATATATAAATATAAAGATATTTATATTTAAATATTTTTATGGGATAGGAAGAAAAACGTGCAGGCGCGTCACCCGATGGAAAACAATCAACGCCACCCATAGACGTCCTTTTTCCTTAAAGGTCGTTCAAGGGTTTTTAGGAAGGTGTAGGCTTATTTTTTGATGGTTCCAATGTCGTATCAACTTAGAAACACCGCTGGAGGTAGCTGCTTCCACAGAGTAACGGTGCGTGGAAAGAAGTTTCTTGAAAAACTCACCGTACTAGGACGCCACTCATCCAGATGGTGGGGATGAAAGTTGACATTCGCATAATAGCTAATTGCCATCAAAGAAGAAAAAAACCGTATTTATTATTATTATATAAGTGTCGCATATATGAAGATTCTATCAAGGGTTCACGCACCAGTTGAAGTTTGTGGTGAAGAAGAAAAATGTGCTTTTGCTCACCATACCATTTTATCACGACTAAACTAAGCTTACTCGAATTAAAGAAACTAAAATCAATTTCATTTACCTTGCGAATGTGGTTTTTCGTGGTTATCCACGAAAAACATACCTTGCAAAGGGAAGTATGCCGAGATCGTAGCAGATGGAGCTCTGTGGTCTCTGCCTACCACTACTGGAGACAGGCGTGACGATATGAAAATAAACGTGAACAATTCTTTTATTCTACTATTTCTTTTATTCAATATCAATTGCAATATGTCATTCGTCAATTTGCTCGATCAGATAGATATATCTGCATTCGACACGAGACATAAATCCAGTCTAAAATGTTCAACCGCAAAAGTACCCCAAATTTGAAAACCATGTCATCATTACCAATTCCGATGAAGCGAATCTAAAATGCGTCGCTCGATTCACGGAAATCATTAACGCAATCAGAGTCTAGACGTATGTATTTTTGTGTTGTGATATTTATATAGAGCGAAAAAAAATGTATTGTTTTATATTTAAAAAGGTCACCTCCATTGGTATCATTGCATGTGAGTCGTGCTTCCTCATTGGAAAAATGATTAACTTTAAATATATATGTAGTAAGCATTCTCTTCTTCATCAATCCAGACGTGTTCCGTGATTCTTTTAGTACCCGTCCCCGTCTTGTCCTCCTTTTTATGCGCTGTCAGGACGAAATTCCTCTAAAATTTTCCAGAAATCAATAGATTCTTTTGTTTATGGGACAGGAAGTCAAACGAGCAGGCGTGTCACCTGATGGAAAGCAATCAACGCCGCCCAGAGACATCCGCAGCGCCATAGGCAGTGCGGAAGCGTTGCCGACCTTTAAGGAAAGTGTCATTATGGGAGTGGGAATGGAAGGGGGTGGAGGAAGGTGGTAGAGGCGAGTGGGTAGAGGCGAGTGGGTAGAGGCGAGTGGGTAGAGGCGAGTGGGTAGAGGCGAGGGGGTAGAGGGAGGGGGTGTAGGGAGGGGGTAGAGTGAGTGGGGGTAGAGGGAGGGGAAGGTGTTGGGCACCCAGAACTCGGCCGTAATTAGTTATGTGACGATGTTACCGCGTTCAGAGTCAATTTTAGCGAGTTCGTTTCCTGTAACGGAATTAGATATATGTATGTATGGTCTATGGGTCTGAGAACATCGCCTATCTGCTTGGCGGTGCGGATGTCTACGGGCGGCGTTGATTGCTTAACGTACGAAGCGCGGTGGCTAAGCTACCACTCAGACATCGGTTTTCGGCGAGAGTGTGGTACTTCCCCGGGCGAACCAACCTCTTCATGCTACACACAAATATTATTCCATTCTTGACTAAGTATTCGTCTGCAGCGTGGTTCTACCACTACATTACAATTTCGCCCTTAACAATTAGATTAATACATTAATTTAATTTTTAAGGGTTTATGCTTTCATCTGATGGGTTCGATTCTACTCATCATTGGATTATTAACGTATATATAATAATTTTTCTCAAATAAGTATACTAGTATTGCCAGATATCTATTAAAAATTAATTG
Source organism: Baronia brevicornis (assembly GCA_031353405.1). Lineage (NCBI taxonomy): Eukaryota > Metazoa > Arthropoda > Insecta > Lepidoptera > Papilionidae > Baronia > Baronia brevicornis. The sequence goes on from JASFAT010002046.1 coordinate 381,185, forward strand.
TACGCACTGATGATATAAAAAAATATATATTAATTTTATTATACTCAAAAAATTCGCACAAAAAATGTGTAACGTTCGACAGAACGATGAAAAAACTTAAGTGCCAACAAATTAATCCATGATACGGGTTCTAAGTAATCCAAACGAATGCCGGTGTTGCAAAATGTTGTCCAAAGAACATAATATGATTGGAGAACAGATGATCACCCCAGACTGAGTAAATATATCAAAAGCTGCCTGTTCTGTGTATACACATATACGCATCTACAATAATATACCTCAAGAATTAAAACAATTGAACACAAGATTATTTAAAATAAGTTTATATGAATGGCTAATAGATGGCAGTATTTATAATACTAAGACTTGCTTTAAAAGTTGGATCGAATGTATGTAATAGATAAATCAATTATAATTATAATGACAATGTATTCTCCTTCTAAGAGTGTTTCTCCGACTTGCGAAAATTGGCAGCCAATTCAGCACAACTTTCCACATTCTTCACTCGCTATCCCGGTCCACTACCTGATATTACGTATGTCGATCTTTTTCGACCAACTTGTCTTTTGCCCGCGATTTTTCCCATCTGGATCAGTTGCAGCAATTTGTGCCTCTCATGTCTCATGATATGACCCAGGTAAGCAACTTTTCTATTTTTGAGGGTCAGCAAAAGTTCACGTTTTTGCTTGACTTGTCGGAGAACCTTGTCATTGACCACCCTTTGAGTCCAGCTGATAGCAAGCGTCCATCTATATGCCCACATTTCGAACGCTCCTACACGTTTTCTAAGGTCTTCTTTAAGCGTCCAAGCCTCACATCCGTATATAAGAACGGGCCAGATGTAACAGTGGAGCATTCTAATGCGCAAGAAAAGTAACAGTTTAGTTAGACAATGTAATAGTTTATTAATAATTTAATGCTTTGTAACCATAAGCCACTTATGTATTTAGATGTCTATGTATGTAATAATTAAGGAAATTTATACGCCGTACGTGACAATGTGATGGAGCTGTTTATACGTCTTTTTTCATCTTGTTACACCTCACATTATACAAATAGAGAATTACTATTATTATTTCTATATATACATTTTGTATTCTCCCCTCTGTGTGTGTGTGGGGGGGAGGTAAAGAAGCAAGGGGCGAAGACAAGTGTGACTTAATTTATTTAAAATTACTTTATTTTATTTTTGTTTATATTTTATATAGTGTTAGGAACTAAGCTAATTTGCTAGCATTCGGCTGCATATTTTTTAATTGCATCCGTGTATTTAGTAATATCTACGTCAGTGTTAATGGGCCTCTATATCTTTATTAAGCAGGGAAGGGTTGAACGGGAGTTGTGCGCAATAAACGGAATGGAATAGTAAACCCTGCAGTGGTCTTCACACTCACTTTAATTTAGTTAACTGTTCCGCTGCGCCCGGGGCTCCGCAAGCCCCTACACGGGGAAGGGTTGGATGGTGATGCTTCTAATGACTTATCGATGGAGATACTCCGCCGGAGTAAAACATTATAACCGTGTTATAATTATCAATCTCTTCTCGTACTAGTGACTTAAAAGGAGCCAGTGGATATTCAATTAATACAAAACTAGGGTCTATAAGAAAAATAAAGGATTGGTTACTTCATTTAGATATCAAAATTTAGAGCAAAAATAAAATGTTTATATTTAAGATTATTAATGGAGTCAGGCGTTACTTTGCGGAAATCCATGACTATGTGGACAGCCAGAACTTTTACTTAGCTAAGATTCGCGACACGCAAACAAAAACAGAAAAATAATAATGTGCCTTTTCTGCTGGAAGAAGTTGATTAACAGGAAATTTGAACTAAATCTTACCGAGAAAACGACTGTCAGCAATTCCCCACCTCCAAACCATTATCAACAACAACACACACACACACACACACTACCACTTTTACACATTGCACACGACACATGTTTCACCCCAACATGAGGCATAATCAGGTATAATAGATTCACGGAAGACAACCGTTAAAGATTTAGTTTAAGTTTCCCGTAAATCCACTTTTTCCAGTAGAAAACACACATTATTATTTTTCTGTTTTTGTTTGCTTGTCGCAGATCTTAGCTAAGTAAAAGTTCTAAGTATTCACACAAACTTTTTCGGCTTTTGTAGTTCTCACAATATTACCGAAATAAATTAATGACTTATGGCTTTATTATATAAATTTTGATTAAATATTTTTATTATTTTGAGAGGAATTGTAATGAAATGAAATTGTCAGTCGATAACGCAACTATGAGCAAAAATGTCGATAACGTACATCACTAGCGGAGCATTTTCATCGCCAACTAATTTATATCGAGCCGAGTCTCGTTGCACCCTCGCCGCTATTTAAAAGCTTATAATCGCTCGATGAAGTGTTGCCCTCGTTGATTAATGAACGTCACTAGCGAATTCCGACGTCGTTTCATCACTAGTGAGTAACTGCATCTCAAGGTAAATCAGAGAGAGATTTTGAACATCATCGAACGTATTATAAAGTTGTTGCAACTAATCATTATGAGAAAATTCGCGAGCAAAAGACAAGGTTGTCGAAAATGAAAGTCTTGGCTACGTAATATCAGGGAGTGGACCGGGAAAGCGAGTGCTTCAGAACTGCTGCACCTCGCGAAGGAGGAGGAGAGTTATGCTGAATTGGCTGCCAACCTCCGCGAGTCGGAGAGGTACTCTTAGAAAAAAAGAAGTGGTAGAGCCACACTGCAAACGAATACTTTGTCAAGACTAGCATATTATTTGTCTGTAGCATGAATGGGCCGGCTCGCCCGGGGAAGTACCACACTCCCGCAGAAAACCGACGCCTGAGTGATAGCTTACCTACTGCGCTTCGTCCGGTGAGCAGTTGAGTTCCGGAGAATACACGTTTTCTTTCATTAGCATGTCCTTGTTTTTCATAACTTTACTCCAGACCAAAATCTTCTCTAAGTATTCGGTATTCTTCTGTCAATTTCTTTATAATGCATAATCACTTGTATCACTTGAAGATATTTATTATTAAGGCCGCCGGGTAACTCAAGGGTACTCTTGATCTGGCCTTTTTTAAAAACTTCAGCAATTTGGTCCAGATATGTTCTTGTGTCTTCTCGTACCGACCCCTCCATCCACATTCGCCAATAAAACTAATCAATAGAAAAAAAATTATATATTTTAAAATATAACAGTAATAGTAGTGTTATAAAATCGATTTTTCTTCTGCACAATACAAACGTGCAACACTAATAATTTTACACTACATGATACATTGTTTTGGAAGTTTGACATTTTATATTGCCTACATAGACAATATTTCGATGAAAACGTTTAGACATTCAAGCGGGGCATAGAAAAACAAAACGATCTATCTGATATTTAATGTTACAATTTAATATTACATTTCTCGGTATCGATGGTCGATGCAATGGGTCAATACGATGTAAACAAGTCACATCGGCGACCAAAAAACAAACAGATGTTTTAGAGTCAGCTCGAATGGCTCGCCGTGGACGCAATGAAGTTTTAATGGCGTCGTAATTTAATTACGTAACAACAATAAGCTGGTCGGGTACACCTGCTGTACAGGTTTTGTGCCACTGGTTACTGCAATGCCACTCCGGGCTTCGGGCAAGCGCATGGCTTGTAAATCATGTGGTCGTGACATGAATCGAAAATAATTCTCCATAAGTAAATAACAACGAATTCTCGGCCTAATTGCGGAAGCCTTTCCGCTTGATAATTGTCAATTGTATATCAAAAGCCCCAAAACAAATATATCTAACACTTTATCCATCCAACGGTTGTTGCTATTAGCGGCTATACCGTCTTTTGTATATAAATATTATACAATTTTCGTATACAATAAATAATATAAATATTTATCTATCTTCATATGTAGACAGTCAGAACTTTTACTTAGCTAAGATCCGCATCAAACAAACAAAAACAGAAAAAATAATAATGTGTGTTTTCTACTGGAAGAAATGGATTAACGGGGAACTTAAACTAAATCTTACCGAAAAACGGCCGTCAGCAATTCTCCACCTCCCAACCACTATCAACAACACCTAATACGCACCACCACATAGTTATCTATCTTCCGTTTACGAAGTAGTACGAAGAATGGACGCGGGTTCGATTCCTGAATCGAATAACTATATGTATGACTTACATATGTTTGTTCCGAGTCTGTGTTTGTACTCTGCCAATCCGCTTTGGACAAGCGTAATTGGCTAATATCTGTTCCTCCAAAAATAGGGAAGTCCATGTACAGCAGTGGGTGATATATGAGCTGTGGGATAAATAAAATATGAATTAATGGAACCGTATTTAGAGACTTTAAGGCTAATTTTATAAAATTATACAAAGAGACGTAACTTACATACATACGTATATTGACAAACGTACGTACGGCGTTGATTGCTGTCCATCAAGTGACACGCCTGCTCGTTTGCCTTCTTATCCCATAAAAAAAAATATTTTTAATTTTTTTTTTACTGTGTTGATGTTTATGTTTACATTGTATTATTTACAAAGGTAAGAGACTAGTTTTGCACAACACAGGGAATCCTAGTGTGGGATCTAAAGTCCTGTAACATGTGTAAACATTTTGAAAAAAAAAGGTATTATATTAAAGGTATATTATTATTAATGGAGTCAGGCGTTACTTTGCGGAAATCCATCACTATATGGACAGTCAAAAGTTTTACTTAGCTAAGATCCGCGACAAGCAAAACAATAACAGAAAATTAAAATAATGTGTATTTTTCCGTTGCGTTAAGTGGATTTATTTGGAACTTAAACCAAAAACTTGACGAAAATCGGCCATCAATTCTTCACCCACCAACCACTATACATGACACCAAACACACATTATCACTTTTCCATCTTGTAAACTACACGTGTTTCGCCCCAACACGAGGCATCTTCAGGTATAGTAGACTCTACGGAAGACAACCGAAAAGTGTCTTCCGTAGAGTCTACTCCAAATCCAAATAAATCCACTTAACCCAACGGAAAAACACACATTATTAATTTTCTATTATTGTTTTGCTTGTCGCGGATCTTAGCTAAGTAAAACTTTTGACTGTTCATATAGGTATATTATTATTAATACACGCCCACGTGAAACTCTCACCAGTGTTGTACAATACGCTAAGTATTTATTGACGCCTCCACTCCGTATTATAATTATACGTTGTCCATAATTGTTCAATATTGCCCCAAAGTTGTACTGTAATAATATAAAGGTGTGTTCACAATGACATGCCAAATGATATTGTAAATCGTGAAATTTTTGTAAAAACTGTTCTCATTTTGACCATCAACGTGACTTGCGTTACAATAAACGTTTTTCTGATGAATGATTCATGGAGTTATAATAAATTTATACATAAATATTAAAAAACTACGGCCACCAAACCGTCTGCCCAGCGTAGAACTGCGGGAAAGGCCTCCCAGCTTAGTATAAGACCATAAAAATCTCATAATCTTTTTATAAAAAAGTCAGTCAGTCACCGTGTAGTTAATATTTATCAGTATTATAAATTGACAAGCTGATAGAAGTGGAAGAGCCACGCTGCAGACAAATACTTGGTCAAAAATTCCATATTATTTGTCTGTGGCATGAGTTGGCCGGCTTGCCCGGCGAAGTATTACTCTTCCGCAGAAAACCGGCGTCTGAGTTGACTTGACTACCGCGCTTCGTCCAGTGAGCGGTTAAAAATTAAATAATGACACCTCCTTAAAGGCCAAAGACGATTCCGCATTGCTTATGGCACTGCGGATGTCTATGGGCGGTGTTGATTGCTTACCATCAGGTAACACGTCTATTCGTTTGCCTTCCTATCCCATAAAAATGCAAATTGGATATCCCAACATAAAAGACGCATGGCAAACCCAAGAAACTATGGAAAGACCGCATAGGGGAAGACCTAGCTACTTTGTGAAAGATAACTAACTGGAGAAGAGTTGACCAGAATAGAAAACGCTGGAGATAAACCGTGGAAGATTGTAGTGCCAGAGAATGTTGAATCTTCAGTACTCCTAATGTTGCTAGCGTTGATAAACAACGGTGATATACCATTAGGCAACATATTTGCTAATAAAACAATTATATAACTTAAGATTGTTTCATATATAATATGCCGACTACATATCCTCAGTTATTTTGCACACATTACCGACGCCAAGGTGAAAACTTGAAGAGATTGATCGTGTGTACAAATGTTGAAGGGAAATGATCCAGGGGTAGATCCCCGATGAGATTGTCCGACCAACTGAAGCAGAATAAGACCTCCGCTGCAATAAATGGAAGAGACTAACAAACCGCTAGGTCAAGTCTGGTGATGGCGATCTTCAGACGTGAAGGATCGACCGGAGAGAGAGAGATATGTATTAGTGTGAACGGAGCTTTACAATACAGATAAATAAGGAATAATATCACGGTGGAGGTGTACAACGCATGCGCAGTGTATTATAATAGTTATTAGTAACGATTCTAGCCGTCCCAATTTGGCAAACAGTCATTACTGCTCACGCCAGATCATAGTGTTTTGTGATGTCATTAAAATACATTAGTACCTGTAGGCATCATTAGGGTAATTTGCTATGCGACTAACACAGTTGCTAGTGTTGTGTCAAGACACAGTTGTGTCAAGTCGTCTACCTCTGACATAGCTTAAGGACCATTACTTGCGACGTTAACCAAGATAAGCTTGACACGCCTTCCGAAGATCAGAAAACGATCTACTCGTATCTCTTCAATCGGTCCATTTCCGCAGAAAACCGGCGTCTGAGTGGTAGCTTACCTACCGCGCTTCGTACGGTGAGCGGCCGAGTTCCGGAGGCCCAACACCCTCCTCCCTCCTTCTGTCCCTCGCCCTTCCATTCCCACTCCCATAATAACACTTTCCTTAAACGGTCGGCAACGCTTCCTCACTGCCTATGGCGCTGCGGAAGTCTATGGGCGGCGTTGATTGCTTTCTATCAGGTAACACGCCTTCTCGTTTGCCTTCCTATCCCATAAAAAAATCGGTTTCCTATTCACAATTTAGCTGCTTTTAGCATAGCTGCTAGCTATTTTTGCTTTTCGTTTCCGAATAGATCGAAACAGATACTTCAATACAGTGGAATATTACTATTCCACTGTATTGAAGTTATTATTTGGAATTTGGTTAAATCTGTAAATATTGTTTCAGAGAATGTGTTCCCTTTAATAATGTGAACAGGTATAGGTAGGGTCTTCGGTGCCAGAAATAGGATCTAAAACATGAATAAAAATATCACAAATGTTTCCACTATTACGAAGAAGAGAACAGAAGTGTGTTTTATTTTTTTTAAAATTTTTTAATAAGAATCTAGCCACAGTATTCTGTTCCACTCGCTGAAGTAATGTCTTCGGGATACCATTAACCTCGTGGACGACATTTTCTATTAGTGCTGAGATTGTAATCGGGTTTGTTTTATAGATTTTACTTTTCAGGTGCCTCCATAGAAAAAATTCCATAGGGGTGAAATCCGGCGACCTGCGTGGCCAAGGGATATAACCGAAACAGCTTACTAATTTGTTAGGGGAGGAATTAAAAGGAAGCTCCATGGTCTCTCTAACAGTGTGAAGCGTGGCGTTCTCTTGTTAAAACCATATGCGTGAAGTGTAGGCAGGATTTCTTAGTGGTAGATTCACGCTGCAGACGAATACTTTGTCAAGAATGGCATATTATTTATCTGTAGCATGAATGGGCCGGCTCGCCCGGGGAAGTACCACACTCCCTTCGCTTCGTATAGTGAGCGGCCTGAGTTCCTCCCCCCCTTTTCCCCTCCCGTAATGTCACTTTCCTTAATAGTCGGCAACGCTTCCGCACTGCCTATGAGGCTGCGGATATCTATGGGCGGCGTTGATTGCTCTCCATCAGGTGACACGCCTGTTCGTTTGCCTTCCTATCCCATAAAAAAAAGGATGTTCTCTCAACATTAGTAGATAATAATGAATGAGCATGCGTTTACTGATTATGATACTACAACCCAACTCTACCACCGGATGTACGGTGTATTTGTCGAAATAAACCTAAAAGACTATCGTATACGATATTTCCATTGCTTTGAAAACGTTAAAAAGTTTGTTTACAGTGGCGAATTAAAAAGCTAGTGACGTCAGCAGAAAACCGCGCTCGTCCTACGTCGGTACGCGGCGCTGTACGCCGCTGTGCACACAATATAAAATAGGTATTATTTAGCAGCTGGCGGTTTCGCCACGTCCAAAAGTCAACAGGGTACCGCCACAATACAAAGGCATTTATTGTACGAATTTCACGCTTGCACGTAGGGTTGATTTCGCGACGGATCTATTTCTTGATACTTGCATAATGCGATATATTTTTTACTATAATTAAAACTATAATTTTTATACATCGTACCTCATTTTAGTAGTGCTGTGTTCAGTCATGGGTCTCCCCATTTCTGGATGACGCTAACCCACCACGTTTGTCCAATTTAAACAGCAATAGCTCAGTCTCTATACAATGAACTTCGTGAGTTCGTACCTTTCAGTGGGCTATTAATGTAAACCATATCCTACCACAAGCATTATTAGCTTAGTTAGAATGGTTAACAAGAATTATACTAATATTAAAAATATTGCTTATGTACTTTAAAAAAATATATTTTTTTTGCACCAAACCTACCATCAAAAGCCTCATGGAAAGCATGCCAAGACGACCACATGCCATAATTGCTACAAGGAGAGGTCATAATCCATATTTTATTTGTTTTATTAAAGTCTCAATTAATTTCACTATACATATAAAAATGTCCATTTTCACACGGATTTCTGTCTATTGTGCATCGATCAAGAAAAATGTTCTAAACATATTAATATTATCCATAGAAACATCCATATCCATATCCAAAGAAAAGCCAATGATTGTAAGGTGCCCGTTTTTTATGTATATATACATATATATATCTCTCCCTTCTTAATTTTTTTACCACCTTTCATCTTTCCTTCATTGTAACGCATCTGTAATATTTCTAATTCTAGACACGGGCAATTATTAATCATTTACTATTAGATGACGAGCAAGCTTTTTTGTCTTCACTTCTAAATAAATATATATACATACATATATGTATGTATAAAGCACAAATATAGTACGTCCTATATGATCTTCATTAGTATTTAAAAAACTGAAAACATTTATTATGTATCTCGAATTGTTTCAATACCATTTAAGTATCAAGTGCGTTGGGTCGCAGTACACAGCGTCCCCACGTGGCCGCAGATCGCAGCGCTAGAGTACGGAAGGGTTGCATCACTACACCCCACACAAATTTCGTCACGGTTATCCCTCGGTGTGTACAGTACTACGCTCACTATATTTTATATGCCACAGACTAAACTAATACCATTACAATATTTGACGTACTGTGTATACCACTACGGTTGTGCATGGAATTATTTTAAAATTTCATTCGACTTTAAAATGTTGATTGTACGAACGCCACAAATTCGCCCTTTGTTCGTTACAATGCAAGTAAAGAATCCCTAATTTTTATTTCAACAATGGATATAGATAACTAGTTTCCAGTGTAAACAAATTGCTCCATTCATGCAATATTTTTTTTAAGACATTGTTTGGGCAAACTAGTATAGTAATACAACTCAAATATATTTTTGTTTTAAATTCAATTTTTTCTCAATGGCATCAGATGTTGTTAGTCCAGAACTTGGCCACTAACATTGGATCATCATGTTGTCTTCATTAAGTCATCTGCTAAACAGGTGACACGGCATAGAGAGTAGGATGCCCGATATGCCATTGTTTCTATGGCACCCATAACCCGTGTGTGTAAAGACCAGTGTGGGTATGCCGATTTATAATGGCCACAAAATGGCTATATTCTTTAGCTCTTTCAAGATCTTTTATCACTGTAAGCAAAAGGACCTCACCAAGGAATTGTTTGGAATATGTTCTGGACGATTGGAAATCCAGTATGGTACGTTTTTTCTCAGAACTTCTTTTGGCATTAGCGGTATTATCAAACCAATATGACATTAGGACCTACAAAAGAATTGCATACCCATTTCTCGGCTGGCTTTTAATGCGTATGCATAGCTCTCATGCTATGTCATGAGATTATTATTATTAAAATTATTAACTAAGATCAAATTCACTTAACCGTACACAGTATGAAGAACAAATATCCCTTTGTGGTTTGAGGCTTTGTCAGCGAAACATGAAACTCAAGTGATGTTTAAAATCGCTCGCTTGGCACAGTTATAGGGAACTTTTACAATTTTGCATTTTGCAACCATCTTTGTCATTTTCACTCTTATACTATCGTGATAAGATTCACATTGGTTGAATGGATACGTTTGCAATGCACATAAGTTTGCTCTTAATTCTGTGTGTCGCAGTATACTAGTGGAGTCGTGGAGAGACGCTAGTATTCCACTGTTTGTTGGGAAACCCAGTTGTAAGGATTTTCTGTCGTTTTTCTTTGTATAAACGCTGAACGAATAAGTTCTATTTATACAAAAAAGTAAAAGATACATTTTATAATGTATTTTATTATTTTTGATGCTGCTTAACAAAAGTTGAGAAAGGGATGCTTAGATGGTTCGGCCACATCGAGAGGATAGATGAAAGATTGACTGGCAAAAGAAATTTACGTTACGAATGTAGATGGAAGGGTCAGTAGGGGAAGACCACGAAAGGCCAGGTCACTCATCACTCTCCTCATAGAACCTTACCAGTTAAGGATACTTTTGACCTGGCCTATCTTTAAAACTTTAGCAATTTGGTCAAGGTATGTTCTCCTTGGTCTTCTCCTACCGCTATGAAAGTAACATAAACATATAAATACAAGTTTTAAATTGGTCCAAGTCTTAATAATGCTGAGCATGGTTCACCACGATTTCTTTTAATTTTTACGTTTCGTTTCGTTCATCAATATTTTATTACAGTGGTAGAGCCACGCTGCAGGCGAATACTTTGTCAAGAATGGCATATTATTTGTCTGTAGTATCAATGGGCCGGCTCGCCCGGGGAAGTACCACACTGCCACAGAAAACCGCTGTCTGAGTGGTAGCTTAGCTACCGTGCTTCGTTGGGTGAGCGGTTGAGTTCAGAAGGCCCAAACCCCCTTCCCTCTCCCCCCTCCTATACTGATACTTTCCTTAAAGCCCGGCAACGCTTTTGCACTGCTTATGGCACTGTGGATGTCTATGAGCAGCGTTGATTGCTTTCTATCAAGTGACACGCCGGCTCGTTTGACTTCCTATCCCATAAAAAATAGAGAGAAGCGTCAAGGGATGCTTGGTAGATGTGAAACATTGACGACGGCTCGGTCTCTACCGTATACTCACGGCCACGTGTAACTGATCCTATATAGAGTCGAGTTGAGAGGAGCATAGCCTGAATCGAGACGACGCTTAAGTCTACGATTTCACTCCCGTAACCCATAAGATAAGGTGTTTCACATCAAAAATCTCACTGACTCTTTCACAGGAGAGTGTATGGTCCTTAGGTTGTTATGAAACTAATTTCACAGCGGCTCAGCATCGACGGCGGTGATTTATTTGGCGAATCGTAAAGATGAATTATAAATCCGGCCATAATTTGGTAGCGAGCCGCCGCAAGGGTTGGGGAGCGCCATATGTGGTCAATTTCCAGTCGCGCCGCTCGCGTCTCGGTGAGTTAACCCTAATCCAAGCACTAATGTCAACACTTGTATACAACTTTAACAAGATTTTCGCGTTTACTATGCTGTTTTGTATAAGGGCCCCTTTATTACAAAAACTTCTAAGTGGACAGTCAAAAGTTTTACTTAGCTAAGATCCGCGACAAGCGAAACAATAACAGAAAAATAATAATGTGTGTTTTTCTGTTGGATTAAGTGGATTTATTTGGAGCTTAAACCAAAAACTTACCGAAAATCGGCCATCAATTCTCCACCCACCAATCACTATACACAACACCAAACACACATTACCACTTTTCCATCTTGTAAACGACACGTGTTTCGCCCCAACACGAGGCATCTTCAGGTATAGTAGACTCTACGGAAGACAACCGAAAAACTTTTAGGTTGTCTTCCGTCTGTATAATGATTGGTGTGTGGAGAATTGATGGCCGATTTTCGGTAAGTTTTTTGTTTAAGCTCCAAATAAATCCACTTCGTCCAGCTAAAAAACGCACATTACTAGTTTTCTGTTATTGTTTTGCTTGTCGCGGATCTTAGCTAAGTAAAACTTTTGACTGTCCACATAGTGATGGATTTCCGCAAAGTAACGCCTGACTCCATTAATAAAAACTACTAAAATGATAATAAATATGTCAGTACCTATTTTTTCCAGCGATCTACACGCTTCCTCACTGACACACTGATATTTATGCCTAAAGAACCCCGTTTTTATAAAAACTACTAAAATAAAAAATATATATATATAAAGTCAGTACATGCTTCTTTCCAGCGATCTACACGCTTTCCTACTAACGGTATTTATGCATAAATCTATATCCTACTAAATACATTACTTACTTTTATAATTATACTTTATTAATAAGTCGACCAACGGTAAAAACTATGACCGTTCACATATATAAATAGATAAATAAATACAGGGAGAGTGTGAAGTAATAGAATTGAAAATTAATTACATTTCATTTATTAACTTTAGTTTTGTATGGGATTAATAAAAATCCCTTATATAATGTTTTTTTTTTAACAGGCCATATATGTCCCACTGCTGAGTACGGGCCTCTCCACTTCAGGAGGAACGGACGTTAACCCACCACGCTTGTCCAATGCGGATTGGCGGGGTTACCAGACTCGGAATAAATATTTGCAATACATACACTTATTCCGATGCGGGGATAGAACCCGCGACCATAGACTTCGCGGGCGGAGGGCCTCGCCACTGAGCCAATCGATCGTCTTAAATACAGATACAGTTATAATGAAACGAAACCGTTCACTAAACTAATCAGGGTTCCCGTCACCTGTGGTGTGCATAGCGCTCGGTTCGTTTAATTCTCCCCGTCTAATTGTGAGCAGCCGTCGAATGTAAGGGTTGAAATTATTGACACAAAAGTTGCGAGCCCTTCTGTTTGCGGTTATTGTTTCCTTGATTTCGTCCCAGCGCTAATTCATTTACTCCCCGCTCGGGGTCCCGATGTCACTGATTGCGGATTCCGCTCGAATAATATTCGGCATCGTTTGTGTATTATAACCAACTGTTGATCTAACGTAAGACGGGAAAAATACTGTCGTGAAAAGTCAATGGTAAACATAAATAATACCACACCAGGAAAGTACTACACTCCTGCAGAAAACCGACGTCTGAGTGGTAGCTTACCTACAGCGCTTCGTACGGTGATCGGCCGAGTTCTGAAGGCCCAACACACTCCCCCCTTCCCGTCCCTCTGCCCCTCCGCCTCTCATTTCCACTCCCATAAGGACACCTTTCCTTCAAAGTTGGCAACACTTCCGCACTACTCATGGCGCTGCTGATGTCTATGGGCGGCGTAGATTGCTTTCCATCAGGTCATACGCCTGCTCGTTTGCCTTCCTATCCCATAAAAAAAATAGTATACCCGCGTTGAACACCTTTTTCGAACACATACGCTCGTCTCTTAAATGCTCCTATGTCGTATGTACATATATGGGAATACCGTATGTGGTAAGTCATAACACAAGAAAAATAGTTTTACGAAAAGTCAATGGTAATCAAAACAATACTTTTTTTTTAAATTATGATTAATTGAGTCAGGCGTTCCTTTGCGGAAATCCATTATATATAATAATTCAGAACTTTTAATTAGCTAAGATCCGCGACAAGCAAACAAAACCCGAAAAATTACAATGTTTTCTACTGGAAGGAGCGGATTTACGCGGAACTTAAACTAAATCTTAACGAAATCTGGAAGGAGATGTGACTAAGTAAAGAAATTTATCTCTCTGTACATCCATCCATAACTTTTGATTAGTAAATATCGATGTAGCAATTTCAATTTTCTACAATTCTGTATACATTTCTACTCCTGCCTCTTCGCTTAATGGATTTGTGAATTTAATTATGGGTATTATGCTATTCCTTCTTCACTCGATTTTAATTCTATGACATTTTAAATTAAACTGTCATTAGAATATATGGACAGTCAAAAGTTTTACGTAGCTAAGATCCGCGACAAGCAAAACAATAACAGAAAATTAAAGTAAACGTTTACAAGATGGAAAAGTGATAATGTGTGTTTGGTGTTGTGTATAGTGGTTGGTGGGTGGACAATTGATGGCCGATTTTCGTTATGTTTTTGGTTTAAGTTCCAAATAAATCCACTTAACCCAACGGAAAAAAACACACATTATTAATTTTCTGTTATTGTTTTGCTTGTCGCGGATCTTAGCTAAGTAAAACTTTGAACTGCCCATATAGTGATGGATTTCCGCAAAGTAACGCCTGACTCCATTAATAATCTGTATTTATATTTTTTATAATTCTTCGCCTAATATAATCAATGATATGTGATTTGCCATTTCTTTCTAAATCTATTTGATATTTCTTCATTGCTAAGTTTTTGTATGACATTCTCTCCAATCAAATGCCTTACAATATTCTATGTTTCTTCACTAGAAGATCCAAGCAGTCTACCGCTGAAATTAACTCTTTTCTAAGAATTTGTAGCATTTTGCATTTTGAGTTTAATGTGCAACAGTGGACTGCTTTGTGTTACTGTTCTAGATTTAATCTAAATAGCGCTTTGGCAAGAAATGACGCGCACATTTTAATATAAATATGAAATGAACGAATCCGCAGACAGACCGCACGACAGCTTGTTGAAATGAAATTATAAAACGAAGGCGTTCGAAGGGGAACAATGCCAGGGGTCGCTGATGATCCGAATGATGGATTGAGAGCCGACGCGGGTGACGAACGCGGCGGCATCCCGGAACCTGAGGGACGGACGATATTCGCTGATGTGTTGACTAATGATCACGGCTTCGATTATCGTGCAGGAAATGCACCAGTAATAGATGTAAGACGAACTTTAGAATGTCCCTACTAGTGAGGGTCCATTTGGAAACTATTATTATCAAAGATTTATTATCAAATTCAGACATGTTTTCTTACAAACACCTTTTAGTAGTGGTAGAGCCACGCCGAAGGCGAATACTTTGTCAAAAATGGCATATTATTTGTCTGTAGCATGAATGGGCTAACTTGCCCGAGGATGTACTACACTCCCGCAGAAAACCGGCGTCTGAGTAGTAGCTTAGCTACCGTGCTTCGTTCGGTGAGCATTTAAGTCATCATCATTGATTATTAACAGATGAATAGACGTAAGATTGTTAATTATGCCGAAAAAAAGATGAATAAATTTGTTCAATGACAAAGCTGCCGTCTACTGAGTCAGAAGTCTCAGGTTCGATAGCCGCATTGGAATACACATATGTATGTATGGCCTACAGACATTTATTACTAATCTAGTTACCCCACTAATTTGTATCGACCAACGAGGTGGTTTAATGTCCGTTCCTCTAAAAATGGGGATGTCCATGCCAGCAATGGGATATACATCGGCTATGAAAAAAGGTCTTAAACAACTTTGAGACCGCAATGGTTTTAGATTAAATTATTAAAAAAAATGTATGTCAAAATACGGCCTATGCATCCCAAATACGGCCCCGTAAATCGTGTCTAAGGACTGACCCTTGATTCTTTCACTAACAACGGAATTTTAAGAAAATGCACACTTAACAATCATAAAAAGAAAGCCGAAAAAATAATTTACATACATACATATTATACATATCGTCACGCCTGTACCCCGTAGTGGTAGGCAGAGACCACAGATCTCCATCTGCTACGATCCCAACACACCTTCCTTGCTTCCTCCACACTCATGCATTATTTCATCCATATTTTTTACATAGTCATCGTAGCAAAACAGCTCTTCGTTAGTCGCTTCTCGCCCTCGTGGGCGACAAAAATAATTTGATCCAATGAAATCTAGTGAAACTGTAAAAATGAGCAAACTTGAAAAGCAATTACACAAAGATGTACATACAGATCACATTACACGCGTACTACCATACACGGAGAAATAATAACAACCGCAACACATTCCAACCACACTCGCGTCTCGTAGTAACTTAAGCAACAAGTGAACAAAGTTGAGGCGCTCCAGCACAAGCAATAAGGGTCGCTCGCAAACCTCAATTTCCACAATCATCATATAATACTTCTCCTACTTGCGCCTACATTTGCGGCTGGTTTATTTGGCTGTATTAAATTTAAGGTTACTGTAGTGATACATTCATAAATGTATCACTAATGCATTAAAAACGTTCGTAATATTCAAATTTAAAATGAAAAAGAAATAAATTGTTATAAAACAAAATGCATTATTATTTCGACTGACGTCTTTTGGATAGACATGTCACCCATCCGGCATATATATATATATATATATAAAGTGAAAAGTGTTAGTATAAGATATAATATAAATGTACAATGAAAGTTAAATTAATATCATTTCGAAAAATTTTTTTTGAAGGACCCCCCTAAAAATTTGGGTTGGTTATTTCTATGTTTTATGGAATAGGTAAGCAAACGAGCAGGCGTGTCACCCGATGAGAAGCAATCAAGACCCCCCACAGATAGATATGTGTTGCAGATCCAATACAATGAGCATCACGACTTGCCGGCCTTTAAGATATAAGTAGGCTTGTTTTTAAAAGAAATTTATATATGTGGATGGATGGGTCGGAAGGGTAGACCACGGAAAACATGCCTTGACCAAATTGCTGGAATTTTTAAGAAAGGCTAGGAAAAACCATCTGAGGTTATATACAAGAATTTAATGTATTTCCTGCAAATTTTAGAATAGAAATAGAAAAAAAACTATATCTATTAAACATTTTTTTTTACAATAAGTAAAATTAAAAAATTAATAATATTGTACAAATAAATAAACAAATCAAAAAGAAAATAATTTTAATCTAACAAGTGTCATAAAATGGTTCTCGCTCAGCATATGCCAGGCGTTCTATTGGAGCACCCGGCGCTGGTTTTCAGCAAGAACCAACGTGGTCAGATCGCGGACCACAGTGACGACATTCATGTTGACACACACACACACACACATACATACATATACATCCATACCTATACTTACTACTCATACTCATATATACATACACATAAATACAATAAAATTAAAAACAATTAAGTCATGTAATAAATTCACCGCAACCAAAAGAACAAGTTCCTGATTGCATACTTAAAATTAGATTTTTGTATTATTTTTTTTACACATATTTATAGTATGCAAGTCACGAAGAGGTGGTGGCAAGTTGTTACAACACTCAGTTGCGGTGTATTTAAAGCTACCACGAAACGCAGCTGAGGTTTTAAGGTTCAATAGTGTCCCGAGATTCGGGTAATTGCCTAGTTCAGGGTCCACCAGCAACACGGCCATGTATTATTCTTTTTTTATATATCCACACCTATCCCCCGCAGGGATTGGCAGAGACCACAGATCTCCATCCGTTACCATTCATCGCAGCGCAACGGCTCTCCATTAGTCGCTTTTCGCCCTCGTGAGAAACAGGAAGTGACGGGTGGCGAACCACGTCGCCGTCATTTTCAACAAATTAGGTATATTAAATTCGTCTTAGTGAATCCCACTAAGACGAATTTAATATACCTAATTTGTTGAAATAAGGTAAGGCACCATAGTACTAAGCTCGCCCCTAGCCATGCATCCATTGGCACGGCAGACCGGAGCAGGCGGAGAGCAAGGGAAAGGATAGAGAAGAAAGGGAAGGGCAGGAAAGGAAATGTGGATTGGGGGAGTTACCAGACTCGGAATAAATATATATAAATCCATACATATATTTATTCCGATGCGGGGATCGTACCCGCGACCATTTTCTCCGCGGGTGGAGGGCCCCGCCACTGAGCCAATCAATCGGTAATAAACATAAATAAAATAAAATTCAAAAACGATGTATCACAAATTTGTAATATACAGATCCATGAAAATCTATGACAGTTTTCGCGATAGACATTTAATTTTTGTAAAATATATTTTCACAAACAATTAAATGGGGACAAGTACAGTCCCCCATGGCGGAGTCTCTCGCCTCGTCCCCTCAGCCTGACACACGGCGCAGCAATATCGGCCCGCGACCCCGGATTCGGGGCGAGCTGTCACCGGCAACTGGCGGGCTATTGAGAACGCCGCAACAACCCATGTATTGGTATTTGATGCTACTCTAACTCACCTAACAATGTCTATTGGACTTTTAATACTTCTCCCTCTTTTTGTGAGGATAACAATGACTTATATATCGAAATATACATACATACATATATAACGAGATACCTAATATGTTACAAATTTTACTAACAGTTTGATTGTAGTTTTACTTCGTTGTGTTAATCTATATTACAATTTGTTAAAACAAGAGACAGTTCGTCTAATCATCATCATCATCAACCACCAGCGGAGGGGAGGGGAGAAGGAGGGCCTCCGGAACACTCCCTAACTCCCTTCCATTCCATTGTCTATGCCACTGCGGATGTCTATGGGCGGCGTTGATTGCTTTCCATCAGGTGACACGCCTGCTCGTTCGCCTTCCTATGCCATAAAAAAAAAGTCGTATCGGTTCGATAATACCGCTGAAGGCAGCTTACTGAGGAAGTCCATACAGACAAATATTATGCCATTCTTGACAAAGTATTCGTCTGCAGCGTTGTTCTACCACTAGTAAACAAGACGAGAAACCACTGACACGAGAAGACGTAGAATCGAATTATATAGTATAATACGGCACCGTAATTAAACGATATAACTTATATTATATATCAGCCCGCGGCAGTCCACTGCTGGACATAGGTCTCACCCAAGGCGCGCCACCTAGCCCGATCTTTGGCTACACGCATCCAGTCTCTGCCAGCCGCCTTGCGCAGATCGTCGCTTCATCTAGCAGGAGGGCGTCCCACACTACGTTTGCCGAGTCGCGATCTCCACTCCAGTACTCGTCCTCTCCAACGATTGTCGGTTCTCCGACAAACGTGTCCAGCCCATTGCCACTTCAGTCTGCTAACTTGAAGAGCAATGTCGGTGACTCTGGTTCTCCTGCGAATGAATTTCTTCATTTCGAATTCTGTCCACCAGAGAAACCCCGAGCATAGCTCTCTCCATAGCCCTCTGAGCGACTTTGAGCTTGATGAGGAGACGGACTATCAGTGTCCACGTCTCGGCACCGTAAGAGAGTACGGGCAGGACGCACTGGTTGAAGACTTTTGTTTTCAGACTTTGTGGTATGGGATATAACTTATAATAATATAAAATATAAAATGCAAAACAAATAAAAACACAACATCAAGTAAGGTGGTGGAGAACTCACTTTTGCACTCAACACTCTACATATGTGCGTCACTTACTTCCCAACGATATAAATAAACAAGAAATCGCGAAAGAATCCCGGCCATATCGTTTGCACCTCGCTCTCCGATCGGACGTTGATTTATAGCTGCTTTATTTGATTCGATTGTATCATCAGAACGTCATAAATCGAGTTCCCCCTCTGTATCGATGTCAGAGATATTTTCTGGATACGAATCGAGTTTTTCCTGATGTCATTATGTCCATGTATAGGTGATAACTGAATGCGGGGGTCGTTGGCTGAGTGTCGAGGAAAGCTTCGGTGGATTTAGTTTCTCACTTTTTCCGCTATTCTTAAGTGATAGCAGAATAGACGGGTCAATAAAATATTTATTCTCGTAGGAAATGAAAATACCTCGTGATATAAGTATCTCTGGAGTTACTGTTAAGGCATTATGTGGGCAGTCTGAATTTTTACTTAGCTAAGATCCGCGACAAGCAAATAAAAATAGAAAAATAATAATGTATGTTTTTACTCGAAAAAGTGGATTTACTTAATCTTATCGAAAATCAGCCGTCAGTAACTCTCCACTTACCAAGCACTGTCAACAACACCAAATACACACCACAACTTTTCCACATTGCACACGACACATGTTTCGCCTCAACACGAAGCATCATCAGGTATAGTAGACTGCGAAATACAACCGTTGAGTCTTCAGTAATATATTTCTCACAACAACTGTCATAGGTTTATAATATGGGAATGGATGGACCAGAGAGGTAGTATTGATGAGATCGTATTAGTTTTATCCAGATACATCCATAGATACATATAATTATTTTTACTTACTGTTGTCTATGTACTAGAAGGGGTGACGTAGAACAAAACATTTTTTTCCCAATAAAGAATAAAAAAGAGTTTTGATACTTGAACTTAGTTTTGTTTTCTTGAGAAATCCCTTATAAATATAATAAAACAACTTAACAATATTAAAGTTTCTGTGTTACCGTCTTGTCCAATTCTTCCCCTGCACGGAACAAACTTATCGTCACCCCCCTGACCGCGGACGCATTTTTACTCGTCCAAATAAATTAATACAGCCGTCCGGGGACTCTCGTAGACTTGTCAAATTAATTTCTCCTCGCAAGACAATTTGTCTGTCTCCCGGGGCCGCAAAAAAACTTCAATATCGATTGCTTGTCCATTAGTTAGGGGTCGGCTACGGTTCTGAGAAGTTGCAGCAATATTTCTCTCTCAGTCAGCTAGTCTTGGCATCGGTATCGTTTATTAGATTAAAAGTTCGTATTCCAATGGCAGACTAAACTACGCATATATTACAAATTGATCGGGTCGGGTCGGATGGTGCGACGATCTGCGCAGGGCGGTTGGCAGAATCGGGATGTAGGTAGGTAGGATAGGTAACCGAAGATCTGGTAAGGTGGCGTTCCATGTTTTACTTAGCTAACTAGTTTAACTTAAACCAAAAACTTACCGAATGTAATGGCCGATTTTCGGTAAGTTTTTGGTTTAAGTTCCAAATAATTCCACTTAACCCAACGGAAAAACACACATAATTAATTTTCTGTTATTGTTTTGCTTGTCGCGGATCTTAGCTAAGTAAAACTTTTGACTGTCCATATAGTGATGGATTTCCGCAAAGTAACGCCTGACTCCATTAATAAGTTTATAAGTGGTAAGGCCACGCTGCACACAAATATTTTGTCAAGAATGGCATAATATTTGCCTGTAGCATGAATGGGCCGGCTCGCCCGGGGAAATATCACACTCCCGCAGAAAACCGGCGTTTGAGCAGTAGCGGAGCGGAAGCGGACGAAGCGCTTCGTCCGGTGAGCGGTGGTGTTCCGGAGGCCTAACCCTCTTTCCCTCCTTCTCCCCTCCCCTCCCCTCCCCTCCCCTCCTTCTCTCCCCTTCCCCTCTTTCTATCCTCTCCTTCTCCCCCCTCCTATAACGGCACTTGCCTTAAAGGCCGGCAATTATTTTGTACTGCCTGTGGCGCTGGGAATGTCTATGGGCGGCGTTGGTTGCTTTCCATCAGTTGACACGCCTGCTCGTTTGACTGCTTATCCTATAAAAAAGGGGTACTTTTTGTATGACATGAATTCATGTTCGCGGTATTCAGAAGGTTAATAATACATTGATAGATAGGTAAACGTAAATATATTTTCCGTACTACAGTATAGCACTAGAGAGATTTGGTTAGAGAAAAAAAAAAATAACTAATCGTATTAAACAGATTTCGAAGACGATCATTTAAGAAAAACTTTCACTCGTTCTTGATAAAGGATAATGGCGGGGAACGATGCAAAGTAATATTGGAGCTTGCAAAAACTCTTTAAAGGTAGTAAAAGAAACGAGCGGGTGTCTCGCACGGCCGCGTCAAGGCGACATCTCTTAGCCCAGAGTTAAATGCGCTTTTTCGGAAAGCACCAATCTCCTCGGTTCCGGTCGATAAAACCGCTGCGTGCTGATTGCGGTCTTCGCCGCCCCGCTAACTCACCGCGCCGTTACAACTGCATTTAATATCGGACGTGAGCTTCGGCGGAGTTGATATTCTTCGTAAACAAAGAGATAAAAAGTGGTGGACTAAGTCCTTCACAGTCTCAGGGCGGCAAACCTGAATGAGGCTTACAGTCTTATAAATTGACTTACTAATAATGTTCATCAAATTGCAGTCCACATTTCTTTTCCTGCCCTCTTCTTTCTTTTCAACCCTTTTCCTTGCTCTCCGCCGATCCACGGTCTGCCGTGCCAATGGATGCGTGGCTAAGGGCGAGCTTAGTCGCAAGCGTGCCGACCATCCCGGGATCGGGCTCCCCCAGGTACTATGGTTCCTTATCTCAGCATATAGGCTCTGCTGGAGCTGACCTCCGTCCTCCCTTGCGGCTCGTAAAATTCACTAAGACGATCTTTTTTTGGGGCAGGGCTTTTTTATAGGGCAAACGAGCAAGCGTGTCACCGAAAGCAAAGCAGTGTGATCGAAAGCAATCAACGCCGCCCATAGACAACCGCAACACCGCAGGAGTCACGGAAGCGGGCCGGCTCGCCCGGGGAAGTACCACACTCCCGCAGAAAACCGGCGTCTGAGTGGTAGCTTAGCTACCGCGCTTCGTGCGGTAAGCGGCTGAGTTCCGGAGGCCCAACACCCTCCCTCTTCTCCCTCCCCTCACCCCCACGCACATAATGATACTTTCCTTAAAGGTCGGCACCGCTTCCCCACTGCCTATGGCGCTCCGGATGTCTATGGGCGGCGTTGATTGCTTACCATCAGGTGACACCTGCCTGCTGCCACCTGCCGCCTGCTCGTTTGCCTTCCAATCTCATAAAAAAGAACGTTCTTCTAAACAATTTGCTACGTCTAAATTACCTCTTAAATGATCAACGATTAGTTTTAAATTCTAAGGAATTGCACTATGTTTTTTCAAAACAATGTGAAGCAAGTTGTCTTCAACACGTGGTGATTATTGACAAATGCCTATTATTTAATCGATATCTAGCAGTGGACTGTTATAGAGCTGTGAAGGATTCTTTAGTAGGAAACTGTACCCGTCTCATTTCAACTGTAACCCCAGAAAGAGAGGCAGTTAATACACCGCTTGCAAACAAAGGCTCATATTCAATTAACAATGATTCGATAAGTTGTATAATGAGTGGTTGCTTGGATTTATCGATGGATAACCAACAATTAAACGTCTTTGTTCACGAGGACGCGCGCGACGAAGACATCGTCCGCCCCACCCCGCCCCGTCGCCCCATCGCCACATCGCCCCGTCGCCACGACCTCACAAAATGTTCGCGTTCCAGAGCTACGAAAGAACCAATACATATTGCACGGAAATAATCTCTTGTCACACTAGTGTAAATTAAATCTATTTAAAAGCATGACGACCAATTGATTCAGTGACGGGGCCCTCCGCGCGCGGAGTCAGGAGCAATAAATATATGTATGGATTCCGAGTCTGGTAGCCCCGCCAATCCGCATTGGACAAGCGTGGTGGGTTAACGTCCGTTCCTCCAGAAATGGAGAGGCCCGTGCTCAGCAATGAGACATATATGGGTGTTAAAAAAATAACAAAAGACTCACCCGAACTAACTACTAAGAGTCCTCGATGACAGCTAAGGTTTTATTTTGTGGGAGGCAAACGAGCGATCGTGTCGCCTGATGGAAAGTCGCCCATAAACATCTGCAACACCATGGGTATCGCAAATCATTATCGTTGCCGGCCTTTATGATATGTGTAACCTTGTTAAACATAAGAAACCTTTTCTTAAAGTCTTTTCTAAAATATCAGTTGCAACCTGTTCCAAAATCATTGTCCACTCGCTGATATCGCATGATCCTTTTGCGTATAACCCATCTTTTTCCCGTAAATCTTCTTGTCGTATGTTATGATAAATATATTCGCGAACAATAGAAAATCTGTTTAAAACAATAGACCTTATTATATACAATATATTGTTTTAAATAGATTGTTCACTGTTCACAGACTGTGATTATTTCAAATCATATTATAGTGGACAGTCAGGACTTTTACTTAGCTAAGATTCGCGACAAGCAAACAAAAACAAAATAAGCAACAAAAATAATAATGTGTGTTTTTTACTAGAAGAAGTGGATTAACAGGAAACTTGAATTAAATCTTACCACAAAACGACCGTCAGCAACTCTTCACTTCGCAACCACTATTAAAAATACCATAATAGTGGTTGGGAGGTGGAAAGTTTCTGACGGCTGTTTTTTCGGTAAGATTTAATTTGAGTTCCCCGTAAATACACATCCTCCAATAATAAACACATATTATTATTTTTCTGTTTTTGTTTGCTTGTCGCGGATCTTAGATAAGTTAAATTCCTGACTGTCCACTATAATATGATTTGAAATAATTACAGTCTGTGAACAATGAACAATCTATTTAAAACAATATATTGTATATAATAAGGTCTATTGTTTTAAACAGATTTTCCATTGTTCGCGAACGTAATTATTATAACACAAAAATTTGAACTGTCAACATAGTAATGGATTTCCGCAAAGTAACGCCTGACTGCATTAATATATTATTATAATCATATAGTACTTTTGTTCTTATTTAAATTTTCATAAGTTAAACAATTAGTTTATATAATTTGAATTTTTATTTGGCTACACTTTGTTTAATTAAATATATACAGTTTTATGTGAATTTATATACATTACAATTAATATAGATGTACGTTAGTACCGTAAAAATAGCAATAAATACAGCGAATAAAGGCCTTTTTTTAACATAAAATTTTATTTATTTGAAGTTAAAAAAATGTCTCCTCCATTTTGCGATCGCGTTGACATACATTGATCCTGTCCCGTTTGATTCGTGCATCGCCTTACGAAGGCCAACAAAAAGAGACAAAAGTTGAAGACAAAAAGCTCAGAGGCCTCACAAGACGCGGGCGCGGACACATTGTTCATCGCTGTGTTATTCGAACAAACTTCCTTGACCGAAACTCATCCCAGTTAAGGCTGTATTGGTCATATACAAACATAATCTAATTAATGATAAACACGATATAATTATACAGAGGATGGATAAAAGACAATGATAGACACAATATAATAAAAGAAATGATGGATGAAAAACGACTGGTAAAATAAATTTATGTTGCAGATGTGGATAGAAGGTGTCAGCAGGGAGGATCAAGGAGAAAAAACCTTAAACAGATCGCCAATTTTTTTAAGAAAGTCCAGATCAAGAGTACCCTTAACAGAAGAGCTTGCATGAAAAGGGTCATGAGCATAAAGGAAACAAAGAAAGTGTGCCGAGGTCGTTGAAGATGGAGATCTGTGGTCTCTGCCTATCCCTTCGGAAAACAGGCTTGACGATATGTATGTACGTAATAATAACCTGAAATCCTGGATTTATTCGCTTCGCTTCGTGACTTCGAAGTCCAAAAGTTCTGGATTTAAAACTCAATAGCTTAGCGAACACTTTACATTCCAATCCATCTATGTAATAATATATAGAGTCAGGCTATACTTTGCACAAAACCATTATAAAGATGGACAGTAATTCAGTCGATTTATTTTGCCAAGATCCGCGAACAGAAATCAGAAAAACAGCCCATATACGTCCCACTGCTGAGCACGGGCCTCCCCATTTCTGGAGGAACGGACGTTAGCCCACCACGCGTGTCCAATGCGGATTGCTGGGGCTACCAAACTCGGAATAAATATCTTTAGGCCATACATATATTTTTTCCGATACGGGAATCGAACCCGCGACCATCGACTCCGCGGGCGGGGGGCCGCGCCACTGAGCCAATTGGTACCTTTACGTAAGGTATTGAACTTACGATGGTCACTAACATTCTGTACGAACAATCCAATAACTGTATGTGTATTTATGTCTGGATGTATGTGTATGTACGAGTGTGTCAGTATGAATGTGCATCACTATGGTCCGCGATCTGACGACGTTGGTTCTTGCTGAAAACCAGCGCCGGGTGCTCCAATAGTGCGCCCGCCATATGCTGAGCAAGAACCGTTTTATGGCACTCGTTAGATTAAAATTATGTTCTTTTTATTTTGTGTATTTATTTGTATATATAATATATATAATTTTATTAAGGATTTCATTTTAGTTTAAGTAAAAAAAGGTGCCATAAATAAAGTTTTTCTATTCTATTCTATAATAATAGATTTGAACCCACGATCTTCGATCGTAAGGTCATCATCACGAATTGAGCTATCGCAGCTTTTAATTCACTTAACTATTTCCTCATCAATTCTCGACTCGATTCCCAACAGATCTATTATTGTAACCTGTCCGTGTATTTTCGTATCGAACATCATCTTTATCACTCCGTACTTTTTTCGATGACTAGTCAATTTTTTATTATACAAATAATATTTTGCATTAATAATAAACTTTATCTCTATTCAAATAAAACTTATTTCTCTTTGATATTTAGTTCGTTCGTTTTTAAATTTTGAATGACGAGCTCAAAGGTGTACCTACTTTATAAATAGCAATTAAATGTACATTCATTGGACGATAAGGCTCATAATTGTATGATAGAAATGTATACCAGACGTGGAAGGTCATCAATATTTGGTCCATTCAAGAGTCGACTCATTCATGTTTTTGATACTGATTCTAATTTGAATAGAGTCCCATTCATGTCCTCCACTGTACGAAGTAATTTTAATCTTTTTGTACATCAATGTACTTTGTGTTTAGTGGTTAGATTGAAAACATTATAGAATCTATTGTAGGTGTTAATATGTGTGAATTTTTTATTTATTATTATTTTAGTAGACCTTGACTATTATTTTTTTATTTTATATTATATTTTTAGGTCTATGTAAGGGTTGGCAGAGACCACAGAGCTCCATCCGCCACCATTCATTGCAGCGAAACGGCTCTCGATTGGTCGCTTCTCGCCTACTATTATGAAATTGTAATAGTTTTTAACAAAAACATAACAACAAAGACTCAGCTTTCATACTTATATTGGAGATCTTGTTCATTGATGAATCAAACTACATGACATGTTTTTTTTTTATAATAAGTATAGCAACGTTTTTAATATATCTAGAATTCTTATAAACCATTCCAACTAAACTATAATAATAGTATACGGACATTCAAAAGTTTTACTTAGCTAAGATCCGCGACAAGCAAAACAATAACAGAAAATTAATAATGTGTGTTTTTCCGTTGGGTTTAGTGGATTTATTTGGAACTTAAACCAAAAACTTACCGAAAATCGGCCATCAACTCTCCACCCACCAACCACTATACACAACGCCAAACACACACTATATAGGTGGAGAGTTGATGGCCGATTTTCGGTAAGTTTTTGGTTTAAGTTCCAAATAAATCCACTAAACCCAACGGAAAAACACACATTATTAATTTTCTATTATTGTTTTGCTTGTCGCGAATCTTAGCTAAGTAAAACTTTTGACTGTCCACATAGTGATGGATTTCCGCAAAGTAACGCCTAAGTCCATTAATAAACTAATAGTGCTTGTGCTAGGATATGGTTCACATCAATAGTCCAGTGGAAGATACGAACTCACGACGTTCAAATCTTAAGTCTGAGGCTTACCTGCTGAGCTATTGATGCATAATGAAATAATATATCAATAGTCCAATAGTGGGTTGAATTGAACCGACGGCTTTATGATCAAAAGTTATTTCATATTGTTATATCAAAAGATATTTTATTAAAAAAAGAGGATCCCTGCAGAGTTTCTTTTCCGTTCTGAGAAAAAAGAAAGAGAGAGAGTTCCGTTCCGCTCATTACGAAATGCTGGCAAAGCTTTAAATCAAAATAGAAATTAAATCATCATCACGCTTGTCCAATTCAAATTTAAATGATTTTTTTTCTTTAGCTCGCTTAATCGATCGAATCATTTCAATTAATTCATTCGTAATTGATTCTACGAGTGACATGACAAGCTTATATTTTTATTAAATAGATTTATTAAAACGACTGACCATGATAGCAACGTTACTAGAATTCTTGTAAACCATTACAACTAACCACGTTTTGGCAAATGTGGTTTGTGACGTACGTGTTTTTAAATTTTTGAAGTGATATCTTATATAGCCATATTACACTATTTTGGGTAGGAAAAAATCTATGGATTCGCGTCAGCAACATGCTAAGACTGAAGTTATATCGATAGCTATGGGTATAGTTACAGACACACTTTAAACACAGTTAATGCGCACGCTGCTGCCTACGTACATGCATCACGCCAACAGATTGTTTGTGTGTGCATTGGACGCTTCATGGATGGATAAAGTGTTGTGATTCGCGTCAGCAACATGCTAAGGCTGAAGTTATATCGATAGCTATGGGTATAGTTACAGACACACTTTAAACACAGTTAATGCGCGCGCTGCTGCCTACGTACATGCATCACGCCAACAGATTGTTTGTGTGTGCATTGGACGCTTCATGGATGGATAAAGTGTTGTGATTCGTGACCAATTGTAATATTAGATGCTGATATTAGTACAGCAACATGCTGTACTAATATCAGCATCTAATATTACAATTGGTTTGAAATTTCAAAATACACTTTCAAGATTTCATTTCTGTCGGCAGTCCTTATGACTGCCTCGAATTTCTTTTCCTCTACGTTTATGAGTTGTGTATGATTTGTGTTCTTACATTGTACTAATAACTAAGGGAAGAACCTAGTTTCCCACAACACAAGGAATACTAGCGTGGGATCTAGAATTCTGTAACATATGTACATAAAGTTCTGAAAGTAAAAGTATTTATTAGAATTTTTGTTACTTTCATACCTCAGATCGTTAGCACGATCCATACCAATTAGCTATTGTTGCTCTCAACTACAACATAATATCCTAAACAATTGATGATTAAATAAAAAAGAATCCATCGAGAATTGAGAAATCTCTCCGAGATACCGAGGTCGTGGGCAGAGACCGCCGTTAACATTTGTAATCACCAGACGTCCTGACATGCGCAGACGCAAGGCACGGGCCGGGATGTGATTAATATGACAGCCACACCCCACCCCACCCCTTGGTATGCTAATGCCTGCAGCCTTTGTCTCTGAGCACGTAGGCGCTCACATCCTGTGAGTGGGCTGTAAAAAAATCCGCTGCCAGTTGCGACACCGACCTTCTATATGTAGACAGACTTTGTAAATACGAACCACTTCGATGAAGAAAATTGATGATTAATTTATACAAGAATTGATATAACTTTAAAATGAGAAACAACCCAACACTCTCTTCCATTGCGGTAGTATCATATTCTATCTAAAATCTAAACTCATCTGTTCTTTCCCTTGTATTTTCCTTTCTCCTCTATCCTTTTACCTTCCTCTCCACCATCCATGGTCTGTCGTGCCAAAAGATGCGTGGATAGGCGAGCTTAGTTGTAAGCATGCTAACCGTTCCGGAATCGGGCTCCCCCAGGTACTATTACCCTTACCTCAGTATGCGGAGCTCTGCTGGGGCTGACCTCAATTGCGCCTTGCGGCTCGTGGGATTCACTATGACGAATTTTAATAAACCTAATTTGTTAAAAAATGACGGCGACGTGGTTCGCCACCCGTCATGTCCTGATTCCCACGAGGAGAAGCGACTAACGGAGAGCCGTTTCGCTATGATGAATGTGAGAGGAAGGATGTATGAAAAGATGGATGAGTGGGTAGGAAGGAAGGAAGATGTGCCGGGATCGTAGCGAATAGAGATCTGTGGTCTCTGTCTACCCCTACGGGAAACAGACGTGACGATATATATGTATGTATTATGATAGACACCCGGGATCTTTAAGGTGTTTCTACAAATAAAATTCTTCAAAACGATATTAATTTATTCTTCTTGTTTTCAAATCATATGTACATTTATATTGTATCTCACACTGTACCATCACTTAATAAAAAATATTTAATTGTGCAAAGAAAGGCGATATGTTTAATTCGAGACATCAGTCGATTGAATACATTTTGTTTTATATCCTAATTTATTTCTTTTACATTTTGAAATTAGGAATATAAAAAAAGTAATAAAATATAAAGGTTTAAATGCATTAGTGATAGATTTATGAATGTATCAATACAGTATGTGTACCGTATGTAGAGTATGTACCGTACAGTACAGTACATTACAGTACGTACAGTACAGTACAGAACAGCACAGTACAGTACAGTACAGTACAGTGCGTACCTCTTCCATAAATATTTCTCTGTATAGTCAAAGGAACTCTAATCTGCTTAACTAACGATATTCCATATTTGCGAAGCGAAGAATTCGCGACGTAGACTGCGTCTATTGTCAACATAAATACGCCACATTTGCTATAATTACCCTCCGTCCCCAGCAATCCCTTGTATTAGCCGCGTCGGCTTTGGAACATTGGACTCAGTAAACCACCCCGAGCCACCCCTAGAGCTTCTAACTCAAGCTTATTTATATAACGATACATTGCTGTTTTACGCAGGCGATATCTCATTTAAACAGTGGATAGAAAGCAATGAAATGAAAATTAGAGATTGTGTCGGTTTTGCAGAATCTTAAACACAGACGACGGGGTGTCGAACCTATGATTACGCCATTATTAACAAGGACGAACATTTGTGGCGTGGAATTTCGTATTTATATAGCTGCGGTAGTTTTACAACGATAAAATGAAAAGATTTTTTATTATTTTCTTTGATGATAATTAGTTACGTTATGCTAGTATCAAGAAAAGTATAATGACATCTTGAAATGTACTAGTCAGCTTGTCACGTTACGTCTTGATAAAATAGTTTGCGTAAAACTTGTATGGACTTTTGCACTCAACTTCAGATTTAAAAGGTACATCATTCCACATTTGCAAAGGTAGAGAACTCCAACTAAATAAGACGGTGATGAAAGGCCAATTTTGTAAAGCACGTGAGTGGTTTTATTACAAGCTTATTACGATCTTATTTTATTTATTTATTTATTTTATTTGTGACAATTTACAGGTGAAGTTGGATGGAGCATATTAGGTCTCACTAGGCAGGCCCGTGCTGAGATCTTCCAGTTCGGCCATTAATCAAATTTGGAATACATATATAAATATTTATAATCTTATCTATCTGATCTTAGACTTTACACATCCATTTTTTACCAGCCGCCCTGATCAGATCGTCCATCTAGCCAGGGGGCGTCCCATACGTTTGCCGAGACGTGGTCTCCACTCCAGCACTAGTCCGACAAATGTGACCTGCTCATTGCCACTTCGGTTTGCTAATTCGAAAGACTATGTCAGTCAGACTTTGGTTCTGTGGCGGATTTGTTCATACCGAATGATTGGCTAGCGAATGATATATGTTCTGTACTTAGTTAAGAAATAAATTAATGATATAACTACCATAGAAACTCCGAGCATATCTTTCTCTTCTCTCTGATTTACTCTGAACTTGTGAAGCAGAAGGACTTTCGGTGTCTACATTCGAATCAGATTATTAGCTAAGTTCTTAATATATAAATTTCGAATTCCACAAAAATCGCAGCTATTTATAAAGTGAGAAATCGTAGTGACTTCGTAGAATCGAGATCAGATCGAATGTGTAGATTGTCAGACGCGCCATTGTTGAGCCAATAAAATCACCCCTGATTGATGGAGTCAAATTGATTTTTTGTCAAAACTCGTGCGCCCATTTTAATTTCGCCGTGAAAAACTTCGAGGATGCAACAATGGCCAGTGTTTTTTTTTTTTCTTGTTTTTTTTCCATCGCCGCCATACGATCATCGATTACGTTTTTTTGTATCGACAAGAATATCGATAATCGGTGTACGCCCACGTTTAATTCCGACGTTGGTAAAATTGAAACTTGACACGTGTTACACGGCGAATATAATTGTGTGGGTGCGTGACGGTGCACTTTTGTCGCTTTCCGTTTGTTTCTTTTGGCCCGACGCCTCTAGAGTTCGCGTCGGGGAGGCATTTAGTGCGTGACAGTGCGCTTTTTTATTGCCTTTGTATTGAAAAAGTGTCTGTCCGTATCACCCGAAGAGTGCTGTAACACCTGACATGGTCACTATCGTTGGATCTCCTCCTTGGGCCCTTTTACCCGAAAATAATTGCATCCAATTCGGCAAAGTGGCGCTCGCCTCAACACGTGTTATTAGCGCCGAGTGCAATAATCGAGTTGTCAAGTTTAACAATTTATTGAGTCGAATTGAGTCAAAACGCATATATGTAGGTATATCGACGTAAAAAGCGAAAACGCTGTTAATGACACAGATGTCGAAAAAAAATTTATAGCATGTTCGGATCAGAAGAAAATACTGAGGCGAATGGTCTGAGTCCCATAGCTCCACGACCACATGTTCTTGAGTGATAAGATACAATTTTTTTGGAAATCTTATAAGGTTTTTGGGCTCTGGTGGTAAGTTTTCATTTTGCGGTTTACTGCGTTTTCGCTTTTTTGTCTTGATGTTGAATGAATGAATGAATGAATGGAAACGTTTATTAATGACACACATACACAACATTTGGAAAAAAAAGCGCATGAAGAAAATGATATATTCGTGTAAACTTTCGAAGTTTCTCTGGTAGATATAATTCGGAATGAAATCCACCAGAGAACTAAAGTCACCGACATAGTCTTTCGAATAAGCAAACTGAAGGGGCAATGGGGTGGTCATGTTTGTCAGAGATTCAACAGTCACTGGAGCAGACGAGTGCTGGAGTGGAGACCGCGTCTCAGCGTAGTGTAGGACGCCCCCCAGCTAGATGGTGCGACGATCTGCGCAGGGCGGCTGGCAGATGGATGCGTCAAGCCGAAGATCCAGCAGTGGACTGCCGCAGGCTATTGATAGTGATGATTTTGAAACTTACTTACAAAAATACTTTTGAATGTCCTTTTTTATACTTACCAACCACCACACCACAAATTTAAGTTTTGTAAACCTGTCTCCCGTAGGGGTAGGCAGAGACCACAGATCTCCATCTGCTACATCCAGGCAAACCTTCCTTGCTTCCTCCACACTCATCCATCTTTTCCTCCATCCTTCCTCTTACATTCATCGTAGCGAAACAACTCTCCGTTAGTCGCTTCTCGCCCTCGCGGAGTCAGAACGTGACAGGTATCGAACCACATGACCATCATTTTTTAGCAAATTAGGTTTATTAAAATTCATCATAGTGGGATTCCACGAGTTGCCAGGGAGGATGTAGGTCAGCCCTAGCAAAGCTACGCATGCTGAGATAAGGCGCTATAGTACACATTGATTGATTTCCATCAGGTGACACGCCTGCTCGTTTGCCATCCCATTCCATAAAAAAAAGTTTATTGTGTTTACTCGCGGCTGGCCGCGAATGTTTACACGACGCATCGCATGCTCAAAAACATTCAATAACATATTCCATAACTCGAAAACGAGCTTTCAAATTACACAAAACTGACAGCTTTTACATTTGCCCTAATCCTTAGCCCGCGGACGGGCACCACACCTCATGCTGCGCTTTTAATTTGTTTCGTACATCCTTTCTCGTGGCTTTTTCTGTGTTTTGTTTGTAGCCGGCGGTGATCGATGGTGCGTCCGCTTTTTTACCTTGTTTCATTTAGGAGGCAAGCCCGTCGGTTTCGCCAAGTCATTAGTATCGTATACCGGGCGTAGGTCCAAACGTGTTTTCAACTTTTGAATGGCATTGTTCCAATTGAATTCTTTTTATTCTTTTAAAATCAAATGTGTGCATTACTGTTTTGTATTGACAACAAATTAGAAGTTTAAAAAGGATGGAATAGGATCGTTTATCTATAATATTAAAAAATTTTCTTGTCTCTATACCGGTTACTGCTTCTGCAGTGCTTATGGCACTGCGGATGTCTATGGGTGGCGTTGTGTGCCGTATCAGGTGACACTCCCGCTTCGTTTGCCTTCTATTCTATATATCTTATATCTTCCTATATATTCTCATTTACTTACTTCGCAGGCGCAACAACTCAATGTCTTCTCTTGTCACGAGAACTCGCCATTGGTTATAATGTTGGGCTGCCTCTTGCCAATTGTAACTCAAAGCTCGCTCAGGTCAGCGATCACTACGTCGTTCCAACGATACCTAAGACGACCGACCGCACAATCCTCCTCCATCCTCTCCAGGTGACCGAGCCAACGGAGTCTTTGTCTCTCCAATTATGTTGGCATTGGTCACAAACTCTTCGATTTCGGTATTTTGTCCCTCCAGCTTCCTTTCGGTCTCTATTTTGGGCCGAGGATCTTTACACTCTCTTACATTATATTCAAATATACATACATACACATCATCACGCTTGTTTCTGTAGGGGTAGGACCATAGATCTTCATCTGCTACGATCTCGGCACACTTTATTTGTTTCATCCCCACTCACTCTCTTCATACAAGGTCACCGGTTAACAGTACGTTTGAGAGGGGGATTGAGCCTCCGGAACTCAAGCACTCACCGGAAGCAGCGCGGTAGCTAAGCTACCACTCAC
Source organism: Baronia brevicornis (assembly GCA_031353405.1). Taxonomy (NCBI): domain Eukaryota; kingdom Metazoa; phylum Arthropoda; class Insecta; order Lepidoptera; family Papilionidae; genus Baronia; species Baronia brevicornis. The sequence goes on from JASFAT010002046.1 coordinate 415,565, forward strand.
ACGCCGGTTTTCTGCGGGAGTTTGGTACCTACTTCTCCGGGCGAGCCGGTCTCTCATAATATGTAATTCTCGACAAAGAATTCGTCTGCAGCGTGGCTCTACCGCTTCAAAAGGTATTAAAGGTTATTAAATAAATATTAAAAAACACATATTAAAGGTATTATTTTCAAGCTGCTACACCATGTGCTACAGCACAGCAATGGTCAACATAGACACAGTCTAGTTTACTAGCAATCATGGTTAGAATGCTGTTGGTGCTACCTCGCAACCTGCGCACCAAAGACGCATACCTCTTATGCATCAATGTAGAAGTAATCTACACGCACCTCTGCGAACTATTATATTAAAAACCGACAAAGAATTTGTCATGCCTATGGTGCTGAAAATGTCTATGGATGTTGATTGTTTTCCATCAAGCGACATGCTTGCTTGTTCGCCCTCCTATCCTATAAAAAATAATAATTTGGGCTGACAGAAAGAAAATATGCAATCGTAAATCTCGTCATAATTCCTTTTTAACCTTTTTCAGAGTCACAGTAGTCCCTGTGGTGAAATTACGATCGATTATCCGCTATAATTCATACGCTTTCGCTTAATCGATAAATACATCGATACTCGGACATCGCGCTTAAGAGGAAATGTCAATGATTTTGATAATGATGGATTTGCAGCGAAAGTGGAGCGCGGCTGTGGAGAATGGCGTATCTGTTGAGTTCTCGACGCAAACAAATTGTTTTCGCCCGAAGCGTTCGGCTCTGCCGTCAATTGTGAATTTATTTCAAATTTTTAGCGTGCGTACAGAAAATTTAGTGTCTCGATGAAATTTTCAAGTGTATGATATACAATTTGTTGTATCCAAACAGTAAACTGTATTTATTTTAGTTTCTTGTGACCTATATACTATACTACTTTTATAACGTCTTTCATGGGAAGACAGTGCAAAGGTTTTCCATTACCTTCTGCACCAGACATTTTGGGATCTATTTAGACTACAAGGCCACTGTAGCCTCTTTCAACAAGGTCGTTGGCCTTACCAGTGGTATTGTTATCCTGTCATACCCCTGGTAAGGCCAACAATTTTGCTAGAAGAGGCTACAACCCTTGGAGTCTTTAACGGCGTCTGGTTAAATAAGCCACAACTATAAATAACGACCACGACTGCTCGCCAAGAGCATGACGACATAAGAAGAATATACACAACAGAAGAAGATACACACGACAGAAGAAGATATACAACTTACAAGGCAAAGGCTAGTACAGTAGAAGGGCCTTTACACATAATTCATTATTTCAGTTACAATCGCATTATTTAATGGATCCTAAACAAACTGGGACTTCTATCTTGATGACCTAGTTAGTCCACCAGTATACCAACAGTTGAGAACTTCCTAGCGCAAATAAAAAACTTCACCAAAGATTCTCATCAGTTTTTTTCTTTTTTTATTGCACAGGAAGGCATACGAGCAGGCGTATCACCTGATGGAAAGCTAACGCCGCCCATAAATATCCGCAGTGCCGTAGGAGCATCACTCGATATGTCGACGTCAAGGATTTCGATTGTCAAAAAAAATTTAGAACACAAGACACTTAGCTTGGAAGGTAGAAACGCTGTCCATACACCCAATCAGCTATCACGAGGCACCTAAATCATAAACAGCGCTGCATGTGAGCTTCGCATCGCTTAGCGCGACACGCCAACTATTTGCAAACGGATATAATACATCGGCCAATAGCATGGAGAGTAACACGGGATATCGTCCGCACTCCATCATGTACGCCGCGCGAAACTCACTGACAGAAATAGTGCCGAGGGATGACACAGTACTCGATGTCGATATCGATATATTGATTATCGATGTCGATAACTTCAATTACATCTAACCCTTATCTGCCTTGGAGAAGTGTGATGCTTTATTAGTCATTCGTCAAGAACTGGGGAAGCCCCATACTGAGCAAGGTTGGTTAAAAAAAAATTATTATTTGTATTTCGGGCTATTTTATAGCAATCATTATCGAAATACGTCTACAACCTGCATCAAACCTGTTCAATGGGGATTTAATGTTACGAAAAACTCGGTTTTTTGACACTGACAACTTCTACTATGGTGAAGACACACCTTGAAGTACAGTAGCAAGGCAGCCAACCCCATTTATATCTATATAATAAATATTTGCTTTTACGTTTTAAGGGGTTGATTACCGGCTAAAAACTGTAAAAATGATGAAAGAGAAGCGTCATAGGACGCTTGGGAGATATGAAACATTGAATATGGCCCGGTGTCTACCGCATGCTCATGGCCACGTGTAAGTGACCCGTGTAAGTAAGAGATAGAGTTGAGTGGGTATATAGACGGATGCTTGTATAGTTATATTCATATAGTTGCTTATCTGGGTCATATCATGCGACATGACAAGTTGCTGCAACTCATGATGATCATGATGAGAAAAGTCCCGGGCAAAAGACAAGTTGGTCGAAAACGAAAGTCTTGGCTACGTAATATCAGGGAGTGGACCAGGATAGCGGGAGAACTTCTGCACCTCGCGAAAGAGGAGGAGAGTTGTGCTGAATTGGCTGCCAACCTTCGCAAGTCGGAGAACACTCTTAGAAGAAGGAGATTTGAAAATTTTATTTTAAATTTTTGGAATAGACTACTTAAAGTAACGTGTGGTTCTGACATCCCTATCAGTTGGGGCCAGGGCGTCCCACACATCGATCCCCGGGTGTCGACACGACGGCGCGGCACTAGGGGGCCTCACGCGTCGCGATACCTCGCATGTAGCTCGTAATTTAAAATCCTTGATTTATAGTCCAACAGTAGCATTAAATTTGTAATCATATATTGATTTACAGCCGAGATAAGGGCGCGCCCGCAGCCTTCCACGAACAACCGAGACAGCGCTCTATTGCCGAGGTCCCGGCTCGATGCCTTGCTGAAATTGCTTTCCGGGCATGTGGGCTGGCGACGAGTGAGATATACAGCCCCACTGCGATATGATGGCGCAATATTCTATTGTCTCTAGTTGTTCAATCGAATTGACAAATGGCTTTGAGAAATATTTAATGTGAACGCCTTTACTATTTCTTTAATAATTCTCTTCATTTTGAGTCATTCGTAAAGAGCGTGAATGAAATGAAATTCACCCCTATCCCCCACAGGGGTTGGCAGAGACCATAGAGCTCCGTCCGCTAACATTCAACGCAGCGAAACGGCTCTCCATTAGTTGTTTCTCGCTCTTGTGAGAATCAGGACGTGACGGGTGGCGAACCACGTCGCCGTCGTTTTTCAACAAATTAGGTATATTAAATTAGTCTTAGTGAATCCCACGAGTCGCATGGGAGGATAGATGTCATCCCCAGCAGAGCCCTGCATGCTGAGGTAAATCCATACATAAATTTATTCCGATGCGGGGATCGAACCCGCGACCATTGACTCCCTATACAACAAATAATTGATAAAATGTAATTTTTAGTAGGTGGGTACGTCAACACGGGTCCGCTGCGTGTCCCGTCGACGAACAAAATACTCATCGTCAAAACAATGGCGGCTGTATTGAAATTTGTCGAAACGCGCGCCGTAATTCGATTTAGTCGACACTTCCTGTGCATTGTCGAGGCGTCTCCCACAACGCGCCGGGCCTGACTTGCGCCGGCGCTGCATTCGAGATTATGCACCGACAGACGCGACACATACCGTATTAGTACACCTAGTACATTAGTTTCAACACACGTGTATTATCTGCTAACAAGTGTTTGATCACATCGACACAAAAATCGAAAACGTAGTACCCAAATATCAAAATGAAAATTTACCACCAGAACCAAAAAATCTGTTTATATCTCTGAAAAAATTGTATCGTATCATCTACATTGTGCAAAATTTTCTAATGTGGGAATCAGATCATTCGACGCAATGTATTTCTAATACGAAAATGCAATGAAAATTTTTGAAATCCAAGTAATTTACAGCATTTTCGCTTTTTTCAAAGAGAGAAATGATAAAGACAGAGAGAACGATTAAGAAAGGCCAGGTCAAGAGTACCCTCAACAGGTGGGCTTGCATGAGGAGAATAATGAGTGTTGAGGAAGCAAGGGAAGTATGCCGAGATCGTAGAAGACGGAGATCTGTGGTCTCTGCCTACCCTTACGGGAGACGGGCGTGACGATATGTATGTATGTATGTATGAAAAATGAAAAAGAACAGAAAGACAATAAGAAATTGTAAAAAATTGGAGGCAGTCATGAAGACTTGAGACAGAATGAAAACTTGAAATTATAATATATTTAATATTATAATTATTTTGCTGGTATTACTACAGCATGTTGCTGACGCGACTCACAAATCCTTATCCATTCATGAAACGTCCAACGCACACACATAGAATCGGGTATATACAATGTGTAGGCGTGATGCATGTACCAAGGCAGCTGCGAACGCATTAACTGAGTTTAAAATATGTCTATATAAGATAGATAATATACTCGTAGCTATAAATATACCTTAAGCATTAGCATGTAGCTGATACGAACCCATAGATTTTTTCCCTAACCATAATATTGTTCTACGGCTACAGAAGTTTTCACTTCTAAAAGACACATCTAGTAACACAAAACAGTATGGGAAATAATTTTATATTAATTATAAAAAAGAGAATCTCATAAAAGCGAAAAAAGAAACAAATAAAATACATAGACTTCGCGTATGAGATTTCCGCCATGTGGCACGTTGATTCCACAGCAATTGTACTCATAGTAGTCTCTGTGAATGGACTTCGTGGTAAAAAATTGTACGCCCATCCGTCCAAGTTAAGTTTGAGTAGGTTGATTAAATTCAATCGTGAGAAGGTACCTTTCCTTGGACACCTAAATCCTTCTTTTGCTTGGATTATCCCGCCACGAATTATTAATAACCATAGTAATAATATTATTTTTATGGAGATATTTTTTTTTCTTAATAATATTATTATTAAGCGAGAAATATGTAAAGAAACGTGATAATAAATAAGCCAGTTAATTAACAAAAATGTCTCCTATGCGACAATCGTACGTAGTTTTTTACCCAATTCCACATCTATAACCTTTTCGGCACTTATCACAGCGAGCCAGCGGGATGTGGGTGTCAACGTGACGCGCCAGGACTATGATTTGCTCCTCGCTCCGCTTGCCGCCAACAAATGATTGATGTGGCCTAATCTTTACAATCGAAAACTGCGTGTAATGCTCAAAATTTTTCGTTTTAAATATAACTCTATTCAAACCATTATTGTGGCCGGCACATTCGGGGAGTCGAAAGGGAAAAACACATACGGTTCGAATGTCCGCAGCAATTTGGTGATTTTTGCAGAAATTGTTAAATTCATGATTGTCATCATTAATACAGACGTAACAGTCTGTCTACTCTTGGTTATTTTTTTTTTAATGACTGCTGAGCACGGGCCTCTCCATTTCGGGAGGAACGGACGTTAACCCACCACGCTTATCCAATGCGGATTGGCGGGGTTACCATACTCGGAATAAATATTTGTAATCCATACATATACATATTTGTAATTCATACATTATTCCGATGCGGAGATCATACTCGCGACCATTGACTCCGCGGGTGGAGCGCCTCGCCACTAAACCAATTGGTCGTCTTGATTTTTGTCCTCCCTTAAATAATTTATTTATTAAAAGATCCATTGCAGTGCGTTTTTCAAGAAACTTCTTTCCACGCACCACTACCCTGTGGAATCAGCTGCGTCCAGCGTTGTTTCCGAATCGAGACGACTTCGGAACCTTCAAAAACCAAGCCCACTCTTATTTCAAAGACCGGCAACGCCATTAAGATGTCTATGGTGTTGCAAATGTACAGGCGGCGTGCGGTGCTTTCCAGGCTTGCTCGTTTGCCTCTCTATCCCATATCGAGAAAAATATATGTAAATGAAAAATATATTTATTCCGAATCTGTGTGACCGTTCAATCCACCATGCACAAGTGTGATAGGGTAATGCTCATTCCTTCTGAAATAAGGAGACTCATGTCGAGCAGTGGGAAAAACATATGTGAGCTGTAGAATTGTTTTATTTACATATATCTGTAATGGACTTAATCCATTATTATTATTATGGGAATCAGGAGGCAAACGATCAAGCGTGTCACCTGATGGAATGTACCCATAAACATATGTAACACGATGGGCATGACAAATGCGTTGCTGTCCTTTAAGATGTGAGTAGGCTCGATTTTGAAGGTTCCAATGTCATATCGATCCGGAAACACCGCCCGTGGCGGACACAACGTTGCCCAAGATGCGGTCTTCCCTTCAGAATTCTTCTCCAATATGGTATCGATCCGGAAATATCGCCCAAGGCAGATACTATGTTGCCCAAGACGCGGTCTTCCCTCCAAAATTCTTCTCCAATGTCGTATCGATCCGGAAATACCGCCTAAAACAGACACTACGTTGCCCAAAATGCGGTCTTCCCTCCAGAATTCTTCTCCAATGTCGTATCGATCCGGAAATATCGCCCAAGGCAGACACTACGTTGCCCAAGGTTTCTTGTGGTTGTCAGATCTAGAACAAACGTGACCAGTCCATAACTAATAGCTAAGTGACATTAAAATAACATCATTAAAAGCAAACAACCACAAACCTAATTGTACAATCCACGAACACTTGACGAACGAAAGCGCGGCACACGTCGCGTGCAGATAACCAGTTCCCAGAAACAAATGAAAACATTATCAGTTATACGAGGCCGCTAAAGCCGTGAAGTAATAACCCGCTAATAATAAAACATTATATATTCGACACCACGTGCCAACGAATAATGACAAAATGTGCCGCTTAAAGGGGAACAAAGTGGGCCTTTTTTTTTTGTTCGCTTCGCCTGAGATTTTATAAGCTATCGGCACCTCTTACGACGATTGTTGGTCGTTTAATGTTCTTGTACCGCTACACGGAGCCTAGAGTGTTGCATGCGTCGGAACAAATCGCACACATAAATGTTTCGCAACACGGTAGAGGCATTGATTTTTTTATGGAAAAAATAGGCAAACAAGCAAAAATCATTTCTGCTCATGGATATACTTAACACCATACACTACATATATCCTACCGACTGCGCCATGTAATATTTTAATGATCACAAACTATATAAATAAGTTTTTTAATAACTTTATTAATTAATAAACATGTTCACACACTGCGATGACAGGGCCACGCGTCACCACAGACAACATACTCTTTAGTATAGTCTGTATTTCATAAAGATGTTGGATAATGACAGATAGAAAAGGAGTTAAGGAATCAGGAAAGATGAAAGAAGAAGAAAGGGCTGGGTCTCCTGGGCTATCGTTGCCTACCGCAAGAAACACGGTTACAGAGACGTAACAATTGTTACAGATATGTTTTAAGTTATTCATATTAATATACAAAATAAACCTATTTTCCTTGCAGTTTAATTTCCCGCAGAAAACCGGCGTCTGAGTGGATGCTTAGTAACGCGTTCCGTACGGTGAGCGGTTGAGTTCCGGAGGCCTAACCCTCGGAAAACATACCTTGACTAAATTGTATTGACTGAAGTTTTTAAGAAAGGCCAGGCCCTTACCCGGCGGGCTTGCATGAGGACAGTAATGAGTGTGGAGGAAGCAAGGAAAGTATATCGAGATCGTAGCAGATAGAGATCTGTGGACTCTGCCCACCCCGATGGGAGACAAGCATGACGATATGTATGTATATATGTAGTAATAGGAAAAGAATCTATAATGTAGTATGGATTATGAAAAAGGTGCACTCTCAGCAAAAAAACCGTGGCAAGCCACAGCGCTGTTTTTCGCTAGCATTTCACACTAGTTCATTTCCAACCGCATATAATTCTAAGTCATATAAAATTATAACCATTTGAAATTAAGTGCCGGTCGATGAATAAAAAAAGAACAGTTCACAGTTCGTCGATAATGAACCGGCGTCAACGACTTCCTCCCGTCGAAAATTAAATACTTTCCACAATCAACACGCAATTACGTCTCCCAATTTGTGGACGGTCGACCGTGACCGTTGGTTGCCACTTGCCCGCAATAATTACCTCGGTAATGTCTATAATGTGCTCTATTTGCTTGCCCGCTCTTTTTGCTCGCCCACTCTTTTTGTTTGACCGCTCTATTCGCTTCCCCGCTCGTTTTGTTGCCGCGAATTGCGATGACAGATAAACATTATATTCTTTTAAAGGAATTAATTGCAGCTGACTCCTCATCATTGCTCATCTTTGGAGCCGTCACACAGTAATACATCTATGAATTAAATAGCATGTAAATTAATTAGCGTTAAAGGATCATTACATGTTCGTCGTATGTAATTAATGAAAATAATCATCTACATATTTAAAAAGCTTTCGGCGAATTGGGTTTTGAAACAATACAAAATGAGGCAGGCGCGAAATGCACTTTACGGATCAAGGGTTTTGTATATCAATTAATCTGTATAATATATTAATTGTCTATATAATAGGTGAAATCAAAGTAAAAATATACATTTCGACTTTTCCCACTAATTTACATCAGTGACGTTGTGTTTTTATTTCATCATCGTAATCTTATGTTATTATCATAGTGTTTCATTGTGATGGCGTATTACATATACAATATGGTTCGATTAAGGGGGTGGAGTGAAGGATAAGTGGAGTGGTATAAAATAAATTCATATCATAATACATACATATTTTTTTTATGGCATAGGAAGGCAAACGAGTAGGCGTGTCACCTGATGGAAAGCAACAAACGCCGCCCATAGACATGCGCAATGCCATAGGCAGTGCGGAAGCTTTGCCGACCTTAAAGGAAAGTAAAATTATGGGAGGGGGAGTGGGAATTGGAGGGGGAGTGGGAATCGTAGGGGGAGTGGGAGTGGGAATCGGAGTGGGAAGGGGAGGGTGATGGGCCTCCGGAACTCAGGCCGCTCACCGTACGAAGCGCGGTAGATAAGCTACCACTCAGACGCCGGTTTTCTGCGGGAGTGTGGTACTTCCCCGGGCGAGACGGCCCATTCATGCTGCAGACAAATAACATGCCATTCTCGAAAAAGTATTCGTCTGCAGCGTGGCTCTACCACTAAAAAATCTATCGTCACGCCTGTCTTCCGTAGGAGTAGCAGAGACCTGATCTCCATCTGCTACGATCCCGGTACACCTTCCTTGCGGAAGCAAAAAGAAGGGGATGAAAAATGGATGGAAATCCATTTTTCATCCATCCTTCCACTCACACTCATCGTAAAGAAACTGCTCTCCGTTAGTCGCATCTCGCCCTCGTGGGAATCAGGACGTGACGGGTGGCGAACCATGTCGCCGTCATTTTTCAACGAATTAGGTTTATTAGAATTCGTCTTAGTGAATCCCACGTGCCGCAGCTCGTGGGATTCACTAAGACGAAGATTCACCTTGGGCCTTGCGAGGCATGATGGAGGTCAGGGATTCATGTATTTATACGTGACTTTTACTTGTCTTTTAAGTTGCCGCCAAAAGTCCACAGATGGTTTTGAATAGCCACAATTTTATCAAAACGTAACGTGACAATCTGAAGTGCCAACACTAGCAAAATAAAAGAAAAGAAAAGTATATACATTTTTAGACGACCTAATTGGTTTAGTAGCGGGGATGCCCCTTACGGAGTCTACAATCACGGGTTCCCGCATCGGAATAAATAAGTATGGCCTACAGATATTATATCCGAGACAGGATAAGCTGTCAATAGACCTTATACGAGCTTAGTGGTTTAAAAGGCCGTTTCTCGAAATGGAGAAGTTCGTCTCCAACAGCATATTTTTCTTAAGTCTATATAAATTGCTGCTATGCCTTGTACAAATGTCGTGGTTTAAATGTCAACTGGGGCGGTCAGTATGAAATAATAATTTGTCCGAGGTGACAATATAACACATATATGTTTATGGAATGTGATTTTCGGCGTAATATAAGATACTCCCATTGCTTCCCGTGGATATTATCTTCTTCTTCTCAGTGTGCCTCTCCAACTAGTGCAGATTGGCAAGCTCTAAATATTTCTCTTTATTTCTAGCGAGGCTAAAAAGTTGGGCAGCAATCGCTATATCGGTCCACTCTCGGATGTTCCACAACCACGATTTTTTTCTACGACTAACTGTCCTTCTCCCGGCAAGATTTCCCATTATTATGAGTTGCGAGAGAACATATCAAGGGTATCTAAATGGATGTCCTAGTTAAGCTTGCGTTTCTGACCAACTCGTCGTAGGAATTTCTCGGGGATATCGTACAAGGCGGCTATGAGAATAAATATAATATAATTCGACGGTGTTCCTACGTGATTATGAGTTGGGGGTATTCAAAGAAAGAGCGTTTGTGTTCGTAAAAACACATCTGCGACGCCTCCGTCGGTACAGATGTTAAGAACAGAACTTTTACTTAAGATGTACGACAAGCAAACAAAAACAGAAAAAATATAACGTGTGTTCTAGTGGAAGAAGTGGATTTACGGGGAACTTAAACCTTACCCGAAAAAGCGGCCGTCAGCAACTCTCCACCTGCCAACCACTTTGTATAACATCACCAAAACCGTTAAATCTGCCTTTCGTAGAGTCCACTATACCTGATTTTGCCTCGTGTTGACGCGGAACACGTGAGATTTAGTTTAAGTTCCCCGTAAATCCACTTTTTAGAGTAGAAAACACACATTATTATATTTCTATTTTTGCTTTCTTATCGCGGATCTTAACTAAATAAAAGTTCTGATATACTCTGATATGTTCCACATATATAACTGTGCACTATAAGCTACACATACAAAATAACATACATTAAGTGTTCTAATTATATGATTTTATACTTTTTTTTATAATATATATGCCTTGAAGATGAAGTTTTAAATATATCAATAATCTTAATTACACGGTCCTTTTTTAACTTTGAATTTTTTTTTTGTTTTTTTCTATAATAGATTCCCTCGAAGTAACGCCTGATTATTAATCATGTATCCATTAAATTGTTTTTTTTTTAATTTATTTGGGAGTAAGAATATACATGTCCAGCCTAAAACAGGCTAACCTCCCTCCTCCCTTGCGGCTCGTGGGATTCAATATGATGAATTTTAATAATCCTAATTTGTTAAAAATATCGGCGACCTGGTTCGCCACCCGTCACGTCCTGATTCACACGAGGGCGAGAAGCAATTAACGGAAACGCTTCGATGAATGTGAGAGGTAGGATGGATGAAAAGATGGATGAGTGTGATCTGTGGTCTCTGCCTACCCCTACGGGAAACAGGCGTAACGATATGTATGTAAAAAAGGTATTTTTTTGCTTGAATTCTTATTAAACAATCCAAATAAGCTATACAGTGCTTGCTTCTATCGCTTATAGCTATGCTTTATTTCAGTACAGAACCCAAAACAAGTTGAAATTCCCTTCTAATCATAGGTCATCCGATCTTGTCTCGTACTAAGAAACTTGACAGTCAAAAACACCGCATATCCCTTCTCGGACCTAATGTATCTTGCAAAGTATGCAAATAAAATTACTTTCGTGTAATCCGATAAAGAACATGCAGTATGGGAATTACTGTAATTGTTAATTAAGGAGACTTGTTAATAATGGTAAATTAAAGATACTTGTCGCTTCGGAGAAATATTGTACGCAAACAAACTAAATACTGTAGGAAATTTTAATATTTATTGTAGATAGATACATTCTTTATTGTACACGAAAATCAAAGTTATACAATTATTGATTGTAATATTTATATACAAATGGCGGTCTTATGTCTAAAAGCGATTTCTCCCAGACAACCGCATTTATTATATATAGATAGATATATTCTTTATTGTACACCAAAATCAAATTTATACAATTATTGATTGTAATATTTATATACAAATTCAATATATATATACAAGCCCTCGTCTATTGCACTGGATATCAGTTCTGTGACCAACCCAAATTAACAATGTGATATTTTTTTGTCAAAGCCCATCCATATACGTATGTGTAACACTGCTGAGTATGGGCCTCCCCGTTTCTGGAGGAACAGAAATTATCCCACCACGCTTGTCCAATTCAGATTGGCGTGGTTATCAGGCCATACATATTTTTTCATTTCCTTAGTCGTCGCTTTACGCGTGGATTGAACCCGCGACCATTGACTCCGTAGGCGAGGTGCAAATTGGTCGTCGTATGATATTTAATATCCCATAAATGCAATATTACGTTATTTGTGTGAGTCAATTCGTGACAGTAATCCGTACTTTGCTTGGTAGTTTCATCACAAGTGAAGAATCTGATTCCCAATATCAGGAATCGCTCATAAAACGCCTATCGCATCGAGTCGACGTTTGAAAACCTCTTACGCGAAACTTTTGGAGTGGATATCGAAAATCTCAATTACGATCGCTTAGTGATGTGCCACGTTCATACTCACGATTATCGACAATACAATATTCAAATAAAAAAGGTATTATAACCTTAATAGCTAAAAATACACATCTCTAAAACATATAAAAAAACATCTAAAGATGTCTCATAAAGGAAATGCTTGTATTCCCATTCTTGTAAAAATAACAATAATAAAACAGAAAAATATGTGGGTTAGAATATTTATTATTTAAACTATTTTAGTTAAACACATTGTAAAATCAATCGACATAAAGATTTATGATAAATATTAAATAGAAAAAACGTTTATTTTAATTATGATGACAATTTTAAAAAAAATATATTAATATTAAAAAGATAGTAATATACTTAATTTATTTCTTAAAAAATTAAAATATTCGGCTCAATGAATTTAAGACGTACAAAATAGTAGAAGTCTCTGAAATAGAAATTATAAATCCAAGCTATACATAAATTGAACTCATATAACTGACATCGATTATGATTAAAATCGATATCCATAATCTTTAATATCGATGTTTAACTTACAGTATAAATTATGAAATTTGTAGCACATCACTAAAAGCGAATGAAAGTCAGTCGAAAATAAGAGGCCGGGAGCAGAGGTGACGGCTACTTTAGGGCAGTAAAAGGATAAGAAAGGCGCTAAGTAGGTTGAGGGCGAGATGTGTCAACAGATACGCGGACCCGCTGCTAAATGCACTAACTATTTGCCGACCAGGAGACCCTGGCTTAGCAAATAAGGAACAGGATTTTTTTCCGCTGGTTTTTATTTTATTTGCAAAACTTCTATATATATATAAAAAAACGGAGAGCTATTTTGTTAGTCTGGCTAAAACTCAGAAACGCCACGACAGATTTGAGTTTTTTTTATTTTGTTCGCTCTAATACAGGGGAGGTTTATGAATAAAAAAAAATATAGGGAAAACATAAAAGAACAGCTTGAAAATGAAAAATTATTTTTCTTCCTTTGACTTTCAATAGATGGCGTTTGTGACAGCTTTATCGTCTAAAGGACATGTTGTTATACAAAACTATCGTGTCTTTTGTGTGATTTTGAAAAGTATTGCATACCTAAGAACTTACATACCAGGAGAAGATAAATACAGGGGAACATAAATTGTAAGTGAAAGTGTTTTTTTTTAACAGCATATACACACATATGTGCCATTTCTAAGTTTGAGGCTAACGATTTCTGGGGAAACGGATATTAACTCACCGGAAGAAGAGTGGTAGGTTAGCTACCGCGCTTCGTCCGGTGAGCGGTTGAGTTCCGGAGGCCCAACTACCCTCCCATAACGACACTTTCCTTAAAGGCCGGGAACACTTCTTCACTGCCTGTGGCGCTGCGGATATCTATTGGCGGCGTTGGTTGTTTTACATTAAGTGATACATCTGCTCGTTTGCCTTCCTACGCTATAAAACAAATCAACGCATTTTTATGGGATAGGAAGGTAACCCAAAAAGCAATCAATCAAAAAAAAAGCAAATTAAAAAACATCTCTATTAAGTGCTGGTCCGGCATATTTACATTTCCTTTCGTAATCAATGTGATTTGGAACGAAGATCCGATTGGAAAAAAATACTGGACCAGGCTAAGGTCCACCCGCGGCTGTAATGTTTGATGATGATATATTAAGTGCTGGGATTGTTGCAGGAAACAACTAATCGAAAATCAAATTGAATAAATCCTACTCCACATTAATGTAGCATTCGGTGTGAACGAAACAGTCCCATCAGTGAACACATTATGTTAAGACGACCTCACGCCCCTCCGTCGGGCCAGTGGAACAAATTTAGCGAATTACACATTGTGACGAACAAAGCAGATCTTTATAGCTCTTACTAGCTGAAACCATGTCAGCACTTAAGGACATTATGTAAGAGTTTCTATACAATACGATTTCCTTGTAAAGAAATATTTTCCTGTTAGTTAGAAATAACTTATTTGTTAAGAAACTACTTAAGTCAGTAAATAATTATTAATGTATAATAATAATAATAATTCTTTATTTTAATAATGTAAGGTATTACAAGATGAAAAAAGACGTTTAAAATCTTCATCACATTGCCACTTATGGCGTACAAATTTCATAAATTATTTATTTTTTGTTTATAATGCCAACTCAGCATATACTATGTACACGTATAGACACATAGAGATCTAAATACATAAGTCGCTTATGGTTACAAAGCATTAAATTATTAATAAACTGTTACATTGTCATTAAAATTATAATTGATTCATCTGTTACATAGATTGGATCCAACTTTTAAAGCAAAAAAGTCCTTAGTGTTATAAGTATTGCCATTTATTAGCCATTCATATAGTCTTTGTTTAAATAATCTTGTGTTCTTTTCTTTATATATATTAACGCCTATCCCCCGCAGGGGTTGGCAGAGACCACAGAGCTCCATCCGCTGCCATTCATGGTAGCGAAACGGCTCGTCATTGGTCGCTTTTCGCCCTCGTGAGAATCAGGACGTGTCGGGTGGCGAACTACGTCGCCGTCATTTTCGACAAATTAGGTATATTAAATTCGTCTTAGTGAATCCCACGAGCCGCAAGAGAGGATGGAGGTCAGCCCCAGCAGAGCCCTGTATTCTGAGGAAAGGCACCATAGTACCTGGGGGAGCCCGATCCCGGGACGATCGGCACGTTTGCGACTAGGCTCGCCCCTAGCCATGCATCCATTGGCACGGCAGACCATGGATTGGCGGAGAGGAAGGGAAAGGATAGAGAAGAAAGGAAGGGACAGGAAAGGAAATGCGGATTGGGGGGTTACCAGACTCGGAATAAACATTTATAAATGCATATAAATATTTATTTCGATGCGGGAATCGAACTCGCGACCATTGACTCCGCGGGTGGGGGGCCCCGCCACTGAGCCTATCTTGTGTTCAATTGTTTTAATTCATGATATATATTTACTCAGTATATTTATTAAAATACACTATTAAGTGGCCTCTTATTTGAGTGGCGATCCAATTCGGTGCGTTCTTCCAGAAACTTCATTCCACGCACCACCACTCCGTGGAACCAGCTGCCTTTGGCGGTATTTCGAAACCGATACGACATTGGAACCTTCAAGAGTAACTTCAGACCGGCAACGCATTTGTAATGTTGCAGATGTAAAGGCGGCGTTGATTGCTTTCCATCAGATGACACACTTGCTCGTTTGCCTCCCTGTCCTGTATAGCAAATATATATTTATTTCGAATATGTGTGTCCATCCAATCCACCATGGACTATTGTGATAAGTTAATGCTCATTCCTCCAGAAATAATGAGACTCGTGTACAGCAGTGGGCATATTTATGGGCTGTACAATTTTTTTATTTACATTACTACCGAAAACGCTGCAAACGACACAGATGTCAAAAAATGTTTGCATATTGGGATCAGAAAAAAAACATACGACGCAGAATGGTCTGAGTCGAATAGAAAATTTTGTACGGCGTCGAAACTCTTTCAAAAGTTTTTGGCTCTGGTGGTACCTTTAATTTTTTCATATATTATATATATTTATCAATTATCAATCATAATCAATCTTCCAATTTCAATTCAACGAGATCAGTTTGCTATATAAATTCACTTTATTCAAGACTTTTCTTAAAACAAAACTTTCTTTTTTTCAAAAAAAAAAAACAATTTAAAATGCAATAAACGTTTCAAAATAAGTATTGTATACACGTCAGACGATAAAGCCGTCACGAACACCATTTATTGACAGTATTTGGAAGTACAAAATTTTGGCATGAAGTTTTGAATTTTTCGTTTTTCCGACTGTTTTTTTGGTTTTCCTTATATTATATATCCTGTTAATCTGTGGGAACATATCGGGAGTTGCGGTGGTCAGCTGATGTAGATTGATAAGAGACATCTCGCTCCCTGTACGCCTTTATTGACACCGCGTAATCTGACCCCGAGATGACACGACTTAGCAGAAGTTTTTTGTAATATAGAGGGGAACTCACTTGTAATTCTATACGATAATATTTTTCTGGAATTCATTTTGTAAATTCTACAATTACGTAGAACGATTATTTTGAATTTCTTTTTCACAGCCCCATATTTGAGGTTGGCTTCTTTGCGTAAATTTTAAAGTGGTGGAGTCACGCTGCAGACGAATACTTTGTCAAGAATGGCATTATATTTGTCTGGAGCAAGCATGGGTCGGCTCGTGTGGGGAAGTACCATACTCTCGCAAAAAATCGGCATCAGAGTGAGAGCTTAGATACCGCGTTTCGTACGGTGGGCGGCTGAATTCCGGAGGCCCAACACACTCCCCCTCCCACTCTCACTCCCATAATGACACTTTCCTTAAAGGTCGGCAACGCTTCCGCACTGCCTATGGCGCTGCGGATGTGTATGGGCGCTGTTGATTACTTTTCATCAGGTGACACGCCTGCTCGTTTGCCTTCCTATCTCATGAAAAAAAAATAATGCTTTAATATTCGTTATGAAACTCAATATTAAAAAAATGGACAGCAGTCAAACTTACTTGGCTAAGAACCGCAAACACAAATCAGAAAAATAATATTGTGCGTGTGTACTTTTTAGTTTAAGTTCCCAGTAAATCCACTTCTTCCAGTTAAAAACACACATTATTTGAGATGATTAATGGAGTCTGGCGTTACTTTGCGGAAATCCATTTCTATGTGGACAGTTAAAACTTTTACTTAGCTAAAATCCGCGACAAGCAAACAACAATAGAAAATTAATAATGTGTGTTTTCCTGCTGGATGGATTTACAGGGAACTTAAACTAAATCGTACGGAAGAACGGCCGTCAGCAACTCTCCACTTAGCAACCACT
The DNA here is from genome assembly GCA_031353405.1 of Baronia brevicornis. Classification (NCBI taxonomy): domain Eukaryota; kingdom Metazoa; phylum Arthropoda; class Insecta; order Lepidoptera; family Papilionidae; genus Baronia; species Baronia brevicornis. Next base: position 432,776 of record JASFAT010002046.1, read on the forward strand.
ATACACAAAAACAAACATACGACTACACTAGCACGAGACATTTTTCGCCTTAACACGAGGCATCATCAGATATAGTAGACTCTACGGAAAACAACCGTTAAGTCACTTTACAGTTGACTCCCGTAGAGTTTACTATACCTACCAATAAGACTTAGTTTAAGTTCCCTGTAAATCTACTTCATCCAGCAGGAAAACACACATTATTAATTTTCTATTTTTGTTTGCTTGTCGCGGATCTTAGCTGAGTAAAAGTTTAAACTGTCCACACATACATTATTACTTTTCAGTTTTTGTTTGCTTGTCGCGGATCTTAGCTGAGTAAAAGTTTTAACTGTCCACACATACATTATTACTTTTCAGTTTTTGTTTGCTTGTCGCGGATCTTAGCTGAGTAAAAGTTTTAACTGTCCACACATACATTATTACTTTTCAGTTCTTGTTTGCTTGTCACGGATCTTAGCTAAGTAAAAGTTCTGACTGTCCCCAAGATTAAGTAAATGAATGGTATCCAGTCAAATATTACCTATTCAACCGGATTTGCTTCAACAGTATGTTAATATATCTCTGTTACTTCCAACATACAAATATTGACGTTAAAAATGTGCTGAATATTTATAAGTGAATAAATTATATATATTGTTATTCATAAATCAAGTATATAATTGATATGTTACCAAATACTGTGGTGAAAAACCGATTAGAAGTCTAACATAAATCTTTATTGTCGTTTGCTAAATTATAAGAAAAAAAATCATTAAAATATTCAATCTTAATGATTTCTGTCCTCGAATTTATGTTGTTTTGTTACGCGATATACAAAAAACGTAAACGAGATGTAGTTTTTTTGAATTTATTTTTGTCATCTTTTCGGACATTTATATATAAAAGTAAAATTCATTATCTTTTATTATTTTAATTTTCTATAGCCCACGTATATCTCATAGATAGTTACGGGGCCTTTCAATTTTCACTAGGGAGAGAAGTCACTGTGGTATAATCAGGATTGTCCAAGATAGATTGGTTGGACATCTAAACTCGGAATAAATACTATATATATACATATATAGTCACGCCTGTCTCCCTGTAGAGTTTGGCAGAGACTACAAATCCGCTACGATCCCGACACACCTTCCATCCTCACATTCGTCGTAGCGAAACGGCTCTGTGTTCGTCGCTTTTCGCCCTCGTGGGAATCAGGACGTGACGGGTGACGAACCACGTCGCTGTCATTTTTTAACGAATTAGGTATATTAAGATTCGTCAAAGTGAACGGGAGGATGGATGTCAGCCCCAACAGAGCCCCGCATGCTGAGGTAAGGCACTATAGCACCGGGGGGAGACCGATCCCGGGACGGTCGGCACGCTTGCGACTAAGCTCGCCCCTAGCTACGCATCCTTTGGCACGGCAGACCGTGGATTAACGGAGAAGAAGGGAAAAGGATAGAGAAGAAAACAAAAGGCCAGGAAAAGAAAGATGGATTTAGACAGGATGGTAGGGATATGATACTACCGCAACGGAAGACGAGGAGTGATACGGTAGTAGCTCGGGAGGCCAGGGTCGCGTACCAGTGTACTAATACCATAAACACCGGACAAGCAGCTAAGCAAAGATACTCCCTGACTAATAAATATAATCAATATCAATATCAATATCAGCCCGCGGCAGTCCACTGCTGGACATAGGCCTCACCCAAGGCGCGCCACCTAGCCCGATCTTCGGCTACACGCATCCAGTCTCTGCCAGCCGCCTTGCGCAGATCGTCGCTCCATCTAGCAGGAGGGCGTCCCACACTACGTTTGCCGAGTCGCGGTCTCCACTCCAGCACTCGTCTACTCCAACGCTTGTCGGTTCTCCGACAAACGTGTCCAGCCCATTGCCACTTCAGTCTGCTAACTTGAAGAGCAATGTCGGTGACTCTGGTTCTCCGGCGAATTTCTTCATTTCGAATTCTGTCCACCAGAGAAACCCCGAGCATAGCTCTCTCCATAGCCCTCTGAGCGACTTTGAGCTTGGCGAGGAGACGGACTGTCAGTGTCCACGTCTCGGCACCGTAAGAGAGTACGGGCAGGACGCACTGGTTGAAGACTTTTGTCTTCAGACTTTGTGGTATGGTAATAAATATAATACTATATATCAAATATATATTTATCACGATATAGGAATTTCAACCGTTTCAACTATTGTAAAGAAATGTTCACCACTCAGCCAGTTTAGTTTTTATATGAACACTAAAAACTAAAAGCATTTAAAATTTAGCTATTTAATAAATGTTATAACGTTCAATGAAGTCAGGCGTTACTCTGCGGAAATCCAATTCTATGTGGACAGTCAGAACTTTTACTTAGCTAAGCTTCGAGTAAATATTTATTCGCATGAAAAAAGAGAGCCTTATGTATTTGCTCAAATAATTAAATATTTTATTTTCTGTCACACTCTCCAGCAACGACAAGATGGGAAGTGTACACGAAATGTTACAATGATTGCGCGGGAAGGAAGGGCCGGCCTGACCTCTGGGAAGGTTTCCGCCGGATACTCATACGATCCGCCCCACTTCCTATATAAATAGCCGCCCGCCCCGCCGTTTGATATTTTCAGATGTTACATTTAGTTAATGTATTACAACTTTTACGATGTTCCCATTTTTAATGTTCAAGACATCTTACTTTTTTTAGGGATTTGATGGGCGAGGGACACAAAGGAGCAAACTTGTCACCTGAGGTAAGTAATCCCGACCACCCATAGACAACACCATAGACATCACGAAGCATTTACGGCCTTTAATAAATCAGTAAGCTCATATATGAAGGTTCCAGTGTTCTGTAGTGATATTCATAAATGTATCAGTAATCCATTTTTTATTATTATATAACCTTTTATATTATATTACTTTTCTTACATTCGTAATATTTAAATTAAAAATAATTAAGAAATAAATTGTAATGAAACCAAAGGTATAAGTTTGACTTACGTCTTTTGGAAAGACATGTCACCCGTCCAATACAAAACATTATAATATATATATATATATATATATATATATATATATATATATATATATATATATATATATATATATATATATATATATATATATATATATATATATATATATATATATATATATATATATATATATATATATATATATATATATATATATGATATAAAGTGAAGAGTGTTAGAAAGAAGAAGAAACGAAGAGTTAATAAAGTATAAAATATTAGATAAATGTACAATGAAACGCAAGAATAAATTTATATTTTTTTCAAGAATTTTATTTGAAGAAGCCCCCTTAATATCCCGGGTGTCGCAGAACGGCAGGCATGCTACAGTTTTATCGGCTCGGAAACTCCGCTGAAGGCAGCTGGTTGGATAGAGTGATGGTGGAGAATTAAGTTTCGGAAAAAACGCACCGTACTGGTTCACCACTGATCCATATGGAATGGATGAAACTTTTCAATTTGAATTCAGACATGTTATTACATTCATTAGTATACATTTGCGATCACGCAGGTGAAGGAAGGTGGAACATGGAAAGCACGTCGTCCTTAGTCGCTGAGACTAATCCAGTTGTCAGTTGAAAACTATTCTATTTGCAAGCGCCAACTCTCGCCGCGTTCACAGCTCGCGGATAGCAGATCCCTCATTAATTCATGAATCCAACAAGCAGCAGTGGAGCGTAGCACATGTAAACTAATCGTGTACACGAAACTCATGAAACATTGCATACTTCATGCAAGAGTTAGGCAATGCAAGCAGTCAAATACGTGCTTGTTTCGCAAAAAAGAAATAGAACCAATCCCCTTCCAACACTGAAAAAAAAAGGCCCAGCTGAAGAAAGGGTTGTGCGGTGGAAAATTAAACATCTTGTCCCGTGAGAAGCTTCATATTTGTATTTAACAATAGAAACTTCCCTGGCTACCATTTGCAATGGCCTACGTATAGATCTCATAACATACTCCGTACACAGATGGACCATTGCAGATGTAACATGTGCAAATGGGGCTATTCTGTACCGCAGTGTGAGGGGTGTGATCGTGGGTCTCAAGTCACACATGGAGCACCTGCTCGACTGCTCACTGTGCCCTAACACCTGCGCATTTCAAGATATCATCGAGGCGAATGCTGCTGCCATTGCAGTAACGAATTACTAAGCCGGAAAAATATAGGAGCCGCTGACACGAATAGAAGATTAAGTAGCACAGAGCTTTTGTAGATGTACCGGAGAACGCTTGAAATTAAATATACAGATAGGATTACAAATTAAAAGTCATTATTGAGAGCAGAGTTGGCCTTCTTGAGAAATTATTGAGGATAGAAGAGGCCACGTGAAGAAGGTTTTAGTAAAGTGGACTTAAAATATAAAAGACTGATTGATGGTGGAAAGCACAGAAAAGTTATACGGGGTGTTAAAAAACAAGATTTGCAGATTTTCCCTTACAAGTCACCTATAGAGGTCACTGGGACAACGCAGCTTAGTGATGCGTGTGTCGTCTCATCGATATCGACATTGCGCTTTGTCCGCGGCACGCCCGCCGGTCAGGCTGTCGATAAAAAGATTACACGTTTGCGTTTACGAATCGCGCGTGATGTGAATATTAACGAGGCCTCCCCTTTCGCGGTGGCATTAATAGATTTTAATCGGTCGATGGCTGTGACGGGGCTGTGACTTCGACTCTCGTTTCGTAGTTTAAAATCTAAAATATATTTTTTTTTCACAACTTATATACCTATATTTCACTGCTGGGCACGGACCATCAGTTTCTCGAGGAACGAACATTAACTCATGGTGGGTTTGGTGTCCTTGTCCGATTCGAATTGGTGGGGTAACCAGACTAAAAATAGGTAAACATCGTTATCAAGTACAATATGTATATATTTATTTATATTTAATATAGTTTTTGGTACAAGGCGGATTTAATACGAAAGGCAATCCCTGCCAGCCAACTTTTTGGTTAATGAATACGATTTTGCCGATAAAGGGGCAACGGTGCGTCAAAGAGAGAGTTTAAAGTTTAATACAGTAGAGGATAGAAAGAAAATAGTTGAAGAGAAAAAGTGGGAGTAAAGTGAAGAGAAGTGAAACTTAAAGAGAACTAGTGGCCGATTTCTCCGATTCTCTAACCCCAGCTCGTTACAATATTATATAGCAGTTATCAGATGGCGTAAATATACAGCAAAGATAATAGTGTTTCTGTATTTTAAACTATATCCAAGCAAAGGGTTGCGATGAAAGCTTTCCCGCTGTAGCCATAGCACGCTCTCGTAGATAAGGCGGACGCGATCTCCTCTAACGGCTTAGCGTGAGTGACTCAGATTTGAATATTTTTATCTAGTTTACTTTCAAATATTAATGGCGTTTTCGGCATTAAGAGCATTACCACCCTTGTTTTTGTTCACGAATTTGCATGTTCGGGGGCCGGTGGGAAAGGTTTGCATGCGGACGGATCAGCGTCACGCGTTACGCAAATGTATTCGGCGACACGTAAATAAATAAAGACATACACAATTTTGTGCGATGGAATTTGTTTGCGAGAACATTTTTTTTAAATATAATATATTATTGTCAATATCGATACTTGCATATCTATCGATAACAACTCTATATTTATAGGGTGTCCGTTGGCAGAAGTAGGTTACCCTAATTACTACTACATTACTCTGCATTAGACGACCGATTGGCTCAGTGGCGAGTCTCTCCGCCCACGGAGTCAATGGTCGCGGGTTCGATCCCCGCACCGGAATAAATATATGTATGGATTTATAAATATTTATTCCGAGTCTGATAACCTCGCCCAATCCGCATTTCCGATCCTGCCCTTTTCTTGCTTCTATATCCTTTCCCTTCCTCTCCGCCAATCCACGGTCTACCGTGCCAATGCATGCGTGGCTAGGGGCGAGCTTAGTCGCAAGCGTGCCGACCGTCCCGGGATCGGGCTCCCCCGCCTACTATGGTGCCTTAGCTCAGCATGCAGGGCTCTGCTGGGGCTGACCTCCATCCTCTCTTGCGGCTCGTGGGATTCACTAAGACGAATTTAATATAACTAATTTGTTGAAAATGACGGCGACGTGGTTCGCCACCCGTCACGTCCTGATTCCCACGAGGGCGAGAAGCGACGAACGGAGAGCCGTTTTCCTACGATGACTAGGACTGTGAAGGAAGCAAGGAAGGTGTGTCGGGATCGTAGCGAATGGAGATCTGAGGTCTCTGCCTAACCCTACAGGGAGACAGGTGTGACTGCTGTATGTTGTTTCCCAATTGCCTTTCGAAGGCAATGTAATTAAAGTACGGTTAAATTGAACGTGCAATGGAAAACGAACTGATTAACAAGATTAGACGTACAAATGTAATGATTAATCCCGATCGGTGCGTCGCTCCTGCGGATCGGGTGGAAGGGGAAAAAACAGTATTCAATAAAGTGAACAAATGAAAATCCGACGGAGACGCGGCACGGTTAAAAGATCAATAAAGAGCCGATATGAGGTCGTGCGGGTATATCTACGCGCGCAGCGATACATCTAGCGATAGTGGAGCGATGTCTGCCCATAATATTCTTTGGGGTGCATCTCATTTGGCTTAAGAACCTGCCTTTGTCAACAAAGTTGGGGGCGGACGGAAAAATCGATAGTAGCCGCAAACGACGGCCTCCGATCAACGTTGGCTTGTCTTCGGTAATTTGGATGTCAATTTATAATCGCATCCGTATTATCTAATCAAAGGACATTTGCCATTCAACTTAAAAAGTCACGATACACGCATTTCTTTTTTCATACCACTCCATTTGTATGCCTTAATTAAAAACTTTAAAAAAATTCTTGTATATACACCACCACAATTAAACTGATATAAGATATTGACTAATAGAAGATATTGACTAATATAAGAATATGAAAATGAAATAAAAACAAAACGTCGACTTTTCCTGCCAACTTACATCAGTGACGTAGTGTTATTATTTATTTTTTAAAATCTTATATTAGCATCACTTCAATATCATACAATATAGTTCGATTAAGGCGTATAAGTGAAGAAATATGAAATAAATGCGTGTATCGTGACTTTTTAAGTTGACTGCAAAAGTCCATGGAAAATTTTGGTAAAATAGCCACCATTGTATCAAGACGTAACGTGACAATATGACGTGTACATTTCAAGATATTTCATATTATTGTACTTTACTTGACACTGGCATAATAGTTGTAAATAATCGCAATCAGAGAAAAGAAAAAAAAACACAATGTCACTGATTTCAGTTGGCGGGAAAAGGAAAACTCGAAAGCACATTATAATATCTGTCAGTGTTAAAATCAAATTAAAAGATGGCGGATTTACATTGTTTCGTTTCACGTTGGTCTTAAAACTATATATTACGCGATGTAAACGTAACCCTTGGAAAATAGAATTAAAAATAGTTCAATAGTTCTCATAACTATATAACGTTATAATTAATAATAACTGAGCTTATTACCGTTTTAATGTTTATATTAATAATTTATTTTACATTCATCTTTTTACGTTCCTTTATGTTTGTTTGATCTTGAATACAACCCAATAAAATGTTTTCCATATATACATATCGTCACGCCTGTTTCCCGTAGGGGTAGGCAGAGACCACAGATCTCCATCCGCTACGATCCAGGCACACCTTCCTTGCTTCCTACACACTCATCCACACTTTTTCTCACATTCATCATAGCGAAATGGCTCTCCGTTAGTCTCTTCTCACCGTCATGGGAATCAGGACGTGATGAGTGGCGAACCACGTCGCCGTCATTTTTAAAAAATTAAATTTATTGAAAAAATAAGTTTTTTGACAAAAAAAAAATCAAATAATTTTTTTTTACGTGATTGTTAAATTTTGTTTATTTATTTTATATATTATTTCATTCATTTCCATCATTAAGAGCAAATCTTATATTACTTTATGTACGATAGAAAAACGTTGCAATGAATGCAAATAGGCCCAAAAAATGTCTCCTTTGTCATTTTGAATATTTGTATGTATATGTTATGACTTGTTTGTTTGTATGTCCTATGTAAGTGAAAAATTTATTATTTAAAATCTGACTATTTGAGAAACTAGGTAAAAAGGTCGTTAAAATTCTCAGTTTTCAAATCGTATTATTATAAAATCTTTATTTAGCTATGAGCACTGAATCGTTTCGTTGGCACTCTCGTAAATATGCTCATTTATGTAATTATAATCATGTTCCATTACAAAGATGCTAATATATTTTACAAGCCGTCACTAAAAACTTATCACATTTCTATTATCCGCCGCTAATTGGGATCGCAACCGCGTAAAGTAAGCGATGAGAAGTGATAGGATCGCTGGCGATGAATACATCATGATGGACAATCATACAAAAACCTCAAGACGGAGCCAATTAGCTTATTAATGAATATTAAACAAACACACACTGTTCTAGCGATCCGCGTGCATTTATTAACTGTTTGGTTTCCGAAGTTATAGAATAGTACCACCTCGTTTCTTCTTCTTTATTTCTTGTCAGTGTGAAAGCAACTATGACATCAAATACCAGTACATAAACATACGCTGTTCATCTGCTGAGTAATTAAAACCAAAATGCTATCCCCGATCTGCCTGCCAATCATGGGGATTACGGAAACAACCTTCTACAACTTTGAGGGAAGGCAAAATCCAATAATGGACTGTTATGCTGTATTGATCTCAACTTCTGGAGGAATGGACATTAAACCCTTAAGCACGGGAATTTTGCACCGAGCTGTTTCTCTGCACGGCAGATGTTAAAGCCAAGAAGTATGAAACAATATGTAAAAATACATATCATCCATCTTTTCATCCATCCCTGGCGCGAAGCTGTGACGCATCTGATTAACTCACCTGGCTTGTAGATGGCGAATTGACGAGATGAGCCAAATATTTAATCCGACGTGGGATATAAACCCTATGACTATGACTCCGAAAGCAATTACTTCGCTTGAACTAAGTATTATAAAATAACTGTTATATTTTTTTCATGCTCGACTTATATGTCATTAATTTATACGGAGTGTCCTGTAGTATTAAAAAAATTACTCATTTGTAGTTTATCCCAAAACTGATATATTTTATTTTACAAAATAACGTTTTTTTTAATATATATAACTTATACACAAATTTTTTACCAACCTGTAGTTTCTACAAAATATAATTTAGAACACATATATATTTTTCTTACAAAAATTATAAATATGTATTGTTGCATACACACAGACGTGTAGACAATCTGTGTCACGTGACATGTGTCAATGAACCACAACTCGCCACTGTTTGGAGGAGTTCATTGACCCCTTTACGTCATATGTTAGTTCAACGTAGACAAATCTTTATTTTTGCGTGTTTTAATATTAAAAAAATATATTTTAAAATTCAAAAATGAATAAAAAGTTATATATTTTTTTATGAGATAGGAAGGCAAACGAGCAGGCGTGTCACCTAATGAAAAACAATCAACGCCGCCCATAGACGTCCGCAGTGCCATAGGCAGTGCGAAAGCGTTGCCCACCTTTAAATAAAGTGTCATTATGGGAGTGGGAGAGTCAGGGGAAGGAAGGGAGGTGTTGAGCCTTCAGAACTCAGCCGCTCACCGCACGAAGCGCGGTAGCTAAGCTACCACTCAGACGCCGGTTTTGTGCTGGAGTGTAGTACTTCGCGAGCCGGCCGATTCATGCTACTGACAAATATTATGCCATTCTTGACAAAGTATTCGTCTGCAGCGTGGCTCTACTCAAAAGTTATAGCACTAACGTTGTTATATTATTTTATTTTTTTTAACGAGAAATATAAGACTCGGTATGAACAAACTAATGGTGCATATACGGAACTCCAAGTTTATAAGAGCCGACTCTTTGCTGGTGGTTTTTTAATATCTGATAGCGGGTGTCCATAACACTCGGTAATCACACTATAACTACACGACATTTACATAAATGATTTATTTAAACAGAGCGGTAAAACAATAAATTACTTGCTCTTCAAGATTTATGATGTTTGTTTATAGTGATAATCGTTTACAATAGAGATGCCACGACCCGATTATTTCCATGGTAGAAATCCTACAAAGATATTTTTATTAATTCCAAAGGAATTTAATTTTTTTTTATATATATATGCACGCCTATCCCGGGCAGGGGTTGGCAGAGACCACAGAGCTCCGTCAACTACCAATCATAGCAGGAAAAAAGATCTCCATTAGATAATTTTTATTTAATAATCAAAATCGTTATTAATAGAGTCAGGCGTTACTTTACGGAAATCTATCACTATATGGACAGTCAAAAGTTTTACTTAGCTAAGATCCGCGACAAGCAAAACAATAACAGAAAATTAACAATGTGTGTTTTTCTTCTGGATGAAGTGGATTTATTTGGAACTTAAACTAAAAACTTAGCGAAAATCGGCCATCAATTCTCCACCCACCAACGATTATACACAACACCAAACACACATTATCACTTTTCCATCTTGTAAACGACACGTGTTTCGCCCCAACACGAGGCATCCTCAGGTATAGTAGACTCTACGGAAGGCAACCGAAAAGACCACTTTTTTGTGTTGTGTATAGTTGTTGGTGGGTGGAGAGATGATGACCGATTTTCGGTAAGTTTTTGGTTTAAGTTCCAAATAAATCCACTAAACCCAACGGAAAAACACACATTATTAATTTTCTGTTATTGTTTTGCTTGTCGCGGATCTAAGCTAAGTAAAACTTTTGACTGTCCATATATAATTACGGAAGACAACCGAAAAGTCACTTTTCGGTTGTCTTCCGTAGAGTCTACTATAAACTAGCTATCTGCCTGAAAGCAATTTATATCGGTTACAAAGATAAATGACGAACTTTCACGCCGATTCAACCAACTTATTAAAACACTTTAGAAGATCATCATTACCATCATCAACAGGCTGCGGCAGTGGACTACTGGACATAGGCCTTCCCCCAGAAGCGCCACCTAGACGCGGTCACCACTCCAGCACTCGTCTGTTCCAGCGATCGCCGGACCTCTGACAAACATGACCACCCCTTTGCCCCTTTAGTTTATTAATTCGAAAGACTATGGCGGTGACTTTGGTTCTCAGGCGGATTTCTTCATACGACTTTCGGGGATCAATTTACAGAAATCCCACTTTATATCTCTTGTGTTTCATCGACATATTTATACTGTCATGATGACTGCATAAATGTATCTAACTTGGGACCGAAAACATTGCATAGGCCACGTATATCGTATTGAATTCTTCTTTCTTTCAAAATTATTTAATTAGCGATAGAGAGATTACTGCTTGCAGAGCTAGAAAATTAAATTACTTTGCTATGGAAAGTCAAATTACTTTGTTAAGATGCACAACAACACAATATGTTATCGTATCTTAGAAACTTATTGGTTGATTTTCCATATGTTTATGATTTATTTCCGCTTAAGGAACGCTCGATTTAATTATTATATTAATAACTTTACTGATTCCACCATCTCCGCTACAACATTTTTCTTCATACTTTAGGTTGTGTACGCCAAAAGCAATTCATAAAATGCGTTCTGTATTCAAAACAGTCGCCGCTCGGCTTATTGCGTCGATATGTAAATTTTGTACAGCGACACTACCCTTATAAAGGCCCTGTTGAATTGAAAATTTAGTAGACTGAGCGAGAGTAAGCCGCCATTCACCCAGTGCGGCCACGTCTTTCAGCCACACCGCTACTCCTGTGTTGCCAGTGCTAAAATCAATTCGTTGTTACAAAAATATAAAATTGTTGGTTAGAAAAATATATAAAAACCGCAATCACGATTTGTCGCGACGTTTCACAGGAGACGTCGAACAACAGTGAAACGTAAAGGTATTTTACATTGACACGATTGTTATTGCGGCGGGAAACGATAAACTGTGACGTGTCACGTGGTATTTCGATCTGTCAAAACTGCGACAGGGATGGCGTACGTGCGAGCGGGACGGAGCGATCGCGTGCCTCGACCGGTTGCTGGTGAACAGTAGCGTGAGTTTAGATAAGATAGTATGTACATTGATATCGCAAAGTCTGCTTTTAATTCATATCGATCCTGCGAAGAGTTGGTACAAGAACGCCTTGGATATTATTGGTTTATTAATGTCTGTTTACATTCATTTTTCGATTTCTATTACTGAACAGCATTCACAAAAACCACTCGAGCGTTTTTTCTATTGAAAATTCACTATATAATTCGATTAGCGTATCCGTTTTTATTGCATGAATTGTAGAGAAAGTGCATCTCATGTACAGAAAGTTATTTATTTTTTTTACATGTACAGTCCATATTGTACTAAAAACGAAACAGGCTACCAGCATAAACATCTTTGAATCTATGCAACCAGCTGCCTTTAGCGGCGTTTCCGAATCGATAGAACATTAAAACCTTCAAAAAAACAAACCGACTTTTTTTTTTTTCTTCGATGGCAATTACTTAAAAATATTATGCCAGTGTCAAGTATATTAGAATAATATCAAATCTCTTGATACGTCTAAGATACGTCGAACTTGTCACATTACGTCCTGGTAAAATGGTGGCTATTCTACCAAAACCTTCTATGGACATTTTCAGTCAACTTAAAAAGTCACGATACACGCATTTATTTCATATCACTTCACTTGTAAATCTTAATCGAATTATATTGTGTAATACACCACCACAACTAAATAATATAACTGATAATACTATAAGATTATGAAAATGAAATAAAAACACAATATTCCTTATGTAAGTTGGCAGGAAAAGTCCAAAAAACCTACTTATGGTTTAAAAGCTGGCAGTTTTTTGTTATGCTAATGCTGTTGCAGTTGTCTATGGGCGGCGTTGATTGTTTCCCACAAAGTGATACGCTTGCTCGTTTGCCTATCATATCCCATAAAAAAATTCTTATATATCTCATTACTGGTTACGAGCATCCCCATTTTTATTGAAGTGGACTTTAACCCACCAATATGCGTGGTGGGATATAATCAGTTTGTTCAATGCAGATTGTTAAGGAACCCATACGAAATAAATGGCTGTAGGCTTTACATATATTTGTTCTGATGCGAGAATCGAAACTGTCACCATTTACTCCGATATGGGCGATACCCCTGGCCATCCAGGTCGTTGGATATCACCCATCGTACCTTAAATGTAAAGACTAGGAAAAAATCCCAATATCATCTCAGCACTAAAAGAAAATATCTTCGACGAGGTTAACCGCATCCCGACATTACTACTTCGGCGCGTGGCACAGTAGCAAGGGACCTGAGGATGGAGAGAATCTGTGACTTTGTGGGCCGCTTGGCTCGAAAAATGTTTGACCGAGCCGACCGCGACCAGAAAGTAAATGGACTGTAAAAATGTTCTTCTGTCGAATATACCTTCTAGAGTACTGGCGTCTGAGTGTTAGCTTAGCTACCGCGTTTCGTCCGGTGAGCGGTTGAGTCCCGGCAGCCCAACCCCACCTTCCCCCTCCCTTCCCTCCCCCCTCCCTCCCTTTCCCCTCTTCCTCATCCTCGCCTCCCATAATGATACTTTCGTTAAAGGCCGGCAACGCTTCTGCACTACGGATGTCTATGGTCGGCGATGATTGCTTTCCATCAGGTGACACGCCTGCTCGTTTACCTTCCTATACCTTAAAAAAAAAAGTATAATCAAAAATGACGATAACAACTTTCTATAAAGGTGTGTGTCACAGCCTCAATGGGGATTCATATTTATATACGAGGGGGGATATTTCAATAAAGCGGTGGTATGTTTGGAAAGGCATAGCTCGCTGTGAATGACCTCATCTAGGTTCGAGTGTGGCATTTGGAACGTGTCGAGGCGTACGTGACACCACACACAGCCTTTGTCCCGGTTTCCGTTTGTACACGCGTTTCTATCCAGGGCAACGTTGTTAATGTTCCGGGGAAATATCCAAATACAAAACATAATACTCACTATTATTAATATATACTAATATTATTGAAAACTAATACAAGCAGTTAAAATCAAAAGGACTATAATAAAATTTTGTTCTGGTAAATGCAAGGTATCTAAAGGACTATAATAAAATTCTATTACAAAGCACTAAAGTTCAAACTATTATTAAAAACGTAATTATTTAAGTACAAACGAAACCTAACTGGTTTAGCAGCAGTTGCCCTTTACAATGGTCGCGGATTCAAGTCCCCAACGGATAAATATATTTATGGCCTATAGGAATTTATTAAGTGCGGATTCTGACTTGGACAAACGTGATGGTGAATGTTCATTCCATTGTTAGTATATATCCAAATATAATAATAAAATATAAATTTAGACTTTTATCATCATTCTGGACGACGTAAATGGTTTGGCTTAGTGATTAAATATTTTCTTTCTGTGGTGTATAGTCGCTAGTTTAATTCTCGCATCGGGAAACATATTTGTCTGGTCACCAGTTAATCTGAATATTTGTTCACGTTAATCTCAAAAGTTCATTTAGAAAAATAATGAAATAATAAATGATAATAATTTAGTTATAATAATTTTCACTTTTGGTAAAGTACGATTCACCAATGAATAAAAAAAAGAGAGTAAATCAAACATCCAAATAGTTCAACGTAAAGTAATAGATGGCGCTGTTATACATTTTGAAAACTACACAACTAACAACCTAGTAACTTCTTTTACGACGACAATCTTTGAAATCTAACTTTTGTACTCTTTTCCTAACTTTTGTTTTCTTATTAATAATATTTTATTGACAATAATGAAATATATTTTTAATAATAGAGAAATAATGAAAAATAGTTTTAGTGTGAAGTAAAATAATTAAATATGTTAATGGAATTTAGACTTGATAAAATAAGGATTATTCTAGCAAAACAGGAAATGGGTTTTTGGCATGACACACGCGTTCATTTCAGTTTACTTTATTTCGTACTACTTACTCTCAATAAAATATTACTACATAATTTAAAACTATGTGTGTAAATAAAAAGAAATATGTATGTATGTATTATGTTAATAGCGGAAGTTATTTAAAAAAAATAACAGAAAATTCCACTGTTCGCGCCAAAAATCCATTATCTATCTTCATATTGTTTTTTAAACAGGATTTCTTATCTGTATTTTAAAACCACATTTTGAAGATGTTAGACTTTTTTTTTTTTTGGACTTTTCCCGCCAACTTACATCAGTGACGTTGTGTTTTTATTTCATATTCATTATCTTATATTATTATCGGTTATATTGTTTAGTTATGACAGTGTATTATACAATATTGTTTGCTTAAGGCGTATAAGAGAAGTGATATGAAATAAATGCGTGTGTCGTGAATTTTAAGTTGATTGAAAAATTCCATAGAAGGTTTTGGCGGAATAGCCACCATTTTATCAAGACAATGTGATAAGTTGACTAGTTATATTTCAAGAGATTTGATGTTATCATATTTTACTTGACACTGGCATAATAGTTATAAATAAATGTCATCAAAGAAAAGATTTTTTTGTAATTAATTGATATGAGCAAAATTCGATTAATATAAGCCAAGGTATGTAAAATAAATCACAATCAAAAAGCCTTAAGATTTTTGCTTTAAACAAATCATGAAAAAATATCAAATAAATATCTATAAAGCCATAAAGGCTTCCGTCAGACATGACTAAAATGGAGATTTTTGTCGTCTCCAGCGTGATTTATTACTGATGTCGCAGGTTGACGCAATTCCTCAAATAGATATTCTAAAAAGAGTTTGCAAAACATATTCGAGGTAGTCAAAATCTACTAATAGATTTGCAAATGTCATTCTTATAATATTTATTTTATTATATGCAAGATTTTATCTTTAATAGTTATTTAGATGTTTATTTCATTTTTGCTAACAGATAAATATGTATGTATGTATGTATGTATGTATGTATGTATGTATGTATGTATGTATGTATGTATGTATGTATGTATGTATGTATATATGTATTCATGTTTTGTTTAATACTAGTAATTCTCCTAAGATTATTAGAATTTTATCCATCTGGAGAGTTGAACAAAAATCCTAAGACTGCATTGAAATCGTTTTTAATAAAAAAAAGTTTCATATTGCAAGTCCAACGATAGGCAGAATCGAACTTAAGACCTAAAATCGTAAGCGATCAGGCCATTGCCGATTCAATATTTAAAACCCGTACTTCACAATCTTCATAAATCCAGAAAGCGATTATGAACGAACATGTAGAGCTGGCGGCAGTCGACAAAAGAAAATGAAATATGAATCAATTATATCGTTAATATAGAAGTATTTAAGCCAATCAATGACCACTCCATCATGGAGTACATCTTAACAGCACATGCGGCATCTGCAGGCCCCTAGCGGGCTGCGCCTTGGGGCAACGATTACCATAACAAGAACCCCATTACGCACCTATGGCAAAAGCAAAACCTGCCACATGCCATTCGTAGATTAATAAACCGTGTATAGTTCCTAATATATAGTCCATAGAGTTGAATATTGAGTGTATTTCTATGGATGGCCTGTATAGGGTGACGTCATAGCTATTGTTGCACTGAAAACTAGAATTTGCCAAGCGAATGCATCGTTTGTCAATTCCCATCGATTATGTACGGAGGAGTTGGCAGCCCGCGGCTAATTTGGGGGGCCCGGTAGGTATTTTTCGTCGCTAACTAGATAACAAGTGGTTTAAAATTGGAATTTACATAATAATGCGCCGGAGAGGGTAGTGTAACTAAGTTGTGAGGGTGTTGACGTCTCACTCGTCTCGAGTGTCGACTAACGCGGAATCGATTCACTACATTTCGAATCGAAATACACACATCGTAAAAAGCGAAAACGTAGTAAACCACACAATAATTACTACCGGAATTAGGATTTTTGAAAAAAAAACTGTATCTTATAACTCATAAACGGCCAGTCTCAACGCTATACGATACGCTTGTCTTAGAGCTGTAAGACTCAGACCATTCGACGTACAATTTTTTTCTGATCCGAATACCTATGCAATTAAATCTTTTTGATGTTTACAGCGTTCTCCGTCGATATATACTATGACAATACAATCGTATAATATTAAAAAATAATCCTACAAATTTAAAAAGTAGAATATACAGACAGACAGATGAGAGAAGTTTATTTCTCTTCTGCGATAACATATTATATATTTTTTAAATTACAAAACTTATGTTACTGAAATTTTACATTCATGTGTAGGTCTTCGGCCTAACATTATTACTATGATAATGAACTCTTTCAATTACTTGCAGCATTTTCTCACAAAATTTCATTGATAGAAATATAATTGAAAAATAAACAAAATTAATAAATTAGGTATCGAGTTTTGTTACATAACAGAAAAAATTATTTCTTAGTAGAGTATATTTACGAAAACTTACTCTCCAGAACAGTTTTAGGAACATTTTGTTTTTTTTTTTTGTGGGATGGGAAAGGAATGACTGACACGGACAAGGACTGACGTGTGACTTGATGGAAAGCAATCAACGCCATCCGTAGACATCCCCATTGTCATAAGCATTGAGGAAGCTTAACCCTATGAGAGATTTGGCATCATCATAATGTCAATCGAGCCTAAATTTGTTGTAAAATAAAAGTTAAGCAGACTTTTCCCGCCAACATACAGTGACGTTCAGTTTTTATTTAATTTTCATAATCTTATATTATTATCACTTATAATGATATAATTGCGTTTGCATATTATACAATATAGTTGTATTATGGCTTATAATTGAAGTGATATGAAATAAATGCGATGACGAGTACATTTCAAGATACTTATACTATATTTCATAGCTGCCAGTTTCATCTTGAAAACCATTAGCTATTTGGACTTTTAGAATGTAGTTGCATGTAACTATTTAATAAAGAAATTAGTCGACAAATTGACTTTTCCCGCCAACTTACATCAGTGACGTTGTGTTTTTATTTCATTTTCATAATCTTATATTATTATCAGTTCTATTGTTAAATTGTGGTGGCGTATTATACAACATAGTTCTATTAGGGTTTATAAGTGAAGTGATATGAAATATATTCGTGTATCGTGACTTTTTAAGCTATCTGAAAAAATCCATAGTAGGTTTTGGTAGAATAGCCACCATTTTATCAATACGTAACGTGACAAGCTGATTAGACATATCGAGTGATTTGATATTATTCCATTTTAATTCACACTGGTATAATAGTTTTAACTAATTGCCATCAAAGAAAAGAAAAGAAAAGCAAAGTTGACCGTTCCATCTAAATACCATTTGGACTAATGGCGATGCCGTACGAGGAGTTTTTTCTCAAGTATCATAGTGTTTATAGAGTCTAAACTGTATTCATGTGTTGTTATGCTTGACGTATATTACATACAAATAGTCAAAGAGATCTATACTTTACATACATAAAAATAGTCAAAGAGATCTATGCTTTACATACATAAAAATAGTCAAATAGATCGTAGTTCTTGGGACTATGGCGTAATAGAGGTGTGGTGGTACTGCGACTGTTAAATTTTAAAAGAGTCGGTATGGCGGAGGGCGGGCGGGGCGTTTAAAAAAACATTCGCGCACTCGCCGGCCCTAACACGTGCTATAAATTATCAATATCCCATGACAAAACAAACCGCGTGAGCTGTTTGTGTTCCTCGATTGTTTTTGAAAGAGACCCCAAAGCGCCGGCTGAGTTAGTTGCATCAAGCATTTTACCAGTTGACTGGTTCGTATATTTTGGACGTTAAAAAAATAAATAATTTTCTTAGAGGCCGTTTTATAAAGTAGCGAAGGCCAGAGCCGGCGCAAGGCGGGTTTCAGCGCGTCCCCCAGATCCAGGTACCGCGGTCTACGAAAATTACAAATCAATTTTACTACACTCATAAAATTTAAATTCACTTCATTGAATACAAACTTCACTTAAACGCAAAATTCGCTGGACTATAGAAAAATTGTTTGTATATATACTTACTATAGAAAAAATGTGTGTCGAATTCGCAACCGTTGACTCCGAAAGCGATAACTTCGCCACTGAGTAATATAAGCCTTATATTACTATATAGTCAAAAGTTTTACTTAGCTAAGATCCGCGACAAGGTCTTCGCTTCGCTTCTTGTCGCGGATCTTAGCTAAGTAAAACTTTTAACTATATAGTAATATAGTGATGGATTTCCGCAAAGTAACGCCTGACTCCATTAATAAATATAAGCCTTCGTAAACCATTTCGCAGCCTATAAATAAATGTATTATTTTAAAATACGCTACCATCATAACGCAAAACCATAAGAATAAACACAGGGCTTTAGGAGAAAAAATGTATGCTGTAATCATTAATCCAACCTGAGACTTATAGCTCTGATAGATGATAGATAGATAGGTACATAGATAGATAGATAGATAGATATATAGATAGATAGATAGATAGATAGATAAAAATAAATGTTTTCGAAATATTTTATTAATTTAGTTAAACTAATTTAGTAAGGCTAAAAAAATTATCAACTAATTGCGAATACATTTTATTTCAAAAGTAAATTGAAAAATATTATCACGCTATATTAAAATATATTTTTTAGTTTTGGAAATAAAAAAAACGTTATAGCAGAGCGTGGTTTCGATCCACGGACCTCTGGGTTATGGGCCCAGCACGC
The DNA here is from genome assembly GCA_031353405.1 of Baronia brevicornis. Classification (NCBI taxonomy): domain Eukaryota; kingdom Metazoa; phylum Arthropoda; class Insecta; order Lepidoptera; family Papilionidae; genus Baronia; species Baronia brevicornis. The sequence goes on from JASFAT010002046.1 coordinate 452,412, forward strand.
TTCCACTGCGCCACTCTGCTCTTGTAGCAATAGTATGAAATTATAGGTTATATTCCATAAGCTAAATTTATTGTTACTAATTTAATATTTTATGACAATATTAAACTTTTTCGATCAACTTAAAAAGTCACGATACACGCATTTATTTCATATCACTTCATTTATCAGCCTTTTTAGAACTATATTGTATAATACGCCACCATATTTAAAGAAAATAACTGATAATAATATTATGAAATTGAAATAAAAACACACCGTCACTGATGTAATTTGGCGGGAAAAGTCCAACTTATTACATCTTAAAGACCGGCAACGCATTTATTGGTCTCTGGTATTGCAGATGTCTATTGGCGGCGTTGATTGGCTTTCCACAAGTCTTTCAATCATAAGGCTGTAGTCTTTTGCCTTCCTAATCCTATAAAAAGGGATAGATTGATACAGTGATTGCTACTGGACCAAACACGTGTGGCGCAGAGGAGCCGGGTGATGGAGTAAGTCCGTTCTTAAGTGGACACCAAGAACCGACAGAAGAAACGTTGGTATGCAGATGGTCCGATGACTTAAGAACTCATGCCGGAAGGTTCTGGATAAATAAGACCGCTGTGGACACAAATTGGAGAGACATATGACAATGGGCATACACGTGCTGAAGAAAATACAGTAATTTGAATAAATCAATGTGATAGATAAATAAATTCAAAACAATTTAATATGTTTAACGGAGTCAGGCGTCACTTTGCGGAAATCCATTAATAGGATCACACAGACCTTCCCAACCACTATCAACAACACCAGATACCCACCACCATTCCACAATTTACACGACACGTGTTTCGCCTCAACACAAGGCATCATCAGGTATAGTCGACTCTACGGAAGACAACCGTTGGTTGGTAGTGTGTGTTTGGTGTTGTTACTAGTGATTTGGAAGTGGAGAGTTGCTGACGGCCGTTTTTTCGGTAAGATTTAGTTTAAGTTTCTTAAAGCAAATCTTCCAGTGAAAAAAACGCACATTATTATTTTTGTTTGCTCGTCGCGAATCTTAGCTAAAGAATTTAATAGTAATTTCCCACAAAAAATACACAATGTAGTTATGTAGTGTGAGTTGAGTAGTTATATTTCGGGCCACTCAAACTTCATCTGTAGTGGGTACTTTATATCGAAAACGCTGCTATATAGCTCTAGGCTATTTTACTAGTGTACCAAACCATTGAACTATTAATGGTTGTATCGTAAGTGTCTCTTATATATATTCAATTGAAAAAAAATATTCCCAGTGACCTTATAGCGACGTTAACCTACTTGATTGATTGGGGGTCCGAGTTTCGGAGCTCCAAACCTGGAGGTGGTGAACCATATATGCCCCCAACGTAGGAAGGAGTTGGAGAGCCTCATCTCCACTCCAACTATGAGATCAGGTCTTTGATTGGTCCTCGTAGAGACAGCACCGCCGGAACTGCGGTAGTACACGTATGTGTCAGCGTTTCCCGCAGTCTTAATAAATGGCACAGAGTATATAAAAAAAACTACACTGGGGTTTATAATTACAATCATAAGGTTGTAGGTTTCAAGTCTAACTCCAAATAAACTATGAACTTGAAACATTCTTAACATAAGTAATTGGTAGCTTAATTGAAATGTGACTTCTTCGAATTCTAGTAAAACTAAATAAGCATTGGTTGTTCTTTACAAATAAAATAGAAAATAGAATGGAATAGAATAGAATAGAATAGAAAAACTTTATTTATAACACCTTTTTTTACAATAACTAAAATTAAATCCTTAATAATATAATATATATATATACAAATAAAAACACAAAACAAAAAGAAAATAATTTTAATCTAACGAGTGTCATAAAATGGTTCTTGCTCAGGATATGCCAGGCGTTCTATTAGGAGCTATCTAGGAGCACCCGGCGCTGGTTTTCAGCAAGAACCAACGTGGTCAGATAAGTAAAATGATATTTTCTTGTAAATTAAAGCTTCCGTTCAGTTTGTGTGTCGAAATTGATAACTAGGAATAGTTTTTATCTATATAGATAATATATAAAAATAGAGAGCTATTTTGTTAGTTTCGCTATAACTCAAAAACGACTCGACCGATTGGAATAATTTTTTTTTTCATTTTGTCCACTACAATACTGGGAAGATTTATGAAGATAAATAAATATAAGGAAAACCTAAAAGAACAGCTGGAAAAACAAAAAATTCAAAATTTCCAATTTCGTACTTCCAATTACTGTCATTAAATGGCGTTCGTGACGGCTTTATCGTGTAACTGACGTGTATACAACACTGTCCTCTTTTATATGATTTTAAAACGTTTATTGCATTTTAAATTGGTTTTTTGAAAAAAAAATGAAGGTTTATTTTATGAAAAGTCCTCATTAAAGTAATTATAGATAGCAGATTGATCTCGATGATTTGAAATTGGTATATTAATTATGATTGATAATCGCTTTTATATTGATAATCGATTAGATTAGATTGATAATCGATAATTAATTTTAATCATAAGTTATAAAGACATATATTGTAGGTGAAATGAATTTTACCGGGTCATCTAGTAAGATTATTCAATTAAATAAAAAACATTACTCCACTTATGTAACTTATCTGGAGAAGTCTTTTCAACTGATAACTTATAAGAAGAAAAACAAGAATTTTCCCGCCAATTTACATCAGTGACGTTGTGTTTTTATTTCATTTTCATAATCTTATATTATTATCAGTTATATTGTTTAATTATGGTGGTGTATTATACAATAAAGTTCGATTTAGGCGTATAAATGAAGGGATATGAAATAAATGCGTGTATCGTGACTTTTTAAGTTGACTGAAAAAGTCCATAGAAGGTTTTGGTAGAATAACCACCATTTTATTAAGACGTAACGTTTTAATTGACACTGGCATAATAGTTGTAACTGGTTGTAATCAAAGAAAAGAAAAAACAAACCATATAAAAAAGACGTTGACTTTCACAACTGCCAACTGCATATAGACTTTCATAGCTGCCAGTTTCATTTTGAAAACCAATTAGCTATTTAGGCTTTAAGAATGTTATTGCATGTAACTATTTAATAAAGAAATAAGTAGATAAATCGATGTGGACTTTTTCCCGCCAACTAACATCAGTGACGTTATGTTTTTATTTCATTTTCATAATCTTATATTATTATCAGTTATATTGTTTAATTCTGGTGGTGTATTATACAATAAAGTTCGATTAAGGCGTATAAGTGAATCGATATGTAATAAATGCATGTATCGTGACTTTTTAAGTTGACTGAAAAAGTCCATAGAAGGTTTTGGTAGAATAGCCACCATTTTAGAAGACGTAACGTAACAAGCTGACTAGTAACATATCAAAAGATTTGATATTATTGTATTTTACTTGACACTGGCATCATCATGGCGTCACATATTTGATATTATTGTATTTTACTTGACACTGGCATGATAGTTATAACTAATTGCCATCAAAGAAAAAAAAAGTAGATAAATCCGAACCAATCGCATGAACACATCAAATTTTATTCTCACTGTAAGGTTGAATATGAAACTATGTGTTTTCGATTGACCAACAAATGTTACACACATAAAATATTAATAACAAATAACGGACCCCTGAGAAGAAATTAACAAATATGGCGTATCATTTCCGATACGGCTGGTGTTGGGGTAGAGGTCCCAATAACGGGTCGCGACGCTTTCTACAATGCTAACACCTCGGGGAGTCTGTGGACACCAATAAAATGGTACAAAGCCGCCCCGCTGCGAGCCGGGCCCTGACAGAGTATCGTCCGTATCGTTCTTTATGGTATTAGAACGCTTAATCTTCCCCGGACTGGGGGTGTCGGCTTTATTGCTTTTTACTAACGCTCATTTGGGAGCGTTTCTCAACTGGCCTGCGAATTAATGTAGGATTTAATCAAGTGAAAATTTTCACCCTTTCAAATGAAGGCGGTATATGTTTTGTAATTTGTCATTCACGAAATTTATTATGACCACCGATTGGCTCAGTGGTGGGGCTTTCGCTAACAGAGTCGATGATCATAAGTTCGATCCCCGTATCGGGATATATATATATGTATGGCCTACAGATATTTATTCCGAGTCTGGTAACCCCGCCAATCCGCATTAGACAAGCGTGGTGGATTAAAATCTATCTTACCAGAAATGGGAAAACACCAGAAATGGTAGAAGTGGTAGAATATCGAGGTATCTGTTGAAAACAGCAAGGATACTGCAGGACTAAATCGCTGAAATAAAAAACACGTGAAAGCATATGACCTAATGTGCCACATCCTATTTTGAGCAGAGGAACTGATTATCCGCCACGGCTTGCCCCCACGGAGATGCTTATGGAGATATAGACCACATATCTCCATCTGCTATGATCCCGACACACCTTCCCTGCTTCTTTCACACTTATCCATCTTTTCATCCATCCTTCCTCTCACATTCATCATAGCGAAATAGCTCTCCGGTTTTCGCTTCTCGCCTTCGTGGGAAACAGGACGTGATGGGGGATATATATATATATATATATATATATATATATATATATATATATATATATATATATATATATATATATATATATATATATATATATACCTATCACGTCCTATTTCATATGATATATGATATATATATATATATATATATATCACTAGGATATATATATATAAGGTGACCGGCATGCTTTTTTGCCTGCTCCGAACGAAATGAACTGAATATAACGAAATTTTTATCACTAAGCGTCATCATAAATAATTAGTCTATATAGTCTATTACTAGACACATTTGTAATGTTTTTTCTCTATCCATTAAGTAACCAACTGAACTGACATTCTTGTGTAAATAAATCATGGGACAACGAAGTCTAGGGTGAAAGCGCTAAAAGGGAACATTACTCTCGACTCATAAAACGAAATTAAAAGTTTTCGATACATTGCGCGCTCACAATAAAACCATTCCGCTTCTGACTAAATACAGCGCATTAAGGTGTCGTTAGTCAAAATGATACGGCTTGCAAACAAATCTCATCTTAACACCCACAGCATCTATTTGAAAATTGTGCTTTATGCCGACCGTATAACGTGCATTTCGAACGTGAGATGAGATCGCATTATGATATTATAGATGAGGGAGTACTCATAAAAATCTTTATGAATGGGGTTGGCATGTTACGATGTTGCCCTACTTTAATAAATTATTTCGGCGATTTGGTGAATTGTTTCAACATATTCTCATTGTTTGTTTCGTTGTTCCAAAGTTAAATTTTTTTTAGTTCGAATGAGGTAACTCTGAATGGGAAGAAGTTTCGAGAGAAGCGCACCGTACTAGATCGTCAATCATCCAGATGGTGGGGATGAAACTTTTTTTTACGGCGAGTTGTGCGGTTGTGAAATTCGGCGATAGAAATTATTCCAAAACTCTTTTACCACGGTGAGTCTTTTACAATCAATTACTGTATAACTTTGATTGTGGTCTTCATTGAAGGTCTGTATCAAATGATGTATCTATATATCTTTCTATCTATAAACTGTAGCTAAATAAAAGTAAGGCGACCGATTGGCTCAGTGGCGGGGCCCTCCGCCCACAGAGTCACAGGTCACGGGTTCAAACCCCGCATCGGAATAAATATATGTATGGATTTATAAATATTTATTCCGAGTCTGTTAACCCCCTTAATCCGCATTTCCTTTCCTGCCCTTTCCTTTCTTCTCTATCCCTTTCCCTTCCTCTCCGCCAATCCACGGTCTGCCGTGCCAATGGATGCGTGGCTAGGGATGAGCTTAGTCGCAAGCGTGCCGACCGTTCCGGGATCGGTCTCCCCCTGATACTATGGTGCCTTAGCTCAGCATGCAGGGCTCTGCTGGGGCTGACCTCCATCCTCCCTTGCGGCTCGTGGGATTCACTAAGACGAATTTAATATACCTAATTTGTTGAAAAATGACGGCAACGTGGTTCGCCACCCGTCACGTCCTGATTCTCACAAAGGTGAACAGACTAATGGAGAGCCGTTTCGCTGCGATAAATGGTAGCGGATGGAGCTCTGTGGTCTCTGCCAACCCATGCAGGTGATAAGCGTGAATATATATATAAAAAAAGTATAAAAACTAAACAAACGCTGTTTTTTTTAATATGCTGCATCGTTTTAAATGTATATATACGCTTCATGTCTGAGGTTTACTTATTTAGGGAGCAACGTTGCAAAATGTTTCGTATTATCCCCATTGTCCTCCCTTTCATCATTCATAAAATAATAGTGATCGTCGTCAAAAGGGACTTTTAACAAATGATATGACGTACTTCTATTGTTGAAATTTTTGTTATTTTACTCTTACTTGTCGTCGTTCTCTTAATAAATGTTACAACTCTCTGCAGCTATTGAATCAAATTGAACTTTATCGTCAACTGTTTCGGTTTCTTCTGCATCAGCTTTCGTATGATTTTTGGGTTGTTTCGATTTGTTTTAATCTGAAACGTGTATGGCTAATAAGTCACATGTGTATAATTATTATTTTATTGCCAGCGCGATCTGAATGCAAGTCATGACAGTTTTGTTGGGTGTGTCGACTTTTGGGTTCGTTTCGTTTTAATGCATCATCTTCGTCGCCTCATTGTTTTGGTGTGTAGGAGGACCTTTTAGACAGGATGACTACACGCGTCCTGTGTCTTAAGTTTATTCTCATTGTTATGAATTTCTTAAAGAAAGGAGCAATAGTTCACTAAAGTAAAGATTGTGATTATAATCTGATTTTTATTTTTTATTTAAGAAAACATATTTTTTATTTATATTTTTTATATTATATTTTTTATTGAACTGACAATTGACTTTTAATGTTTTAAATTTGGTTTAAGTTAGGCCTCCGGAACTCAACCGCTCACCAGACGAAGCACGGTAGCTAAGCTACCACTCAGACGCCGGTTTTCTGCGGGAGTGTAGTACTTCTCCGAGCTAACCGACCCGTTCATGCTACAGACAAATATTATGCCATTTTTGACAAAGTATGCGTCAGCAACGTGGCTCTACCAATCTCTGAAATATAACAAGTAAATTAAAGAAAAGTTTTTGAAATCAATTATTAATTTTTTCCAGCGATCTACACGCTTCGCCACTGATGCTATTTGTTCCTTAAATTATATCCTGCTAATATCTTATATATGAGATTTTTTTTTCCTCTCATAAAAAACTAAAATTAATAATTCATTAAATTTAATTAATGAATTAGTATTTATAAAAAAAAACTGTATTAACACTTCAGGTTTAAAAAATCTATTTGAACTTCAGTGGATGAATTAAAAGTATTTTGTTAACAATTGATAATTTTGACAAGATATATAAATATATAAATAGATGTATATGTACACATGGAGATATATACACAATAGTGGAAATTGAAAAAGCATACAATGGAAACATTTACATTAGACCGAATGAAAAGAACGAGATGTTATATAGATCATAAACGACGTGTTATGTAGATCATAAACGACGTGTTATGTAGATCATAAACGACGTGTTATGTAGATCATAAACGACGTGTTATGTAGATCATAAACGACGTGTTATGTAAATCATAAACAACGTGTTATATAAATCATAAACGACGTGTTATGTAAATCATAAACAACGTATTATGTAAAACATAAATGACGTATTATATACAATAGATCAAAAACGACGTGTAATGCAGATCATAAATGACGTGTTATATACAATAGATCATAAGCGACGTGTTATGTAGATCATAAACAAGAAAAGATTGATAGAATCAGCTACGCGATAATTGTAGTACAAAGCGTTTTAATGTTTCACTTATTGTGCACAAGTTAATTAAAATGGCGTCGGTTATGTAAATTAAATGCTATATATGTCACGAAATGGTCTTATCTGATGACTTACTTTTATTTTATTTTCTATTTAAATGTTAGTGTAATAGTGAGTGGCCATAATAGTGATTTATAGATTCAGAAAACGTCCATATATCATACGTTGTTTAAAATATGTAGGTATATGACTTTTATTAGATTCCAACGTATGTATTATATAATACATATATACATACATATTGTCACGCCTGGCTCCTGTAGGGGTAGGCAGAGACCATGGATCTCCATCTGCTACGATCTCGCCATACTTTCCTTACTTCCTCCACACTCATTACTCCCCTCATGCAAGCCCGTCGGTTAAGGGTATTCTTGACTTGGCCGTTCTTAAAAACATCAGCAATTATCCATATCCATGGTCTATATGTTCCCAAACCATCTAAGCATCCCTTTCTCAACTTTTGTCATAACGCCTTATTTTTTTCCACATCGCTCTCTTATATCGCTTTATATATTAAAAAAAAATTTAAATATAAAATTTTGAAAACTCGAAAATAACTTTGCTAAGATCCGCAAACGCAAATCGGAAAAATAATATTGTGTTCAGACTGCAAGGTAGGATATATAGTTTGTGATATGTCTGACAGATGGCGCTGTGCCATTGACTGCATTTCTGATTCACAGTAAAATTGCATATTTAAGTATTTTTGTCAATTTTTCATTAAACAATCACCTTTCAACCTCAACAATTGTGTTTCATTAGTGTAATACACTAATTAGTGTGGGATTTTTGGGACTCTTTTGCTAGGATATAAAATACTAAGTCACGCGTTCGGATAGTAAGGCCACATGAATAAACAATTAAATAAAACTTATCTATGATATTTGTTTTATTTTTTATTTGTCTGTGGTAATTTAAATAATTAGAAATCTATTCGTACAAAACAACAATCAAACGAGAATAAGGTCGGCGTGGGCGTGGTCTAACCTCGATTCCCACATGAAATCAATTATCGTGATAAATATTTTTTTGCTAATGCACACGACACACCGCGCGGACTGTTTTGTTTTGGACTCGCCGGCACACCGATAGCGATCGACACGTGGCCCGCTGGCCCAGGGTCCGGGGGCGTCAGACCAGCCACGTGCACTTCATTATCCTCGCGCCAAAATGTTCCGACGACGCTTTGTTGGAAGATTAGGCGTGAGTGGGGTTCGAACTAGGTATTTATGCTTCCCTTTGTCAGCGACGTTTTTGTTTCGGTACGCACTCTGTGCTTCCTTTTAGTCAAATTGACAAATGTTACTGGTGGCAACTGACACAAGCGGATCGGCTTAGTGACTGCCGGCTACTAACAGTGGCATACAGAAAGTGTCATGACAAAAGTTGAAAAAGGAATGCTTAGATGCTTTGGGTACATATGGAAAGACGACTACCAACTAAACACAGATAAAATATTTACTTTGCGGATGCGGATGAAAGAGTTGGTAAGGGAAGACCAAGGAGAACATATATTAACTAAATTTGCTGAAGTTCTTAAAAAAGGCCAGGTCGAAAGTATCCTTAACCGGCGATCTTCTATAAATAGAGTGATGCAAAAAAAGTACGCGGAGATCGTAGTCGAGATCTGTGGTCTCTGCTCTTCCTATGGGAAACAGACGTGAAGATATATATGTATGTATACATGTACAGTATTTGTTCTTAGTTAGGGTATCTTGCCAATAGACATTGTATAAGTGTGGTGGGTTAATATCTCCTCTCCCAGAAATGAGAAGACTAATGCTGAAGTGGACGGCACTTCTTGGCAAACGTAGAAAGATCTCGTCTGGCTAAATAAACTAAACTGTAGTGATTGACATTCATAAATGTTGCACTAATGCATTAAAACCTTTTATATTATATATATATATATATATATATATATATATATATATATATATATATATATATATATATATATATATATATATATATATATATATATATATATATATATATATATATATATATATATATATAATCATCATAAATAATTAATCTATGTGTAGAATGCAAGAATAATTAATAGTAAAATATTATTTTGAATAAGAAGAAGAAGAATGATAAGAAGCCCCCTAAAGGTCCCGGGTGTCGCTGTAAGCAGTACGGCAGGCACGCTATAGTACAGACGATCTTTTGGGGTGGTAGGCACGTTTTAAAACTGACCAATGTCCGATCAGGTGGACGAGAGAAAATATATTTCTACAGTGATTTCTACAGACGTTGTTGTAGGTATTGCTTACATTTCGCATTGAACAACAACGGCAGTCCGTTCCAACAATACCGCCTTTTGTGTTGTTAGTTGTTACATTGTGTCATTAATAGCGAAAAAAAAGAATCGACCCGCCACAATGGAACCGGGCGCGAGATTAGCGAACTTTATCCCCAATTTCATCTAAATACGTGGTATAAGCCGCGCGGACAATGGTGACGAAAATAATAAATATGGCGAGCGCCGCCCACCGGCAGCGCGCGCGGCGTTGTTTCAATATTTTTGCGTTGGGGCGATTAGCGTGGGGTGAAATGTCCACCAGCCACGGGTATACACTAATACCTCGCTTTGCGTCGTTTCGTTTTGCGTTTTTTCGAAACTCTGTCACTGCTTAATTAGTACTAATTTTCACTGTGCGTCGTTAGATTTTAGAAGCTGTACAGCAAACATTTGACCAATTTTTTGTGAAAGAAAGCCGACTTACGTCAACAGCCACTATGTACTCATCAGACAGTGATTAATTTTAATTGTTTTTCATAAATTAATTGAATAGTTTATTTTGTTTTAATTGAATACGTTTTTTTTTGTATTTTCGTAACCCTGGAACCTATCTTCGATCTTTACATGGTTTGCTATAGAAAATTTTAATTCACTTTACGTCGTTTCAATTTGTGTCGTGCATTTTTGGAACGTAACCACGACGCAAAGTGAGGTATTTTTTTTAAGTAATTATCAATGATTATACAGTGTCTGGAGGCAGAATATACTGTGTCTGGAGGCAGAATATATGGTGTCTGGAGGCAAAATATACAGTGTCTGGAGGCAGAATATACAGTGTCTGGAGGCAGAATATACAGTGTCTGGAGGCAAAGTATACAGTGTCTGAAAGCATTATTAGGTTTGCAAATACAAATAATAAAAAAACTACAAAGATTATGAATAAAATTGTTGAACCTCTAACATGTAATAGTACATATTATTGCCATGAACAAAGAAGAACCATACCACTTTAAATATTTTTTGACACCACAAATAAAAGACTTTACTTTTGATGTAGACAAAAGACCATAGTGTTTAGTTACCTGTTTCTCCAGGAGTGAACATATTACTGAAACTGAACGCATGAAGCCGAAAATGGGCTAGATGGCGATTCTTATTGGATGCCAAGATACCAGGCGAGTACCGAGGGCTGTTGTTGATGATTGATTGATACCCTTCTAAACATATAATCATCTGTTATTTAATAGGTATTGCAGTAATACTGTAGTGATAGAGCCACGCTGCACACGAATACTTTGTCAAGAATGGCATAATATTTGTCTGTAGCATGAATGGGCCTACTCGCCCGGGGAAGTACCACACTCCCGCAGAAAACCGGCGTCTGAGTGGTAGCTTGTTTACCGCGCTACGTATTTATATACAAATAGCGGTCTTCCAAAAATAGGGAAGACCGTGCCCAGCTGTGGGAAATACATAGTCTGTGAACAAAATATAAAAGCCCTTGTAATATATCTCGATATACATACGTATATTGCAACATTCATATTATATAATTAGCTGACCCGACAAACTTCGTACCGCTTCAGAATCAATAAATAAAAAAGCTGAACGATAATTACAGAATGTTTCAACTTCATTTAAAAATGTATTCAAAACTTAACAGAAACAAAAAGAAATCGTAATCAATAAGACAATGAAAAAAAAAACTTTTGAATATAATTTGATTCCTGAACGACTTTCGAATTTAATTGATTTCTGAACGACGGACGACAGGTAGGGATAGTTTCTAAGGGAAAACGAAATTGTTGTTTTTACTATATTCCTAATATTTTTATCATATTTATACTCACTATTTAAACCTTCCCTGGACTTCTAAAATATATATATATATATATATATATATATATAGTATATATATCGATCCATATCATATATATATAGTATATATATATGAGACTATATGATACAGTATATATATATATATATATATATATATATATATATATATATATATATATATATATATATATATATATATATATAAGTAGGTATATAGGAAAAGCGCACACTTGTGCGGATGTAGTTAGCGTGTAGGTTACTTGTCATAGCCGGGGCGTCACGTATCACTACATTAGCACTACACCATGCAGAGCTGGATGAGATGTCGCCCCGGGTCGCAGCGACCCCTCGATACGTTCGTTATCTGATCGCACGGATATCTTCGCGAACGACCGTTTAAGACTCTCCCATTGGTACTCTAACAGCCATAAAAACTACGAGAGATAAATGGGTTATTTATCAAAACAATCAGGATATATTTCCTTTATTTGATATTTCCACGTAAGTACAACGTAGGGGCATACGAGAAAAGGGCGTATATGTTCACAAAGGACCGGCGTCACATCATTGCGGATATTTATGAATGAATGAATGAATGATATCTTTATTAACAACCCACACAACTAGAGAAATAGAATGATTTAACAACCGAATAAAATGTACAATGGTTTGTTCCATTGGATGTTTCCACGTAAATAAAACGTAGGGGCATACGAGAAAATACGAGCGTATATCTTCACAAAGGACCCGCATTTCATCGTTGCGGATATTTTTGAATGAATGAATGAATGATATATTTATTAACAACCCACACAACTATTAGAGAGAAATAGAATGATTTAACAACCGAATAAAATGTCCAATGATTTAACATATAGAAGAATGAAAAAGCATATAATTTTTTTTATGGTATAGGAGGATATACGAGCAAGCGTGCCGCCTGATGGAAAGCAATCAAAGCCGCTCATAGATTTGTTGCCGGCCTTTTAGGTATGTGTGGGCTCATTTTATGCCTGAGTAGTAGGGTGACGTCACTAAAAGGCTATCACTCAGCATAGGCCGTTACTATGTGGTTAGATTTCCAAGCGCTGATTTTCAATGAGGCCCATTGAGTCACTCGTACAGGGGTGCTGTATTTTACAATTTGTCATATTTTACATATGTATATTAAGGTAACTATAATTAAAATAAAATAAAATCCGAATGCGATATTAAAAAAATATAAATAAATGAATTAAATAATTAAAAAATAAAATATATGTAAAATTCAATGTTATCACACGCTTTAATAAAAAAAATAAAAATTTAGAGCCAAACAAAATCAAGGACTGCCTGCCATTGCGGATGTCTATGAGCGACGTTGCTTGCTTTTCCATCAGGTGACATGTTTCCTCGTTTGCCTTCCTATCATATAAAAAAAGGATTATAACTAGTGAAATGTAAAATTTTTACTTCAAAGAAATAAATAAATGTTATTGAATGTATATAAAATAAATGAAGAGTGTCTATAACGCAAACAAGTAACATAAAAAAAAATAAAGTAAATTTGTACTTGTATACCATGCTAAATATATTATACAAGAGAATTATTTTTACCATATAAAAGTAAGATTAATTAATTAAATTTAATAAATGATTTAAAATTAAAAAAAATATATTATTAACATCAAGTGTTATCCACTACAAGTTTAAAAAATGTATATGTGTATGTAGTAATATATTTATTACATATTATTAGTGTTTGGTGTTGTGTATAGTGGTTGGTGGGTGGAGAGTTGCTGACGGACGTATTTCCGTAAGTTTTTGGTTTAAGTTCCAAATAAATCCACTTCATCGAAGAGGAAAACACACATTATTAATATTCTATTATTGTTTGCTTGTCGCGGATCTTAGCTAAGTAAAAGTTTTGACTGTCCACATCGTAATGGATTTGCACAAAGTAACGCCTGACTCCATTAATCATATGTATATATATATATATATATATATATATATATATATATATATATATATATCACACATCACATCCCGCTCAGCACAGCACGTAACGAGTAAACTAATCACAATTTAAAAAAAGGAAATAATTTAATAAACTAGAAATATTCTAGCAATGTTCGCACTTACAAGCCGGCCCTCCAGCGCCTCAGGTCAGCGCTTCTAATCAAATTATCTGCTATCTTACTGCATAGCGGCGGTTTGTTTTAGTTCGGTCGAGCCATGAATTTGTAACGACGCTCCATCGTCCTTATTGCCCGGGTTATGTTGCCGATAATTCTTACAAGTTCGCGTTCAAAGGATCTTAATTACAATTACATTTGTAGGTTGTCTCTTTCAAATTAGATATAGAAAAGTTTTATTTGCGACAGACCCTTTTTTACAATGCAAATAAATATATTCATACATACATACATACATACAATCAGGCCTGTTTCCCGTATGGGTAGGCAGAAACAACAGATATCCATCAGCTACGATCTCGGCACACATTCTTTGCTTCATCCACACTCATCACTCTCCTCAAGCAAGCTTGCCGGTTAAAGGTACAGCTAAAAATCTAAATAAAAATTAAATTTAACATAAAAAAAACAAAAAAATGAAATCTTTAAAATAAGAAAGAGTAAAATAGGCGTGTTTTGTTCCAATACCCCGCTTCAATCGTTATGTGAATTGCACCACAAAAACTTGAACTTTAGATTGCCTCCCAATCAGTTAACGCTCTTTGTACTTACCAGAAGATGACAACATATTGACTTCGACTCAAATGGAACAAACGCATGCTTACTGATTATTTTCTGCCAATATTGAGAAATCATCTTGCATTCATTTCACGCATATAGATTAAATAAAATAACGCCAAATTTCACACTGCTAGAGTAACCATGGAGATTCTTCGTGAGTTCTTACCTAATAAACAAATAAGCCGTTTAGGCAATATCCCCTGGTCATCTTGGTCTTTTGGCTTACCACAAAAAAATCCTTTCCCTTCCTCTCCGCCAATTTACGGTCTGCCGTGCCAAAGGATGCATGGCTAAGGGCGAGCTTAGTCGCAAGCGTGCCCACCGCCCCGGGATCGGGCTCCCCCGGGTACTATGGTGCCTTACCTCCGCATGCAGGGCTCTGCTGGGGCTGACCTCCATCCTCCCTTGCGGCTCGTGGGATTCATTAAAACGAATTAAATATACCAAAATTGTTGAAAAATGACGACGACGTGGTTCGCCACCTGTCACGTCCTGATTCTCACGAAAAGCGACCAATAGAGAGCCGTTTCGCTGCGATGAATGGTAGCGAATGGAGCTCTGTGGTCTCTGCCAACCCCTGCGGGGGATAGGCGTGAAAAAAATATATATACAGATATAAAATCTATGAAACAAACCCGACGACCCTCTAAGCCCTAAAAGAAAATATCGTCCGTGATGTTAAGGGCATCCCGACGTCACTACGTCAGCGAGTGACAAAGAACACTGTGGGCTAGTGTGTGCTCGATGTCGCGATCAACATTTCATCATGTTTTTATGAATAGGAAGGCAAACGAGCAGGCGTGTCACCTGATGGAAAGCAAACAACGATGCCCATAGAAATCCGTAGTGCCATAGGCATTGCAGAAACGTTGTCGACCTTTAAGAAATATGTAATTGTTTTTGAAGGTTCCAATTTCGGTTCGAAAATACTACTGGAGATAGCTAGTTCCACAAGGTACTGGTGTGTAGAAAGAAGTTCCATTAAAGACTTAACAGTTATCTTCCGTGGAGTTACACCTGATGATGCCTCGTGTTAAGACGAAACACGTGTCGTGTGCAACGTGGAGAAGTGGTGATGTGTGTTTGGTGTTGTTCATAGTGATTGGGAGATGGAGACATGCTGACGGCCGTTTTTACGGTAAGATGGAGTTTGAGCTCCCCGTAAATCCACTTCTTCCAGTAAAAAAACACATTATTATTTTATTGTCTTTGTTTGCTTGTCGCGGATCTTAGCTAAGTAAAAGTTCTGACTGTCCTTTATGGTAATGGATTTCCGCAAAGTAACGCCTGACTCCATTAATCATTTATTATTTTTAACTCAAGTTCTCTTTAAAAAAGTTCTCCACAAAAAAAATATTTCGAACTTAATACAACCGGGTGATAAAGATATATTTATAATTTAAAACATCTGAGTACGATGCAATCTTCCAAGAAGTTTGAAGTGGAAAAAAATCATTACACCGTCAGATTGTTTTGAAAAAGTCCGCCCTACGCGTCGCGAGGGCCTCAGGGCGGGCGGCGAGGGCGGCAATCAATACGGGACCGGGCACGTGCGGAATACTAAATAGAGGACCGGCAGCCGATCGCCAGTGCGTCGCAACTCTGCATCCTGGATCCGCTCCAAAAACTTCGTAACGTTAGCGAAAACACAACAAACAACATACACTGTAGCGACAGAATGAAGTGAAAATCGTTCGAGATCACTTTGATCCTGACCGATGAGTACTTCCTGACCTCTTAGTACTTTCTGACCTATTAGTACTTCCTGACCAATTAGTACTTTCTGGCCGATTAGTTTTTCCTGACCTCTTAGTACTTCCTGACCAATTAGTACTTTCTGGCCGATTAGTACTTCCTGACCTCTTAGTACTTCCTGACCAATTAGTACTTCCTGACCAATTAGTACTTTCTGGCCGATTAGTACTTCCTGACCTCTTAGTACTTCCTGGCCAATTAGTACTTCCTGACCTTCTAGTTCTTTCTGACTGATTCGTATCCCATAATGACACTTTACTTAAAGGCTGGCAACGCTTCTGCATTGCGGATGTTTATGGGCGGCGTTGATTGCTTTACACCAGCTGCCTGCTCGTTTGCCTTCCTATCCCATAAAAAAAATAAAGAAACAAATAAAGAATGGGGAAGCGAAAACACATTATATATTTTCAAAACTCCGATGGCAGTCAAATGGTGTACCTTTATCAACAGATAGCGATCATCAGCACAAGAACCGTCCCGAACTCAGAGAACAACGAAACAAACAATGATCTACTCGTTCCGAGAGCCAATCCAATCATCGCAAACAGTAACTATCCGAGATAACAATACACGAACAACCCTTGAGAATACGACCGAATCAACTTAACGTTTCGGTTCGAAACACCCTTGTTGACTTTTGACGCTACAATCGCCGGTGTTATCTTAGTTTACTTAATCAGCAGTGGAGAAAGACCGATGCCGCGCGGTCTCTGGGGGCCCCTTACCGGCTAACCGGTCCCGTAGCGTTCGCCCGATGCGGCGGTAGGTACCCAGAAGGGGTATTTCTCTCTTATAATATCCGAAACGAAAAGAAAATATTCCTTATCTTTTTAATTATAACAGCTTCGGTTCCGCCGCGTCATCTGTTTTAATTCCCTCAACAACTCTTGGGAATATGGATGTATATACTTCATACGAGTAACGCTGCATTTGCAAAATTTAATTTTATATGTTTTTTTTCAGTTTAAAAAACTAAAAGCTCTTTTTTTCTAGTCCTGTCGTCCTGTCTCATTCCCCACGCGCAGCTATTTTCTATACACCGTTCTTATCACGCATTGACGGACGTTTTGTCAATTTATTTTTAATAGATGTAATGGCTTCTTTGACCGGGATTTTGAAATTTCAAAATGAGGTTTTAATAGTTTAATAAAAAGAAGGATTTTTCATATGTGTTACGCAACAATACATATAAAAAAAAAAACAGAAAATAACAAATGTGGACAGTCAAAAGTTTTACTTAGCTAAGATCCGCGACAAGCAAAACAATAACAGAAAATTAATAATGTGTGTTTTCCTGCTGAACGAAGTGGATTTAAAAAGTGTAATAAGACTTTTCGGTTGTCGTCCGTAGAGTCTACTATACCTGAAGATGCCTCGTGTTGGGGCGAAACACGTGTCGTTTGCAAGGTGGAAAAGTGGTAGTATGTGTTTGGTGTTGTGTATAGCGGTCGGGTGGGTAGAGAGTTGCTCGCCGTTTTTTTTTCGGTAAGTTTTTGGTTAGGTTCCAAATAAATCCACTTCATTCAGCAGGAAACACACATTATTAATTTTCTGTTATTGTTTGCTTGTCGCGGATCTTAGCTAAGTAAAACTTTTGACTGTCCACACAGTGATAGATTTCCGCAAAGTAACGCCTGACTCCATAAATTTGAAACTAACAAAGACTAAAATTATAACAAATAAATAAAAATAATAAAAAATAATCACAGCAATAGTTGACCTACAGTCAATTATATTACCTATATATACTACAGTATGGATTCAAAATGTTTACATGTTACAGGACACTAGATCTATGCTATGCTAAACCGAAAGCCTTGTGTAGTTATTGCTAATTATAAATTACTTTTAGCTAAAACAGAAACAGTTACTGCAAATATAAATATAATATATCTACACACTAACAACAATTCTTAACAATTCGATACCGTTCGCGTATCGTGGCCGAATCCCCGCCGATATGAGGGAGCCCTCAAATCTGGTGTCAAACAACACCCCATCTGTCACTGCCTGCGCTGCCATAAAAACTTAATAAGCGATCCGTCACCATAAAATAACCATTAAAAAGCCGTCGGACGCTTTTAAAAATACATCAAGAAATGAAATCGGTAGTTAATTACCAAGAGACTTGGCGGATCGAGTTTCGTTGGGGTGAGTGTGAGTTATCTCGCGAGAATGGCCAAATCTCAAATTACTCACCTCACCTCCCCTTACCCCCTCCCCCATCCTCACTTACCCGACTAATATATGAGTATTACTTAAATATTAGTCGTGGAAAAGACTTGTTTTTTAAACGAAATAATAAAGAATAAGAATAATTTCTTTCAACAATTTATTTCAGTGTCAGAGGATGAACAAAATATTTCTTAAGGGGTGCAGCGAATTGATGATAAAAATGTTGAGTTCTTGGGGGTGGGAGGGTTTCATGTTGATGATAATAGTGTTGTGTGTTGATAAATACATAAAATAGAAAAATGTATACACACACTAATCTAATTTTAATTATATTAATCCTACCTTACCTAAGACAAGTTTGATTTGTCAGCATATTGAAAAATGCATGCCATACACATCCTGCTGCCAGCCAAACCTTCCCCATTTCTGGAGGAATATATACTAACTCATCAAAGTTACTTAGATAAGAGAACTTAGACAACCAAAACCATCAACTTATTTCTCCGGCTTAGCAAACTGAAGGAAATGGACTGGACATGTTTTGTTGAGAACCGTCAACCCTGTTACAAATGAGTTCTGGATTGGAGACTGCGTCTTAAGAATCGTAGTTTCAAACGCGCTCCGGTCAGATGATGAAACGATCTACGCAGGACAGCTGGTAAGAACTGGATGAAATAGCCGAAAATCTGACTAGATGATGTTTCTTGGGAAGATTATGGAGTCAAACTACGAAAATAGACATAAATGGGGAAAGTAATTGTGGAGTCCAAAACTCATCCTGGGTTGGAGTGGCAGTAGAAGACGATATTTTTTGAGGAGAAAGAGCGTTATATGTTGATGATGAAACTACATTACAATACAGATTCAATTTATTCGATACAGAAATCGAACCCGTAACCTTTGACGCCGTAAGCGTTCTTCACAGAGTCAGTTTGTTAACTTTGTTTAGCTCATCAAAAAAACCTCAATCCAAATAGAGAATGAGTCTTCAGAATCGATCGACGTGTTTACTCTTAAACACTTCAATGTTGATATGTATGCAAATATTTACTATCAAGAGCAAGGTACGCATATAGTCTGTTCACGGCTGAATGCTTCGCTGACTCCTAACGAATCATTCGGTCCCTCCCTACGTCCCGCCGTGTCCGTACCTATTGTATAGCTACCCATAACTACGCAGGTATACGCCGCTTATTTACCTACAACCTATGCACGGATCCCAATTCGAAATTTGCACGTCGGCTGTGCCAGGCCCTCGTGCGCCCAATCGGAGCGCGAACGGGGGGGTGCGGAATTTGATTGTTAATTACGTTCTTGTCGACGGTCTGCGGACCCCTGAGTTACGATTCCAGCCCGAAGATTCGCGCTCGTTGAATATTCAATTCCATTTTTGATTTTCGACGTCTCAATGTTCCAATTAAACATAATTAATCAGCAAAGCTAATTGTTAGTCTTCAATTGCTTTGTTTTTATACTGTGTAGGTAGTAGATTAATGGAGTCAGGCGTTACTTTGCGGAAATCCATTACTATATGGACAATTAGAACATTTACTTAGCTAAGATCCGCGACAAGCAAACAAAAACAGAAAATTAATAATGTGTGTAGTTCTAACTGTTTACATACTGTATGCATAAAAAAAAACAAATCGTCGATTTTTCTTCGATCGATTTTTGGAACGATTTGTTCTCTCGATCAACGATCGGATAAAACATCGTCTTATGATCTGAAGTCCATGCACTGGTAATCAGTCCCAAGACCGAATATCTGCATTGTTTGTGCGTCAAAGGCGCACAATCCGCGAAGTCCTAAAGTGGCAGCCAATGATCAGATAAAACATTGCATTCTAATCTGATGTTCATGCAATGGCGATCAGCCTTAAGACCTGATATCTGTATTGTTTCTTATATGTCTCCATATACAAGTAGACCTTGACTAGTCTTTCGACCATCCAGAATATGCTAAATAAAAGCTGCATGGGTACATTTACTGCAACTTATGCCGAACTGTGAACCATATTTGCAGACACATACTTTTACTCACAGCAACTAGTATTTTATTAAATATACCTGTGAATTTTAAGGGTAAGTTTGATGGAAAACAATCAACCCCATAGAATTTTCTACGTTGCTGACTATGGATGTTTGTATATCAACTTTCTTTTATTTATTGGATTTACTCAATGTCGTCTGAGAAATGAATATACGGTTATAAACGAGAATACATTGTATTAATAGATTCCCAAAAACAACAGGATCAAAACGAAATAATATTATCCCAACGGAAAATAGGAAGATAATCAAATCATGCATCTCATTATCGGCCGTTTTAAATTAAGGGACAGAATTATATATCCCTTTGCAATGGCAAATAACGCCCCGGCGACTTCCTTGTTAGAGAAACCGTGTGTAGGGGACAACTATTTTCATTTAGACACGGTTCTATTGAGACGATACGTCTACGCAAATTTATAGCTTATGATATAGAATGTACAGTTCAAATTTGCGTGTTAATAAGTGGGTAGTGAGGCCGAGAGTGAAATAGTAAAATGATATTGCGGTGAACCAAAACGGAGCTTGTTTTTAGCAAAAGGCGTCAGCTTGTATGATAGGATTTGTATATGGAAGTATGAACTAATCTCCCTCCGTGGCGTTTGATAACTCAATAACGTCGCATAATGAGAGGTCGTCCTTTGATGGAGAGGCATCGCCCCGCGCGCCCGGCCCTCGCTGGGGAGGTGTCGAAATCCTAATTGTAGATAAAAAGATAACTTTGACGAGCAGCTTATGGGGGATGGAGGTATCGGCTGGGCTTGTTTTATCTGTTCTCGCCCGCGAAGTCCCACGGGACAATTCTTTTTTCGACCGACGCGATGTATAAACGAAAAATTTTCACGTTACAACACATAAATGCGAATTTTCGACGGAAATTTTGCATCAGTGAGTTCACGATTTCACTTTATTTTCATTATTTCTTCATTCAACCAAACATTGTCGTATCGACACTGGATATATACCCAAGACAGACCCTTTATAATCCATCTATTCTTTGTTATAAAATGGTCCTCGGATTCTAAATCTATCTAAATTTTGCATTCGACTTAATTCATGAACGATAAAGGTTAGGAGCTTTGGCACAATAACCTCTATAAAAAAATAAATAATGGTGGAAGAATAGAGAAAAGATCTTTGCACGGAAGTAGGAAAAACTATCTAAATCACACAAAATAAAAAAAAAACTCTTAACTATCGAATATTGGATTAATCTAGTGACAGTGTAGAAATCCGAAGACCTAATTACCTCCTACCTCTGACATTTATTAATTTATTTATTCTATATTACAAACAATAATTGTATAACATTTTGGTGTACAATAAAGAATTTATTTATCTTTAATATACTTTTATGTTACAAAGGCGGTCTTTATACCAGAAAGCATTCTCTGCCACTCAACACAACAAAATATATATAATTAAAAATTTTTAAGGAACAAATTTAAGAAAGGCCAGGTCAAGAGTATCCATAACCGGCGGGCTTGCATGAGGAGAGTAATGAGTGTGGAGGAAGCCAGGAAAGTATGCCGAGATCGTAGTAAATGTAGATCTGTGGTCTCTGCCTACCCCTACGGGAGACAAGAGTGACGATATGTATGTATGTATGTGTGTATATAATAAACATACATAAATGTATACAATTATGACAGAGAAGGATAAAATAGAATAGCAGAGATTTAATGTCTTTAATTTTACCTTTAAAATAAGTTTTCTTAGGGGTATATGGACAGTCAAAAGTTTTACTTAGCTAAGATCCGCGACAAGCAAAACAATAAAAGAAAATTAACAATGTGTTTTTCCGTTGGATTTAGTGGATTTATTTGGAACTTAAACCAAAAACTTACCGAAAATCGGCCATCAACTCTCCACCCACTAACCACTATACACAACGCCAAACACACATTATCACTTTTCCATCTTGTAAACGACACGTGTTTCGCCCCAACACGAGGCATCTTCAGGTATTATAGTAGACTCTACGGTAGACAACCGAAAAGTTTTCAAACTTTTCGGTTGTCTACCGTAGAGTCGTTTACAAGATGGGAAAGTGATAGTGTGTGTTTGGTGTTGTGTATAGTGGTTGGTGGGTGGAGAGTTGATGGCCGATTTTCGGTAAGTTTTTCGGTTTAAGTTCCAAATAAATCCACTAAACCCAACGGAAAAACACACATTGTTAATTTTCTGTTATTGTTTTGCTTGTCGCGGATCTTAGCTAAGTAAAACTTTTGACTGTCCATATAGTGATGGATTTCCGCAGAGTAACGCCTGACTCCATTAATAATTTTCTTAGGGGCTTTCTTGTGTCAAGGGGAAGTAAATACGTTCCAATGCTTAATTATTATATGTTACTGGTCTTATTAACTATATCTTAAGAACACATTTGCATCTGCAAATGTCCATAGGAGGCGATGATTATTATATTTACGATCAGTCCCATCTAAACCGATTAGTACTATCTCTCTTTACATATTATGCGTATGTAGCTGATATGTTGACACCAAACTATCACAAAACACAATCTAAATGTAATCACAGTTAAAATCTCTACCCATCTGTCCGTCAGGAGAGACAACTCTATTTCGAGCAGGGGTGTGCGAGAAACAAATCGTACAATTAAAACTCCCTTGATACCATCTTCATGGTACACCCTTTCCTATAAAACTTTTTCTATAGGAGAGGTAGGTAAAGAGCGGATAGATTGACCTACTTCTGATGGGCGTTTCTACTCTAATTCTTGACTAGAGGCTGAATCTGTACATGACCCGACATATCTCCCAATCATTGTATATATTTCTCAAAGGCTGACATATGTAGTGCTCTCATTTCATCAGATTCCCATGAATGTTGATGTCTTACCATAAATTTTGCTTTACTATTCTATAAAATTAATGGGCCTCCGGAACTCAACCGCTCACCGGACGAAGCGCCGTAGCTGAGCTACCACTCAGACGCCGGTTTTCTGCGGGAGTGTGGTACTTCCCCTGCGAGCCAGCCCATTCATACTACAGACAAAGAATATCCCACTTTTGACAAAGTATTCGTCTGCAGCGTGGCCTTATCATAGAGCTGTGTGAAGATTTCTCGTTCTTGTTGAAACCATGCGCGTGATGTTAAGGATATTCTCTCAGTATTGGAAGAAAGTAACTAGTAAACTCGCTTTCATTAATTATCAATCTGTCATCTAATTCTTCCACCGGATACTCTATATAAAGACTAAATACATTGCGTACAATACTTGAAACTATGTTCATAGAGAGACATAGCTGTCCATCAGTCACAAGTTATTCACTCGTAGCTACTAGCTACCCGCGTGATAAATAACGCAACCCTTCCTAAACTCCCGTCACGGGCTCAACGGCGTCGACTCCACGACAGAGATCAACCTGTTACTGAGATATACGGCCGACTTTTACTTTTCATAGCTTATTTTCTACCCATGGATTGCCAGAAAAATTTACAGCGTCTCGCCCCGAGCGCCTAAAGAGAGATAACATGGATTTATCCAAAATATGACCAAACTAAATTACAGATTTTCATAGTATTCAAACGGCATTAAAATAATTTTTATTGAAAGAAAAGGACACTACGTATTACGTAGTACGAGCCACGCTCGAGTATTAATAATTTTCTTCACCTACTGATATACTATAAAGCACAAAAATACTACCAACTTAAACGTTCAATTCTCATGTGATTTTCTCAGTTCGTTAACATTTCGATGTTGCATGCCATGAGCACCAAAAAACTCTCAAGACAAACAAGACACAATGCGAGTGTCTGCTTGTGATGCGCGACACTCGACATTCGAGCCGGCAATAAAACGCAGAAGGCCAAAAAACACCGCCGATACTACGGGCCCCGAGTGGAACTGATCAGATTCGATCTGGCCCCCTGAACCAACTGGCCTGATATGGAGACAATGCTTTAGTCAATCTTTAAAAAAAAACTACAAACGAATTTTTAAACGGTAATAATTTAATTTGACTTTTCCCGCCAACTTACACCGGTGACGTGTTTTTATTTCATATTTAATAATCTAATATTATTAGCAGTTACATTATTTAATTGTGGTGGTGTATTATACAATATAGTTCGATTGAGACGTATAAGTGAAGTGATATAAAATAAATGTGTTTTGCTAGTGGTAGAGCCACGCTGCAGACGAATACTTTGTCAAGAATAACATATTGTTTAATGGTCCGGCTCGCCCGGGGAGGTACCACACTCTCGCAGAAAACCGGTGTCTGAGTGGTAGCTTAGCTACCGCGCTTTGTGTGGTGAGCGATTGAGTTGACCCAACACCGGTGACTCAACACTCTCATCACCTCTCCCATTATAACACTCCATAGTTGGCAACGCTTCCGCACTGCCTATGGACACTGCGGATGTCTATGGGCGGCGTTGATTGTTTTCCATCAGGTGACACGTCTGCTCGTTTGCCTTTCTATTCCATAAATAAAATTTACCACACATCGATGTATATATATCAAACTTTATAGTCACGCAGATAAAAGAATGTTCGGTTATATTTAAGTGACATTCTAGTTTTTTGTCACAAATCAACATTTCTGTATATCTATTCTAATCAATTAGGTTATTTTTTGTCGTTAGTACAACTATCATGACAATGAGGGGTGCTACCTTTATCACCAGACTGTTCCTACTAGTCTTATAATTTTTTTTTAACTCTATTAGTCCCGACGAGACGAGAAAAGCCCGACGTTGAACACCGTCAATAGGAAGAAGCTAACACTGAAGCCCAGAAATGAGAAAAGTGAGCAAAGAGTTTTCAAAAAAAATGTAAAGAATAACCTACCTATAAACTAGTATTCATTTCCACCGAAAAATTGGACCTAGAGCTTGCAGCTCGGAATTCGGATACGCAAAAGCTCGGAGCCAAGTGAACTTTGTGAATCACAAACCGAAAACAAATAATCACAATTGTACGAAGCGGATTCTGTAAACACATCTCATTGACAACGCATGATCTCTGCACGTGTTGTTATACCGCCGTATAACAACTCGCGGATTCCGAGTATTTGACGACTCGACCACACAAAAACAACGGGACAACACGAATAGCGCTCATGTTAATATTTGAGGTATTTTTATTTGAAATTTACATTTACACGCTGTCCTCCCCCTGCCTCCTCACGTTCAGCCCCCGCCCGCCCCACGCCGCCCGCCCTCATACATATTCATCGGATGCACCCTCTCGCCGTACACTTTCTCCGTTCGCGAGGTTCGCGTACAAACCTCGGTTGATCAATGCAGCCGACGACTAAATTACTACTTCATAATTTCCAGACCGGTGATCGCGAATTTGAAAGCTTCGTCAAAATAGAACGCTCGTAACTTCGACTCGTAAGTTGGGGTTGTATGCATCGGTATGCATGCAGTTGGTTCGTGTTGTATAAGTTTATAGCTATATATGTCAATTGTTTGTTATGGGATAGGAAGACAAACGAGCAGGCGTGTCACCTGATGGAAAGCAATCAACGCCGCCCATAGATATCCGCAGCGCCATAGGCCGTGCGGAAGCGTTGCCGACCTTTAAAGAAAGTGTCATTATAGAAGTAAAAAGGCTAAGGGAGGGGAGAGGGGTGTTGGGCCTCCGGACTCAGACACTCACCGTACGAAGCGCGGTAGCTAAGATACCACTCAGACGCTGGATGTCTGCGGGAGTGTGGTACTTTCCCGATCCAGCCGGCCCATTCATGGTACAGACAAATAATATGCCATTCTTGACAAAGTATTCGTCTGGATATACAAAGGAATCGAAAAAGAAAAGTCTAACAAATAAAAGCAAACAGTTAAAAGAAAACTAAGCTAAGTGACATTAAATAGGGTCAAACAAAACAAATGGAGTAAAAGTTGTCGTGACAAAAGGTGAGAAAGGGATGTTTAGACGGTTTGGGCACATAGAGAGGATGCGTGACTTATAAAAGAAATTTACGTTGCGGATGTGGATGGAACGGTCGGCAGGAGAAGACCAAAGATAACATACGTTGACTTAATTGCTGAAATATTCTTAAGAAAGGCCAGGTCAAAAGTACGTTTAACGACGAGCTTGTATGAAGAGAGTGATGAGTATGGATGAAGCAAAAGAAGTGTGTCGATATCGTAGCAGATGGAGATCTGTGCTCTCTGCCTACCGCTACAGGAAATAGGCGTGACGATATGTATGTATGTATGTATGAGAATCACAGACTAGTTTCTTATTCTTAGGTAGATTTACGGATATTTGCTTCCGAGGTCGTCTTAAACATATATAAATAATATAATATATCTTTACGAGAATAAAAAGAGTAACTCTATTTTATGTTGAAAATCACAAAGAATATGTTTTAATAAAACACCCACTCTTTTAAATGTAGCAACTCGTTATAAGTGACTGAAGCCAAACTAGGGCGGTTGGATTAAGTTGTTACTTGAAATAGAACCTCATTACAGGCTGCGGCGGAAGTGCGTCGGTTATGACGTCACCGACCGGACGCCGGAAGTCGGTTCTGGCGCCGCACCGGAAACGGTCGTCGTTGCATCACACGTTACAGCAAATACCTGCTGCATTAATGCCTTTAATGAAGAATATATTATATTGTCTATGATATCAAAATAGATTATGAATGTAGTCAGGTGTTACTTTGACTCTACGGAAGACAACCGAAAGACTTTTCGGTTGTCTTCCATTGAGTCTACTATACACCTGAAGATGCCTCGTGTTGGGGCGAAACACGTGTCGTTTGCAAGATGGAAAAGTGATAATGTGTGTTTGGTGTTGTGTATAGTGGTTGGTGGGTGGAGAATTGATGGCCGATTTTCGGTAAGTTCATTTGGTTTAAGTTCCAAATAAATCCATTTAATCCAGGAGAAAAACACACATTATTAATTTTCTGTTATTTTTTTGCTTGTCGCGGAACTTAGCTAAGTAAAACTTTTGACTGTCCATATATCAAAATAGATATTTGTTTTAAGTTAAACGTTGGTCTTTTCCCGCCAACTAACATCTTTGACGTTGTGGTTTCATTTCATTTTCATAATCTTTATGTTATAATCAGTTATATTGTTTAATTATAGTAGCGTGTTATGCAATATAATTAGATTAAGGACTATAAGTGGATTGATATAAAATAAATGTGTGTATCGGTACTTTTTGACCGAAAGAGTGCATAGAAGGTTTGGGTAGAATAGCCACCATTTTGTCAAGACGTAACGTCGACGTGACAAGCTGACTTCGTTTTGTTTCACGTGATTCGATGTTATCGTATTTTATTTGTCACTGGCATAATAGTTATAACTAATCGCCATCAAAGAAAAGAAAAGTTAAACATGTTTACTTGCTAGTTAGTATTACTTACACTATTTATAAAAAAAAAATGCTGAATAAATTGAAAGAACAAGACACACACCACACACGTGTGGCTTTACTATATATGTATATTAATTTTGTGTCCATTTGTATTATAATTAATTTTTAATTAGTTTTTAAAATTATTTGGAATATTATATAATTCTATTAATGCCTACTGATGGTCTATAAGCAAATAATCAAAAAAACTGGTTAAAATTTCTCCAGCTTTGGCGTCAAACAAAGCATCGTTTAAACAGAAAAGAAGTATCACAAACTGCTCATAAATATCCACCTCCGAGATCCCCTTTGTCATCCTCGTAATAAAAACCGATGCGACGACAAGTCGAGGGAAATCTTCCACAATGGCACGAAATGAAAGCAAAACTTAGTGTAATTAATTTCGAGTAGGTACCTACTCAACGCTTTTGTAATAAATCGCTTCATCCCGGTATAAATTTTATCCAGGACAAGGCACGAACTTCGGCACGCATACCGTCTCCCTCGCGTGCACAAATTTTGCATAATATCTCGTCCACCTGTCCCTTTCGGAGATTCACAAATGATTTCCAGTTTCAAGCTTTACGTTAATCACGTGTCTTAACAACCTTGTACGCGTGCAAAACAAATTTCACCCTGATTTGCATATTATAGAGTTGAAGTTTGAATAGTAGCGACGTGTCTAGTCGGGGGTGTACCGCCGTTGGGCAAAGTTTGCCGAAATAATTTCACTTAGATCGGTGCGCGATGAGAGCGAATGGCTGTAGAGTTGTCGAGTAGGGTAAGAGATAAGACGGTATAATTCTTAATCTTAGCGGTAAGCACCACGCATTCACATGTACTAGTAACAACGCTTAGGGGAGACCGGGGATGGTTGACCAAATTTCAACTTAAACATTCGTATTTTTGTTATTTTCACCTACATTTATTTAAGAAGCAATTCAACTGATAGTTCCACTATTAGGCTTTGAAAAAAAATGTTTTTCAATAGTACACTGCACATCACGAACGACGTGCGTCAGAGATTCTGCTCTCCTGGTGACTGAGCAGGGGAGTACAACGGCCACTCGTACCTAGTTGACCGACTTAAGGCTTTCGTGCAGCTCGAATTTTAGTCAGTTAGTCTACCTGCCTCTATAGTCAACCATCCCCGGTCTCCCCTACTGCGTGGTTTAACCCCAATTACGTTCGTTATTTTTGTTAGCACTAAAGAGCAATTTCGTAATCAAGTTTATTTTAATAGTAGTAGAGCCACGCTGCAGACGAATACTTTGTCAAGAATTGCATAATGTTTGTCTGTAGCGTGAATGGGCCGGTTCACCCAGGATGTACAACACTCCAGCATAAAACCGGCGTCTGAGTGGTAGCTTAGCTACCGCGCTTCGTACAGTGAGCAGCTGAGTTCCAGAGGCCCAACACCCTCCCTCTCCCTTCCCCTCTCCTCCCCTAATAATACTTTCCTGTTAGGTCGGTAACGCTTCCGCACTGCCTATGGCGCTGCGGATGTCTATGGGCAGCGTTGATTGCTTTCTATCAAGTGACATGCTCACTCGTTTGCCTTTCTATCTCATAAAAAAGCCTACCTACACATGTCTCAAATGCTGACAGCGCATTTGTAATGAGTATGGGCTATGAGCGGCGTTGATTGCTTTCCATCAAGTGACACGCTTGCCCGTATCCAAAAAAAAAAATTGTAGAAACTTATTGCATTACCGCTAGAACAGCTGGGAACGAGTTAGTCTAAAAAAGTACGCCAGAAGAAACATGCTCATCGGTTTATTGTGAATTCGCTCTTAATTACATTTTCAAAATAGCATTATACAATGCGTGCGGTGCAAAAAAAGTCGAAAATATCTCCGAACGCATTTGTTCCCCCGTCCGCAATGCATCACGTACGCCTTATTTTTACGAGTATAAATTGTGACTATAGATTGTACATTCAAAAATCGCAGGTGCAGATGCAGGTTTTCTTAAATAAATTTTAGTGTCAATTAATGGATCGATGTATGAAAGACAACCGATAACAGAAATTTATATTGCGGATGTGGATTGATGGGTCGACAGGGAAACACCAAGGAGACAATACCTTGACTAAATTGATGATATTCTTAAGCAAGGTCCGGCTCAAAAGTATCCTTAACGGACGACCTTGTATAAAGCATGATGAGTGTGGATAAAGCGAAGGAAGTGTGCCGAGATCGTAGCAGATGGGGAGATCCCCATCTGATACGATCTCGGCACACTTTCTTCTCTCGTCTTCGTGGTCTCTGCCTACCCATGAGAGAAACAAGTGTGATCATATATATGTATGTCATTTTATTTAATTACAATTGTTGATTTCTAAAATTGTCTCTGGCAACTTTCAATGTCCGATCACAGAAGCCATCCAAACATAGAAGCAGATTACAATAATTTCCACGAACAAAAGAACAACGAATAAGCACCGCGGAGATGAAAATATCTGATGGCAGTGATTTAGCCAATCAGCCAAGAACAAGTTTCACCCAACTTCATATACATTTTTTTAAGCTTATAGTGGATGACACTTGATGTCATAATAATACAGTTTTATCAAATATTAACTCATTAATTAAATTTAATTAATTAATTTCAGTTTTATATAAGATAAAAAAATTCTCTTATATATTTAACAAGATATAAAAGTATAAATTGACTTGAAGGTTTTTTATATATTTCTTGTTTAATAACAAATGTTGATTGTACGGGCTGGTCTATCCAGACCTGCATTAACTTTCGTTCTAGAACATGCTTATTTATGACAGATTAATTTACTTGTTATCTATGGTAGATCCATCATATAATATAAAACCTTTGATATTGTTAGAAACAAAATTTGTACCTATTGTAAGGACGATAGGCCTACATAAATTATCTCTACGCACGTAGACGTAATTCATAGACATAATTTGTGTAGATACGTATGTATGTATGTAGGGAACATTATATTTATTTTTAAAAATAAACAATTAAATTCGACCAGGTACAAAATAAATATTATTAAGTACTTTTATTACTGTATAAATATATACTCTAAAATCCTTTGTAGAATTTTTAAATTATTATAAAGCATACATTTTAGAAGTTTAATTTTTAAAAATAAACTCTTTGAAAACTTAAAATTTTCATAGTAAATAAACATAATAAGGCTTCTCGATATAACCAATACAGTATATATGTATTTATTGGGGGGAAAGCTGTACACATCGGTAAATACGGACTACGAAATCAGCTGGGGATGATCAGAAAATGGATAAGTAAATGAGAGGATGCTCCCGTGGGACGTTAAGGGTTAGCCCCGCGATGCGGTGGAAGAGTATGCATATACTTTTATACTCCGTTCTGTGCAAGCTTTTAAATCGATAAAAATATATATATAAATATTGGTTCAGTGGTGGGACTGCCCCTTACGTATTCCATCGCGACCCAGACTTCGGTTCGATCCCCGCATCAATATATGTCCCACTGCTGCACACGGGCCTCTCCACTTCCGAAAGACCAGGCTTTAACCCACCACGCATGTCCAATGCAGATTGGTGGTATAAACAGACTCGGAATAAATATCTGTAGGCCATACAGATTTTAATTCCGATGCGGGGATCGCACCCGCGACCATTGACTCCGTGGGCCTCGTAACTGAGCTAATTGGTTATCTCAAATATATGTATGGACTACAGATATTTATTCTGAGTCTGGTTACTCCACCAATCCAATTGACCAAGCGTGGTGGGTTACTATCAGTTCTTCCAGAAATTGGGAGGCCTGATAAATACATGAAAATAATTATTATTATATTACAATTTAAAACCATGTTCAGTGTGCTAACTCAATGTTAAAATAATAGCTGGAAAAACATCTCACTTAAAACATCATAACCAATTGAGGAGAGTATATATATGACGTTAAGTTTCATCCCCACCATCTGGATGTGTGACGATCCATTACGGTGCGATTTCCCAGAAAACTCTTTCCACGCACCACTATCCTGTGGAACCAGCTACCTCCGATACGACATTGGAACCTTCAAAAAAAAGCCTACAACCTACATTGCAGATATCTATGGGCGACGTTGATCATATCCCATAAAATAAAAATCGATTCAAAACATGTCACATAATAAGATGCGAAACGTCTTACATACGAGGGGCCTGAAAAAGTTATCGCTGTAAAGGGAAAGTGTAAACAACCCTTTAAACTAGTGCGCCATTACTGCCGGGGTCCGGCCCGCCTAATGGCGCTGAGTATCTGCAAATCGTGTGCCGGGGAGACGCGATGCGCCATCGGGACCGGCGGCGCCTTGACGACTTAGTTAGTATATCTTACAGCTAGTTTACTATCTGATAAGAATCTTTAAACCATAACTATCACCCATACATCTACTAGAATAAACAGTTAGAGTTTAAAGTCTTCACTAAAAAAATTACTATCCATACAATAACGAAACAAACGCGTTATTTTCTACATACATATCGTCACGCCTGTCTCCCATATGGGTAGGCAGAGACCACAGATCTCCATTTGCTACGATCTCGGCACACATTACTCTCCTCATGCAAGCCCGCCGGTTAAGGGTGCTCTTGACCTGACCCTTCTTAAAAACTTCAGCGATTTGGTCAAGGTATGTTTTCCCTTCCATCCACATTCGCAACGTAAATTTCTTTTGCCAGTCGTCTTTCATCCATCCTCTCTATGTGCCCAAACCATGTAAGCATCCTTTTCTCAACTTTTATTGATATTTAAATACACATACATACATACATACATACGATCAAGCCTGTTTCCCGTAGTGTTAAGCAGTGTCCACAGACCTCCATCTGCTACGATCTCGGCACACTTTCTTTGCTTTATCCACACTCATCACTCGGAACTTTTCACCTGGCCTTTCTTGAGAATTTTTTAGATGTTTACAAATTTCATTTTCTATATTTATGAAGTCTCTCTTAAATTCTTGTTTCAATTCCTATTATAAGTTAACCCTCTCTTTATATAAATACTTATATATCTTGTCAATATTTTCATTTAGATTCAAATACATTTTCTTTAACTTGTAGTGGATAACATTTGATGTCAGTACAGTTTTATCAAATATAAATTCATTAATAAAATTTAACTCTAATATAATTTAATTAATATTAAAATTCATATATTTCTAATATGAATTTTAATATTAATTAAATTATAATAATAATAATAATATTAAAATGAATGAATAATAATATATGTGGAAAAACAAATTTTTCTTATATAAAATATTATATTTAGCAGGATACAAATTTGCAAATTAATACCGTCAGTAGCGAAGCGTGTAGATCGCTGGAAAAAAAGTTTAAACTTCTTTGTTACATAACTTGTTAGAATCACTCGAAATATCTCGACTATATAACCGCGGCCCGTTATTCAATACAGTAACGAGTTAAAGTAAACATGAGCTCGAAAAGCGCTCAATAAAAAGCCAACGGCCCTAAAACATCGCTGCCTATACACGGCTTCGACATCAAACGTTTGGCCCCTAAAATATTCTATTTGACACCCGCCTCTTGGCCTCCGCTTTGATCTCGGGCGAGCCAATTGCAACCAATCGCAGCCTCCTAGTTTGATTGCTTCAGGGACACTTAATTATCTCTGACCTTTCCCGGGACCAGCTAAGGCGTTTCGAGCCCTTAACACTCGACTGAATGCCAATTTGATCCGACAAAATGGGACGAGGTATGTGGTAACTATTTGACGAGCCTAGATACCTATCGTTTGTCCCTTGTCCCTTTTGCTTGAGGTACATACCTAACTTGTTTAGTTTTACATATCAAAACTATAGGTTTGTGTTTATTTAAAGATCTCTCTTTTCAGGTAAAAATGGAGAATTATTATTTTTGGCAAATAAAGTATAATTTTAGATTATATTAAAAGGGATATGAACGCTGTACAACTCGACTGCTTCGAAAAAAAGTAAATTAATAATAAGCTGATTAATGTAATCAGGCGTTACTTTGCAGAAATCCAATATTACGTGGACAGATTGTTGTAATTACTATTATGAGTTGCTGACGGCCGTTTTTTCGTTAAGATTCAGTTTAAGTTCCCCGTAAATCCACTTCTTCCAGGGACAACACACATTGTTTTTCTGTTTTTTATTTGCTTAGTCGCAGATCTTAGCTAAGTGAAAGTTCTGACTGTCCACGTAAAATTAATAAAATTTTTACCACCATTTATTAAACTCGGTAAATTGTGCAATTATTTTGTGGGACGAAATACGTGTATACACTTCTTCAAGTGGAAAATCACGGCTGTAGTTAGCTAATCATCTAGTGAGCCGCTTACCCGTTTTTCTGTCTTTTAAAAAAGGTAGCTCGATCTCACCATATTCAAATAATTAGCTTATGGACTTATAACAGCTGTCAGTGCGCTATCGCAGTTCTGACGCACCCTGGACGAACGCGTCTGCACTGGGTGGACACTGTCCCAGTCTCGACAGGATGTGTTAGTTATACGGGCGATACCATTAAGTTGCTCGCGTGCCCGGACGCCCCGTATACAGGGTGATGTTGAAACATTTAAATTATTGTTTGTTTTAAAACGGTATAAGAATACCAACAAGCAAGCATGTCTGATAGAAAGTAGTCAACGCGAACCTTAGGTATGTGAACAACGTTTCCGGACTTTGAAAAATGTATACGCTTATAAAAAGTTAAAAGCTTATTAAAAGCAGAGAAAAGGATGCTTAACATGGGAACATTAAAAAAAAAGCCTATACTTTTCCATCCGGTGACACGCCTTCCTGTCCTATAATACAAATATATACAAGTAAGTGTATCTTTCTTACTAATATTATAAATGCGAAAGTTTGTGAGTATGGATGTATGTTTGTTACTCTTTCACGAAAAAACTACTGGACGGATTTGGAAGAAACTTTACAATAATATAGATTATACATCGGAATAATATGTAGGCTACAATTTGTAATGATTTCATGTAATTTTGGTCGTAATATAACGATTCATGTCAATTAAGTCGGAAAAAATCTAGCCTCTGAGAGGTATCTTGGCGTACGCTGCCTAAACCATTGGAGTTACACAAAGATGATGTACCGTAGGATTGTTTGTCCTGAATAGTTCTAATTAAAAGTCCGCTACAGCATATATCTACCTTTTATGTGAAAGCCACTATGACTAAAATTGTGAACCATAAATTAAGTAAAAAAAAAACATATTTATTTAAAATGATCTGTCACAAAACTTAATGTGGCAGATCAAATTTCATGCGAGCGTAGCCGCGGGCAAAAGCTAGTATGTTTTATAAATTCGATATAGTACGCAGTGAGATGATAAGATGTATCGTCGTTCGACACAGTGACTTAGTACGCTTGGAATAGTTGCAACGCGATAAATTCAAAATAGTAAATGTGATCACCCTGTGAATGAGACGAAGCGTACAGGCGGACAGTTGATGTGCCAGATCAATCCAGGGCTACCGGCGCGACGGGTTCGTGTCCGCAGACGTCGCAGCGCTGGGCCCCGCGTCTGCGGATGACGCAGCCCTCGCATTGCACCCATCGCGCTTCAGGGCTGCCACATACAAACTGACGGAATAAATTATCTAAAGAAATATATTATACTAGCTGACCCGGCAAACTTCGTACCGTCACAGAATCAATAAATAAAAAAAAACTGAACGATAATTGCAGCATGTTTCCTACTTTACTTAACTTTAGTAAAAAATGTGGTCAAAACTTAACAGGAACATAAAGAAAGCGTAATCAATAAAAAAATGCTCGATATTAATTAGATTTTATTATTAATATTGCTTTTACTATATTCCTAATATTTTTATCATATTTAATCACCTTTTAAACCTTCTCTGGACTTCCAAAAGTAATTCAAAACCAAAATTAGCCAAATCGGTCCTGTCGTTCTCGAGTTTTAGCGAGACTAACGAAAAGCAATTGATTTATATATATATATATAGATTTCACTTTTGAATTTTGTTATCAATATTTTTTATGAGATAAAAAGCTAAACAAGGAAGCTTAACAACTGATGAAAAGCAATCAACGCCGCCCATAGACATCCACAGAGCAATATGCAATGCAGAAGCGTTACCGGCCTTTAAGAAATGTGTAGGCTTCTGATTGAAGGTTCCAATGTTGTAACGGTTTGGAAAGATTGCTGGTAACTAGTTCCACAGGGTATTGGTGCACGGAAAGATGTTTCGGAAATAACGCACCGTACTGGATACATAGACATCCGCAACACCTATGGCACAGCGGATATATACGGATATTTATGAAAAATAGAAGCGAAGAGAAATACGAGAGGGGCGACGCCGAGAATTCGTGGACGAAATAAAGAAGTTGAATGTTGCAATATACTGGGAGGTAAAAAACTGGCGGAGGATAGAGAAGCATAGCAGAAACTCCACCAAAAAGGGCATAGCTCTTAAATAGGAGAAAAGTCAAGAACATTACATATAGGTAGTTGCTGTAGTCATTGAGCTAAAATCAAAATCAAAAACTATATATTATTTATCAACCTATAATGTCTACCATCGTGGTCATCTACCTGGAATTTGAAGTACTCAACTACATGTCTGTTCTGCAGGTAATAATTCTGAGTCTGGACTTCCACCAATCCGCTCTAGACAAGCGTGGTGGGTTAGTGTCTATTGTCGAAGAAATCGGAATATATATATATATATATATATATATATATATATATATATATATATATATATATATATATATATATATATATATATATATATATATATATATATATATATATATATATACTACTTTTCTATTTCTCTTATACATAAACATTGCTTAAACAAAACATTCTCCAACAACATCTGGGAGCCAGACAATCATTTGGGCACCTTTGCTGTAGGCCCTAAGGTAATTGACGATTTTCGTGGGAACGCTGCCGAAGGAATATTTTAGTAATTAAATAGTTCGTAATTCGGAGCTGGCAACCCTTATGGGGTACGAGTCAATAAATTCCTTGGCCGTTCGCGATTGTCCCCGGCATTGAAAAAGCGCACACATTGTGCCGCGCCCGCCCGCGCTCTTTTTGTCCGCGTTTTGTTGTGTGTCACACAGGATCAGGTTGGACTTGGTCTGCGGGTACACGGGAGTGCGGTGTTGCAACACAAACAACAAAAAAAACTGTACTGTTTTCATAGAATACACAATTAAATTGTAATAAGCTTCCAAATAATATAAGTAAGCAAATAATAATTAATGGATGTAATTACTTAGTAAGAACAAATTCCACGTGTTTTTTTACAGGGTAGTAGCATCACTGGTTGGCACGTATATGGATAATCCTAATCTTAGAATGGATAATCCTGGATGGCCTAATAGTACGGCTATAGGCGCTCTAATAAAAAAAATATTCCAAGTGGTGCCAAAAATATGAGGTTTTTTTTAAAAAAATACGTTTTTATTGATCCTACTGTACTTTCATATACACCACGGCCGCAAATTAATGAAATTTTTGTTGTATTTTTGGTGTGTGTGTGTGTGTGTACTTTTTTATGTGTATTTACATAATTTATTTTATTTCAAATCATATATGTATTCTAAATTTGTATAAGGTCCTCATCGGAAGGTCTCAGCACGGGCCCGCCTAGTGAGACCTACTATGCTCTATCCAACTTCACCTATAAATTGTCACAAATAAAATAAAATAAATAAATGGAATCAGGCGCTACTTTGCGGGAACCCATTAAAAATATGGTCTGTCAAATTATCTTTATTCTATTTCTATACTTATTTGAAAAACGAAGTGAAGAAATAGAAAAAAAACGAAGAAAAATCTTTCTATAAAAAAGACAAGTTGGTCGAAAAAGAAAGTCTTTGCCTACGTAATATCAGGGAGTGGACCGGGATAGTGAGTGCTCCAGAATTGCTGCACCTCGCGAAGGAGGAGGAAAGTTGCGCTGAATTGGCTACCAACCTTCGCAAGTCGGAGAGGTACTCTTAGAAAAAGAATACTTCTTTGATGTAAGATTATCTACATACGTGAGTAATAGATGCATTTGTTCCCAGGCGGAAAATTGTCGATGATGACAAGTCAATATTAACTTTCTTGAAACTATTATAAGGAAGAAAAGTTCATACTTAGTTTCGCGGATCTTAACGAATTAAGTTTTGATATTCCATTCTAATTTACATATTATTTGTGATACAATATGTTGACTATGAAGCATCATTACGGTTTCACAATGGAATTCCTCTGACTGATGAAGTAACAATAAAACAAATAATATATTATATAATACTAAATAAACAAATAATATTCCTACGGTCCGTCTCCTTCACAAGCTCAAAGTCGCTCAGAGGGCTACAGAGAAGGCTATGCTCAGAGTTTCTGGTGAATAGTTAGCAGATTGAAGTGGCAATGGGCCGGACAAGTTTGTCGGAGAACCGACAATCGTTGGAGTGGATGAGTACTCGAGTGGAAACCGCGACTCGGCAAACGTAGTGCGACGATCTGCGCAAGGCGGCTGGCAGAGACTGGATGCATGCAGCCGAAGATCGGGTTAGGTGGTGGGGTGACTGCCGCGAGCTGATATTGAAATAAATAATATAGTATCATAGGTTGCTTCGTAAATGTGACAGATTATAATTAAGACTCGTGCCAAAGTCGAGTAGAAAAGTAGAAGTAGAGTAGAGTAGGAGCGTAGCCCGAATCGAGACGACGGCTCGGTCTATCGTATGCCCACGGGCACGCATAAGTGACCCTGTATAGAATCGGGTGGAGGGGAGCGTAGCCTGGATCGAGACGATATGTTTCACATCCAAAAAATACAATTCCTATTTAAGTCAACTAAGAATTTTTTTTTAAATTGTATAAACATCCACGTGTGTCATCCACTACAAGTTTAAAAAAATGTATTTGAACTTGAGTGGATGAACAAAAAGTGTTTAATTAACGATTAAAAAATAAAACAAGATATATAAATATACAATTATTTATGTATACAGAGAGAGTGTGAACTAATACTAGGAATTGAATATTACTTTCCATATAAACAAGAATCCTTTATATTGATCTATATATAAATAAAAATCAATTGCTGTTCGTTTGTCTCGCTAAAACTCGAGAACGGCTGAGCTGATTTGGATTATTTTGGTTTTGAATTATTTTTGGAAGTCCAGGGAAGGTTTAAAAGGTGAGTAAATATGATAAAAATATTAGGAATATAGTAAAAGCAACAATTTCCTTTTCCCTTAGAAACTATCCCTACCTGTCACATATTTGATGTTTCTGCCGTTGTCCAGAAATCTATTAAATTTAAAAGTCGTTCAGAAATAAATTAAATTCAAAAGTGATTTCATTTTTTTATTGATTATGATTTCTTTTTGTTCCTGTTAAGTTTTGACCACACTTTTTACTAATATTGAAACATTCTGCAATTATGGTTCAGCTTTTTTATTTATTGATTCTGAAACGGTATGAAGTTTGCCGGATCATCAATAATATTAGCATAATAGTACCTATTAGTATAATATGAATATAATAGTACCTATTATAAAAAAAGGAGTATAAATGAACAGAAACACATCCGTTATCCACAACCGTACAGAACCAAAACGAAATCCAAACGATCTCATTAACGAATTTATAATTGGAATTCCGTAGATTACACAACACGCCCGTTAAAAGCAAGTCTGTGTTCGCGCTGTGAGGTGAAGGGGGGGGGGGGCGCCACAGTGTTCGCTGACGCTGCGCGCGCGCATGTTTGTTAATTAGCTCGGGGACACCACGATCGCACTCCCCCCACCCTAATAAGGAGATCTCAGTTAGTTTTAAGTCTTAAGTAGACGCCTGTGTTACGTGCGCGCTCTTTTTGTTTGTGGCCCATGTTTGTGCAGCATGGAGGCCAGGTTTACGCGGGCTTTTAACAATCGATGGGTTCCTTTTTTAAATTATACCGAATGTAAGAGCATTCTAAATGATATTTATGAACTGAACTCGTGTAAAAACTTAACGTGTTTAAACCTGTAGTGGGTTTTAAGAATCGAATAAAAAATGGACAATCAATTGTTTCAGTGGCGAGGCTGCCGATTATATGGTCGTGGGTTCGATCCCCGCATCAGGATTACATGTATATCCTGCAGATAAGTTTTCTTATTCTGATTAACCCGCCAAAGAAACATTTTATGGCATTTGTTATGTTAAAATTATTTTATTTTGTTTGTTTATTTATATATTAGAATATTATTAAAGTTTTAATTTTAGCTATTGTAAAAAATAGGTGGACAGTTAAAACTTTTACTTAGCTAAGATTCGCGACAAGCAAACAACAATAGAAAATTAATAATGTGCGTTTTCCTGTTGGATGAAGTGAATTTACAGGGAACTTAAACTAAATCTTACCGAAAAATAGACGTCAGTAACTCTCCACTATTTACTTTTCTATTGTGGTTTGCTTGTCTTGGATCTTAGATAAGGAACACTTTTAACTGTCCACATAGTAATGGATTTCCGTAAAGTAACGCCAGACTCCATTAATCATCCTAAAAAAAAGGTGTCATAAATAAAGTTTTTTCTATTCCATTCTATTCTGATTGCACGACGAAAAATAAAATTATTGGCGAGAGTATAAACAAATAAATTATTTGCAATTGTATGAGTATTTTGTATATGTATAATTACAACACACATTAAATTGAATATACGACACAGATAATATACGACAAAAAAAAATTACACGAATCACGTATAGAACGCAACTGGCCACTGGCGAGAACTTGGCGTGGAGTTGTGAAAAAAAGAGTAGGTCCGCAAATACACAATACCTGAGAGTCTCCCGCTTGTATTACTTCATTCCGTAGCTCCTGTACGGCGCGGTGGGGCGGGTGGGGGGCCGGGGGGAGGCGGCAATGCGAACAAAAACAATCGGCCGAAGCAACACGAGCGACGAATGGTAGCGAAATAATAAGATCGCACAAGAAAATAAAGAAGTGGCCTCGAAACAAAAGGAACGCTGGTGAAATAAGGCGAAAAGGTTTAAGGAGTGACGCGGTGTGGGCCAACTCTTATTGTCTTTCCAGCACACCAGTAAAGACTAGTGGATGCGGCATGTGCCCTATTAAAAACAACTACTAGCACATCATTGTACAAGGCATACTTTCCTTCTTTTGGCACGTGTCTCGACTTGATAACACCTGTGCCTGCTCTTGGTAGTGCAGGGAGAAGAGGCAGTGACCCGAGCGCCTGGCAGATTTTCGATGCGGTGGACGGACGAGATTAAGATCACTCTAGATAGCTCTCCAATACATGAATG
Organism: Baronia brevicornis; assembly: GCA_031353405.1. Classification (NCBI taxonomy): domain Eukaryota; kingdom Metazoa; phylum Arthropoda; class Insecta; order Lepidoptera; family Papilionidae; genus Baronia; species Baronia brevicornis. The sequence goes on from JASFAT010002046.1 coordinate 493,720, forward strand.
CATGAAGAAGGCAGCCGTGTATGATGAATAGCGGCATCTGGTTGAACAGGCCACAACTATAAATAACGAACACGACTGCTCTGCCAATAGCATGACGACATAGAAGAAGAACTATAAAGTAGAGAGAATGGATGAAAGGCGACTGATAAATGAAATTAAGTTTGCGGATACCTTGACCAAGTCGAAAGTATCCCGGCGAGCTTGCACGCAGAGAGTGATGAGTGTGGATAAAGCAAAAGTGTGCCGATACGACATTGGCACCTTCAAATAACAAGCCTAAAAGGCCGGCAACGCTTCCGCGACTCCTGCGGTGTCGCGGTTGTCTATGGGCGGCGTTGATTGCTTTCCATGAGGCGGCACGCTTGCTCATTTGCCGTCCTATACCATAGAAAAAGGTCTACGGTCTCAGTCTACCCAAACGGGAAACATGCGTCACAAGTCATGGCTTCCGTTTATCAACAAAACGGCCGCCAACGCATGTGAGACGCCTCCGAATTCGCGGTTGTCTATGGGTGGCGTGAACACATACCACAGGTGCTCATTAGCCCGCTCTGATTTAAAAAAAAAAGAATATTTTTATTTTATTCTAATTTAATTATAATGGAAACATGTCCATAGACTTTCGTACGTCCCTGACGCTGAGGACACCGTTGAAAAAAGCATTCGCGATCGGAATGGTCGGTACATCATTGTTGCTTTCGATCCTCTCACAGACTCCTCAACCCTATTCCATATCAACACCTCTATTGGAAAGCAGTTAAGTGCAAAATCGTTCAACTCGACGATTAATTATAATGAATACAGCTTATGAGCGTACATAAAAGTATGTATCATTGATGAATCATCTACAATATTTTAAGTGAAATATTTTTAGAGCACAAAATAATAATTTACAAATATCTCAGAGTGAATTTTCGTGTGAACTTGAATAATATGACTTTAAATCGTTGATTGATCATTTTTTGAGACATGAAATAGGTGACTTACTACTACTGGATCATGAGGCAAAGTTACCGCTTTGGAAGTCAATCGACGTAGGTTCAATTCCTGCCCCCCTAGTAATATATGATTTTTTGTATTATTTTATTATATTATATTAAAATGTTATGATTAAATAAATATGAAAATGGAAAAAAAGTATAAATTTATTCATTTTATTTTATTTATGACAATTTACAATTGAAATTGGGTTGAGCTTAGTAGGTAGTGGTCTTAGTAGGCAGGCCTGCTGAGACCTCTCGATTCGTTCATTATTCAATTCATACATATATAAATACATATAAAGATATATATATATATATATATATATATATATATATATATATATATATATATATATATATATATATATATATATATATATATATATATATATATATATATATATATATATATATATATATATATATATATATATGCAAATCTATATATACCTAAGGATAATGAGTTAATATCTAATCCTCCATGAATGTAGACACCGGGCTATAATTTTGATTTTAATAACTTGCAACTATATGCAACCAAAACAAAAATAAAGTTTTCAATTCGAATGATTTATGTATATTTTCTGACATAGAAAGGCAAACGAGCAAGCTTGTCACCTGATTCACCTAATAGAAAGCAATCAACGCCGCCCATAGACATCTGCAACATTATGGACATCACAGGTGCATTGCCAGCCTCTGAGATGTAAATAGGCTTGTTTTCGAAGATTCCAATGTCGTATCATTTCCGAAACACCACTGCAGGCAGTTGGTTCCATATTGTGGTGGTACGTAGTAAAGTTTCGGGAAAAACGCACCGTACTGGATCGCCACTCGTTTAAATGGCGATCACCTTCAGTTACCGTGACTTATGTAATCGTATTTGAGGTAGATATCCGAATCAGCAAAAAGTTTGGTTACCACATACCTGGCTAGACACGTTCTAGTTCCGGAGTTAGTGAATTCTGTGAGATATGAGACTTGCGGTGCGCCGCGTAAATCAAGTCTGTGTACACTCGCGCACAAAAATATCTCCTCTGGTATAATATTTCAAATTGTATATGTAAATTCTTCTTAACAAAGAGCGATATTCTTTTATATGTCACTTTTAATTTCTTTTGAAATACATAATATACACTGTGACTTTTTAATTACCCAAAAACTAAAATTCGCGTTTGTAAAAATATGTATGTCAGTAAGTAACATTCAAATATCATAGCGTTCATACAAAAATATTGTTTTATGGGACTCCAAAGAAATCCTGTAAAATTACACGACCAAATTAGGTTGGTTCGGGTGCAGTTCATATTGGAATGATAATGATGTCTATTTGAATTAGCAAGATTTTTTTGGTGTATATTAAGGACATTTTTAATAAATATTTCATAAGAATAAAATTTTTTTTTCTTCGCCAAATTTAATGTATATCGATAACTGTCGTGGTTGCCCGTGGGCGGCGTTGATTGCTTTCCATCAGGCGACACGCTTGCTCGTTTGCCCTCCTATCCCATAAAAAAAAAAAAAAAAAAAAAACTGAATATATTACTTAATTTTCTCGGGTAATTAAAAAGTCACGGTGTATAGAAAATTATGAGTCCAAACGTGTGTAAACTATAGAAATATTTCTCTTTTAAAATAATTGTATTATATTATAAAATATTACTTATTTTTTGTGTGTCTGTATGTGTAACGTTTATGATCTTCAAATATAAATTGATAAAATCAAAAGTTTTTATCAATTTACGGAATACGAAGGTTTCGAACTCGTTCTAGATTTTTTGAAGGACATTAATAATAATGTTTTAATATTACTAGAATTTTTATTAATCATTCCAACTAAGCTAATAATGATTGTGCTAGGTTAACATCAATATTACAGCGGAAGATACGAATTCACGACGTACAGATCGTGAGGTCGAGGGTTACCGACTGAGCTATTGTTGCATAAGCTTATTTTTTGTTGACTTTAACCACTTATCAGTAATATAACAGCATACTTTATTGAGTACATACATATTCATTCAGATTCATCCACACTCATTACTCTCATTATACAAGCTCCCCGGTTAAGGGTACCATTGACCTGGACTTTCTTGAGAACTTCGGCAAGTTTGATCAAGGCCCTTCCGTCCACAACCGCAACGTAAATTTTTTTTATGAATCGTCTTTCATCGTCCTGTCTATACCTAAACCATCCAAGCGTCCCTTTCCCAACTTTTGTCACGACACCTTGTTTTACTCAACATACTTTATTGAGTATCTTGACTTATGTTCCTATGTCCTACATGTGGGGACAGAGGGTCCGCAGTGCTCCGCCATCGTGTTCTATCGTGAGTCCGCGCTTTATTTCGCTCCAGATAATTCATATGCTACTTGCTTCTGCTATCACCGTGTTTGCTTGGAGCGGCCACGTTTCCTTTTGCTTTGGAGTTTCCAATCCATTATTTAACATCATTGAGTATCGCGTGCAATACATTTTTGTGCGCAACAGTACCCATATCGGCTGATTTATGATTTACGATAGCACAGGTTGGCGCGACGATTGTAATGTAAAACCAGGCCGGATCCACCGGCTGGGTTCCGGACGTGACGTGTGCCGCATCAAACCGCCTCTACCCAGTTCTTGCTAGCACCACGGCTTCATAGAATTGTATAAATATAAAGAGTCTCCGGAGTTTTTGCGTAAATACGACACAGGGGCATTCAAGGGACGAGCGTATCTATTCACACCGGCATATGAGGTGCTTCCGGCGATGCGGATATATATGAACGGCGGTGATCACTTACCACCAGGTGACCCGCACGCTCATTTGCTTGCACAGCTTGCAAAAAAAAACTGGTACCGTGCCACGTGTACCGTTTATGACACACTTGCAACAACTTACAGGCATCGTGTACCGTAAATGCTGGAATTCAACCTGCGATCATGTTAGCAGAAAATGAGACACAACAAAACATACAATTAAAAGATTTTTCTTTGCTTTTTTTTATAGAATAGTAAGGTAAACGAGCAAGCGTGTCACCTGATAGAAAGCAATCAACACCGCCTATAGTTTTTCGCAGCGCCGTAGACAGTGCGGAAACGTGGAACCTTTAAGGAAAGGGTCATCATGGGAGTGATAAAGGGAGGGGAAGGGCAGAGGGAGGGGAAGGGTGTTGGGCCAGAACTCGGCCACTCACCGTACGAAGCGTGGTAGCTAAGCTACCACTCAAACGCCGGTTTTCTGCGGGAGTGTGATACTTCCCAGGGCGAGCCGGCCCATTCATGCTACAGATAAATATTATGCCATTCTTGACAAAGTATTCGTCTGCAGCGTAGCTTTGACACTATTTTATAGGCATTGTATAGGGAAGCAAGCGTGTCACGTGATTGCAATCAATCAACGCCGTGTGTGAACTAATAGTAGGCATTCAATAAAGAACGCGCGTATCAGCGGTCGTCTAATAACACCAAGTTAAATAAAGAACGCGCGTATCGGCAGTCGTCTAATAACACGAAGTTAAATAAAGAACGCGCGTATCGGCGATCCGGTCGCAATCCGGCGCGTCCTGGCCCGTGCAGCTTGTGCAACGCGCGTTTCGCGGAACCCCTAATGAAGATCTTAATTGGGTGTAGCGCGTGTGTCCGCAGCCTTATCGCGCTCCCGTTTGTATGATCGACTGCTACTGTGAATTCGCCTTTATATATGACGTTTCAAGTGGACGCGGCACGAAATTGATTTTGTTTTCTTCATTTTATTATTTCATTATTTTACTGTTAAAAATCATTAAAATCCTTCCAAGTACATCGGTAACTCAAATTTCTTTTATCTGTCGTCTCTCATCCATCCTCTCTATGTGCACAAACCAGTTAAGCATCCATCTTCTACTAGTACCACGTCGTACACGAGAGTCATAACTATAAGAAATATGTTGCATATAATTAAATAATAATTACTTCACAGAAACTTTGCTTCAACAAAGCTTGCTTTATTTTTAAAGCGTGATTTATTTTTATTTTGCACAATCTGTCGTAATGATAATTGTAATTAACGTGAAGGCTGATTGTATTGTTGCAATTGTTCAAAATGAAAGACATTAAAAAGTATTTTTTTTTAACAGCCCACATATGTCCCATTGCTGAGCACGGGCCTCTCCATTTCTGGAGGAATGGACGTTAACCCGTGGTGGGTTGTCTTGCTTGTCCAATGCGTGTTGGCGGGGTTACCAGACTCGAAATAAATATTTATAATCCATATATATATATATATATATATATATATATATATATATATATATATATATATATATATATATATATATATATATATATATATATATATATATATATATATATATATATATATATATATATATATATATATATATATATATATATATATATATATATATATATATATATATATATTTCATCATCAGATCATTGACTCCGCGGACGGAGGGTCCCGCCACTGAGCCAATTGGTCGTCAAAAAAAGTAATGTTTCTTTTCATTGTTAACTTGCTATATAGACCCACTAGCTTCTCCGCGTGTCTTCGCCCTCTTGGAATTCAATTTATTGAGGGAAAACTATCATGCGTCCTGTAAGCACTATTGTTTCAGAATAAAAAGCAGCCCAGGTTTGACCTCAGATCTTCATCTGTCGCCAGGTGAAATTTCACCAAAATTCGTATAGCATTGAATACATAACAGACAGACTTTGTTGTTCTACCACTACGGTAGAGCCACGCTGCAGACAAATACTTTGTCAAAAATGGCATATTATTTGTCTAGTATGAATGAGCCAGCTCACCCTAGGAAATACCACGCTTGCACAGAAAACCGGCGCCTGAGTGGAAGCTGCCGCGCTCCGTCCGGTGAGGTTGAGTTCCGGAGGCCCAACCTTCCTCCCCTCTCATAATGCATCTTTCCTTAAAGATCGGCGACGCTTCTGCACTGCCTATGGAATTGCGAAAGGAACTCCCATTAAAAATACGTATAATATTAATATACGTATTAAGTACGGGCGTCCCGTTTTGAGTTAAAAAAAATGTACAGTTTACGCATACTTATACAGCAAGCGATATCTAATAGCCCTTGTACACATTGGCCCAACGTGCTGGGCCAACACGTTGGGCCAAAATATCGGATCCCAAATGTCGCTGTAACACATTGGCATACGCCATGATCATTCTGCATTGGCCCTTTAAGGAAGATGGACGTAAAAACTTTTGCAGCCGCGGTAATTTATTTAATTATTACTTAAATGTATGTGTAACATCTTCTTTTTTAATTCATTCACAAAAGAAGAAGAGTAAAGGATCATGAAAGCACACATGTGTGGGGTAACTTTGACTGATAGAATAAGGAATGAAGTTATAAGAGAGCCATGTGGATTAAAAGAAGGTGTTGTGACAAAAGATGAGAAAGGGATGCTTAGATGATTTGAGCACATAAACAGGATGGATGAAAGACGACTGATAAAAGAAATTTAGGTTTCGAACGTGGATGAAAGTGTCGGTAGGGAGAGGCCAGGGAGAACTTATCAAATTGCCGAAATTTATAAGAAAGGCCTTGCCAAAATTACCCCTATTCGGCGAGCTTGTATAAAGAGAGTGGTGAGTGTGGATGAAGCAAAGAAATTATGACGACATCGTAGCAAGTGGAGATCTGAGGTCTTTGCCTATTCCTACGGGAAACAGGCGTGAAGATATGTTTAGAGAAATATTCATGTTATTAGCAATACCATTCCAAATATCATTTACCTAAAATATGAAATATTTATAAAATAAAAATCGGACACCAAACGCCAAAGTTTGAACGCTATTGGCAAAGAGTGCCAAAATCCTTTGATATATGCACAAAAAACCAACTATTTTCGATTGTTTGACCAGCGTTGGTCGCCAACTACCAAACGGCAACAAATAACCCAACAAATGGCCCAACGTATTGGCCCAGCACGTTGGGCCAACGTGCCTTAAAAGACGACGCACACGCGAAATAAACATCACCAAATATCTCCGCCGTGTAGCGGTGATTCGATTTGTGAACGCAAATAGGAGTACCGACTGGCATAAAATCAATCGGCTGGCACGCGAGCCTTAACACCCGAATCATGTAAATTATGCCTCGTAAAACTGTCATTTTAGACATGCCTGTGACGTCACTGCATCTACGACAAATTCGCACGCCATAAACCACCCTAACACAATGAATATAGATTATAAAATTGCACGCATGGACCATATATAAAGACGCAAAAAGCAAAAACGTGGAAACAAAAACGAAACGAAAAAACAAAAACGTTAAAACAGAAATATACCACCAAAGAAAAAATAAACTTATTATATTATCTGAAAAAAATTGTATCTGACCACTCAAAAACGGTAAGTTTCCACGCTGAATAAAATTTTCTATTCATATAATAGCTGTGAGACTCCGACTATTCGACGTAGAACTTTTTTCTGATCTGAATATGAATGCAATAATTTTTTTTTTGATCTATATTATTATATATAGTAAAATCGTCTCGATCTATCGCAACTTTGTTTTTCAATTGCAACTTCGTTTTACTTCCACGTGTGGTACCGCGTATACTGTATTGCTTACTGAAGTCTACTTGTCAACATTCCCAGGGCCGGAGACATCTCAGGAGAAAAAGTATCCGGCAGACGTCGCGTCAACGAGACACAGGTTTAAAATAGGACGAAAGCTGTCACGCCAGTAAACCTCAAACGTCGCGCTGTCGCTGTGAGCGTTCGTGCTTATAAGGGTGTGCGCACACAGGCGCCGAGAGACGATCATTTACATACGGGGCGCAAGTGCGGAGCGAGAGGGAAGTACCCGAGGGAACTGAGGCACAACCGCGAGCGACAAAGACGACTATATTATTATCCCGTGCTAAAAAAACGAAATGTGGGCGGGGGATTACATTATAGTAGCGAAAGTAATCGATATTCTGTTTTAGTGCGAGCTTGTCAGACCTTCTGCACAGTTGCAGCCTAAATACGCAGCGTGGTTAGCGGTTGGGTCACGCGGGAGTCAGGTGGAGTCTACATCCACGTGGGGACCGCTGAGAGATTTCTGATGGGATTCCTTTTGCAGGAGTTAAGCTCGAATATTCCACGTCAACACGGCGCAAACATACCGACAATGTGTCGTCAACGTGTTTTAGATTTGCATTTATTATTTATAACAGTTTTATCGTTTTGAATGGAAATTTTATCTCTATAACTCAGAATCCCGCAACGTACTTTGAAGTCCACAGTTGTGACTAACTAGAAAAAACTTAATTCATGACACCTTTTTTTTACAATAGCTAAAATTAAAACCTTATTAATATTATTATATAATTTACAAATAAACAAAACAAAAAGAAAATAATTTTAATCTAACAAGTGTCACAAAATATTTCTTGCTCAGCATATGCCAGGCGTTCTATTGGAGCACCTGGCGCTGGTTTTCAGCACGAACCAACGTGGTCAGATCACGAACCACAGTGACGACATTGATACGGACACACACATATATTATATATCCATATATATTATTTACAATATAATAATATATACTCATATTATTATATTTCAAATACGTACTTTATCAATAATAATAGTGTAATTTATAAATTAGTCAAAATGTTATAAACAACAAAAAAATATCTTTACATTTATAGCCACGGACTATAATTTTCCTTTTGTCATGTGTACAATTGTTAATGCCAAGAATATACACCAGTAAGCCATAAAAATATTTCGAATGAAGAAATCGAACCCACAACACTTCGCCACTGCCATTGGATTTATCATTTGACTGACGCTTCCAGATCTAGTAAAAATAGATTCCTCCGTTATTGTACGCCTGTTTCTTTTGCCGTCATGAAATCATCAACCAACTACTTAAATTACAAAGCTTCCAAAAGGAAGAAAACTTCCTCCATTCAAGCCTAGGAGAAGATAAATAAATAATTAAATTATAATACAAGCATGATATATATCTTACAACAATAATTGTGATAAGGGACGTCTTTACACATTTGCAATTCAAATGAGATTCGGTGAACGAGAGTAAACAAAACACGACGATAACAGATTTCGTTCTGTCTCCGTACCTTACTTTAGGGTTGTTAGGCGTATAGTTTTATGAACTTTATGTCCGCAGTGAAAGTATCTTATAAAGATGGACAGTCGAATATACTTTGCTAAGATCCGCGAACACAATTAGTAAAATAATATTGTGTTTGCGTAAAAGTGTATAGAGGATTATTTACCAAGAGACGACCGTCAGCAAATTTTCCAACACTCCGCCATGGTCACTAACGTCGACAACGTCAAACACACAATACCACTTTTCACTAAAAACACAACGCGCTTTAACCTGTACACAAGGCATCCTCGTGTAGAAGAATTAATGAAAAATAAACGTTAAGTCTTTACGGTTGTCTAGTTCCCAAACGCACAATATTTACTATTTTTCTAATTTGTGTTCGCGGATCTTAGCAAAGTAAGTATTGACTGTCTATTTTTATAATGAATTTTTGCAAAGTAACGCCTGACTCCATTAATTATATCCTTCAATAGCTATAATATCCGCATTTTTAACTCCTTTTTTTATGGTATAGCAAGACAAACGAGCCGGCGTGTCACCTGATGGAAAGCAATCAACGCCGCCCATAGACATCCGTAGCGCCACGGGCAGTGCGGAAGCGTTGCCGACCTTTAAGGAAAATGTCATTGTGGAAGTGGGAATGGGGGGAGGAGGGTGGTGATGGGCCTCCGGAACAGCCGCTTACCGTACGAAGGGCGGTAGCTCTCAGACACCGGTTTTCTACGGGAGTGTGATACTTCCTGGGGCGAGCCGGCCCATTCATGCTACAGACAAAAATATGCCATTCTTGACAGAGTATTCCTCTGCAGCGTGGCTATGCCACTATCATCCTGCTCGTTAATTACTGTATTTTCCAGATATTGTATTAAGACGCTCATGATAAGCAGTGACCGTTTTGAAACACCCGTAATGCATGATTCTATTAACAGAGCCAGACGTTACTTTGCGGAAATCCATAATTAAGATAGACATTCAATACTTACTTTGCTAAGATCTGCGAATAACAATTTAGAAATAAATAGACAGATAGATATATTCTTTATTGTATACGAAAAACAAAGTTATAAAATTATTTATATACAAATGGCGATTTTATCGCTAATAGCGATTTCTTTCAGACAACCGTAGGATGGAGGACACAATGTTAAAAAGATAATTTGATGTTGTGTTTTGATACATTATCATCATCATTCATAGAGATGAAAGAAAAAAAAATATAAATCAAAAATAACAGCCATAAGCAAATATATAAGTATATAATACATACATACATACATACACACATATACATGCATTTACATACACACACACACACACACACACACATAAATATATAATATTGTGTATTTACAAAAGAAGTAGAAATTACAGAATTGATTCCGTATTTTCCACTTCAAAAGCCTTGTTTTCAATCTTCGTCTTAACCTGTATTCTAATTAATTTGAATCACTTTTTTATTTATATATAGGTGAAATAACACATACGTTGTTATAGAGAAACCTTCATAAAACTATCCTGCTCATAAATGCTGGCAACACATTTGTGAAGTCTATGGTCCTGCAGTAGTCTATGGCGGCGTTGATTGCTTTCCTATCCCATAAAAAAAGTATGTTTTTCTTGTCGCAAAAGAAAAATATATTTTCCTATTCTTTATTTTTCTATAATCCGTAATTTTATTCTTCCATTCGTTTAGACTTTGAATTATTTTTCAGTCTGTCACAGGTACAAATTTATCGGTACGATTGACTTGCATAACAATTACCTGTCTATTGTTGTCTACATGCTGTCTGCTTATACAAATGGATTGTTTAATGTTTAAAAGATGAAATTCGTGATTTTTATATTAACAATATGAAGGTTTATATAACAGAATGAAGGTTTGTTCCCGAGCGAGTAAATTCTTATTGAACGAAAGTAGCTTCTCGATATTACTGGACGAGGATGTGAATGAATTTGCCTTAAAGTCCCGATACACATAGATATGAATTAACATCGTCATGAAAACTAATTTCATGTTTGATCATCAGTTATATTCTTTTAATAGTGGTGGCGTATTATACAATATAGTTCGATTACAACATATAACTGAAGTGATATGAAATAAATGCGTGTATCATGACTTTTTAAGTTGACTGAAAAAGTCCATAGAAGGTTTTGGTAGAATAGCCACCATTTTATCACGACGTAACGTGATCAGCTTTCAAGAGATTTGATGTTATCGTATTGTACTTGACATTGGTATATAGTTACAACTATTTGCCAGCAAAGAAAAGAAAACACAACCTTATTCTTAACTTTTGTCTCAACACCGAATCAGAATTAGGACTAGAAATAAAAATGATTTTATGAGAAGAGGCTTCACAATGAATTTGCGAACAAAATAACTTTAGGTGTGAGTATAATCCTCAAATGCTAATGTTAAATGGATTACCAACTTCGCACAAACTTGCTTAATCGTTTCTTTGAATTTTGATTTCATTCAAATTTGAATAATTTTTATGTAAATACTGAAATACTCCGTATCTCTATACGGTTGTCTGTTTGTGATGTTATGAATAGGCTTTAATTGAAAATATTTCGCCCGAAACTCAATAAATTATATAACAATTATTAGTTTCGATCAATCGTATAGTTTATTGATAAATATGAAAATATGTCTTACATTGTAATAAGCAATAGGACAACGCTAAACCTTAAAATTAGAAATTAGAAGAAATATAGCTTATTAACGATAAGACCGCCATTTTTATATAAATATTACAACCAATAATTGTATAACTTTGTTTTAGGTGTACAATAAAAAATATATCTATCTATCTATCTATCTAATACACTCACATTACCCATAATACAGACGCGATCTATACACCCACACTTCGTACACAACAGTAAGACGGTATTCAGAAAATTTAGTTAATGTTATGTACGCCGTACCACATAGGTATTAAATATTGTGAAAATAAATTATAAAAATAATAAAATAAAACAATAATTATCTGTCAAAGCCAAAGTGTTATTTCTTTAATGTCTGTCAAACAAAGAATTATTCTAATATTCGATCAGATTGTAAACACATAAATCAAGAACTGATTGCAGCCTCGCTCTGTGCAGGAAGTTCCGATTCATTATTAATACACCCAGGCAAGGGTCAATGGGGTAGCAAAGATGCGGCGTTTAAAGTAAATGAGCCATGGGACATTTCGCGCATAATTTGCCAGGGACGGGACGGTCAGAGGTCCGGCGCGGACCTCACCATTTTATACAGCGCTTCCCTACTACGTTGGAGGTTCAATATAATACATCTTTATTCAATAACCTAGGTCATATATATACATATCGATACATATCATAGTGAAAACGTAATAAACGGCAAAATGAAAATTTACCCTCAGAGCAAAAAAACTTTTGGGATTTCTGAAAAACTTGTATCTGATCACTCAAAAACAGTCAGTTTCAACGCCGTACAAAAATTTTTGTTAGTTGTAGTGCTGTGACACTCAGACCATTCGACGGAGTATTTTTGCTGATCAAGAGTTTCTCAAGTTACGCTGCATCTCCATGGGGTGGAGGATCATCGGGCGGTGGCAGAAAATCAGTCGATGAAAAGCGAGGATGAAAAGCGACTAATGGAGAGCCGTTTCGCTGCGATGAATGGTAGCGGATGGAGTTCTGTGGTATCTGCCAACCCCTGTGGGAGATAGGCGTGAATATATATAAAAAAATCGCCGTTTTTCACTCTGAGTTATATGCCCGTATATATTTATACAATATATTTTACATCGTCTGTTTCCCGTAGAGGTAAGCAGAGACCACAGACCGCCATCTGCTACGATATCGGCACACTTTCTTTGCTTCATCCAGACTCATCATTCATCACATCTCTTCACACTCTCTTCATACAAGCTAAACAATTATGGGTACTTTTGGTAATAGGTTATATTATAATTATATATATATATATATATTAATATAGGGATAATCAAAAGTTTTACTTAGCTAAGATCCGCGACAAGCAAAACAATAACAGAAAATTAATAATGTGTGCTTTTCTGTTGGATTAAATGGATTTATTTGGAACTTAAACCAAAAAACTTATCGAAAATTGGCCATCAATTCTCCACCCACCAACCACTATACACAACACCAAACACACACTACCACTTTTCCATCTACCTTTTATATGGAAGACACTATCACCAAAATTCTGTACCATAAATCAAGTAAAAAAAAATATATTATTTAAAATGATCTGTCACGAAACTTAATGTGGCAGACCAAATTCCACGCGAGCAAAAGCCAGTAATTATATAAAATCAAAGTCACGTAAGCCATCATATTTTTACACAAAACTTTTATATAAAGCTTGAAGTAAACGTCCTTACGATTGAAGCCCGTATTTGCATGACGTACCGGAACACGGCGAAAGTAGGAGGGTATTTATATAGTGATAAAATCCATTTACGTCGAGTACGCTACAATGCGGGACGAACAAACTTTATTTCCATAGCTCTCATATCTGGCTGTGGCGCTAGAAAACGCGCTAGGGGTGTGCAAATATCGACATAATATTCTTGAAGCATTAATACACATCTAGAATGGGAGAATCATTATCTTTACGGTACGGGGTAGGGTTGAAAACATGAAATGTGTTGTTGAAGACAAATAGACAGAATATCTTAGATAGTAAAAGTTTCTGACGAAGAAATGTTAAACTGGATTGAAGAGAATCAATATCAATATCAACCCACGACAGTCCACTGCTGGAAATATACCTCACCTCAAGGCACCACCAAGCCCGATCTTCGGCTACACGTATCCAGTCTCTGCCAGCCGCCTTGCGCAGATCGTCGCTCCATTTCCCAAGGGGACGTTCCACACTACGTTTGCCGAAAAACGGTCTCCACCCCAGCACTCGTCTACTCCAACGATTGTCGGTTCTTCGACAAACGTCAAGAGAATAACTCAAATTACTTGAAGAGAATCAACATCAAATCGTACAACATATTGAGAAAAGCAAAATGATTTGGCATTTGGTTCTTCAAAGTAACTTCTTTTCACATTCATCGTCCACAATCTTAACAAAAGCAGATCCGACTTCATTAATAATGTAACAGACCAGTCGATTCAACTATATCGATATATTCTGATAAATAAAATTGCATGGGATATATGTATATATATTTGTCATAAATGCGTCTAAAAACATAATATAGCGCCTCCGTACGAGTGACCCGGTAGGTCTCTCTATAAATCAGCGCTTGATGATCTACCGACATGGATAACCTTCTTATGGTTACCTTCTATGCTGAGTGAGAGACTTTTAATGACGTCACATGACTACACACGTATATTATTATATTCTTTACTTTTCGTTTTAAAATGATGTGTTATTTTCTTTTCTTTGATGGCAATTAGTTAAAACTACTATGCCAGTGTCAAGTAAAATACAACAATATCAAATCGCTTGAAATGTCACGTTACAACTAGTCAGCTTGCCACGTTACATCTTGATAAAATGGTGGCTATTCTACCAAAACATTCTATGGACTTTTTCAGTCAATTTAAAAAGCCACGATACACGCATTTATTTCATATCACTTCACTTATACACCTTAATCGAACTATACCGTATAATACGCCACCAAAATTAAACAATATAACAGATAATAATATAAGTTTATAAAATGAAATAAAAACACAACGTCACTGATGTAAGTTGCAGGGAAAAGTCCGATAATTTATTTAATCATTTGCGTGCATCATTAATTAACGATTCATTCATTCATTCATTCATAAAACACTCATCATTATGATGTGTCCGATAGAATCAATCTTTCAGTGAAGTAGAAGGGCAATTCGAATGCACTGTCCTCTACGGACACATTTCTTATTCAGGCACCGAAATTTTATCCCTAAAGCCAATTTTGGAGTGATAGAGTTACGCTGCAGACGTAGACTTTGTCAAAAATGACATATTATTTGTCTGTAGCATGAATGGGCTGGCTCGCCAGGGTAAGTAACACACTCCCGCAGAAAACCGGCGTCTGAATGGTAGCTTAACTGCCGCGCTTCGTCCGGTGAGCAGTTGAGTTCCGGATTCTCAACCGCCCCACCTCCCTCCCCCATCCCATGATGATCTTCGCTTGAAGGCTGGCAGCCTTCACGCTTCCGCACTACCTATGGCACTGCGGATGTCTATGGGTTGATTGCTTTCCATCGGGTGACACGCATACTCATTTGCCTTACTATCCAAAAAAAGAAATTAAATTGAATTTCAAAACAAAACCTTTGCCTCTGATACTCTAACCACCGAAAAAAGAGGTTGAATTATTTTTATATACGTTTCACGCCGTTTATTATTTTTTAAAAATATATACAGTAGTAATTAACAAAAATAAATGAAGGAAAACATGTCTCGGAAATTTCTCGGAAATGTACATCCAAAAATACTTTTTGTTCAAAGGTTAGTGTACTTTTGTGATATAATTAAATATTTATCGCTGTATTAAATTATTTTTTTCACTCATTTCCACACTTCCTGTCGATGTATTTATACACTTAGATCAAAATGAAGACCAATTACACATTCACTTTCAATTAAAACACGCGATAACATTTTATTTATTTATTTTGCGTACTTTAATTACTTAGTTGGCATGTAACGAAGCGATAGCTGGTTATCAGTCCAAATTGTTTGTATATTTATACTATACCCCGGCCAAATTCCGAAAATAATGCTCCATAACAAAGCTTTGCCTAGCAACCAACTTTTATATACTGACAACTTTTCTGGTTGGTTGTACCTCTCCAAATGAAATAAAACTTTTTTTAACAGTACATTTCTCGTTTGCCATCCTAAACCGTAAAATCTCTAATTACTTATATTCATTATTAAGGATCATCTAATCTTATTACTTATATTATTATCGACACTTCAGTCTTTACAGCTCTAATATCCGAAGCCACCCTCGGCGTTTCCTCTAATTTTCCTTTTTCAACGATCTCCATTCACTTAATTGACGAAGAATTTTGATTGGTCGGTGTATCAACACGGCATATTTCTATGCATCCGTCTCGACGTCGGATTTCTCTCGGTTTTTTTTTAATTTCATTTCAGCTTCATTTATTATTCCGCTCTTATTTTAATGGTTAGGTTCGTTATTGTACGCCCGGTGAGCTCTCAATATAACTCCCGACTTTAATTGCTGACTCGACTGCTGTACTTCGCCGAGGATTGTTGACTGAAGTGTTCGCTGTTTGTGCAGCTTCGATATGTATTTTCAGAGTGAATATATTTTCTTTTGTTTTTGCGTATCCTCTTAAAACAATGACGAATGAGGCAAAGGTAGATATGTAGATGCATATTCATTAGTTTTATAAAATATCCTTCATACCTTTGAAACCTTCGGTGAGTTGAAAGGGAGCTTCATTATTCAATATGACTGACACAATCCATTGCTGCATTTGCACCCCTTATAACTGTGCTTGATTTCCGTAAGCATCACACTTAGACCGATATAAAAACCGATCTGTGACTCCCAATTGTACAGCAGTCTTTAATTTCAGGTAGATATTGCTATGTATATATATCCAGTGCGTCCGACTCATACTCTATTAAGGTGCTGAATCGTGGACGCTGACAGTCTCGTCGACAAGCTCAAGGTCGCTCTGAGGGCTATGGAGAGTTCTCTGGTAGCTCGGAGTTTCTCTGGTAGATATGATTCGGAACGAACAGATCCGCCAGAGAACTAAAATTATCGAAATAGTCTTTCGAATTAGTAAACTGTAAGAAGGAAAGACAACCAATTCTAATGGTGGATAAAATTCAAAACGTCGCTCTTCAATTTAGCAGACTGAAGTGGCAATGGGATGGGTATGTTCGTCGGAGAACAGACAATCGTTGGAGTAGACGAGTGCTGGAGGGGAGACCGCGGCTCGGCAAACGTAGTGTGGGACGCCCCCCCTGCTAGATGGAGCTACGATCTGCGCAAGGCGGCTGACAGAGATTGAAAGCGTGTAGTCAAAGATCGGGCTAAGTGGCGCACCTTGAATGGCCTATGTCCAGCAGTGGACTGCCGTGGGCTGATATCGATATTGATTGATTGTTGCCTATCTATTAGTATTTGGCCCTATATTTCCCACTCAATAGAAGAAATGGAATGAATATGTATGTATGCACATCTCGATGTTAAACTATCGAAATCGATACCCTCAATGAGAATCAGAAATGCGAAGTAACATTTCAATCGGCAAGCAATTACTCGTCAAAGGCGATACAGTTGTATGCCGATTAAACAGTTCAGCGGGGGACAGAGCTGACAAAATGGCCACCGACACACTCGTATCAGCCAGAAGGCCCAACAAATTTCCAGAATGGCCGACCATTGAAATGTCACCCGCGCTGCATTGTGAGGCTGTCGCTTGCTTGCCACCGTGGCATCCTCACCGCTGTATCGATGGACAAAGGTCCCTCGGAGCCGCTGGTGAGAGAATGTCTTATTGCGTATTTAAAACAAATTCAATGCTGATAATTTCATTTCTGTGACGATTCTTTCTTTTTTGAAACTCATAGATTTATTGATCCAACTTTTTTGACAACCGTGACACCACAGGAGTCACGGAAGCATTTTTGGCCTTTTAGATTATATGAAAACAAGCCTATTATTTTTTTTTAAGGATCCAATGTCATATGGTATAGTAGGGCAAACGAGTAAGCGTGTCGCTTTATGGAAAGCAAACAATGCCGCACAAAGATGTCCGCGACACCACAGGGATCACGGAAACGTTAAATGGAATACTGTCCTCATCTTTGGTCCTGGGTACGCCAATATCTGCTCCTTCCTCTTTCTTGACTACATACAAAGTCACGTCAACGTCAAGTTCAATGACCAAGATTTCACCCAACGACTTGATTCTTTATCTTTGACTTGATTCTTTACCATTTTTTATCGCTTTTACCACGGAGAGTGTTCCAAGGTTCAGAATAATCCATGATAATGAATTCCAATGTCGCACGACGCACCCAAAGGAAAAATTTGATCACCATCATCTGACTGAGTGGTAGTCCAGTACAGTGCATTTCTCCCGAAACTTCATTCCACGCACAACCACTCTATAGAACCAGCTGCCTTTGACGATATACCCGAACTAGTACAACTTAGTTACCTAAAAAAAAAAGAAGTCTTCTCATATCATAAAAGCCGGCTTCAGCAATGCCTATAGCACTGCAGATATCTATAGGCGACGTATATATCTTATCTATATCTATCTATAGTTAGCGTAGCCGTATACTCAGCGATAAGCGTTCTCCAGCGGTCCCGGGTTCCGCAGTGAAAACCGATTCGTCCGCAAGACTGATTAAAGGACATTAACATTCCACACACAACCCCTGGCGCCAGCCGTGCAACCCGGTTCGCGAAATGAGTACCCATTTCTAAAACAGAAGCTTTTTCTCAAACATCTAAGTCCTATTTACTGCAACAAGTTACCTTTTATACGTCAGATATAACTGCAACCTTAAAAAGGATCCAAATGATAGCCCTCAACAGAGTATAACCAGGGAAGAACTCTGGGATTGGTATTTTTTCAATTATTCTTTACATTTATATGGGACTCTTTACAGATATATCAATTATTCTTTTTTTATGATAGAAAGGCAAACGAGCAGGCGTGTCACCTGATGGAAAGCAATCAACGCCGCCCATAGACAGTCGCAGCGCCATAGGTAGTGCGAAAGCGTTGCCAACCTTTAAAGAAAGTGTAATTATGGAAGGGGGAGGATGTTGGGCCTACGGAACTTAGCCGCTCACCGTACGAAGCGTGGAAGCTAAGCTACCACTCAGACGCCGGTTTTCTGCGGGAGTGTGGTTCTTCCCCGGGCGAGCCGGCCCATTCGTGCTACAGACAAATATTATGCCATTCTTGACAAAGTATTCCTCTGCTCAAAATAGGAGATGGATTGTTCTCATTCGATCATATGCTTACACGTGTTTTTATTTCAGCGGTATAGTCCTGCAGTATACTTGCTGTTTCCACCAGATGCCTCGATATTTGCAACGGGTAGTGGCTAAGCGCAATTATTCCAACAACACTTAGACACATTTATAGCCAGTATTGGAATTTAGGAGACATTTTATAGGCTAGGTTTTAAGTTAATTGGATCATTGTTATCTTAGACTTCTAGCACCCGGGGATGTTCGGGGGGTAACTGTAATTTGTTGAATTTGTAATTAAGTTAAATTTCTTTTACG
Source organism: Baronia brevicornis (assembly GCA_031353405.1). NCBI lineage: Eukaryota > Metazoa > Arthropoda > Insecta > Lepidoptera > Papilionidae > Baronia > Baronia brevicornis. The sequence continues at coordinate 513,038 of JASFAT010002046.1, forward strand.
TTTTGCTTTTATCTTAAGTAAAATTAGATAAATAGATAATAATAATAAATCTTTATTTTCAAAATGTTTACATATGTTAGGACACTAGATCCCACACTAGGAATCCCTGTGTTGTGGAAAACTAGGCTCTTCCCTTCGTAAATAATACATACATAAATATCAAACAGTAGAGAAAAAAAATGATTAAACATTAGTGATAATAAAAAAATGGATTAAGTACGATAATAAATTATTAAAGATGTGATTTGTATGTGTGCAAATGTGAATCTGTATGTGATAGATAGATAGATAGATGTATTCTTTATTGAACACCAAAACAAAATTATACAATTATTAGTCTCACATAATGTGAGACTAATAATTGTTCAACAAAAACAAAGTTTTACAATTATTAGTCTCACATAATGTGAGACTAATAATTGTTCAACAAAAACAAAGTTTTACAATTATTAGTCTCACATAATGTAAGACTAATAATTGTTCACCAAAAACAAAGTTTTACAATTATTAGTCTCATATAATGTAAGACTAATAATTGTTCACCAAAAACAAAGTTATACAATTATTAGTCTCACATAATGTGAGACTAATAATTTTTCACCAAAAACAAAGTTGTACAATTATTGGTCTCAAATAATGTGAGACAATGCAATTTGCTATCTCTGGGCTGGCTTCCCAGAGGAAATATTATACTTTCCTCTTTACCTCCCCAATGCTATCCTCGCGATCCATTTATTACATTAAAGTTAAGATAATAAAAATCACAGATAAAATCGAGAGCTATTCTTACTAAATAAAAAAAATATTCATACACAAGTTGACTCCAAATTGCATTCGACTAAACTACGAAACCTCCATTTGGTAAAACTAATATTATCGCAAATGGCCGCCTACATGCATCCCCAGAGTTCATTACCCTCCCCACTCCTCGGTACCTTACGTCCCCCACTACCCGGACGGATACCTACCGTAGAACTAGATTATTAAATACGAATCTTGTCGGTACATTTACATAACATACTGGCAGCTTTGAAACGAAACTGTAATCAACGTATAATCTGTATTGAAAAAGAAAAACGCATGTGGACTTTTCCCGCCTACTTACATCAGTGACGTTGTGTTTTTATTTCATTTTGTATAATCTTATATTATTAACAATTACATATATTGTTTTGTTGTAAAAGCACATAATAGAGAAAAATGGAAACATATACGCGTAGAACAAAAAATGTAGACACTTTTTTGCATGTCATTTTTATCTCAAAAAAATTGGAACAAAGGAAGAATGCTAATAAATAATTTTTTTTATATATTTACGCCTATGCCCCGCAGGGGTTGGCAATGACCACAGAGCTCCATCCGCTGCCATTCATCGTAGCAAAACAGGTCATCATTGGTCCGCTTTTCGCCCTCGTGAGAATCAGGATATAAATTAATTATAATATATAAAATAATAAATTATTATTATTATTAATGTAAACTATTTTTTCCTCGCACAAACATTATTCGCTTTTATTTAACATCACATATATGTCCCACTACTGAGCACGGGCCTCTCCATTTCTGAAGGAACGGACGTTAACCCACCACGCTTATAATAGCGAATTGGCGGGGTTACCAGACTCGGAATAAATATTTGTAATCCATACATAAATTTATTCCGATGCGAGGATCGAATCCGCGATCATTAACTCCGCGGTCGGAGGGCCCCGCCACTAAGCCAATTGGGTGTCATTCGCTTAGTTGGATTGATTAAAGAATTGTAGTAAACATTACCAGTTTTCTTTAAAATAAAAATGGATAGGAAAAGATGCGGATGCTATTGTGAATTTTATCTTGTTATTTGTTTCTCAAAGAGCGGCCACGCATCTGCAATACCTATTGTGTTGCGGATGTCTATGGGCGGCTTTGATTGCTTCCTATTATTAATGGAGTCAGGCGTAACTTTGCGGAAATCCATCACTATATGGACAGTCAAAAGTTTTACTTAGCTAAGATCCGCGACAAGCAAAACAATAACAGAAAATTAAGAATGTATGTTTTTCTGTTGGGTTAAGTGGATTTATTTGGAACTTAAACCAAAAACTTACCGAAAATCGGCCATGAATTCTCCACCCACCAACCACTATACACAACACCAAACACATTATCACTCTTCCATCTTGTAAACGACACGTGTTTCGCCCCATCACGAGGCATCTTCAGGTATAGTAGACTCTACGGAAGACAACCGAACTTTTCGGTTGTCTTTTAGGTCTGTCATTAGGTGACACCCTTGCTGGTTAGTATATTATCATACAAAAAATTTTAGCTTTATATTATTCACTTTTTTGCTGTACAATAAAGAAGAACAAACAGAAGAATATAGGACAAGTGAAGAACTAGAGAGAGTGACAGCTTTAAGTATCATATCACGTGTGACTAGCCCATAGAAAAACAATATTTGTATTCATATTAACGGTTGTCTTCCGTATAGTCTAATATGCCTGATGATGTCTCGTGTTGAGTCGAAGCACGTGTCGTGTGCAATGTGGAAAAGTGGTAGTGTGTGTTTGGTGCTGTTGATAGTGGTTGGGAAGTGCAGAGTTTCTGACTGCCGTTATTTCGGTATGATTTAGTTCAAGTTCCCCGGAAATCCTCCTTTTAATCCAGAAAATACACATAATTATTTTTCTGCCCTTGTTTTCTTGTCTCAGATCTAAGTAGAAGTTCTGACTGTTCACATACTATTTGTATTATTACTTTTTGATATACAATAAAAGAGAATAAGCAGAAAAATGAATTAGAACAAGTGGAGAACTAGGGAGAATGACAGCTCCAAGTATCGTTAGCGTACACGTGCGTACGAAAAAGGTTAAGGACCCAAAACAAAAATATGCAAAGCGCAAGCCCTTGACACCATAGTTCAGGACTTCGTTACGGGCCGAACAATGCCCGTTAAGAGTGCTGGCACGCACACAAACAAACACGTGTTTACAAACAAGTAATTAGGGCGAGAGAGGCGCGCGTGTGTGCGTGAGGCGGTGTGGGTGAGAGGTGAGGCATCGCGGCTGGCTCGGCTCATGTAAAATGCATAAGACACGCTTACGTACTGGCGTAGCTGGCGTCTCGTAGTTCCTTCCCTACGCACAGATGTTTTGGTGAAAGCTACATTCAGTTTGACCGTGAAAACGGCCCGTGATATTTAGACCAGGAAGAAGATCCAATGAAATGTCGATCACTGTATTATAAATTGATCATCAATTTTTCTTCATTTTCGTTGGCACTCTTGTCAGAGTGGTATTAGGGAAAATCTGTAATTTTTTTTTTTTTTTTTTTTTTTTTTATATATTCACGCCTATCCCCCGCAGGGGTTGGCAGAGACCACGGAGCTCCATCCGCTGCCATTCATCGCAGCGAAACGGCTCGTCATTGGTCGCTTTTCGCCCTCGTGAGAATCAGGACGTGACGGGTGGCGAACCACGTCGCCGTCATTTTCGACAAATTAGGTATATTAAATTCGTCTTTAGTGAATCCCACGAGCCGCAAGGGAGGATGGAGGTCAGCCCCAGCAGAGCCCTGCATGCTGAGAGGTAAGGCACCATAGTCCCCGGGGGAGCCCGACCCCGGGACGATCGGCACGTTTACGACTAGGCTCGCCCCTAGCCACGCATCCATTGGCACGGCAGACCGTGGATTGGCGGAGAGGAAGGGAAAGGATAGAGAAGAAAGGAAGGGGCAGGAAAGGAAATGCGGATTGGGGGGTTACCAGACTCGGAATAAACATTTAAAAATCCATATAAATATTTATTCCGATGCGGGAATCGAACCCGCGACCATTGACTCCGCGGGCGGAGAGCCCCGCCACTGAGCCAATCGGTCGTCTGTAATTAAACATATATATTTGTAATTAAACATATATATTTAATCTTTTTATTGTTATTCGACTTTAATTTTTCTTTTTCTTAATCGTTGGCATTCTTGTCAGAGTGGTGTCAGGGAAAATGTATAATCAAATAAATATATATAACCGTTTTATTGTACATTGGTCTTCCATTTTTCTTCTACTTAGTTGTTGGCACCCTTGTCAGAGTGGTGTCAGGAAAAATGTATGATCAAATAAATATATAACCAGTATATTGTACATTGTTCTTCAATTTTTCTTCTTCTTAGTCGTTGGCACTATTGTCAGAGTGGTGTCAGGGAAAATTTTTGATCAAATAAATATATAACCTTTTTATTGTACATTGGTCTTCAATTTTTATTCTTCTTAATCATTGGCACTCTTGTCAGAGTGGTGTCAGCGAAAAGGTATGATCAAATAAATAAATATATAATCTTTTTATTTTATAATACGTAGCTCTTTAATTTGTTAGTTGGTCTCTTGTCAGAGTGCTATCAGGGAGTAGCTTTATTTAATATAATTCTGAAGTGGTAGAACCACGCTGCAGATGGATACTTTGTGAAGAATGCCATGTTATTCGTCTGTAGCATGAATGGGCCGGCTCGCCCGGGGAAGTACCACACTCCTGCAGAAAACCGGCGTCTGAGTGGTATTTTAGATACCGCGCTTCGTCCGGTATGTTCCGGAGGCCCAACTTGATGTCGAATACATCTAGAACAGATTAAAGTCCATCTCTCGGCAGGAAAATAGAAAATATGAGAATCATTTTTTGTCTTCATTTTCAAAGAGCTTTACATTTAATTAATTAATGTTCTAAGCGTATATCCGAAAATATTAAAATTGAAATGCAGTTTGATAGCGGAATTTTCCACGGCAAAGTACAAATATTTTCGCTTCATATCGAAACCAATTAATTGTACATATCGTACTAAATGTCTCGTTACTCGTAATCGCTCAAACAATTGGTACGGTTACATGAAATTTTCCATTGACAACACTACACTTACGAGTTTTACTTTTCAGATATATAGGTACACTATATACCTATTACTTCATGTTTACAGTTCAAATGAATAAATAAAGGCGTACTCAGATGTAACAGTTTCAAAGTGGTAGAGCCACGCTGCAGACGAATACATTGTCAAGAATGGCATATTATTTGTCTGTAGCATGAATGGGCCGGCTCGCCCGGGGTAGTACCACACTCCCGCAGAAAACCGGCGTCTGAGTGGTAGCTTAGCTACCGCGCTTCGTCCGGTGAGCGGTCTGAGTTCCGGAGGTTTCCGGAGGTGAAATGTCACTTTCCTTAAAGGTCGGCAACGCTTCCGCATTGCCTATGGCGCTGCGGATGTTTACGGGCGGCGCTGATTGCTTTCCATCAGGTGACACGCCTGCTCGTTTGCCCTCCACCGCATAAAAAAAAACAGTTTCAATCGATTAATGGGAGAAAGCCATATCTTTAAGGTATCCATAATTTAATAAAATGAAATATAAAAAGATTGTAGGAATTGACTGGATTTCCATAGCTTGGCAAAACCATGAAAAAAATGGAAGAAATTGAGACCGAGTATATTGTTGGGAGGTCCTTGACAAAGAACAAACTAACACGCTATGTAAATATTTTAAATACTTTTTGATTGTTACGAGAATAAAGGGCTTTATTATTATTATAATAATTAAGCACTTTATTCCCTTAACAATCACATTCAGTTTATTATTATTATAATAAATAATAATAGGTTATATTAAGCTCTATATGTACATAAATACATACTTATCCTGACGCGAGAAACGACACCGTGATTTATGATGCAGAAAACTATTTAGTTTTTTTTTTAAACTTTTATTTGATGGCAATTAGTTATGCCAGTGTCAAGTAAAATACAATAATATCAAATCTATTGAAATATAACTAGTCAGCTTGTCACGTTACGTCTTGGTAAAATGGTGGCTATTTTACCAAAACTTTCTATGGACTTTTTCAGTCAACTTAAGAAGTCACGATACACGTATTTATTTCATATATCTTCACTTATACACCTTCCTTCCTCTTCCGACCCTTCCATCCAATGAGGGTGGAGGAGGCAAGAGAAGTATGCCGAGATCGTAGCGGATGGAGATCTGTGGTCTCTGCCTACCCCTACGGGAGACAGGCGTGACGATATGTATGTATATATGATATACACCTTAATCGAAATATATTGTGTAATACACCACCATAATTAAACAATAAGTTTATAAAAATGAAATAAAAACACATACCATTATAACAGTGATGTAAGTTGGCGGAAAAAGTCCAACTATTTAGTTATTGAATATATTTTAATGGCTCCATGTGAGACGAGTCTTAGCCGAATTAGAAAAAAAATGTTGGTTAAATATGAGCGGAAGACAATGATACTCGCTGACAGGTTTCACCAGTTTAGTGATAGTCTCAATAAGGCTTAATAATTAAAACAGTTTTGTAGTTTGTTTTCTAAAATAGTTATTGTCTTTGATAACGTAAAGAAATTTAGCGTACAATTTGATAGTTTGTTTTTTGTTACCTAATACTACGCACTGATGGATACGACTTATCGTTTAATATTCTTTTTCAATTCCCACTGTTAGTTCACACATTTATTTTATATATACATATATTTATTTTTATATTTTGTTCAAATTTTCAATTTTTATCATTACATTTGTACTGTGAAATTATAACATACATAAATACAGGTAGGCAGAGACCACAGATCTCCATCTGCTACGATCCCGGCACACATTCTTTGCTTCATCCACATTCATCACTCCCTTCTTGACCTGGCCTTCCTTAAGAACTAAGGCAGTTTGGTCAACGTATGTTTTCCTTGGTGTTCTCCTACCGACCCTTCCGTCCACATGCGCAACGTTAATTTATTTTAACAGTCGTCTTTCATCCATCCTCTCCATGTGCCCATACCATCTGAGCATCCCTTTCTCAACTTCTGTCACAATACCTTTTTTACTCTTTCACTTCATTGGGTATCGCGTGTAATACATTTTCGTGCGCGACAGTACCAAAATCGGGTGATTTATGACTGACGATAGCGCAACGTATATTTCATTTTATCATTCGTCTTTCATCCATCTTTATATATATATATATATATATATATATATATATATATATATATATATATATATATATATATATATATATATATATATATATATATATATATATATATATATATATATATATATATATATATATATATATATATATATATATATATATATATATATATATATATATATATATATTCACGCCTATCCCCCGCAGGGGTTGGCAGAGACCACAGAGCCCCATCCGCTACCATTCATCGCAGCGAAACGGCTCTCCATTGCTCGCTTCTTGCCCTCGTGAGAAGCAGAACGTGACGGGTGACAAACCACGTCGGCAGCATTATCGACAAATTAGGTATATTAAATTCGCTTTAGTGAATCCCACGAGCCGCAAGGGAGGATGGAGGTCAGCCCCAGCAGAACCCTACATGCTTAAGTAAGGCACCATATTATCCGGGGGAGCCCGATCCCGGGACGGTCGGCACGCTTGCGACTAAGCTCGCCCTTAGCCACGCATCCACTTGCACGGCAAACCGTGGATTGGCGAATAGGAAGGGAAATGAAGGAGAATAAAGGAAAGGGCAGGAAAGGAAATGTGGATTGGGCTAGTTACTAGATAGAATAAATATTAATGAATCTATACATATATTTATTCCGATGCGGGGATCGAACCCGTGACCATTGGCTCCGCGGGCGGATGGCTCCGCCACTGAGCCAAGCGTATCTGTTTGTCTTTTTTCCAAATTCGTCCCTTGAGTAAGATAACATTCGCGCCCGATTCTTTCATCGGCTAACATACTTTATTAAACTCTCAATTTCGCCGACGCCAAAACTGCTGAATAAACAATGCGAGTCGGTAACCCACATCCCGGGACCACAATGAGCGTGACCTTATTCTGGATGCGACAAAAGTGGGGGCGTGTGGTGAATCCCAATTGCAAGGTCGCGCCGCGTCCCCGCTACAACCCCGACAACCCCGACCCGGGCCTGGAGTAACTCCAGAGACGACTCATCCATCTCATATGAGATCAATCTATTATTTGGTCAAACCAAATACGTTACACTGTTTTATGTCACCCTATATACATATATGTATTTATACTTGTTCAAATTTTTAGTCGTCAGAAAAACTTATTAACACTTAGTGTTGATACAGTATTTTTTTTATGGGATAGGAGGGCAAACGAGCAAGCGTGTCGCCTGATGGAAAGCAATCAACTCCGCCCATGGACAACCGCGACACCGCAGGAGTCGCGGAAGCGTTGCCGGCTTTTTAGGTATGTATAGGCATGTTTTTTGAAGGTTCCAATGTCGTAACGGTTCGGAAAGACCGCCAAGGGTAGCTGGTTCCACAAACTGGTGGTGCGTGGAAAGAAGTTACGAGAGAAACGCACCGTAGTAGATCGCCATTCATCCAGATGGTGGGGACGAAATTTTTCTTTACGGCGAGTTTAATATTCTCAAATATTAACTCATTGATTGAATTAAATTATAATAATTAATTGAATATCTAGGGATAATTGGTAGACAGGCAAGATAGTCGCATCCTACTAGAAAAAAGAGTATAAGAAAATAAGACAAAGGAAAAGATGTGTAAACGACATTGTAGAAACAGCAGGAAAGAAACTAGATGAGCCGAGCTCTAGACAGAGAGAAATGGTTAAAGATGGATGCTTTTACCCAAAAAGGGATCACACAATAGGAAAAGGAACTCTAAGAGAACTAAACAATATATATATATATATATATATATAGAAATAGAAATAGAAAAACTTTATTTATGACACCATTTTTTTACAATTACCAAAATTAAATCCTTAATAATATTCTATATACAAATAAAAACACAAAACAAAAAGAAAATAATTTTAATCTAACGAGTGTCATAAAATGGTTCTTGCTCAGCATATGCCGGGCGCACTATTGGAGCACCCGGCGCTGGTTTTCAGCAAGAACCAACGTGGTCAGATCGCGGACCACAGTGACGACATTCATACTGACACACTCGTACATACAAATACATCCATATATATAACTACTCATACTCATATACACATACACATAAATACACGTACAGTACAATGGAATTAAAAAACACAAGTCATGTACTAAATTCACCGCGTCCAAAAGAACACGTTCCTGACTGCATACTTAAAATGAGATTTTTGTATTTTTTTTTAAATATATTTATTGTATGCAAGTCACGAAGAGGTGGTGGCAAGTTGTTCCAACATTTGGTTGCGGCGTATTTAAAGCTACCACGAAACGCAGCTGAGCAGTGGCGAGGAACAACCAGCAATGACCTAGGCGCTCTGGTATCGCCAGCGCTATTTCGTTTACGGGACCATGTTAATTTATTATATAAATATGATATCTCTCTCTCTATATATATATATAGAGAGAGAGAGAGAGATAGGGAGGCCTGTGGGACATATATGGGTCAGTCAATTGTCAATGGAGGAAACTAAAATAAAGCACTATAGAAGTTAAAGTAATTATGTCAGGAAGCACGAAATGGAGGCTCAGGATTTTTTTAATCTGCTATCGTAATGGAAGATGGGGCGGGGGGGGGGGCGGTAGGAGGTACGTAAAGGTCGCCGGGAAAAGACAATATGAGCAAATATCGGATAGCGACAATGGAGGCACAACAAATCGACACGTAACTAGGCTGCCGGTATGGCCGCCGCGTCTTCTGTATGTACACACTGGGCTACTAGAAGAAAAATGTGAATATATAATTTTTTCTTTTCTTCTCCCTGATGGCAATTAGTTGACTTATGCCAGTGTCAAGTAAAATGTAATAACATAAACTTTCTGGAAATGTACTAGTCAGCTTGTCACGTTACGTCTTGATAAAATGGCGACCATTCTACCAAAACCTTCCATGGACTTCGGCAGACAAGTCAGAACATTGATTTATATGGCGCCAAGTGAATGCCACGCTAGTAAGCCTACTTACATACTCAGTGTTTCTAATCTATCTCTTGTTGATCTTTACCATTCATAATTACTATCTTTGTTAAGATCTACGAAAATAAATTTAAATATTGTGTTCATTCATCATCATACTCTGTTCTTTCTTCCTCTTTGTTGGCAACAAACTATAAATAGTATGTCAGTGTCACCATTTTAGTGTTGCCACTTTAGTTTGCTTATTCGAAACACTATGTTGCTGACTTTAGTTTTTTTTTTGAGTTTTAGAATTATATTACCTATCATCATCATCATCATCAACAGCCTGCGGCAGTCCACTGCTGGCCATAGGCCTCCCCCATGGAGCGCCACCTAGCCCGATTTCGACTACACACATCCAGTTTCTGCCAGCCGCCCTGCGCAGATCGTCGCACCATCTAGCCGGGGGGCGTCCCACATTACGTTTACCGAGACGCGGTCTCCACTCCAGCGTTCGTTTGCTCCAACGATTGTCGGATCTCCGACAAACGTGGCCAGCCCATTGCCACTTTAGTTTGCTAATTCGAAATAATATTATCTATGCATTTATTTAATTTTGTTTTCTCAATTATTTATTTTATGTATCAATTACTACTACAACTGTAAATGTATAAGGAGTTCTATAAACATTTCGCTTGCTTTTCTTGTCCAGATCTTTTCCATAAAAAAATAACCGAAGTGAGTATTGTATACCATCGCGTTAGTATCGCACGGTGTACTATCAGTAATGGCGGAGGGACATCTGGCCGATACGGACGCCGCATAGTAATCGGCGTTTTGTGACAATCGGATGACTTTCCACCGCCCGCTTGGTATGCGCTCCTGGTACCGCCTACGGTAACCTAGTCCTACGCGGGCTCTGCCGCGTGCGTATCCCATTGTTTCCCATCGGTTCCATTTGAGAAACGCACCGTTTGTTCAACGAAAGAACAATTACGGACGTTGAGATGCAGGAGCTGTGAATATGTTTTGTTTTAGTCACTTCATCATTATGTGGACAGTCAAAACTTTCACTTAGCTAAGATCCGCGACAAGCAAACAACAATAGTAAATTAATAATGTGTGTTTACCCGCCGGATGAAGTGGATTTACCTGGAACTTAAATTAAATTAAAACTTACCGAAAAACGGCCGTCAGCAACTCTCCACCCACCAACCACTAAACACAACACCAAACACACACTACCACTTTTCCACCTTACACACGACACGTGTTTCGTAGTAGACTTTACGGAAGACAACCGTTATGTCACTTAACGGTTGTCTTCCGTAGAGTCTACTATACCTGAAGATGCCTCGTATTGAAGTGAAATACGTGTCGTGTGTAAGGTCGCGGATCTTAGCTAAATAAAAGTTAAGTTAATTTATATATAATATTAATTTATTCTTGCGTTTCATTTATATATTAATTACACTTTATCAATTTACATTCTGTATATATATATATATATATATATATATATATATATATATATATATATATATATATATATATATATATATATATATATATATATATATATATATATATATATATATATATATATATATAGAGAGAGAGAGAGAGAGAGAGTATATTTAATGAGAGTAGTTATTGTCACAGAGAATTTCGAGAATAATACAGGTAAAAATCCTGAAGCTACAATTTCAATTGCTCTTCAAATAAGTGTGATAAAAGACACTTCATTGTTTCAGGTACAGACGCATCCTGACGAGGATACTGCCAAGAGATCAGAGGACAAGAAGAAGCCAGACAACGAGGAATTAACTGAATAAACTTCACGTGGCGGAAACAAAAGCTTTTTTATTTCCCTTAATGAATTACTACTAGAAGGCAAACAAGCAGGTACTTGGCGTGCCTGCCGTATTTCTCACGGCGACACCCGGGATCTTTAGGGGGTTTTTATCTTCTTCAAATAAAATTCTCCGAAACGATATTAATTTATTCTTCTTGTTTTCAAATCTTATGTACATTTATTTTATATTCCTATTTATTCTTTATTTTGTTTTATTAACACTTTTCAATTTACATTTTATATACAGGTCACAGAACCCACAGTCAAGCCTAAACGGGGTGACAGGATTGATTCTAACCATCATTAAAAAAATCAAAAAAAAACATCTATCTCATGCACTTTGGAAATTGTGGGCATTTAAGAAAAACCTAGAAATGTTGTCAAACTGCAACCATTTTTCGGTTATTGTGGTTGATTTTTATTATTTTTGTTCATTTAAACTTTGGAACCGTAACTCTAAATAACATTTCTAGAATCACAGTAAAAATAATGACACAATTGCCCCAAATTTCCTAGAATTAAGACTATTTGTTAAACTATGAATTTAAAATTTTCAAAATTTGTCGACTTTGAAAGGCCCTCCTTTAAAAAAAACTACTAGAGTGCCTTGGCAAGTACCGTTAAAAGTTGGCGCATTTAATCAGTATTATAAAATGGTACAATACTTGTTAGTTTCATATTAAAAAAAAACGAGTAAAAAAATAAAAACCTCAAGTAACCCGATTTTGGCTAACCCATTTTACTCAGTTAAAATGTTTTTTATTCGCACAAGCTCTTGGTAGGTTCTTAATTTTAAGATCTTCAGATTGATTTTTTTCTGATTTTTCTCATGATGTTCAAGGAACAAAACGCAGCGAAAAATGAAAACTTATCACCAGAGCCAACAAAACTTCCTGAAAAAAATATTTAGTATCTGATTACTCCAAAACAGTCAGTTTGAACGCTGTACAAAATTTTCTATTGTTCGTATGGCTGTGAGATTTAGACCAATCGACGCACTATTTGTTTTTCTGATCCAAATGGGTATGCAAAAAATATTTTTTTGACATCTGCACCGTTTACAGCGTTTTCGCTTATTTGACGGCATAGTACGTCACAAGGTAAGCCACTGATGGATCGGAGCAGGGAAACAGGAACAAACAGTACATACGGTACGGGAGCCGAAACAAAATCGCTAAGGATCGCGGGGGCGACGACACGGTCGCACCGAACCGCACCGCAGCGCGCCGCCTCAAATGTATTCAAATATATGCACGATTAATTCAGGCTGCATAGCCGCCGGGTCCGTGTTAGTAGTGACAGCGGTCTCACTTTCTACGGCGGATCGATGGGGCCGTGACCTTCGTGCCTCTTATTCGGCTCCTGCATCGATTTTTTTTAAACTCTCAACAACCGGCCGTGACGGATATATTCGTCACCAAAGTATCACAGAATGTATGTGACGAATATATTCGTCTGGATTTAAATAAGAGAATCAACGTTTAATACAAAATATATATGACGAATATATTCGTGTAAAATTAAATCGTAAAGTAACAAAGCGACTATAATACAATTAGATAGTACATTTACCGCTTAAGGGGTCAATGGTCGCGGATTCGAACGCTTTGGAATAAATACATCACATTATTTCATTTATTAATATTAACTACTCTAGGCAAAGAAAGTGCTTCAGCTTTTGCTAACAGAGGAAGAGATTAACCATGTAGTGGTGGTTTTAAGCCACTCCCATCCCGCAAGATGTTATGCAGGAATATATATATATATATATATATATATATATATATATATATATATATATATATATATATATATATATATATATATATATATATATATATATATATATATATATATATATGGCCTACAGATTCTGGTGACTCCACCAATCCCCATTGGACAAGCGTGGTGGGTTAATGTCAGAAATTGCGAGAATCCGCGACCGTTGACTCCTTAAGGGCAGCCCCATACCTGAACCAAGTGGTCATTCTGTGCACACATGCTTAAAGCACTATTAAATGTGTGCCTAAACACAGAATACATTTCCTCGTGCAAGTCTTACTTTATTCGATAGAACGTTTTTTTTTTTGGATACAATTAGAACAGAAATCAAATGTAGGTACTTCAAGATGTAAATAAATTACATATAGAAAAAATTTCGATTTCGATTTTCAATCATATTGCAATTTCGCCCGGGATTTGAACTGAAAACCCTTAACTCAGAGCTCAAGTAGGTACTCTAAGCATTGAACCCAGTGGAGGGAAATCACACATTTTACTCCCAGCCCATTATATTCTCATTCCTAAAGCCTTTTTGATGCGTTTCCCGAGTTGATCTACCTTTAAAAGATTATGAAATTGACAAATGGCAAGAGATGGCCATACATCTCGATGTATTTCATTTATTTATTTAAAACAAAATCCACAGCATATTTTATTTCTAAAAATTTAAACAAATAATTAAACACTTATGGAGCCGATAACGGACTTAAATTTTATTATATTGGACTCAAAAGTGCTCAATGGTGAGGTTCTCCGACAAATCAAGCAAAAACGTGAACTTTTGCAGACCGTCAAAGGTAGAAAAGTTGCTTACCGGGGTCATATCATGAGACATGACACGTACAAGTTGCTGCAACTGATCATGATGGGAAAAATCGCGGGTAAAAGACAAGTTGGTCGGAGAAGAAAGCCTTGGCTATGTAATATCAGGAAGTGGAACGGGATAGAGTGCTCCAGAACTGCTGAACGCGAAGGAGGAGGAGAGTTGTGCTGAATTTCTGCCAACCTCGCAAGGCAGAGAGGCACTCTTAGAAGAAGAAATATCTTATCCCTGGTTTCGAATTCGAGAGCGTCATTGGCCCGACATATGATGTTTTTTTATTACAATATTTAATCAAGTGTTTTCAGATGCCAGTCAACGTCAAAAACTAAAATATATTACTATTTATTAGCTAACTCAATTGTATGCGTGTTCGAATATTGAAATGTATAATGCAAGACAGATTGATCCGTTTATTAAACGATTAAAATAATAATTTATGATCTATAAATTTCTATGATTGATTTAATATTTATTATATGGACAGTCAAAAGTTTTACTTAGCTAAGATCCGCGACAAGCAAAACAATAACAGAAAATTAATAATGTGTGTTTTTCCGTTGGGTTTAGTGGATTATTTGGAACTTTAAACCAAAAACTTACCGAAAATCGGCCATCAACTCTCCACCCACCAACCACTATACACAACGCCAAACACACACTATCACTTTTCCATCTTGTACACGACACGTGTTTCGCCCCAACACGAGGCATCTTCAGGTATAGTAGACTCTACGGAAGACAACCGACTTTTCGGTTGTCTTCCGTAGAGTCTACTATACCTGAAGTCGAGTTGATGGCCGATTTTCGGTAAGTTTTTGGTTTAAAGTTCCAAATAATCCACTAAACCCAACGGAAAAACACACATTATTAATTTTCTGTTATTGTTTTGCTTGTCGCGGATCTTAGCTAAGTAAAACTTTTGACTGTCCATATAGTGATGGATTTCCGCAAAGTAACGCCTGACTCCATTAATAATCTTAATATTTATTAAAACGATTTGAATATAAAAATAGTCTTTTTGTACTAAAATATTCGCAAGCACAGCATTTCCTTTTAATAAAAAATCATTTGAACCTTTACTCTCTTCCTCTACCATTAAAGAAGGGGGGAAAATCAGCGATAAAAGAGTAGATACATCATCAAATTTACGAGCGCGCTGTGATGCAAACTACAAAGGGATGGGACCACTAACTCCCATCGATAACTTCCCTTTATAACGTCTAAGAGCCCAGGGTTTTACAACCAAAGGTTTGCTTTCAAAAGAAAAGACGCCCTTGTAAAATTCCTTTTCAGGTCTCGGTGGAATTCACTACGAGAGGACACACATAGGAATAGATAGAGAGCTACGGTATAGCACGCTCGAGAGTTGGGCGGTGTAGGTGGTGAGCCTGTGTGGGTGTAGCGTCCGTGTGTGCCGATGCGTATGTGTGTGCGTGGAATGCGGTGCACGTCACGGCATGTGCTCTCACAGATATCGATATCGTGACGTCATATTTATGGAAAATATAAATACATTGCCCCTATTTGAATGAAATGAGATTTATTTAGTACGGTGCGTTTTCCTGGGAATTTCTATGCTCGTAATATAATGGGATATATGTATTTTAAAATATGAATCAATATATGAATAGCATATGATACGTATAATAACAAACATATGATAAGCAAATGAATATGTAAATTATATATGAATAATAAAGTAAACTGTGTTGGAAGAGTGTTGAAAAGAAAGTAGTACAAACAGAAGAAGAGTTAACAGACTTTAAAAGGGCCACCATCTGTCCCATGCCACCATTATATTATATATATGTAGGTAGCAGTTTTCCTATAAAAAGAATTGTAGAGACTGTTTAATATTAACACGTTGTCTTCTTCTTCTTCTAAGAGTACCTCTCCGACTTGCGAAGGTTGGCAGCCATTTCAGCACAACTTTCCTCCTCCTTCGCGAGGTAAATAAAAAAATATATATACATAATATAACGTTACGTCAAAATAAAAATATGAAACTTGAAATCATCGACATCAAGATGGCACAACACTGAACACCGTGGGGTTTATTCAACTTCACGCACACACACGCACGCCGGTGGACACGTAACGGCTTCGTACGCACACACGGGACCGTCTACGTGCCGTCGTCTTGGCAACGAGGCGCAAGCGCGGCACCGCCCACCGTCCTCCCCCCTCGCCGCCGGCCCCAAGGCCCCCGCCGGCCCACGACCAAGTAAATCTATTCTGTATGATTGGTCATTGAGAGATAAGCTGATGTCAAGTTATCCGCTTTTTTCTCCTGCCGTGCGACGCGATTTCAATCGTACACACTTTGCTAGCAAAACACGTGTCATTATCCACCTTCCATTATGCTCTGTAATTATGTAATATATTGCTTTTGCGCTTGTCTGGCTAGTTGCTAGTTGCTAGATCTGACGGCTGATTTATCGATGTTATTTATCCGACCCAATCGTGAACTGCAACAGCTTCTGTACATAATTGTACGAACTAAAGGT
Source organism: Baronia brevicornis (assembly GCA_031353405.1). Taxonomy (NCBI): domain Eukaryota; kingdom Metazoa; phylum Arthropoda; class Insecta; order Lepidoptera; family Papilionidae; genus Baronia; species Baronia brevicornis. The sequence goes on from JASFAT010002046.1 coordinate 529,867, forward strand.
GTTTTTAACATCAATTTAAAACTTTGATACAGTAATTAGACAAAAATAAAACTTGAAAAAATAATATAGCTACATTATTCTTTCGTAATTACGTACGTAATACAGCTAGGCCGGGCAGTATTTAGGAAAATTCTTCAAGTCTTCTCGTCGACCATACCGCAGAGCGTAAAGACAAAAGTCTTTGACAAGTGTGTCCTATCTATAGGTACTCTCCTACGGCGCCCAAATATGGACTGACAGTCCGTCTGTCTGTCGAATTTTTTAGTTTTAAGTTCCCCGTAAATCAACTTCTGCTGATAAAAAAAAAATATTATTTTTCTATTTCTGTTTGTTTGTCACGAATCTTATTAGGTAAAAGTTCTGATTGTCCACATTATATATACCGTTCTTTAGGGAAATACTATAAAACAATATTACAAAATACGAAAAGTACGGCAGTTGGCAAAATCGAAAAAATGCCAAAATGTAGCATCTGGTGGCTAAATCCAATGTCATCGGAGGGACTAAGGCTCACCGACTTCGCTGGCTGTGCCACGTTGAGAGAACGGGGGAGGATCGCGCAGTCAAGAGAGCGTATGTGTGTCACCCAACTGGACGACGTCCTGTGGGGCGTCTCAGGTACCGCTGGAGAGACATGGTGGAGGATGACTTGCGCAACCTTCAAATCTTCAACTGGCAGGAGGTGGCGCATGACAGGACACGCTGGCGTAAGATCTGTTTGGAGCCCAAGATTCATACTGGGTCGCTGCGCTAGCAAAGTTAGTTAAATATTGAAATTTTGATTCTCTTTTCAAGTAAGTTAGATAGTTTTAAGGTTTATAGGATGATATATGTAGAAGACATATTCTAAAATATCTCTCTTTTAATTGCAACACAATTAAGTTTTTATTTCAAAAATTTAAAGTTATAATTTTTTTTTAACAAACACATATGTATATGTTATTTTCGTGTCAGAAAGTTTTTTTGTGTCTTTTGACACAAAAAACTGTCTTCTGACAAAAAAAAACAACAAAATATTTTGAGTTACAATCACACCGGCGTTTGAATATCAAAATTTAAATTTAAAAAAAAAACTGTGACTCAATTTATTTAGACGTATTTAATATATAGCTGGATATTATATTAAGTTCTAGGCCAGTCGATCATCTATTAAACAATAAGCTTTTAAATGCATTAAAAGATAAAACATATTGTGTAACCTATATTTAAAGATGATTTTATTTTGTTAGTGGTAGAGCCACGCTGCAGACGAATGCTTTGTCAAGAATGGCATATTATTTGTCCGTAGCATGAGTGGGCCAGCTCGCCCTGGAAAGTATCTACGACACTCCCGCAGAAAACCGGCGTCTGAGTGGTAGCTGAGCTACCGCGCTTCGTACGGTGAGCGGCCTATGTTCCGGGGGCCCAACACCCTCCCCCTCCAATTCCCGCTCCGCCTCTCCCTCTCACTCCCACTCCTATAATGTCACTTTCCTTAAAGGTCGGCAACCATTCCGCAGTACCTATGGCGCTGCGGGTGTCTTTAGGTGGCGTTGATTGCTTTCTATCAGGTGACACGCCTGCTCGTTTGCTTTTTTATTCCATAAAAAAAATGAATGTCAGATGTTGAACCCATAAAGACTAGCACAGTGGTAGAAACGGATCGAAAGTCAAACGAGACAATAAAAGGTTTGTGTGAATTACTGGGCAAGCAGGGTTACGGTGATATCCGGACCGTGTTTTCGTTAATTCCCGCCAAGCACGCCACCTCGCGCCGTACACCAGTAAACACATTTTTAAACTTTTTTACAACTCCATTACGCACTAATTTATTCCGGCGGCGACTTCGGAATATTACAAATTACCGTTTACACAAAACGCACTTTGAATGCCACTTAGAATGGTATACAAAACACTCTTATATAATAACATACAAGCCTTGCTGAACTTTTTAAGAAAGGCCAGGTCAATAGTACCCTCAACCGGCGGGCTTGCATGAGGAGAATAATGTGTGTGGAGGAAGCTAGAGAAGTATGCCGAGATCGTAGCAGATGGAGATCTGTGGACTTTGCCTACCACTACGGGAGACGGGCGTGACGATATGTATGTATGTGTTATGACAAAACACTCTTATATGATAACATACAAGCCAATATGTTAACAGCCCATATATACCAACAAATGATTCTACATTTCTGGACGAATAGACATCAACTCACTATTGTACAAACCTATTTGAAATAGAAAAAACCTTATTTATAACACCTTTTTACAATAGCTATAATTAAAACCTTAATAATATACAAATAAACAAAACAAAAATAATTTTAATCTAACAAGTGTCATAAAATGGTTCTTGCTCAGCATATGCCGGGCGTTCTATTGGAGCACCTGGCGCTGGTTTTCAGCAAGAACCAACGTGGTCAGATCGCGGACCACAGTGACGACATTGATACTGACACACACACACATACATCCATACATGTATGTACTACTACTCATACTCACATACACATACAATACAATAAAATTAAAAACAACTAAATCACGTAATAAATTCACCGCAACCAAAAGAATAAGTTCCTTGTTGCATACTTAAAATTAGATTTTTGTATTTGTTTTTTTAAACGTGTTTAGAATATGCAAGTCACGAAGAGGTGGTGGCAAGTTGTTCCAAAACTTAGTTGCGGTGTATTTAAAGCTACCATGAAAAACAGCTGAGCAGTGGCGATGAACAATCAGTGATGACCTAGACGCCCTGGTATCTGAATCTCGGATCACCCTAGTCGGAACACCCTAGTCTCTACTTCAGCGAGTGGCGCAGAATACTGCTAGATTCTAAGAGTATGCCCGACGTGGCGATCCACAACATATAGAAGAAATATTTTTTCAAAAATAAAACTAACACTTCTCTTCTTCGTATATGTTATTGAATTTTATTGATATCTTCTATATATATTGATAGTTATATATAGTTTTAATTATTATTATTAATAATAATAATCCTTTATTTGCATAATGTGAGGTATAACAAGATGAAAAAAGACGTGTAAAAGCTCCATCACATTGCCACTTATGGCGTACAAATTTCATTAATTATTACATGCATAAAGATCTATATACATAACTAAACTATTATATTGTAACTCAAATTATAATTAATTTGTCTATAACATACATTCGATCGATCTTTTAAAGCAAAAAAGTCCTTAGTATTTTAAATATTGCCATCTACTAGCTATTCATATAGTCATGTTTTAAATAATCTTGTGTTCAAATATTTGATAGAATAATTCTACCAGACATCCTTCATACATAACTTCATCGTGAACCCCAATCTGTATTTAAAACCTACACTGGGTTTATAAATTACAGAGCAAATAACGACGCCAATGGTCTCTCGTTTTCAGTACACGGAAAACTAAAACGGGGACATTCGCGAAACATCTTTAAGTACACAATAATGGACTTTCAAACAACTGACATTATATATCTATGTTGGCGGACGCGGTGGCATAGCAACGTGTGCGAGGAGGACGGAGGAGGGTGGAGAGGGACGGCATGTCACCCTCCGGACGCACACAACGCGGGGGGGAGGGGGGGAGACGGGGGAAATTACGCACACAAACACCGCCCGAATCGTAATGTAGGTATTTGCCTACACGGACGTCACTTGATAACGATTGTAATACGGGAGATATGAATCGGTACGTACAATACTATACTACCTATATATGGCAAAGGGTTGTGATTTACTTTCGAAATGATAATAGAAAATATTAATTAAGGCGCCGTCCCGTACACGGCGATAATTTCCCGCGTCCGCGAACTCTTTGCGGTTTTTGTTTGTGCCTTTATAATTGGATTTTTGTCTGGCCATTAATATTCTGTTGTTTCATTAACAACAACCGCCTAAAGCTGTTTATTATAACCAGTAGTGGACATTGACCATTATACATGCAGAAATGACTATATAATATAGAAATATATCAGTTTGTATTTTTATCTGGCCATTAATATTCTGTTTTTTCAGTAACAACAACTGCCTAAAGTTGTATATTATATAGTTGTTAGTAGTGTATTTAGTAGTATTGTTGTTGTACCAGTAGTTGACGTTGGCAGTAATATATACAATTTTGTCTGGCCATTAATATTCTGTTGTTTCAGTTACAATAACTGACTAAAGCTGTATATTTTTATCCAGCAACAGACGTTAGCTGTAATATTTAAAACAATGACTATACATACATAGTTATGACTGTATATAATTATATCAAACTCTATTTTTATATGTTATTGGGGCAAACGAGGAAGCCCTGTGCCTGTAAACAGGAATTATATTCGTGCAACGAAAAGAGACTAATTCGATAAAAAAATAGATTGCATTCCTATCACGCGGATGGCTAGCCATCCACCGGCGTGCAGTTTTCTCGCAGTTTATGCCACGAACTGTGCAAATGTGCAATGATTTGCCACCTGCGGTGTTTCAGCGACATAGGAGCATACAAGGAACGAGCGTATGTGTTCACAGAAGACCGGCTGTAAAAAAATATATAAATTAAGTCTAACTTCTATTATTCCTTCTTAAAACATTTGCTCTTTGTATTAAGTACGAATTTAATAAGAGTTTTAATAAAAAAAATGTTTCAAAATTACAAATAAAATTTTGATTTTTTTTAAGCACCTATAAAAGTTAGAAAACCTTCGACGAAGGAATAGCGAAAGATAAAAAGATTTTTTTTACGATTTTATTTTTTTACTGTTCATATATATGTCTGACTGGTAATTACGAACATTCTATATTTCTAGAGGAACAGACACTTATCCAACTAATCCACCACTCTCGTCCAAGACGGCTTGGCGGAAAACGGAGGCTCAAATTAACACATTTAGGTCGTACATATCTACATACATACATACATAATATATTCATTCCGATGCGGAAATTTGTCGCGCGAAGCGACTTCGCCATTCAACCAACGAAATCGCTTTACATTTAAAACTATTTGTATCCAAATATTTAACATTTAAAAGGCATTGTGATATCCGATCGTCAATTGTTTTATCGACGTGATCCGCAAACCGAAAGGGCACAAGTGCACCTCCGAATGGAAATAAACGCATGCCAAACACACAAGCGAAAACAAATTAAAAGTATGTATTTGCAATAAAAGGAAAAAAACAAATGATAAACATTGTGTCATTCACGTGTATGTAATATATTATTATGGCGGAGCGCCGTTAAATTAAGAATATGCGCATAAAGCTCGCAGATTGCATCACATTTACGCATAATGCAACGCATTACGGATTAATGAAATCGACGCTCGTCTCGCGCGCTTCGCTCCCAGACAGGCGGCGGCGACGGCGGCGAAAATAAACACCAGACAAACTTTTATTGAAACGTCTGCGGACTTTACGCGGCCGGAAATGAAACGAGAATCCATTTCATACTACTAGCGCCATCTGTTATCAAGTAGCTGAACTATAACATATGGTTCGTATCTACGTTGAAGACAATAATTTTTTATAAAAAAATGTAAATAGTTATTATATATACATAAATGATAATTGTGTAATAAAACAAACGGGCGGCGTGAAAGTAAAACGCTCGCTATCGCCATGGAAATGTATTCAAATGACCTTGCTCCATTAATGCGTTTGGATATAAATTATACATGAGAGACATTATCGTTGTTTGAGGTTTAGCGGGTTTTTTACGGCGTTTACGCTCGCGGTGAATCTTAGCCGAGTACTGATTCACACCCTGTATTGGTTGTTTGATTATAACTAACATTGTAGAAATATGAACACTTCATAAATTATTTAGACTTTTTTTTTAATTTATTACTATTTAAAAAATATGACTATAAAATGAATCTATGTATTTCACTTTTATCATGGCATAGGAAGGCAAACGAGCAGGCGTTGTCGCCTGATAGAAAGCAATCAACGTCGCCCATAGGCAAGCGAGACACCGCAGCAGTCACGGAAGCGTTGCCGGCCTTTTAGGTATGTCTGGGCTTGTTTTTGGAAGGTGCCAATATCGTATCGGTTCGCTGAAAGTGGTGCGCTGAAAAGGGGTTTCAAAAAAAACGCACCGTACTGGATCGCTATTCATCCATATGATCGAAATGAAACTTTTCTTTATGGCGATTTGTGCGGTGTGAAAATTATTCCGAATAATTCCTCGGTACATTCCCCATGCTAAAAGTGCCATGCTTCGGTATACGTAACTTAACATTTTACAAAAAGAGTGGGACGGATGAAGACAGAGAACTCATATACACGCTCTTACTTTTTTTAAAAAAAGTCCTACTATTAATATTATAAATACGAAAGTTTTTGAGTATGGATGTATCTTTCTTACTCTTTCACGAAAAAACTACTGGATGGATTTGGATGAAACTTTACAGTAATATAGGTTATACACCGGAATAACATATAGGGTACAATTTGTAATGACTTTATGTAATTTTGGTCGTAATATAACGATTCATGTCAATTAAGTCGGAAAAAATCTGACCTCTGTGAGCTATCTTGGCGTACGCTGCCTAAACCATTGGAGTTATACAAAGATGATGTACCGTATGATTGTTTGTCTTGAATAGTTCTAAATAAAAGTCCGCGACAGCATATATCTACCTTTTATGTGGAAGCCACTATAACCAAAATTGTGAAACATAAATTAAGTAAAATATATATATATATATATTTATTTAAAATTATCTGACATGAAACTTAATGTGGGAGACCAAATTCCACGCGAACGAAGCCGCGGGCAAAGCTAGTACTCAATAATTCTGCCAACAAACAAAGTGACCGTCCTTTGTTTAGGCCACCTCGGCAAATCATTAGCCTACCACAGCGCACGGTTACGTCGCTCCCCGGACACACCGCGCTGCCATTGTCCGCACACCGATTTGCCGACGGAGCCAACCGTGAAATGAACAAAAGTATACACACACACACACACACCCGCACGCACACACGCTCACACGCACCTGGACTTCCACAATACGCATTAGTGGGTACATAGTTGCATGTCCCCATGCATAATAGTACAAGCTTTTAAATCAATTATCCAAACATGACCACTCCATTACATACATACGTATATACCATCACGCCTGTCTCTAGTAGGATAAGGCAGAGACCACAGATCTCCATCTGCTACGATCTCGGTACACTACTACTATCATTTCACACAGGTTAAGGGTACTCTTGACCTGGCCTCTCTTAAGAAGTTCTCTTTAGTCTTCCCATACCGACTCTTCCGTCTACATTCGCAACGTCTCAACTTTAATCAATCGTCTTTTATCATCCTCTCTATTTGGCCAAACCATCTAAGCATCCCTTTCTGAACGTTCGTCATGATACATTCTTACTCTTTACACTTTATTAAGTATCGCGTATTATACATTTTTGTGCGCAACAGTACCTATGCATATCGGCTGATCTATCATTGTCCTGGCCTTTCTTAAGAACTTTGGCAATTTGATAAAGGTATTTTCTCCTTGATCTTTCCCTAAAGACCCTTCCATCTACTTGCACACCATTATTTCTTTTACCAGTTGTCTGTCATCTTTCATCTATTTCATCAACGCGGGAAAAGTACCACAAAATATCTACGATTTTGGTGTCTACTTAATCACGAATTTTCATACAATATTTCATTCCACTTTTAACCCCTTTAGAAGATGAATTTTTAAAAATACCTTTTTACTGCTACACTATATCATATAAAATTTGTTTTACGAATCTGTCAGAAAACCAAAGTAAATTTCGTAGATCTTTTTTTTAAAAAAAAAAGACGTACAATGTTTTTTAAATACTAAAACTCCTGTCAAATGTTTCAAATAAGCTTATTCTAGGATATGGTTTACATCAATAGTCCAGTTCAGATACGAACTCATGACGTACACATCGTAAGCCCGAGTCTTTCCAACTGAAATAGCCGCTTGAATTTTGTACGTCGCCCACCTTAAAGTGATTTTTTATGTAATTCTCTTAGCTATATAGGTGAACAGTATACAGGAAGAATACATGATACTTCTTTATTATAAGACACCGTTATAGTCTTTCGAATTAGCAAACTGAAGTGGCAATGGGCTGGTTACGTTTGTCGGAGATCCGACAATCGTTGGAGCAGACGAGTGCTGGAGTGGAGACCGCGTCTTCGCAAACATAATGTGGGGCGCCGCCCTGCTATATGGTGCTATAATTTGCGCTGGGCTAGCTAGCAAATATACTTCTATATACACTGGTTGGTTGAAACTGTGTAATATCTGTCTTAGAGATTCGTCAAGTACATATTAATTAAAGACGACCAATTGGCTCAGTGGCGGACGCCTCCACCCGCGGAGTTAATGGTCGCGGATTCGATCCCCGCATCGGAATAAATATATGTATGGATTACAAATATTTATTCCGAGTCTGGTAACCTCGTCAATACGCATTGGACAAGCGTGGTGGGTTAACGTCCGTTCCTCCGAAAGGGAGAGGCCCGTGCTCAGCAGTGGGACATATATCGGCTGTAAAAAATATATATACTAATTAACTACATAGTAAATGTCATTTAGTGAAAGACTACCGAATTAAAACGAAAGTCACAAAAAGTATCGTTAAAAAAAAATATTACAACTTTTCTCTCGGCTGATTTGCAAAGTCCATCATTAAGATCCAACCCCTCTGGGTTTCAAGACCGAAAACCCCTCTGTAAGCATAGGAAACCCAGCCGTAGTTCTTCCGAGGAATGTACAAAGGTTTTTGAACCAACACCATCATTGTACACCATAAAAGGTATTCATCTATATGAAGCGCCTTTAAATATTTTGACAACTGTCAATTCTTACACGATATAGTACAGAGGCAAGTAAAAACTAACCGCATACGACAGCAAAAGTGCGTAGTATAAGGAGACGCATCTGCTGTTGACACCAGACAAGAAACGAATCGAGGAATTCCGGACATAACTCCCCGTGCATGTTATGCTATTGCTAATTGAAAAATAGTTTTTTTGCCATGAAGGTGTCCACTCCGAAGGTGGCTGGTACTCCGTGGTGACGTGCCGTATCCGGTAAGGTGACAACAACATTTATATAACTGTTTCATTCGGTCGTTCATATAGCATTAATTCACAGACATATACTTCCACTTCTATATTTATACAACATTCTAGAAATAACAATAAAATTTAAATGCATTCCTCCCATCTATCGTATCAAAATTCCTTCATAGGTTAATTAATGCATACGATTGAACAATGAAATACCCGGTCACATAATGAAGTTTATTAATATTTAGTTTAACATTTTTTTTTATTAAATTAAATGTGATTTTAAAAATCAATAATTTCATCGGATTTGCTCCATATCTAAACCTAAGTTGTGACTGCGTTGTATGCATTCAATCGGGTAAACGCTTGCTCATTTGCCTCTTCATCTCATAGAAAACTTAAAGTACCCTGTTATTCGTCGTTTCATTTAATTTTAACACTTACTTAATTATTTTTTATACACAATGACTTGACAACTATCATCACGGTATTACGATAGTGAAGTCAAAATACACTTAATAATAAATATAATGTAAAACAAAATTTTTACGCATATAAATAAATAGTTCTCCATTAGTCGCTTTTCGCCCTCGTGGGAATCAGGACGTGACGGGTGGCGAACCACGTCGCCGTCATTTTCAACAAATTTTGGTATATTAAATTCGTCTTAGTGAATCCCACGAGCCGCAAGGGAGGATGGAGGTCAGCCCCAGCAGAGCCCTGCATGCTGAGGCAAGGCACCATAGTACCCGGGGGAGCCCGATCCCGGGACAGTCGACACGCTTGCGACTAAGCTCGCCCTTAGCCACGCATCCTTTGGCACGGCAGACCGTGGATTGGCGGAGAGGAAGGGAAAGGATAGAGAAGAAAGGAAAGGGCAGGAACGAAAATGGGGATTGGGGGAGTTACCAGACTCGGAATAAATATTTACAAATCCATATATATATATATATATATATATATATATATATATATATATATATATATATATATATATATATATACGTAGTACGTTGGTTGTAAAGTGGTAGAGCCACGCTGCAGACGAATACTTTGTCAAGAATGGCATATTATTTGTCTGTAGCATGAATGGCGGGGAAGTACCACACTCCCGCAGAAAACCGGCGTCCAGAGCGGTTGAGATCCGGAGGCCCAACCTCCCTCCTCCCTCTCACCTCTCCCCTCCCATAATGACACTTTTCTTAAAGGCCGGCAACGCTTCCGCATTGCCTATGCTCTGCCTGACGCCAAGACAGTAGCTCTTTTGAAGAGCTTGGGACCCGTCGTTGGACTTCGTCTTGCTAAATCTCTTCCGCCACCATCCCTAGCACACCACCCTGCCTGGTAACGTAGCTTCAGCGTAACTCGTGGCCTTAATATATAAGGGCAGCTTGCACTGGGTTTTTGCTCCTTCCTCCTTTACTTTAGTTTATCAATAATTATTTTTATGCTTTAAATATGTCGAATGGTCCGTTAAAGCCTATTCTATTTCTACTAATTCTAGCCTGTAATGTATATTTAAATATGTATAAGAAACGTTTACGAGAACTAAATCGTCTATGAGACGCCTAAATAAAATAATGTTTATGTATCAATTACTGAATTATAACTAAAATAGGAATAGAAAACAAGTAACCTCAGTTTCTTTTGCCGTTTCTTCTTAATTCAGAAGGATCTTATTAGGAAACAAAGATATACTAGGAATTGAAAATTTTTTTTAGGTTTTTTTTTTATATAGATGTGAGTCTATGACACGATTTGAACGATTTTTGAATAAAATATAATGAATATTCTATTCAAAAATCGTTTCAGTTGTTAACCGTTTAAATCGAAAACGTCTACGTTGGTTACCGATTCAAACGCTCCTCGAGTAATAAATTACTAAAGTTGAAGGACCTTACCATAATACACACCGATATTAAAACCGTCAATATACACTAAAAGGGTCGACATTAGTTCATATTTTGTAATCAATTACACGAAAGAAAATCAATAACACGAAAAAGAATATAATGGATATTCTATTCAAAAAGCGTTTCAATCGATAACCGTTTAAATTGAAAGCGTCTACGTTGGTTACCGATTCAAACGCTCCTCGAGTAATTAATTAATAAAGGTGAAGGACCTTGCCATAATACACACCGATATTAAAACCGTCAATATACACTAAAAGGGTCGACATTAATCCATATTTTGTAATTAATTACACGAAAGAAAATCAATAACACGAAAAAGGATATAATGTATATTCTATTCAAAAAGCGTTTCAATCGATAACCGTTTAAATTGAAAACGTCTACGTTGGTTACCGATTCAAACGGTCTTCGAGTAATTAATTACTAATAGTGAAAGACTATGCCATAATACACACTGACATTAAAACCGTCAATATATACTAAAAGAGTCGACGTCAGTTCATATTTTGTAATCAATTACACGAAAAATATAACGGGGCAGGACAGACAGTAATTAACTTACTCATTTAAGGACCGTGGATAAAATCTATGTATTTACTGGACTCTAGCCATTGGAAAGTAAGCTTTAAGTGGTCCAGTAGAATAGGAGTTATATCAACATAGTTTTGTTGAGCTTCGTGGAAATGTTGCGTTGGAAAGTTGACGTCTAATGGCTGTTAGCGACACGGTGGCTAATTACTGGGGGAGGTAAGGTGGAATGCTTTATTACATAATTTGATTGAACTGATAGATACGGTCGCTCTGAGGGTGTTGTGTTGCGAACAAAACTTAAAAAATATTAACCCTATAACAATCATTTTTATTTTTTTTATGGAACAGGAAGGCATAAAAGGAAGGAGATAACAGGCGTGTGACCTAATGGGTAGCAGTCAACGGCGCCCATAGACATCCGCAATATGATAACAAAATCATTGCAGCACTTTAAGAAAATGTGCTTATTTTTCGTAGATTCAATTTCATATTGCTTTGAAAATACCGCTGAAGGAAACTGGTTCCAGTGTAGTGGTGCGCTGGAGGGCCGGCGCAAGGTGGATTCAGCGCGTTCTCCGAAACCGTACCCGCAAGTTTTGATAGGCCCATAGGCCATAAATATGCAAGCGCATATATTTTGTTCATAAATACACAAGTGCATATATTTTGTTCATAAATACGCAAGCGCATATATTTTGTTAATAAATAAATACGCGAGCGTATATATTTTGTTCATAAATACGTGAGCGCATATATTTTATTCATAAATACGCGAGCGCATATATTTTTCCATAGTTTTATTTACTTTAACGTCGTAGGTAGTGTGTAGCCATGGTGCCGATGGGTGTGTGCTTTGTGGGCGCAGCGGGGCCCGACGGCTCGTTATCTCAGTTCATTTCACGCATCGAACCACCGGGAAATAGCTCCTGGGACCTCCAAGTCGATATAACGGACTTCACGACACTTATTTTTCCAGTCATGCTATGCATGCGATGATTGCCATCGAATTCATTTTTGACCTATCCAAGATCAATTCATACACATTAACATACATTCAAAAACACACTTAATTAAAGACCAAGTTTTCAACAATAAATTAATCATTGTTTTAATTAATAATTTACATAATGTATCCTTTACTTAAGACGACCAATTGGCTCGATGCGGGTTCGAGCCCAGCATCGGAATAAATGTATGGATTTACAAATATTTATTCCGAGTCTGATAACCCCGCCAATCCGCATTGGACAAGCGTGGTGGGTTAACGTTCGTTCCTCCAGAAATGGAGAGGCCCGTGCTTAGCAGTGGGACATATATGGGCTGTTAAAAAAAATATCCTTACAAATACCTGAAAGCCAATCATGTCGACGGAATGCAGCGAAGAGGCTCCTAATGACATAGATGTGAAAATATTTTTATTACATACTCGATCAGAAAAAAATACTGCGTCGCATGATCTGAGTCTCACAGCTCTACAACCAATAGAAAATTTTGTACAGCGTTGAAACTCACTGTTTTTAAGTGATCAGATCAGAAGTTTTGTTTTGCTCTGGCGGTAAGTTTTCATTACAGTTTAATACGTTTTCGCTTTATAGCGTTGATATATATTATATTACATATTTATTTCGATTCCGCAATCGAAATCGATGTAATTTCTATAGTGATACATTGATAAATGTATCAGTAATACTTATTAATGGAGTCAGGCGTTACTTTGCGGAAATCCATCACTATGTGGACAGTCAAAAGTTTTACTTAGCTATGAACCACTATACACAAAACCAAACACACACTACCACTTTTCCATCTTGTAAACGACACGTGTTTCGCCCCAACACGAGGCATCTTCAGGTATAGTAGGCTCTACGGAAGACAATCGAAAAGTGTTTTTTCGGTTGGTGGGTGGAGAATTGATGGCCGATTTTCGGTAAGTTTTTGGTTTAAGTTCCAAATAAATCCACTTCATCCAGCAGAAAAACATACATTATTAATTTTTTGTTATTGTTTTGCTTGTCGCGGATCTTAGCTAGGTAAAACTTTTGACTGTCCACATATCAGTAAAACAATAAAACTTTTTAAATTATTCCTTTTTAAATTCGAATTAAAAAATATATCAATTGTTTTCTATTAAAACAAAAGTATCAGTGCGACTGACGTCTTTTGGATAGACATGTCACCCATCCGGCATAAGAAATTTAAGTTATATATAATATATTGAGATATAAAATGTAAAGTGAAAATAGAGTATGAATAAAATATAAATGTACAGTGAATAGAAAAATAAATTAATTTGACTTGGAAGGATTTCAATTACATTGAAGATAAAACCCCCTAAAGATCCCGTGTATCACCGTAAGCAGTACGGCTGGCACCCTACATTATCCAATACATAAATACTCTGAGTAATAACCATATATAATAATTATATACTACAAGGATATATACATATATGAGGAATCGTTACGAAGGTAACAAATACATATATTAGCCACGAACAGTAGATAGGACAGAGTTATAAATCCGTCTGTTAGCTGAACGCAATTAATGCGACCCCGGCAATCCCGGGGCGGGCAGCGGCGCGAGTTATAAACTCCGTGGGAAGGCGACAGGTGTCGCCGCTGCTATACAGCCTGCCGAATCAAACCAACCAACACTATACACATAGACTAGCCAACGACAGAAAGTACACATAGCATTGATTAGGCAGAAAATATGTTTTACGGACCATCAGACCATTTTTAGAATTTTTCATATGTCACAGGACTAATTCTCACACAAGGATTGCCTATGTGTGTAGTACAATTTACGAACACAAGTATCAAAAATGAAAAAAAAAGGATCAAAAATAAAATAGTAGTAATAAAATAAAAATAAAGTTTGGTAAGAAAACACAATTTACTGGTCAAAAGAATTACTTGTGTGTTTGTGTGTGTGTGTGTGTGTGTGTACAGGTGTGTGTACAGGTGTGTGTGGATGAGTTTTATGTGTTTTACTTTATATCTTTAAAGAGAAACCACTCTGTATACTTCTCATTCAAATTCAACTGCTAGCTTATGACCTTCTTTATACATGCGAGAAGCCTAAAATCGGGCTATGTGCTGCTTCTTGGAGGAGGCCTATGTCCTGCAGTGGACTTTAGCAGGTTGTTGAACGATATTTTCAATTTCATTTTTAAGTTATATTTTTCACTTACATATATAAAAATGTATATATAATATACATACATTTTTATATCCTATCCTACTAATATTATAAATGCGAAATTTTGTGAGTATGGATGTGTGTTTGTAACTCTTTCACGTAAAAACTACAGGACGGATTTGGATGAAACTTTACAGTAATATAGGTTATACATCGAAATAACATATAGGCTACAATTTTTAATGATTTAATGTAATTTTGGTCGTTATATAATTTTAATATTAAGTGAAAAAATTTAAACTTCAATAGCTAGATAAAGCGAGCATGTGAACAGCGCGTTTTTTTTTATGGGATAGGGGGAGCAAACGAGCGAGCGTGTCGCCTGATGGAAAGCAATCAACGCCGCACATAGACAACCGCGACACCGCAGGATTCGCGGAAGCGTTGTCGGCCTTTTAGATATGTTTAGGCTTGTTTTTTGAAGGTTCCAATGTCGTGTCGGTTCGGAAAGACCGCCGAGGGTAGCTGATTCCACAAACTGGAGGTGCGTGGAAAGAAGTTACGAGAGAAACGAACCGTCGCAGATCGCCACTCATCAAGATGGTGGTGATGAAATTTTCCTTTACTTTACAATAAATTTTATTTATTTTGCGTGTGGACAACTTTTAATGGTGTATCGTGTCTGCGGTCTCCTACTCATAACGGGGGGCTGTATAATTGTGGAGACGGACTATTTGCACAGGTCTCCGCAGCCCATGAAACAACATGGCGGTGATAACGCGGCTCGCGTATCATACGTCCCATTGTTTTTCTAGTTTGCACAGAAACATACTGACGCAGGACTACCCTTGATATATTCATGTTTCTTTAGGTGCCCGTTCTGAAAGACACGAAGACTAGTTTGCTAAATCTATTGTGAAAATTCCACCGCGTAAAATATTTTATGATTTGTATTTTAAGTTGAGAAGGGCAATGGCTGCCACATACGTCAATGTCTCAGTTACTGCTTGTAGAAGCTGGTTTTCCTTGGCTTGTTTTACATTTTGTATTATTAGCTGCTTTGTTTACACAATTATCTCTAAATAACAATATCATTAATATAAAAAAGCCATAAAAAAGGACTTTCAGAAGAAATCGCTATAGCTGAATGGGATAGCATAATTTGGTCATCATTTTTGTAGTGGTAGAGCCACGCTGCAGATGAATACTTTGTCGAGAATGGCATATTATTTGTATGTAGCATGAATGGGGCGGCTCGCCCGTGGAAAACCGGCCCCTGAGTGGTAGCTTAGCGACCGCGCTTCGCACCGGGCGACGTTGACTGCTTTCCATAAAAAAAGTCATCATCTTTTTTCTATCTCTTTCTGTCCTCTGGTTTACTATCTTTTAATTATTACCACAAACTAATCGGAACATTATCTACATGTAATGATTGATGTATCCCAGTTTACCCCATTCGTTAGGGAACAGTGGCCAAACCCTACCGGTTCACTTCCGGGCCAACAGAGGGCGGACAGCCATTGGGTAAAATCGCCTGACCGCGTATCCTGCCATATAATAAATACCCTACTTCGTCTTCACAAGGGACATATAGCTCAATTATTCCTCTATTTACTTGTTTGAAATTCAATTTTACGCTATTATTTATTGCTAATAGTTACAAAAAGACTAGTTCATTACATTTATGATTACATTGCACGATATGACTAATAAAAGAAAATTATTGATCTCTTTTAAAAAAAATTATAGGCTATTTTATAGATCTACCATTTTTTCTCTCAATTTTTCTTTAATTTGGCTCAAAATTTCTTAATGACATCATCTATTTTAATATTCTATATTCATATAACGAAGAGGAGATGGTAACCTGAAAAAGCTGGTCGTTGTTGGTTACACCGAAAGGAAGAGAGCGCGAAAATGGTCGCCAAAAACACGATCCCGCCAAGTGAAGGAAGCCTCATCCTCTTCCAAATTTCAATAGGTGGTGATGGCTACTTTGAACCAGAACTGATGGAGACAGATTGTCGGTTTGAGACGTTCTAGTGACCACGATCCTCAGAGGGACCGAATAAAGAAGAAGAACGGTCTCCGTTACGAAAGGAACCGCTAAGATTTATCCCTATTAATGACACTGATTCAACACAAGTTATTATGTTCAAGCGGTGACCGCAGGATTGATTAGAGCTGCTGAAAGAATAGGGATAATTGGATTAGGTGGTACGTCTTAGAGACGCTTACATCCCCCATTAAACCGCACCAAACTGATGGTGCTGCATAGAGCATAAGCACCTTCATACCTAGGTATGTGAAGTAAACGGTTTAATGCAAATAGTACTTTAGATATATCTTAAGATAGGCTACTCCCAATTTATATCACAAACTATTACCGTAACAAGTGTATTCTTAACTTCAATAAAATCAATAATATAGTTTAAATATAAAAATTAAAAATCAATAATATAAATTTAATATTGTTGTTAAATTAATGACCGCAATTTAGCAAAATACTGTTGCTAAATTAATAATTTTAATGTAGCAAAATGTTGTTGCTACATTAATGATTTGATTCACCAAAAATTGTTGTTAAAATAAAGGACTCAATTTAGCAAAATGTTGTTGCAAAATAATAATTATAATGTACCGAAATGTTGTTGCTACATTAATGATTATAATGTAGCAAAATGTTGTTGCTCAATCAGCAATTTTAATGTAGCAAAATTTTGTTGCTAAATTATTGATTTTAATTTCGCAAAATATTGTTGCTAAATTAATGATTTTAATTTAGCAAAACATTGTTGCTAAAATAATGATTTTAATTGAGCAAAATATTATTTCTAAATTAATGAATTTAATTAAGCAAAATATTGTTGTTAAAAT
Organism: Baronia brevicornis; assembly: GCA_031353405.1. Lineage (NCBI taxonomy): Eukaryota > Metazoa > Arthropoda > Insecta > Lepidoptera > Papilionidae > Baronia > Baronia brevicornis. The sequence goes on from JASFAT010002046.1 coordinate 547,369, forward strand.
AATGATCACAATGTAGCAAAATATTGTTGATAAATTAATGATTTTAATTTCGCGAAACATTGTTGCTAAAATAATGATCTTAATTTAGTAAAATATTGTTGCTATTTTTCTTCTTCTTTCTTTATATGCTGTCTCCATCCCGAAGGTCGACGACCGTTTGTCTTTATTCATTCTTATCCTCAGTTATGCGAATCATCTTTCTTTCATCTGTAATTATATCTCTCCATTTGATTTTAAGAAATGTGGATATACCGGAGAAGGTTTTTTAATTTTTCTCTCAATTTATTACTTAGATTGATATTTTAATGTTCTTAATTTAGCGGACCGCATTGGAATCGCAGCGAATACGCAAACGCATTTCAGAGAACGATAACCAAGTTGTTGGCACCGTCGAATATAGAATCTAGCGCGCATTGCATTACAAGTCGGTCACAAATCAGACTCAGCTGATTTCTTCAGACATTTTTTCGCCCGAACCCCGTCACCGACTATTACGGTGTGCATACATATTCATGTGGGTACCACGTAAAAGCGGTTTTTTTTTTTGCTAACAGCGCCGCGTGCGGCCAAGCGGAGATCGCGTTGAACACGCCAATTGTGAATTTACGGGTATCTATGTACAGTTGGTGCACGATCAATAATTTATATTTTACACATGTTATTAATGACTCTGTCTAAGTAGGATGCTATAAAAAAATAGACAATCGCTCGACTCAGACTATATAGCAATCCGAATTCAAAGACACGAACAAGAGCTCGTGTCTTTGAATTTTAACAAAGAAGGTATTTTAAAAAAGAAGCAATAAAGTCTTAATTATTATTATTAAGACTTTATTGCTTATACTAATTTTACATGCAAATGTACATTATGTTAACACATTATTTACATGTTAACGTTTGTTGTTGTTGTTAACGATTTAGTATATAGGGTGTCCTGTGACACATAGCTCTCTTCCAGCTGCTTCCAGCTGTTCTCATAAATAAAATGTTATTTAAATAACGAGAAATATAAAAAAAAACAAATCTAAATTAAAAATAGGAAATCTATTTAGGTCAACAACGAAAAATTTTATATTAATTATTTTGTTATTAAATAATGACAATTTATTATTCTTAGATGTATATCTTGCTAAATCTTATTAAATTACCGAAACCTTATTAAATTAGACAACTGGCAAAAGAAATTTGATTTTGATGAACTTTTTAAGAAGGGCCAGGTCAAGAGTACCCTCAACCGGCGGGCTTGCATGAGGAGAATAATGAGTGTGGATGAAGCAAGGGAAGTATGCCGAGATCGTAGCAGATGGAGCTGTTCATCAATCTGGTCAAGGTACGTTTTTCGTGGTCTTCCTCTCCCGGCCCTTCCATCCACATTCGCAAGGTAAATTTCTTTTGCCACTCGTCTTTCATCCATCCTCTCTATATGTCCAAACCATCTAAGCATCCCTTTTTCTACTTTTGTCACAACACCTTCTTTTACTCCACATCGCTCTCTTATATCTTCATTATATATATATATATATATATATATATATATATATATATATATATATATATATATATATATATATATATATATATATATATATATATATATATATATATATATATATATATATATATATATATATATATATATATATATATATATATATATATATATATATATATATATATATATATATATATATATATATATATATATATATATATATATATATATATATATATATATATATATATACCGGCGGTGATTTTTTAGTTCCACTGCTTTACAATTTTTTTTCTGTAGCAAAATGCCTGATTATAGATTATAAGTTTCTATGTGGGGATTGATTACGAACATATATAATATATAAGGCTCAGATATACATATATAAGGCTCAGATTTTGAAGTTGCGCTGTCAGAAAATCAGTTTCTCTGCTCAACGAGTGAAGATTTTGACTAAGCCATCGCTCATCTATAAGTACCGTAAATTATACCGAGAGTATGTACAGTGAATTAATATGTATTATAACAATTTAATAATTACTTACACGTGTGTGTGCAGAAGGAATTTTTTTTATGGGATAGGAGGGCAAACGAGCAAGCGTGTCGCCTGATGGAAAGCAATCAACGCCGCCCATGGACAACCGCGACACCGCAGGAGTCGCGGAAGCCTTGCCGGCCTTTTAGGTATGTATAGGCTTGTTTTTTGAAGGTTCCAATGTCGTAACGATTCGGAAAGACCGCCGAGGGTAGCTGGTTCCACAAACTGGTGTTGCGTGGTAAAAAGTTACAACAGAAACGCACCGTAGTAGATCGCCACTCACCCAGATGGTGGGGATGAAATTTTAAATAAATTTATCTATCTATCAAACTTGTTGACTGTACAAATTTGTTGACTTATTTACTATTGTATTGATTAGCGGAAATCGTGTTTTACAATTAACAATGTAAAACCAATTAATGCTGACCGGTTATTAATTCATTTGTCTTTAGACAAATGCTAAGTACGATTGCTTTTGACACAGTGTATTGCTAATCAGCATGCTCACTACGCAAATTATAAAAGCGAAGTTTAAAATACGTGCCCAACAGTAAATATCAAAATTAAGATTAACTTGAACATTGCTTGTTTAATATTATACTAACGTGGGAAACAGTTGAGCACGTATATAAGAATGTTATTTTTTAAAAAAAGAAATTAATACCAAAATAAATTGGTGTTAATTCCTTTTTTAAAAACATAACAACGTCGGTACAATTTTTATTAAAATTTAACATTTTTTTTGATAAAAATTTTAAATCATAACTTAGATTTAATTAAATAAAGAGATAAATTTTCTACGGAGCAACACATCAAAACTTTTTGATTCAGTACACAACAGTTGAGCACGTTTATAAGAATGTTTTTTTTTAAAAAAGAAATTAATACCAAAATAAATTGGTGTTAATTCCTTTTTTAAAAACCTAACAACGTCGGTACAATTTTTATTAAAATTTAACATTTTTTTTAATAAAAATTTTAAATCATAACTTAGATTTAATTAAATAAAGAGATAAATTTTCTACGGAGCAACACATCAAAACTTTTTGATACTTTAAGATATATGTGATATAATACAAAACAAAGAAAGAAGTCGGTAGGGGAAGACCACGGAAAATATGACTTGACCAAATTGCCGAAGCTTTTAAGAAAAGCCCGGTCAAGAGTATCCTTAACCGGCGGACTTGCATGAGGAGAGTGATGAGTGTGAAGGAGACAAAGAGAGTATGCCGAGATCGTAGCGGATGGAGATCTATGGTCTCTGTCTACCCCTACGGGAAACAGGCGTGACGATATCTGTGTATGTATGATCTGTGTATATATTTAAAGCTATTATATTATTTTTATTTATAATATTAATATTTTCTTTCACTATAATAATCGTGACATCTCTTTTTATTGGCACGTGTTGAATCTTAATATCGCCAGAAGTGGATCATATTTGAGCTATACATAAAAAATATTTTTTTATCGGTCATACTTCGTTGCTCTGTGGCGGCATTGTACAGTGAATCGAAAGAGCACGTTACTTCGTTCCGCGTGAATAGACGACCATATATCATAAGAGAAACCCAGTTCCTTTACCAGCGATGTAGCTACTCACACCTCATGGGGCCGACGGCCGGAAAACTAGCTCTAACTGGCGAAAGTGAAACGACACGTTTTGCTGAAAAAAAAATCAAGCAGGTGATTTGGCAAAACCATATATCTTGTCTATGGGACGCCAAAATTATTAGTACTACTCGCGGTAGGCCACTGCTGGATACAGGCCTCCAAGAAGCGCCATCTAGCCCGATCTTCGGCTTCACGCATACCAGCCGCCCTGCACAGATCGTCGCACCATCTGGGCGGGAGGTGTATCACTCTACTTTCAGCTTTCATCATCAAGGCATTACAGCCGCGTGTGGACCTTAGCCTGATTCAGTCATATTTTTCAGTCGGACCTTTATTTGGCTTTTCTCTCCAGCCCCTCACACCGATTGCCTTTAAATCGTCCTCGACTCCATCTAACCATTTGAGCTTAGACCTTCTGCGACCACCTGATTTGCCGTCGAATAGGCGTTTGGGTGCCTAGCCTAACGAAGTCCAATCTTAATGGTTTTGATGACGTTCAGCTCATTGTACAACTTATAAAGCTCATTTTCCAAAGATACGCCTTAAAATTTTTCTCTCACACATTTTCAACTTTATCCTTACTAAATTATAGAGTAAGTTTTGAACGTAAAAGAAGTAGGAAGGTCAAATTTATTTTGCTATGATCCCCAAACGTAAATAAGAAAAATTGTGTGTTTGCGCAGAAGTGTACAGACAATCACTTAGCGAGAAACTTTAGTCTTCGTGGTGAAAAGTGATACGGTGTGTTTTTTTTTCTGTTATGGCCGACGTTGATAGCTGTCCATCAGGTCACACGCCTGCGTGTTTGCCTTCCTATCCTGAAAAAAAAAAGTAGTGACTATGGATTTGCTGACGGCCGTTCCTCGGTAAGTTTGCCTGTGTTAGCTTCTTCGCAGACACAGAATATTATTTTTTCTGCTATATGTTCTTAGTCGCAGTCTTGTTTGATCGTCGTGATCGGTCGTGTCTCAGATCCTAGCGAAGTAAGCTTGACTGTCCATCTTCATTTTTTTTAAATGTTTTGACTTAAATGTAGTAAACTTTTCCGTCAGCTGTACGTATACTGTAACAGTAGTAACCTACCAACGGTCACACCGTGACCCCGCGCGCCCCACTTTGGGCTCACACGCATAATTAGGAGCGGAAGGAAGTGCGGTCCCCAGCGATCGCGGCGAGATACATAACATTTGCATGGCATTTGCATAAACACCATGCACCTACGTGTTCGCCCGATGCACTCACCCGCCCCGCTATGCGTTCGTTTCTCTTTCCCTGCCTACCTTTGCCCTAGTTTTAAAAGGATTTTACGAAAAACCCTGATTGAATATGAACTTCGGCAGACCGTCAATAATATAAAAGTCTTATACCTGGATCATACAGGATTTCCGGTAGCAGAATTATCTTTAAAGGGATTTTACGAAAAACCCTGATTGAATATGAACTTCGGCAGACCGTCAATAATATAAAAGTCTTATACCTGGATCATACAGGATTTCCGGTAGCAGAATTATCTTTAAAGGGATTTTACGAAAAACCCTGATTGAATATGAACTTCGGCAGACCGTCAATAATATAAAAGTCTTATACCTGGATCATACAGGATTTCCGGTAGCAGAATTATCTTTAAAGGGATTTTACGAAAAACCCTGATTGAATATGAACTTCGGCAGACCGTCAATAATATAAAAGTCGCGTAACTGGATTTCTGGTAGCAAAATTATCTGTAAACATAAATAATTTTAAAAAAATCATCCCTATCTTATGGGAAAGGAATGATTTTTTAAAATTATTTATATAGAAGTTATAAAATTTTTGAAAAGTTATAAAATTATTAAGTATAAAATTATTTCTGTAAGATGTTATTACATTTATTTTACTTGACACTGGCATAATAGTTACATCTAATTTCCATAAAAGAAAAAAAGATGTCTGCCAAATTCAAATATTTACACAAATGTAAGCACACATGTACACGCTCACATACTACACACACATATCATATTAAATATAGATATATAAAATCATATATAAAAGTCATGAAAGCAGACTGAATGCGGTGGAAATGAGAGCATTAAGAAGTATGTGTGGTGTAACTTAGAATGATTGAATAAGAAATGAAAATATAAGAGAGATGTGGAGTAAAATGTGTTGTGACAAAAGTTGACAAAGGAATGCTTAGATAGTTTGGGCACATAGACAGGATGGATGAATGACGACTGGCAAAAGAAATTTACATTTCGAATGTGGATGGTAGGGGAAGACCAAGGAAAACACACCTTGACCAAATTGCTGAAGTTTTTAAATATGGCCAGGTCAAGTGTACCCTTAACCGGCGGGCTTGAGGAGAATAAATAGTGTGGAGGAAGCAAAGAAAGTATACCGAGATCGTAGCAGATCTGTGGTCTCTACCTACCTCTACGGAAAACAGGCGTGACGATATGTATGTAATAGATCGGGGCAAAGTATTTTCGTATTTTGAATGTATTATTAGTAATCAAACCTCTTTGACTGTAGTGAATGTAACTGGCTGGTTTTAATACCATTAAATGTGACATTCTGAAGATGCAACAGATAAAAAAAAACTAGTTCCCGCCATTTTTCAATTGTTTTTCAAGCAAGCAAAATGAACGTATGTGACGAAGAAATTCGGTACATTTTAAAGTTTTATTAGAAAAAAGGTAAAAATGCGAAGAACGCCGCGAATAAAATTTGTACGGTTTACGGACCTAATGCGGTATCAATAAGAGTAGCACAAATGTGGTTCAAGCGTTTCAAGTCTAGAAATTTTAGTGTGAAAGATGAGGTTCGCTCTCAGATAAAATCAGTGCCACCTTTGAGAAAGTGGAGCAAAATCGACATATTAGTAGCTACGACATTGCTGAAGAACTGGATGTTGATCATAAAACAGTTTTACGTCATTTACGAAAGTCTGGGTACCAGAAAAAACTTGATATTTAGGTACCACATGATCTCACTGAGAGAAACCATGACAACGCCAGACCGCATTCGTTTATAACCACGCAGCAAAAATTGAGAGAGCTTGGCTGGGATGTGTTGATACATCCTCCGTTTGGCCCTGACCTCGCTCCATCAGATTTCCACCTGTTTCGGTCATTACAGAACTCTGTAGGAAGCATAAAGTTAACCTCAAAAGAACACAGTCAGATTTATTTAATCAAAAACCTCTAAAATTTCTACAGGAATGGGATCATGGCACTACCCACAAGATGGCAACAAGTCATCGATCAAAACGGCACATACATATTATAAATAAATAAAAAATTATCCCTTAAAAAAAATTTTTTCTTTGTATGAACAATACGAAAATACTTTTGCCCCGACCGAATATGTATATATAAAATGCTTTTGATAAGTACTTCATATATTTTTAATATAATCAACTGATCTGTATATATTTATATTATAAGACAATATAATTAAAATGTAAAATGTTAGCACATGTTTTGTTGTGGTGTTTTGTATTAAATAAATAAACCTAGCAGCTTGAATTGCGCTAATCAGCCCCATCAAGGGTTTCCCGTCACGCGAGGAGCTGGAAGGCGGTGAGAAGCCGTCGGATGTCGATCACGCATTATTCATTGCGTGGGTGTCACCACGAGTGGTGTGAGCGGCTGTCGCGCGGGCAAAAACCCGCCAAACAGTGGTAAACCTGTACGAGTAATTATAGAAACCAGTGCCTATCGCGTCGGGCGGGATGTTTTGTGAGATAAAATGCCTAATGGCGGCCGTTACACTGTCCCGCTTATAAAGCGAGGACTTGAGACGGAGCCGATGAAATAAATTCGAAAAATAAAATAAAGAAACACTTTGAGGAGGAGTTGGAGACATTTTTCTTGTCATCTGATCGGAATGATTTACTTAAAAACAAACCATCAAGCAACAAGAACTCATTCGCTTAGGATTACACTTAAAATCCTAGGTTCAATTCAACCATAATAATAATTCTTTATTTGTATATTGTGAGGTGTAACAAGATGAAAAAAGACGCATAAAAGCTCTATCACATTGCCTACAAACTTCATTAATTTATTTAATACTTTATTGTACACATAAAACACGACATACAAGAATTAAAAGGAAAGAAGATGTACAAAGGCGTCCATAACTCAAAATTGAGTTTTCTTCCTGCAAACCTAGGAGTGAAAGAGAAATAAGATAAGCTGTGAGGATAGAAATAAATGTACAACAACATAATATAATAATAATATACATAACAATACATACTATATAAAACCATACATATAAATACTAATAATATATAACATAATACTATATAAATAAGAGGATACATATATAAATATTTTATACTTAAAGGAAATGTTCTTTAATTCTTCTCTTAAATACATCCAGTGAGAAGCTATCACTATTAATTATTACATACTATTAAAATAATTAAAACAATTATTACAGATCTATCTAAATACATAACTAAACTATTATATTGTCATTAAAATTATAATTTATTATTACATTTACATATCACTTTTGTTTATATATTACATACATTTGATCGATCTTTTAAAGTAAAAAGGTCCATACGACATTGTTACCTTCAAAAAACAAGCCTGCTCTCATCTCGAAGGCTGGCAACGCATTTGCAATGCCTATGGTTTTGCAGATTCAAATGGGAGGCGTTGATTGCTTTCCAGCAAACGACACGCTTTTTTGGCCCTCCTTATCCCATAAAAGACCATTGAATTATTGATAGAATAGAATAGGAAAAAATTTATTAATGACAAATTTTTTACAAAGGCTAATATTAAAACCTCAACAACATTACTATACATAAATGAACAAAACAAAAAGAAAATAATTTTAATATAACAAGTGTCATAAAATGGTTCTTTCTCAGCATATGCCGGGCGTTCTATTGGAGCACCCGGCGCTGGTTTTCAGCAAGAACCAACGTGGTCAGATCGCGGACCACAGTGACGACATTGACACGGACACACACATACATCCACATATTTACTACTACTCATACAATATACACATACAATACAATAAAATGAAAATCTATCCCCTTTTTATCAGAAATAAAATTGGGTCGTCTAGTGAGGAGAAGTTTTTTACTTACCATCAGGTAAAATGCTTGTAGTTTAGCTCTCTTCTTCTTTTTTTATGGTCCTATGTCCCCGAGGTAGGGCCGAGGGCGTCCACAGTGCTACTCCATTGCAATCAACCCGATGGAATTCATCTCTGTCGCTACGGAGCGCTTCCAGGTGTGTTTGGGTCGGCCTCGCTTCCTTTCCCCTTGAGGAGTCCAACCTAGCGCCTGTCTGGAAATGTGATCGGGGTTCCTACGGAGAGTATGGCCTATCCAAGTCCACATAGTAAGATTAGAAGTCCAATCGGCGGTTCGTGACAATGATCCAGTGGCCTTAATGGAAAGAGAATAAGAATAAAAATAAAGAATAAAATTAAAAAAAGAATTCTCTTGTGTTTTACATACGAACAGTTCCTACCTACGATTAACTTATATAAATTAATTGCACAATATAGTGAAATCATCGCAGGTAACTAAGTAACACCTACAAGGAAGTTGTTTCACAATATGCAACTTTATCTTTCCCACGAAACATTTTCGTCTCGAACGGCCGTATCGACGGAATGCTCGTCACAAATCTTTTACTTCGAACCGATATACGATTAAATTAATATAATTAAAAACCGAACAGGACATATACACGGCAGCTGTTGCCATTTGCATGGTAATTTTTGTTTCTAAGCCTCGATAAATTTTAAGGTTTCAACATATAATTGACCTTGAGTTTATAGACTCATTCCTATGTAAACACGCGGTACTTATCTCAGTTTTAAATATGTCACAGAAATTTATTGATGTACGTCACAGATAAGTCGTAACAAATATGCAAAACTGATGAGGCTCTAAGTGGATTCTATCCACAGACACACATAACAGCGAGATAGTAAACAGGTGCGAATAATAAGGCTGGATTATCATTAACAAAACTTACTTACTTACTCCGCTGGCTCAGTGACCTGGAGTGGATCTTGACCTCCTAAACGAGAGTCCTCCATCTTTCCCTGTCCTGCACTAATTGTTGTCAATTACTGGCTTGAAGTTCACGCAGGCTTTCGACTTTATATGTTATCAGATTTTACTTGACACTGGCATAATAGTTATAACTAATTGAATCAAACCATCCAAGAAAGGAAAAAAAAGGATAAAGATTCTTACATATATATATATATATATATATATATATATATATATATATATATATATATATATATATATATATATATATATATATATATATATATATATATATATATATATATATATATATATATATATATATATATATATATATATATATATATATATATATATATATATATATATATATATATATATATATATATATATATATATATATATATATATATATATACGAACTACGTCGCCATCATTTTTCAACACATTAGGTATATTTTTTTCGTCTTAGTGAATACCACGAACCGCAAGGGAGGATGGCGGTCAGCCCCAGCAGAGCCCTACATGCTGAGGTAAGGCACCATAGTACGGTCGGCACACTTGTCCTTAGCCACGCATCCATTAGCACGGCAGACCGTGGATTGGCGGAGAGCAAGGGAAAGGATAGAGAAGAAAGGAAAGGGCAGGAAAGGAAATGCGGATTGGGGGGGTAACCAGATTCGGAATAAACCGACTCACGAAATATTCAAGGAAAATTAAGTAATATACGAAGCATACAAACCGTTTGAACCATTTGAACGGAAAACATTGTTAATTAAACTGCGTGACGACGCCGACGTGGAACATCAAAGGGGCCGCCGCTACTACAGTGTTTCGGTGCCACGGAATACACAGTAATGGTGGAAAATGACTGTGTTTGTGACGATCCCTCACCACTCGCCATTCGCACACCATATTTAAGCTTTCATCAATCATTTTTATTATTTAAATAACTCCAACAAAAGATGTATAACCTATTTTCAAGTAGTAAGATTTTGATCAACATTTTTTTTATCGGATGGGTAGACAAAGGAGCAAGCGTATCACCTGGTGGAAAGCAATCTACGCCGCCCTAAACATCCGCAGTGTCATAGGCAGTGCAGAAGCGTTGCCGACCTTTAAGGAAAGTGTCATTATGGGGGAAAGTGCGCTAGCTAAGCTACCACTCAGACACCGGTTTTCTGCGGAAGCGTGGTACTACACCAGGCGAGCCGGCCCATTCATGCCACAGACAAATATGCCATTCTTGACAAAGTATTCACGTGCTTCTACCAATATAAAACATGCTGAGAGGTGAGATATCCCTTCGTAGTGCTACAGAATCTAAATTACAATTCTTTGTATCCTTCACATTCATTCATCTTTACATCCATCCTTCCTCTCACATTCTTTGCAGCGAAACGGCTCTCCGTTTGACGTTTCTCGCCCTCGTGGGAATCAGGACGTGATGGGTGACGAACGACGTCACCGTCATTTTTTGACGAATTAGTTATATTAAAATTAGTCATAGTGAATCCCACGAGTCACTAGGGAGGATAGAGGTCAACCCCAGCAGAGCCCCGCATGCTTAGGTAAGGCGTAAAAGATGGATTTAGACAGGATGATAGGAATATGATACTACCAACTCACAAGACGAGAAGTGACGGTATATATATATATATATATATATATATATATATATATATATATATATATATATATATATATATATATATATATATATATATATATATATATATATATATATATAGTAAGGACGTGGCATAAACGTAAACGGTGAGCACATCTCACACTTGCGCTTTGCCGATGATATCGTGATCTTGGCAGAATCGCTGCAAGAACTACAAGCAATGCTGAACGGCCTAAATGAGTCCTCTAAACTGGTCGGTCTGGCTATGATTTTGGATAAAATTAAAATAATGGTAAACCAACATATTGAGCCAGAACCGACCACGATCGATGGTGAAGTTCTCGAAGTTGTCCAGGAATATGTCTACCTAGGCCAAATAGTGCGATTAGACGGAGACAGACAGACAGAAGGATACAGCTGGGCTGGGCAGCGTTCAGGAAATTCCGTCAAGTCTTCTCGTCGCCCATAGCACAAAGTCTGAAGACAAAAGTCTTCAACCAGTGCGTTCTGCCCGTACTCTCTTACGGTGCCGAGACGTGGACACTGACAGTCCGTCTCCTCGCCAAGCTCAAAGTCGCTCAGAGGGCTATGGAGAGAGCTATGCTCGGGGTTTCTCTGGTGGACAGAATTCGAAATGAAGAAATTTGCCGGAGAACCAGAGTCACCGACATTGCTCTTCAAGTTAGCAGACTGAAGTGGCAATGGGCTGGACACGTTTGTCGGAGAACCGACAATCGTTGGAGTAGACGAGTGCTGGAGTGGAGACCGCGACTCGGCAAACGTAGTGTGGGACGCCCTCCTGCTAGATGGAGCGACGATCTGCGCAAGGCGGCTGGCAGAGACTGGATGCGTGTAGCCGAAGATCGGGCTAGGTGGCGCGCCTTGGGTGAGGCCTATGTCCAGCAGTGGACTGCCGCGGGCTTATATATATATATATATATATATATATATATATATATATATAACGATTCAGTTGTCCGTTAGTCCAGACGTGCCTGGACAAGGTTCCCACGTTGATGCAAGAAAAATGTTGGCTCAAAGTCACGGTGCCGCGGTCCGCCATACGGACATTTCGTTTCCTCATGCATATTTATGGGCTCCGTCGACCCCCTCGGCGCAATAACAGCGTTGTGTGCGCGTAACGAACGGACAAATGAACAAACTGCGACCATTGTTAGTGATAGTAGGTAATACTAGACACTCTCCCGGCCTCAGTTGTTCAGATTTGAGGACCCTAAAACCAATTTTCCCGATGCGATTGTTAAGAAGATAACTGCAGTAATTGGAATTAAGAATAAGTATTTTTTTTTGACAGGAAAGCAAACGAGCAGACGTAGATAGGACGTAAGCTTTAGTTACTGTTCCCTAACGAATGGGGTAAACTGGGATATATCAATCATTACATGTAGATAATGTTCCGAGTAGTTTGTGGTAATAATTATAAGATAGGAAAGCAGAGGACAGAAAGAGTTAGAAAAAAGATGATGACTTGTTTTGCTTGTCGCGGATCTTAGCTAAGTAAAACTTTTGACTGTCCACATAGTCTCTGACGATGTTTTTAAAGCTTCTGGCTACAGAAAATATTCCAAAAAAAAATCGTATATATAGAAAAGTAGTAAGCAACTTTTCTAATGATCAATTACAAAATGTAAATTGCGAGAAAGAATCGAACGTTACAAGGTGAAGAAGCGTTTATTAGATCTATTGTTCGAATAATTTGATTTAACATTATTGGATTTGAAAAAACCAATGAAATTATAAGTTATCGGCGGCAGAGCGTAAAGCTACATGCCTGGATATAGTTCGTCAGATTGTACACGCGAAGGGAAATCGTGCGCAATAAACAGGGTATTGCATAGGATAGGAAATTGTTCATAAAATTGTTTTGACACTAAATACATGGCCAAAAAAAATGATTGGTTGGATTACTTAAATTTGTTCAAAGCTGACAGCCGTTCTTTCGGTAAGATTTAGTTGAAGTTCCTTCTTCCAAAACAAAAAACTTTCTGTTTTCGTTTGCTTGTCGCAGATCTTAGCTAAGTAAAAGTTCTGACTGTCCATAATACATGTTATTGTAGATTTAATAAATATACGAACCGTATTTTTATCTTCATTTAAAGCTAAATTGAAAATAAAATTAATTCTCATCCACGAACAATGAATTATATAAAATTAATTTATACTAACATAGGTAGTATATTAATGAAAAGTTCGTATCATATTTTATCAATTTTGTAAGTAGCGCCATCTGTTATCGAATAGCAACAATGAAATTTAGTTAAAAGCGCTTAAAAAGAAAAGAAACGCTTTAAAAGTTAAAATTATGAAAGATAATTTTTCCAAATTTTCTTTTATATTTATAATAATGTAGTTGGGAGCCTAATAACTTACTTTAAATACTCTCATATTTTTTCAGTTAATTAAGATTGTGCTATTGTTTATTGTACTTATTAAAATAAAACAAAAAAAAATAACAAAATAATATTTAAAGCCGAATAAAATTATTTGTTTCCAGCTTGATTTACACATTTATTGGAAATAGAGCTAGACAGAAGAGATATAACATATTATTTTTTAGATTTGCAAAAATCTTTCCCGCCTCTTCTCTGTCCATTTGGTTTCCTCAAAATACTTTCCTTTATTTAATTTGTTTATAGAACATTAACAGAAAAAAACAAAAAATATAATTAAAATACATTACTAAAGTGCACATTAATTAATCATTATTTAAAATTAAATAAAAGAGAAACAACATTTATAAAAGATACAACGTTTAGAAAAGCTCCTTCACATTGCCACTTACGGCGTACAAATTTCATTAATTATTTATTTATTTTATAATGTCCACTCTACATAAACTACAGATATACAAAGATCTAATAATATAAATACATATATATATATATATATATATATATATATATATATATATATATATATATATATATATATATATATATATATAAAGAGACATGTAACGATGAAAAAGGAAACAAAGAAATTAAGTAATTACAACAAAACTTGAGTATAATTATTGCAAATATATCATAATATTTATAAAAGCAAATAGATTAGCGCCGGATGAGCACTCCAGACTGAGTAAATATATTAAAAGCTGTCTGTACATGTGTATACGCATCTACAACAATATACCTTATGAATTAAAAAAAAAGTGAACACAAGATTATTTTAAAAAGTCTCTATGAATGGCTAATAGATGGCAATATTTATAATATAATTTTAATGACAATGTAACAATTTATTAATAATTTAATACTTTGTAACCATAAGTGATTTATGTATTTAGATCTCTATATGTCTATAGTTTATGTAGAGTTGACATTATAAAACAAATAAATAAATAATTAATGAAATTTGTACGCCGTAGGTGGCGATGTGATAGAGCTTTTAAACGTCTTTTTTCATCCTATTACCACCTTACATTATGCAAATAAAGCATTATTATTATTAATAGCCTACTATGAAAGACTACATATTTTAATTCTATACTAATCAATTATAATGTTAATAATTTTAGAGTTAGATGATATGAAATTAGCTGAAGTTAAATAAAATGGCGCTAAAAAGTTAAATTAAGTAAAAAAAATGGCGCACTATAAAATCCCCATTTAGATAATGATCTGTTTATAAACTGTGGCATGGTCGTAATGTATGTCTAACTTATTTTAAATTCCTTTATAACAAATTCCATGAAAAGCTAGAACGTAAAAATAATATAAATTAATTTGGTCATGTAATTTACAAAGAATGAAAATCAAAAAAAGACTCCTGTTTCTTCACATATACAAAAGCTGGTAGGAAAGCTTTTGTAAATACATCTACGGGCAAAATAGGTAACTAAAGAAATATGCAAATTGTTTCCAATAAATGAACACTTATTTCTTCCTAAGTGTAATTACGATAAACAATATCGATTATGTGGCGAAGACAAGCCTTCATTTCGAAAACAATTTAGAGACCCCCATCTTGGCCCGTGTTCCGGCGGAACAGAGCAGCCGGGCCACGCTCAGACCGTTGGAAATCGAAATAGGAAAAAAAATGTAAAAACAACGGTTTTTAAAAAGCGACCCATGTGCGTCTAATTTTATTCCCCCGCTCAGTGGTTATGAAATTCATGCAAATTTATGCGCTGCTGCCGATCTACCGGCGCGTTATCACGACCCATCGTCGATGTGGGCCGATATCGCTTTTTTAAACGTACGTACGCATGTTACCTTCGCTCCTAGCATTGATGAAGGGGAAATTTTTAAATACGAAGAAAGATGGGGCTAATACTACGTGATTACCTTCTTCAGTGGGAATTTCTTTAACATGCTTATATTTATTTTTATTTAGCTAGAACAACGGTGTGAATAATAAGGTACGCAAACTTTTCTGTCTAATAGGCCACTTGCTATATTCTTCTGTCGTTGATAAACTTGCTTGACTTAGCTTGAACTTTTTCAAATTCTTCTACTATGGATATGTTTTTAACGGCTATATTACTTTCACATTAATAGATATAAATATTTATTGAAGTAAATAGCCTACTATGTAGGACTACACATTTTAATTCTATACTAATCAATTATAATGTTTTAAATTTTACAGTTAGATGATATGAAATTAGTTGAAGTTAATTGAATAAAATGGCGCATTATAAAATCCCCATTTAGATAAAGATATGAAGTTTCAATTGAATACATATTGTGGAAAAATACACATGAATTTAATATATAATTTTTAATGGTTTCCTATCTATAAAATACAATTAAACAGCAGTAAGAGGACACAAATACAGAAATAAAGAGAGGAAGGCTAGCGATTTGAGATACAGGCTCACCCCTAGTTCAGGCTATAGCCCACTATATATGAGAATCATCGCTCTATGGTATCGAAATAAACAATTATGAAACATATTAGTATTGCATGGATTTTATATACAGAACTGCCATGTACTGTCTGGTGCATTTATTATAAATACCAGGTGATTTTTTTTCTCTTAATAAAAAGTCACAATTACAGACCTGAAATTTTCACATGTGAACTTCTATTTATATTATAGTATTTTGTAATTCGTGTCGGTGGCATCAGATGTTGTTAGCCCAGAACTTGGACACTGACATAGCATCATCTGTTGCCTTCAGAAGGTCATCTGCTGAGCAGAGCACAGAGATCAAGATGTCAGATATGCCAGTTTGGGTTTGAGAAACCCCACTTTACCATACTCTCCCTACAGCGTCCCCGTCTAGGTACGCAGGCAGTTGAGGGTTTTCCAAATTGGCCATGGCAAGTCGCTTCCAAAACTCGGAGGTTGTTAGTTTTTTTTTAACTGCTGTGGACGACATTGGAACCTTTAAAAAACCTTAAAACCTTTCCTAAAGGCCGGCAAGGTATCCGCACTACCTATGGCACTGCGGATGTCTATGGGCGGCTTTGATTGCTTTCCATCAGGAGACAGGCCTGCTCGTTTGCCTTCCTACCCCATAAAAAAGTGGAGAGGTTGAATGTATATTTACATAAAATACGAACCAATTTTTGATACCATCACCACAACAAATATAAATGTGATTAATTGAGTCAGGCGCTACTTTGCGGAAATCCATTACTATGTGGACAGTTATAACTTTTATTTAGCTAAGATCCGTGACAAGTCACGGATCTTAGCTAAGTAAAAGTTCCAACTGTCCACATAAATATTTAGCAAGCTTGTGGATTGTCAGGTATATTTTTTTACCAAAATCCTCTTTCCTTGAAACAGTTAAAAGTATCTAAATTATATTAAGGTTCATTTTAAAACTTTTAAAAGTAAATGACAGACATGGAAACAATTTTTAATTTGAATATTTTACAATTTTTAAAAGTTTTTGTTTGGATATCCCGCACGGAAGTTTTTTAGAGACCCCTTTTTAAACTGATTTAAAAATTTGCACCAATTTCACACATCATAAAGATGACTAAAGTTTATTACAATAAACAAAGAAGCGAACGATATGGAACTCACGGAGAAGGACCGCCTCCTGCATTTGGATATCTTTAAAAAGTTGAGTGACCAGTGGACCGGGCTACCTTCGGCGGTCTTTCCGAACCGATACGACGTTGGCACCTTCAAAAAACAAGCCTGCACATACTTACAAGGCCGGCAACGCTTCCTTGACTCCTGCTGTGTCAAGGATGTCTATGGGCGGTGTTGATTGCTTTCCATCAGGCGACACGCTTGCTCGTTTGACCTCCTATCCATAAAAAAAACTTAACATTAAGTAGAACTTAATTATGTGTTCGTTAAAAATATTCTTGATTATTTATATAGTCATCTATCTTTTTGTAAAAGTCTCACTAAAATCCATTTCCAACATTTTCTATTGACTATTTTGGTAGAGATACGGTACGAAATAATTAGACTTAATAGGGTTTATTCAGGTATCATTGATACTGTAGAAATATGCTTAAAAATGCCTTTAAAATTTATCCCTTAAAATACTCAAAAAAAAATTTTTACAGTATAACGTTGACAGATTTTACCTCAATACATCAAGTTACAGTATTAGTAAGGTTGAGTTTTTACTTACTTTTTATAATATCATATTATGGCCCGTCTTGTCGTTTGATTCTAGTTGCATTTTAATCAATATAGTTTAATTAAGGCGTAGAAGTAAAGTGAAATGAAATAAATGCGTATATCCTGTTTTTACTCGACTACAAAAGTCCATGCAAGTTTTGATAGAACAGCCACCATTTTATCAAAACGTATCACTACAGGCTGAATTTACATTTCAAGATACTTGATATAGATTTAACTTGACACTGTCATAATAATAGTAGTCAATGCAATCAAAGAAAAATAAAGGACCCGTAAACAATAAATCGGAATTTTCCCGCCAACTTATATCAGTGACGTTGTGTTTTTATTTCATTTTCATAACCTTATATTATTGTCAGTTATATTGAATAATTTTAGTGAAATATTATAAAATCCACGTCTCGAAACCGTACTCTCTTACGGTGCCGAGACGTGGACACTGACAGTCCGTCTCCTCGCCAAGCTCAAAGTCGCTCAGAGGGCTATGGAGAGAGCTATGTTCGGGGTTTCTCTGGTGGACGGAATTCGAAATGAAGCAATTCGCCGGAGAACCAGAGTTACCGACATTGCTCTTCAAGTTAGCAGACTGAAGTGGCAATGGGCTGGACACGTTTGTCGGAGAACCGACAATTGTTGGAGTAGACGAGTGCTGGAGTGGAGACCGCGACTCGGCAAACGTAGTGTGGGACGCCCTCCTGCTAGATGGAGCGACGATCTGCGCAAGGCGGCTGGCAGAGACTGGATGCGTGTAGCCGAAGATCGGGCTAGGTGGCGATGCTTGGGTGAGGCCTATGTCCAGCAGTGGACTGCCGCGGGCTGATATTGAATATTGATATTGATTATAAAATATTTCTCGATTAAGGCGTATAAGTGAAGTGATATGAAATAAATGCTTGTATCGCGACTTTTTAAGTTGATTAAGAAAGTCAATAGAATGTTTTGGTAGAATAGCCACCATTTTATCAAGATCTAACGTGATAAGCTAACTAGTTAAATATCGGATGTCTATGGGCGGCGTTGATTGCTTTCCATTAGGTGACACGCCTGCTCGTTTGCCTTCCTATCCCATAATAAAAAGGGTTTTGATATTAAAAATAATATAAAATTTTACTGAGTAAAATACAATAATATCAAATATCATATGCCAGTGTTTAGTAAAATTTGCTTGACATTGGCATACATAATTATTATAACTAATTGCCATCAAAGAAAAGAAGAGAAGAATAAATAGAGTTTATTTGTATTCTACGGAACTGTTCCAATTGTACATATATATACGTACATATTTCGAGTTATACAGCTAGCAGTGTTTTTAATTCGCATTTATTAATTCCCGACTCGACACCTTTATAATAAATTCGTGGACGGGCAAATTGAAAAGTTTCACAGTGTGTACCGCTCGCCGATCAAACGGGAGGCCTCGATTTGAATATGAGGGACCGGCTACGCGCGTGGACCTCATTTTCAAATTGGAAATTAACGACACTCCAAAATATATATTTCCCGAATACATTAATAAATCTGTTTGTTGTCAATAATTAAAAATTTCATTTATAAATTAAATTAATGTAAGAAAAGAGAGCGACGACCAATTGACTCAGTGGTGAGGCACTCCGTCCGCGGAGTCAACGGTCGCAGGTTCGATCCCCGCATCGGAATAAATATATGTATGGATTACAAATATTTATTCCGAGTCTGGTAAGCCCGCCAATCCGCATTGGACAACCGTGGTGGGTTAACGTCCGTTCCTCCAGAAATATAGTGGCCCGTGCTCGGGAGTGAAACATTTACGGGTTGTTTAAAAAAAAAGTAACAAAGTGGCTACGTTCCGTCTCCTCTCCATAATTTTGGAGAGTATACTCACGCAAAAAACACAGTACATACACACACACATACACACATTCCTGCATACTTACAGACACAAAATCACACGCACAAACGGCCTTTATTCCTTTTTTTCTCTAGTTATAATTATTAGTAATTAGTTAAGATAGGTACATACATTGTCAAGATTGAAAATTAATGGATCCCGAGATACGGGCAATCGCCCAGTTCGGGTTCCACCGGTAATTCAGGTATTTATATGCATTGTTCAAATAAATAAATTTAAATCAAGACTGAAACTTCTTTCAAATACACTGTTGAATGAATGAAAAATCGAATGAATCATTCATTCATTGATTCACAATAATTGTTATCTGCGAATACTTTTTTAATTTTTTTTTTATCAACAATTCGGAAAGTGAATTCTATAGAAAATCGACTGGTAAATGTTGCATTTGTTTATTTTAACGAATATTGCTTTTAATGTTTCTATGCTTGTTGTGTATTTAGTAGTTTTTAAATTACTAAATAATTACTTAGGGCTGACTACTAAGTATAGTTTTTTTACTATACTGGGTTGTAAATTCTATAGCAGTGATGATTAACATCATTCTTATAATAAAATATTTTCCATTGTGATGTTAAATTACCTACTCATTTTCACTAAAATTAATAAATTCCACTTATATATTATATACATAATTATGTAGTATGATTCGTAGTTCATATATGCAGATTCTTTGATTTGTAATTTGTCGCAATACAAAGTACTCTTATTCAAAAAACTCTACACTATAATCGGTCACACTCAATAATCCGACATCGCCCTGTAATTCTGTTTGTCGTATTACCACTGAATTTATCAATTATTTTAATTAAAGTTTTAGATAAATTTATGTCTAGTAGCTGATGCTGAAGGAGAAATAATATTTAAAGGAATTTACTTCGAGTATGTCTACTGAGTTAATCCACTCAACAATAGATGGCGCATACATTACCATATCAAGAATACAACTCTCGGGTGTGAACATTAAAAAACTCTAGAAACATTTCAAATTTTTCTAATTAATTATCATCCTTATTTTTAAAGCTCATATGTTCCACTGTTGGGCGCAAGGCCTAATGACATCTGTGGGCATTAATGCAATACGTTTGCCCACGCTGAATTTGCGGGACATCCTTATTTGAAATAAATACCTCTAGATCATATTTATAGTTATTCCGAATTGGAAATTAATTCCGCAATATTTCTTTTCAAAGGCGGTAATTTCGCCACTGAGAAATTCAGGTCATCTGCAAAATATATATTTCTGGCAATCTTGTGACGTATCACTTTAATAACATTGTTCAAATTATGTCATTTGCTTATATGTGAATATTTAAAAACATTCAAACCATTTTATCAAATTCAAAGAACGATAAAAAAGAGGCAAGCGTGCCGCCTGATGGAAAGCAATCAACGCCGTCCACAGACAACCGCGACACCGCAGGAGTCAAGGAAGTATTGCCGGTCTTTTAAGCATGTGTAGGCTTGTTTTTTGAAGGTGCCAAGCTGGTTCCACAGAGTGGTGGTGCGTGGAAAGAAGTTTAGAGAAAAGCTTATCGTACTAGATCACCACTCATCCAGAACTTTTCTTTACAGCGAGTTGTGCGGTTGTTGAATTCGGCCGCGGGTATTATTCCAAACAATTCCTCTGAGCACTCACCATGGTAAAAGCGGTTGCTGTTGAACTTTTGTCTTCCGTAGAGTGGTGTAAAAGTGAATATTCTGACTTTCCACAAAATTACTAGTCAACAATAAGATAAAAGATAACAATACCAAAAGACACCGAAACGCCTGTAACTAATTACCCTCGGCCAATTAACATACACGGGAACTCAACCCCGGCCGCCTTCGCAATAAGTCGTTTAATCCCATTTCTTATCTTCGCCGCGCTAATGTCACCCAATTTGCATGATTTCCGCCGCTCACAAAAAGCTTAAATTGGAAAGCTCTTCAGTCGTTCTGGTTATAAAGCTTTTCCACTTGCCACCGAACGGAACCAGGGGGGAGAAATGCACTCATACTTAAGTCTAAAATCCAACGAATTAAGTCAAATAGGAAGACATTAAGATATATCATGAATTATTCTTACAGAACAAACAAAATCACTGATATAGATCTCCAAGTTAAACTAAAGTAGCCATGGGATGATGAGACGTTTTCCAGAGAATCGATATCATCGGATGCTGGAGTGGAGACCGCGACTCGGGAAATAAAAAAAAAGTATGGTACCTTTCTGGCACGATGGAGCGATGATCTGTGCAACGCTGACAGATACTGGATGGGAGCACCTGAAGACCGGGCTATTTGTCACGTCTTATGAGTATGTATATGAATATTTGTGTAAGTGTATTATTATGTATTGTATATAGTCAAATTTATATAAGTAGTTTTTAGATTATTTTATCCACTGCAACTTTTGTTAGTGATAGAGCCACGCTACAGACGAATACTTTGTCAAGAATGGCATATTATTTTGTCTATAGCATGAATGGGTCGTGTCGCCCTGGGAAGTACCACACTCCCGCAGAAAATGGTCTGAGTGGTAGCTTACATACCGAGTGTTACCTTCGTACGGTGTTTCCTATTCTATAAAAAAACCACTTACAAACCAATTTATTCTGTTTCGCCCGCAGGTTGACTGGGAATTTAATCCACCTATTGTGCACTTTGTGCAAAGGTCTAAAGAAATAAATATCCCACCGCTAGGCAGGAGTATCCGCAGGAGTATTTCTGGTTAAATGAACATTAACCCACCTTGCCTTTCAAAGCGGATCGACGCGATATCCAGATATTATTCACAGAAAGTCTGGATGCCTCACCTTAGATTTTAATTTGCTTTATTTTTAATATTTTTGTTGACAAGTTGCGCTGCACTGAATCTCCGTGACGGACAATTTCTCTGCCATGGAATGAGCGAAGGTTTTGACTGAGCGATCGCCCATTTCCAACTGTATGTACTGTGAATCAATATGTAAAAAATTAAAATGTACTCGTGTATGTTAATGAGGCTGCATGAGGCGTGTGATTACTGTAGAGGAACCAAGGAAAGTATGCCGAGATCGTAGCAGATGGAGATCTGTTGTCTCTGCCTACCCCTACGGGAAACAGGCGGGACGATATATATGTATATGTGTTAATGCAAAAGGAAATAAAATCATTTATCAATCCATGTATTCGAATGCTGCGTGTGCTTGTGTGAGAGGCAAGAGTGTATATTTTTTTATAAACTTTTTTTTTAAACGTGGCTTTAGTAATGTGAAATAAATTTAGGCCTTTAAATAATTCATTCCAGGAATAATGTGTGCTAGAAATTTGCTCATATTTGCCCATCTTTACGCATAATACCAATGTATTAAGATCAATAATTTTAGCCAATTAAATATCTTATTATTATCGCTATTAGCTGGACCCAAAGGGTGGCCAATGACGAGGTTCTCCGACTAGTCAAGCAAAAACATGAACTTTTGCGTACCTGGTTCATATCATGAGACATGACAGGTACAAGTTGCTGCAACTGATCACGATAGGAAAAGTCACAGGCAAAAGACAAGTTGGTCGAAAACGAAAGTCTTGACAACGTAATATCAGGGGGTGGACCGGGATAGCAGTGCTCCAGAACTGCTGCACCTCGCGAAGGAGGGGGAGAGTTGTGCTGAATTGACTGCCAATCTTCGTAAATTGGAGAGGCACTCTTAGAAGAAGAAGAATCCATCTATTCAGCTGAAGACACATTGTACTTCATAATAAACACAAATTTTTTTTTATATCTTCACGCCTAGCCCCCGCAGGTGTTCGCAGAGACCACAGAGCTTCATCCGCTACGCTCCCAGCACATCTCCACACTCATCCATTCTTCCTCTCACATTCATCGCAGCGAAATGGCTCTCCATTAGTCGCTTCTCGCCCTCGTGGGAATAAAGCGTGACGGGTGGCGAACCACGTCGCCGTCATTTTTCAACAAATAAGGTATATTAAAATTCGTCTTAGTGAATCCCACGAGCCGCAAGGGAGGATGGAAGTCAGCCCCAGCAGAGCCCCGCATGCTGAGGTAAGGCACCATCGTACCCGGGGATCCCGATTCCGGGACTAAGCTCGCGCTTTGCCACGCATCCATTGGCACGGCAGACCATGGATTGGCGGAGAGGAAGAAAGGAAAGGGCAGGAAAGGTAATGTGGATTGGGGGGTGTTACCAGACTCGCAATAAATATTTATAAATCCATACATATATTTGTTCCGATGCGGGGATCGAACCCGCCATCATTGACTCAGCAGACGGAGGGCCCCGCCACTGAGCCAATCGGTAGTCAAAATACAAATATAAGATAGAAATATCCCAAGCATTATCAATAACCAACAAAGGAGCGGAGCATTGATAAAATAAAAGACGGGCAATAACAATAAAACATAACGGGCCTCTCGGCTCGCTAGGAATCTATAAATTTTCCTTTATCTTCGTTGCCCTGGCCACGGGCCAGTCGGGTGCATATAAAGCATGGGGTGGGGTGAGTGTTTCTGTCTAATTTGGGAACAAGATGGATTGGATCGAGGCCGGCGGCTTGTAATTTATCACGCATTGACTTCCACCCGATACCACCGTGTTTTCTGTTTATTGAATAGAACGCTTGTAAAGGATATATAAACAGTATTTGAACGAACCATTGTTTATGATTGAACTTAAAGTCCTCCGCGTCTAAGAATATTAAAACTATATGCTTTAATTTATATATATATCTATACTCCAATTGTACAATTTCACTTCATTACTGTTATAAAGAATGCAAGGAAAGTATGCCGAGATCGTGGCACATAGAAAATTGTGGTCTCTGCCTACCCCTACGGGAAACAGGCGTGACGATATGTATGTACTGTTATAAATGAATAAATAATTCTGCCCACTGAACACTTCACTGAAGTGAGGAGGTCATCTAATGATGAGTAGAAAAGATAATTAGCTAAATAAAGTATTGCCAAATAAAGTATTATATTTGACCGTCGTTCCTTGTTCGACGAATTTCTATTAGCATCCAACGTAGCAATGCGGGAAGTGTAATGGAAATCTTTGGAACGGGTGATGCGCGTAAAAATAATAAAAAAAAAACTTAAAAAACTTAAATTATAACATTAGCTAAAGAAGTAATAAAGTGGTGCCCTATAGAAGAATAGAAATATAGAAAAGGAATACATTATAAGGAGAACCACATTAAAAAATTAGCAGGGATAGTATGAAAAAGAAAAGCACACGATCTGACCATGTGGAAAATTCTTGAGCCTATGCTATTGAAAGGAAAGACAATCTCACTGAAGTCAAAAAATAGATAAACACAAGATATGATTACCAAAGTATCACTGAATGGCTACATCCTTTGGCATTCCACAGGAATGACCAATCTCTCAGTGTCTTTTATGGGTTTTACGACGGGGAGTCCTCCGAGGAATTGTTTGCAATAATTTCTGCCGCTATATTCCACTATCGAGTAACTCGTCACAAGCAAGAGTGTCTTCCCTAACAACTGGATGAGAGGCGATCCAGTACTGTGCATTTTTCCCGAAATTTCCTTTCACGCACCACTCCGCGACCTTCAGCGATATTTCCAATATAACATTAGAAACTTCAAAAAACGAGTCTATACATATCAAAGGTTGAAAGTGTCTAAAGGTGATCTTAAGTGTTTTCTAGCAGGTGACACGCTTACTCGTTCATCTTCCAATCCCACAAAAAAATAACGTTAATATTATAAAAATAAATAAATATATATGTAGGCTACATTCCACCATGTATAATCATTACAATTATAAATATATAACAGGCGGTCCACTACTGGACATAGGGCTCACCCAAGGCGCGCCATCAAGCCTGATCTTCGACTGACTCTGAGGCTTCGACGATTAAGGCTTTTTTACTGCAAGAGGAATATCTTTCCAAAGCTTTACAGCCGTATTATTATTGATTAATAGAGTCAGGCCTTACTTTGCAGAAATCCATTACTATGTGGACAGTCAGAGTTTTCACTTAGACAAGATCCGCGACAACCAAACAACAGTAGAAAAAAAATTGTGTGTTTTTGTAAAGTTTTACTGGAAGAAGTGGATTTACAAGGAACTTAACTAAATGTTACCAAAACGGCCTTCGACAACTCTACACTTCCCAACCACTATCAACAACACCACAACACCAACACAAAATACACACCACCAAGCTTCCACAATGTACACGACACGTTTCGCCTCAACACGAGGCATCATCAGTTATAGTAGACTCTACGGAAGATGACCGTTAAGTTTAGCATATTATTATTATTAAAATCCATAGAATGATATATACAGGGAACAATCAACTTAAATCCAATAAATACGGGAACGTTTTCCATTCGGGTATCGTTGTTGAATTGTTTATCCCCACTCCGGGTGAAACGCGATATATTTTCCTCCAGCAATATTCCCCGATGTCTGTCCGTCAAAGGGACTGCACACACGATCGGACCTGATGTATTTATTTACATTTTTATCCTGTATAAATAAACAGCCCGAAGGGTCTTTTTATGTTTCAAAAACAACTTCTCTACCTTTGTTTCTGGAAATTAAATGCGCCCTTAAATCAACATTCGCTTCGTATTCTATTCTTTTTTATCAAATACCTTACCTTCTAGTTCATATTTATTTACATTTACACCGGTTTTATAACAAATAATAACAATAAACAATAAAAGAACTTGTCTCATAATCCCACATTATAATTATCCGTATGATATGTGATTACGACACAGAAAGTACACGAAATACATACCATCACGCCTGTTTCCCGTAAGTGTAGGCAGAAACCACAATTATCCATCTGCTACGATTCGACATCTGATACGATCGGCACACTTTCTTTGCTTCATCTACAATCATCATGCAAGCTCGCCGGTCGAGGCTTCTCACTGACTGGAGACTTTTCACCTGAACTTTCTTAAATACTTCCGCAATTTTGTGAAGGTATGTTTTCCTTGGTTTCCCTAACGACCCTACCATTCACATCTGCAACGTAAATTTCTTGTACTAGTTGTCTTTCATCAATCTACTCTATGTGCCGTAACCATCTAAGCATCACGAACTGACACGCGGAATAAAGTCTTAAATACCAATAATGTTTTTAATATTACTAAAATTCTTGTTAACCATTTCAACTAAGCTAATAATGCTTGTGCTAGGATACGGTTCAATAGTACAATACAGGCTAAAAGAAAATAATTTTAATCTAATAACTGTCATAAAATGATTCTTACTCAGCATATGCCAGGCGTTCTACTGGAGCACCTGGCGCTGCTTTTTTGCGCAGCAAAAACCAACGTGGTCCAATCGCGGACCACACATTCACACACATACATCCATATATTTACTACTACTCATCTTCATATACACGCCTATGGTGTTGCGGATGTCTATGGGCGGCGTTAATTTTTTAATTAACTGCCTATCCCATAAAAAAAGGAACAATTCCTAGAAGTATAAATTAAGTAACAACCATTTGGATTAACACGATGACATATAATTTTATTTTTCTTAAACAACTCGAAAGGCCCCATTAAGTACGGAAGTAGATAAAGGTGCGAAATAAACCGACAAAAAGCGAACCGACTATTCTGCGGTCGATAAGCTTTATCAAGCCATTCTTTCCTTTAATCCCAGCCGGCTGTTGCCAAAATTTCGTTAAGAAAAGCCAGTGGAACGGAGCTCGCTCATTAGCGAGGGTCATCAGTATGCATAATAAATGAGATAAGCACCATCTAGCGGTGGGCGGATGAACTAAATGATTACAGAGAATACGGAAGATTGATGAGTTCGCACGCGTGAGGAATGGTCGGAGCAGTGATTTGGATATTATGCTACAATAATGGTTATTTATGTATATAAGGCTTTATTATTAATTATAGGTAGATATGTACGGCTTATTATTAATTATAGGTATATATGTAAGGCTTAATTATTAATTATTGGTATATATGTAAAGCTTAATTATTAATTATAGGTATATATTTAAGTCTTAATCATTAATTATAAATATGTAAGGGTTTATGACAAACATATTAAGGCTCAAGTAGCGCTTTCTCATGTTGCGCTGGACACAGAAAATCAGTTTTTTTGCTCAATAAGTGAAAGTTTTGTTTGAGCAGCCCATCTTTACTCTGTAATATATGTGTGTGTATATATATGTATTAAATCAGTTGTGTGTGAATTATAATTTAATTTGTACTGTGTCTTTATTTATTATGAACTGTAATATGGTATATATCTGTTATATGATATAAACGTATTTATCTGTTTCTGTATCTGTCTGTCTTAACCTATGGTGGTTAATGGAATAATATCTATAGAAATGTTTTTGATTAAAATAAAACTATGTAAAATCAAACGGAATTATTTTTTGTTTATCAAGTGAGAAATAAACTTGTAATATAAAAAAAAATTAAAGTCAATTCCTATTTTTGTGCCCTTCTAAATGGTGTATCTACCTACAAGTACTCCTCAGAGCATCGTCTA
The DNA here is from genome assembly GCA_031353405.1 of Baronia brevicornis. Classification (NCBI taxonomy): domain Eukaryota; kingdom Metazoa; phylum Arthropoda; class Insecta; order Lepidoptera; family Papilionidae; genus Baronia; species Baronia brevicornis. Next base: position 575,636 of record JASFAT010002046.1, read on the forward strand.
TCTATCACTGAGATAGTTAAAGTTGTATATTATACTATTTCGATGATCGTTAAAAATTTTAAGAATAGTTATACGAATATATTATATTTCAGACGTGCGCCTAGTTATCATTCTTCGTATCAGTGATATAGTCAAAAGTTTACAAATGTTCCTAATTAATTGTCAAATCAATTTGCTTTGAATTTATTGTAGATAATAATTCCATGACAACTTAAAAAAACAATTACAAATGATAAGCAAGTGTGTACAAATTCAAACGGCCTTCTCATGTCTCAATTTTTTTTTTATCCAATTGATATATTTTTTTCAATATTATTGGTTGGAAATTTTAATATAATTATATCGAGACTTGATAACTATTCTTGATTTTGATGAATATTTTTGCTTATATTTAAAAATTTTTTTCCATTTACATTATATATACGTTATCTGTGAGTTAAGTATTAATGAGAGAGAGAATCTATTTATTTTCAATTTCTCACGCAATTTCAAAAATTATTTATGACATATGTCCTTTATATAATATATTAGATTTATATATAACCACGTTACAAACCATTTATAGGCAAAAATAACCAAAACATTCATTTGAAATGGTAATATAATAAAATTAACCTCTATTTATATGTGTATATGTATGTATGTATACGTATGAGTCCATATGTATATATGTGTGTGTGTATGTATGTGTTTATGGATATACTTATATTTTTACTTATGGCTATTATCTTTGTTTATTAATATTTTTTCTATCTATCTATCATCATAACGATTATGTATCACCAACCTATATAAAATTATCTTTTTAACATTGTCTCCATCCTACGGTTGTCTGGAAGAAATCGCTATTAACAAGACCGCTATTAGCGATAAGAGAGTAATTTGATTATAAATATTACAATCAATAATTGTATAACTTTGTTTTTGGTATCCAATAAAGAATATATCTATGTATCTAAAATATTTTACAACAAATTAAGTCTAAAATTTAAGTCTGTATAATATTTGAGTTGCCTGGTTTCACTTTATGTTAATGTTGCGTCCAACTATAATTAGGTTTACATTTTAGTATGTTTTTAGAATTATTTAGAATAATGTATAATGAACGTAACTCTTATTGATGGTCCATAAATAAATAAATAAAAAATAAACAAATTTAAAAGTTCTTAAATTACATTTCAACATAAATTCAAAGCATGGATTAAACGAAAGATTAAAGACCACACGTTATATTTCTTCCATCCTAATAAATAACAAACATAATAAGGCTTAATAAGTAAAGATGTATAAAAAAAATCGATACAGCATACCCATTGCCGATATATCGATAAAATATGGCCATTATATTTTAGCCGGTGTGCTAACAAATATAATTAAACCAGAAACTTATCATAACGGGGACATAACTGCTGCCATAACTCCAGACCTGCTGCAAAATCCCCCCTGAAATATCCTGAAGCTACAGCATTTATATGAAACACAAGTAAACCCTAATAATAACATCATAGAGTCTATATTGCGATAGATGTTCACGTTCTGTCAGTAGAGATAACTTGGTAGTGATGTACATAGGGGACAATAAGTAACAGAAGCGAAAGATGTCGGCAGGCAGTCGATTTATCACCGAGTTACTTATGACAAGTGGTCCGTCCGCGACAGACGCCGCGAAGATGCTTTTTACTGCCCACCTACGCGAGCGCTACGCCCTAAAGTATAGACGAAATTGGATGCGGCATCCGCTATCACTGAGCCTTGGAATCGGAAATTGCTGTTTGCATATTATAACTTATATAAATGTGCGTCGTGGAAGAGCACTGTTGTGGGACTTGTACAGGATGAACTTATTTGATTTTTGAAATAAAAAAAATTACAAAAAAAAAACAGTACCTTATCCAGAAAAAAGATGGAGGGTCATACCTTCTTTGCTAAGGTACGCGAACACAAATCTATACGTACATACATATCGTCACACCTATTTGCCGTATGGGTAGGCAGAGACCACAGAGCTTCGCCCCCTAGCCACGCATCCATCTTTACAATCCTATCCATCTTTACAATTGATTTCGGCAAACTAACGCCTGACTCAATCAATTATTTGATACCTTATCCATAAACAAGGAGGTATTAGTACTTCACAGTCGGCCAAAACTTGAAACACACTATGGTAATGAGAGGGCGCGATGTTTTTGCGACTTGTCCCTTATTCCGCGCCATTTGAATGTTGGTGAGTGGGCACTCTCGGTGCCACTTGGCGACTGCCGATCCGCAAAAATAGTTTCACTTATATTTTACGTTCCTTCCCCTAACTTCATCCCCTTTTATGAAAAGATCATATAAAACATTCTCCTCCTCAAGGTGCCTCTCAGACTATCGGCGATAGGCAGCCAATTCAGCACGACCTTGCTTTTAGCGAGGCAAAACAGTTCCGGAACACTCGACGTATCCGGCCAAATTCAGTACAATTATACCTGAACTCGACACCATATAGTATATGGTGAAAAACAATCAATAATTATATAACTTTGGTTTTTGTGTACAATTAGGAATATATCTTTTTTTATGGAATAGGAGGGCAAATGAATAAGCGTGTCGCCTGATGAAAAGCAATCAACCGCCCATAGACAACCACGACACCGCAAGAGTCGCGGAAGCTTTGCCGTCCTTCTAGGTATGTGTAGGCTCCTTTTTTGAAGGTGCCAATGTCGTATCGGTTATATCTATCCAGCATCTATGTATTTATCTATCTATCTATCCATCTATCTATCCATCTATCTATCGAGCATCTACATATCTATCTATCTATCCATCTATATATTTATATATCCATTTATCTACATAAATAAATATCAGCTGTCAAAAATGACTATCACTCTATTGAACTGGAGTTCATACGTTACAAAATGAGTAAATGTTTTAATATTATGTATAAAATAAAGCAGAGATGTAAGAGGAGCTAGATAGATGGCGGGAACACAAATAAAACGGTCGACCACTACAGAGACGGTGCTCTAATGAAACTCCGTGGTTTTTCCATGATTATTCATGCCACTTAGATACCTTCAGCTTACGGATGGTCGGCTCCAGTGAACAGCTCGTTTTCCCTGAAAACATCATTGCCTTGACGCATAACGCGGTATCTGACAACAACAGGCTAGAATGAAAATCGACGCCGTAGCCTGCCGCAGCTTTAAAACTGTACTATAGGCAATATGATGTGAATGTATGATAGATAAAGTACTATTTCTTTATTCTTTTCTTTTTTTTATGTTATTTTATTCAATTACCACCACGTCCACCCATCACGTCCTGATTCCCTCGAAAGCGAGAAGCGATGAAAGACGCCGTTTCGCTACGATGAATGTAAAAGGAAGGATGGATGAAAAGATGGATAAGTGTGAAGGGAGCAAGGATGGTGTGTCGTGATCGTAGCGGATAATAGAGATCTGTGGTCTCTGCCTAAGCCTACAGGGAGACAGGCGTGACTATATGTATGTATGTATGTATGTATGTATGTATGTATGTATGTATGTATGTATGTATGTATGTATGTATGTATGTATGTATGTATGTATGTATGTATGTATGTATGTATGTATGTATGTATGTATGTATGTATAATATATAGATATCTTGTTCAAATTTTCAATCGTTAATAAGATACTTTTTATTCATCCACTCAAGTTCAAATACATTTTCTAAAATTTGTAGTAGATGACACTTGATGTTAATACAATTTTTTCAAATATTAATTCATTAAATTTATTTATTTAATCTATATATTTTTATATGTAAGAAAAAATGTATCTTATATGACATATTTAGCATGATAAGAATTATTTTTTTATATGCTAAAATAAGGCAAACGAGCAGGTGGATCAATATGAAATCTATTTTCAGAATGTCAGATAGCAGGTTCTGCGTAGCGTCAGCCAGAGCGGAGGGACGCGGGAGACTCATTGAGATGCGGTGACCTCACGAAAATCGCAGACTCCACCCATATTATCATTCTACTTTTATATCGCCCCCACCCCATTAATGTAATTGCTGCTCACCACCACACAGCGGTCACACACCGCCGCTTGTGGTATATTAATTAAGTTTATCGGACAAGTGGGAAGACACTTACTTTTAGTACGGCTTTTAATAACATTACTGAGACACTAGAGATATATAGCTCTTTGTTTTGCCCATTACCTATATACTGTTGTGATACGTTGAATAATGTATCACTAATGTATACGACGACCGATTGGCTCAGTGGCGCGATCAACGCCAGCGCAGTCAATGGTCGCGGATTCGATCCCCGCATCGGAATAAGTATATGTATGGATTGTAAATATTTATTCCGAGACGGATAACCCCGCCAATCCATATTGGACAAGCGTGGTGGGTTTAACGTCCTTTCCTCCAGAAATGGAAGGCCCGTGCTCAGCAGAGTGCCATATATAAGCTGTTAAAAAAATTCTGATTACTCTGATTATGATGAAAAAAATCGCGGGCAAAAAAAAATTTAGCGAAAGAACGTCTTGGCTATGTAATATCAGAGCTTGGATCGGGATAGCGAGTGCTCCAGAACTGCTGCACCTCGCGAAGGAGGAGGAAAGTTGTGCTGAATTGGCTGCAAACCTTCGCTAGTCGGAGAGGCACTCTTAGAAGAAGAAATGTATAAAAACTTTTTATTGGAATATATTGTAATAAAACGACGGGGGATTAACGATTCCCCTGAGTACCTTATTCTGGAGGTATTGGATCATTTCTATATTACTTTTTTTTGGTACACCTCCAGAGTTGTATGCCATAAGTCCATACTGGTATAATGACCCGTTTATATGTGAGCAATTTGTATTGCACTGATAGCGTGGAATGCTTTCCAAATTTCAAAATTCGGAATTCTTTTGCTGGCCTTCGGAACTCAACCGCTCGCCGGACAAACGCGGTAGCTAAGCTACCATTCAGAGACCATTTTTCTGCAGGAGTGTGGTACATCCCCGGGCGTGCCGGCCTATTCACGCTACAGACTAGTATTTAACAAAGCTATTGACAAAGTATTCGTCTGCAGCGTGGCTCTACCACCATCAAACTATAAAAGTTATAAATATCGTACGCTGAAGGAGGAAGGCGACCATTTAAACCTTGCTATAACTTATAGACAATAAATAGTACAGTAAATAGTACAGTCTTATATAGAACTTCAGTAGAATTATGTAACTGGGAGTCGGGTCACATAGAGTTATGTACAAAGCTGGGCGGAGGTACATACACGGCTCTCGCGTATCCACCAATGTTCTTGCTTTCGAGTGAGTAAAGCTAGGGCCGTCACAAAGATATTATTTTAACTTTACTTTCAACTTGCAAGAATCCTCTTTTAATACTAAACGCATGACAAAATCTTACAAACAATCAATTAGAAGGTATAACCCTAATAAACCAGTGTAACTGTAATATATTAATTAAAGACCAGAGTACAAAAATATTTGATATTTTCGATAATTAAAATACACCAACGCGATCGCTCCGGGATATCTTTGGCAGCTGGTGAATCACACGTGAAATTATTACAATATTATCCTTTTTTTATTTATTTTTTTATGAGATAGGAAGGCAAACGAGCAAGCGTGTCGCCTGATGGAAAGCAATCAACGCCGCCCATGGACAACCGCGACACCGCAGGAGTCGCGGAAGCGTTGCCGGCCTTTTTGGTATGTATAGGCTTGTTTTTTGAAGGTTCCAATGTCGTAACGGTTCAGAAAGACTGCTGAGGGTAGCGGATTCCACAAACTAGTAGTGTGTGGAAAGAAGTTACGGGAGAAACGCACCGTAGTAGATCGCCACTCATCCAGATGGTGGGGATGAAATTTTTCTTTTCTTTACGGCTTTATTTTATCTATTTAATTTTATTATATTTATTTATCAAATAAATTGGAATAAATAACCCTTACTGTTATTACAATATAACCATGCTGTAAACAAATATTAAAAATTGTGCTCTAAGTGTTGTTCATGATAATTCCGGCCGCTGAATTCAACTACAGAACAACTCCGCTCAAGGAAAAGTTTCATCCCCACTAACTGAATGAGTGGTGATCCGGTTCGATGCGTTTTTCTAGAAACTTCTATCCACGCTCCACTACCCTGTGGAACCAGCTACCTCCAGCGGCTTTTCCCAACCGATTCGACATTGGAACCTTTAAAAAACAAGCTACGGCGCTGCGGATATCTATGGGCGGCGTTGATTGCTTTGCATCGGCTGACACGTCTGCTCGTTTGCCTTCCTATCCCATAAAAAAGACATTATTATGTTTATATTATGTTTTACTTTTTCCACGACTGTAATTTGTTTTTTGCCAAATAAGTAACAAAAAAGGACTTACTTCACAAATAACGCACGTTGCCATAAATAGATATTGACAGGTAGATTGAAGATAACAGAATCGCTTTTATCGATCAAGTAGACCTGTCTATTTGTTATTAATGGAGTCAGGCGTTACTTTGCGGAAATCCATCACTATATGGACAGTCAAAAGTTTTACTTAGCTAAGATCCGCGACAAGCAAAACAATAACAGAAAATTAATAATGTGTGTTTTTCCGTTGTGTTTAGTGTAGTGTAGTACTTTACTTTTCGGTTGTCTTCCGTAGAGTCTACTATACCTGAAGATGCCTCGTGTTGGGGCGAAACACGTGTCGTGTACAAGATGGAAAAGTGATAGTGTGTGTTTGGCGTTGTGTATAGTGGTTGGTGGGTGGAGAGTTGATGGCCGATTTTTGGTAAGTTTTTGGTTTAAGTTCCAAATAAATCCACTAAACCCAACGGAAAAACACACATTATTAATTTTCTGTTATTGTTTTGCTTGTCGCGGATCTTAGCTAAGTAAAACTTTTGACTGTCCATATACTGTCTATTTGTATTTGGTAGTCACATATGAAACCTACGTAAAGAAATAGACTGGTCCCATTTTATAACTACTAAATATATATAACCAGGTATATAAGCTTCTGTTTTAAGTTTGACTGTCCACTTTCATATAAGATTTCCGCCAAGTAACGCCTGACTCCATCAATTATATAAGTTTCTTCGCCACTCTATGAATGAGTGGCGAATTGGAAGTAGAAAGTTGCTGACGGCAGGTTTTTCGGTAAGATTTAGTTTAAGTTCCCCGTAAATCCAATTCTTCCAGTAAAAAACACACAATATTATTTTTCCATATTTGGTCGCTTGTCGCGGATCTTAGCTAAGTGAAAGTTCTAACTGTTCACATCATATTGAAGACCTTAAACCCAAGAAATTTTTATCATAATTATAAATAATGACTCCCTTGCATGCTTTGATTATATAATATTCATAAAAAAATGTCAGTGACATTTTAATACAAGCCATAATATAATTAAATATTTTGTACTTAAGAAGAATTTTTGTAGCACAAGCTGTAATATTATATATTAACTTTATTATACTTAATAACAAATTTTGTAATGATTTGGTTTTTTAGAACCATTCGAATGACTCAATTGTGCTAGACAGATAGATATATTCTTGGTTATACAGCAGAAACAAATTATTAATTATTAATCACTTTTCGGTTGCCTTCCGTAGAGTCTACTGTACCTGAAGATGCCTCGTGTTGGGGCGAAACACGTGTCGTTTATAAGATGGAAAAGTGATAATGTGTGTTTGGTGTTGTGTATAGTGGTTGGTGGGTGGAGAATTGATGGCCGATTTTCGGTAAGTTTTTGGTTTAAGTTCCAAATAAATCCACTTAACCCAACGGAAAAACACACATTATTAATTTTCTGTTATTGTTTTGCTTGTCGCGGATCTTAGCTAAGTAAAACTTTTGACTGTCCATATAAAACCAGAAACAAACTTATACAATAATTAATTTACATTATGCGTATACAAAATGCGATCTTTCGCTAACAGAGACTTCTTGCAGACAACCAATTAAGTTTTATTTTTAGTAATATTATCGAAATTTATCAGTCTCCACGCATCGCTCTTTCAACTTTTTTGCAAGGGTACGAAAGCTCGAGCTGTGGATTTGCAAAAGCTTATCGTACTGTTAATCAAAGGCGAAATGATTTACAAGACAATTGCAGACAGTGCCTGAAAATTAAACCTCCATATTTATTTATGTATCCAAACAGGACCTTGTTCTTTTGGTTTCGGTGAATTTATTACATGATTTTTTTTGTTTTTAATTTAATTATATTGTATGTGTAGGTTGTATATGAGTATGAATAGTAGAATATATATGGATTTATGTGTATGTGTATATGTGTGTGTCCGTATGTCCTCACTGTGGTCCGCGATCTGACCACGTTGGTACTTGCTGAAAACCAGCGCCAGGTGTTCCAATAGAACGCATGGCATATGCTGAGCAAGAACCATTTTATGACACTGGTTAGATTAAAATTATTTTCTTTTATTTTTGTTTATTTGTATATTGTAAAAAAAAACGACCGATTGGCTCAGTGGCAGGGCCCTCCGCCCGCGGAGTCAATGGTCGCGGGTTCGAGTCCCGCATCGGAATAAATATTTATATGGATTTATAAATGTTTATTCTGAGTCTGGTAACCCCCCCAATCCGCATTTCCTTTCCTGTCCATCCTTTCTTCTCTATTCTTTCCCTTCCTCTCCGCCAATCCACGGTCTGCCGTGCCAATGGATGCATGGCTAGGGGCGAGCCTAGTCGCAAGCGTGCCGATCGTCCCGGGGTCGGGCTCCCCGGGGACTATGGTGCCTTACCTCAGCATGCAGGGCTCTGCTGGGGCTGACCTCCATCCTCCCTTGCGGCTCGTGGGATTCACTAAGACGAATTTAATATACCTAATTTGTCGAAAAATGACAGCGACGTGCTTCGCCACCCGTCACGTCCTGATTCTCACGAGGGCGAAAAGCGACCAATGACGAGCCGTTTCGCTGCGATGAATGGCAGCGGATGGAGCTCTGTGGTCTCTGTGGTCTCTGGTCTCAAAAAAAAAATAAATAAAAATAAAAAAAAGGTGTTATGAATAAAGTATTTGCTTGTTCTATTTCTATACATACTCCAGTGCAATCGAAAGATATGCGACGGCCCTGAAGGAGGCAACTGTTACGGACACCTCCCTCGCAATGTTGTAAAGGAAAGAAAAACACCTCAAACCCCCCCTCCCCCCGTCCCACGTCACCCCACCCCCAACATCCCGACGACTCAGCGATTGTTCATGTATGAATTCACCACATTAGGAGTCAAGTAGGATAAAAACAGGACGCGGGGAGAAAGCTTTGAGAAATATTCCGTGCATTGACTGATATTCTCTTCGCTTAAGTGCTCCATTTTTATTTTCTGCCTTGCGAAAATAAAGGGCGGATGTAAAAATAGAGGACTGCGGTCCGATCGAGATAGCGCGGATTAAAAAATATTCGTCCGACCGAGCGCCACGTCAATCAACCGTGGACAGTTGTGTGGAGTCCACTTTTTTTGTATTTCTAAAATAGATTTAACGAGGCACCGTTGTAGAATTTTTTCGTTTTTAATTTCCAATAAAATGTATTCACATCAATCACAACGCAGCAGAATGAGGTCTGTGGTCTCTGCGTACCTTTACAGGAAACAGGCGTGATGATATCGACGTGAAAAAGCGAAAACGTAGTATTTTTTCTTATGAGATAAGAAGGCAAACGAGCAGGCGTGTCACCTGATGGTAAGCAATCAACGCCGCCCATAGACATCCGCAGCACCATAGGCAGTGCGGAAGCGTTGCCAGCCTTTAAATAAAGTGTCATTATGGGAGTAGGAATGGGAGGGGGAGGGGTAAATGGAGGGGGGAGAGTCTTGGGACTGCGGAACTCGGCCGCTCACCATACGAAGCCGCCATCAGACGCCGTTTTTCTGCGGGAGTGTGGTACTTCTCCGGGCGCGCCGGCCCATTCATGCTACAGACAAATATTACGCCATTCTTGACAAAGTATTCGTCCGCAGCGTGGCTCTACCACTATTGAATCAATAAAGTAAACCGCAAAATGAAAACTTACCACCAGAACCAAAAAATCTGTTCGTTCAAAAATAGTCAGTTTAAAGGCTGTACAAAATTTTCTATTGGTAGTAAAGCTGTGGGACTCAGACCATTCGACGCAGTATTTTTATCTGATCCCAATACACGATATTTTTTTTGTGATATCTGTGTCATTTACAGCGTTTACACTTTTTAACGTCAATATCTATGTATGTATTCGGATTATAAACATAAGGTCAGCTTATTGCTAGTCAGAGCCATCAACGATAAAAATCTCATAATTCCTGTTCAATACTCTATATATATATTCCTTAGGTAGTAAGTAATGTTTTTTGTCTTGTCTTTGATTGCAATTAGTTATAACTAATACGCCAGTGTCAAGTAAAATATAACGATATCAAGTATCTCGAAATGTACTTGTCAGCTTGTCACGTTACGTCTTGATAAAATGGTTGCTATTCTACCAAAACCTACCGACTTTTGTAGTCAATTTTATAATTTATGATAAATATTAATTTTCTGTTATTGTTTTGCTTGTCGCGAATCGTAGCTAAGTAAAACTTTTGACTGTCCACATAGTGATGGGTTTCCGCAAAGTAACGCCTGACTCCATTAATAATTTTGTAGTCAACTTAAAAAATGAGTTACCTGATTGTAAGCAATCACTGTCGCATGAATATCCGCACTAAGGGCGTAGAAGATGCATTGTTTTGTATTTTAGATGTGAATAATGGAAAGAGATGAGAGAAATTATCGAAGACATAGGAAAAATGTATGTAGGATTAAGAAAAATCAAAATTCCAAAGACATACAGAGAAGAAAGTCTCATATCTCTAATCGTGTTTAGTTCATCCATTCTCCCACACCCGTATTCGCATACAATATAAGATGAAGACATAAACCCCATTCTGTCCGCAATAAAACCTTATTACACATCTTTTGTATCCAATTAAACCGGGTGAGAAATTCGGGGCGTGTGGGTGTGTATGGTAATTCGCCGGTTCGCGAAATATCTCTCCACCGTTTCGGTAAAATATAGTCTTATTTAGGCGAGTTTATTTTATTAGCAAATTGAATTCATTCATGTTTATTTATCACAGTTTATATGAAAGAGAGGATGGATGAAAGGCGACTGGTGAAAGAAATGTACGTTGCGAATATGAATGGAAGGGTTGGTAGGGGGAGACCAAGAAGAACATAACTTGACCAAATCGTTGAACTTCTTAGGAAAGGCCAGGTCAAAAGTACAATTAACCGGCGAGCTTATATGGAGTGATGAGTATGGTGATAAATTAAGATATATCTATAGTTATGAGTATAGCTATAGACGTACTTTAAACAGTTAATGCATTAGTATGTTGCTGACGCGAACTCATAGATTTTTCCCTATCCTGAGTCACGTAACGAGGCAATAGAAGTTTTCACTTTAAAATTACAAAGAATATAAATAAAATTCAATGACTGGAAGCTTAGTACTGCTAAGAAGATAAGTATGGGTTTTATTTTTTTTTTAAATTATTTTTCTAAATGTTGACAGCCACGTCGTGACACTATCTTGGAATATATCCACAGTATTCTGCGCCACTCGCTGAATTAGTGACGTCGGGATGCCGTTAACCTCAAAGAAGATATTTTCTTTTAGTTGCCTAGATGGGCGTCGGATTTTGAGGTAAACTCACAGGAAAAAGCACATAAGAGTGAGATCCGGTGACCTGGGAGGCCAGAGCATATCGTCGAAACGGCTTATTAATTATTTTTTTTGGGGAAAAAATCATGAAGAAGCTCCATGGTCTCTCTAGCAGCGTGAGGCATTCATATTGTTGAAACCATGGGCGTGAAGTGAAGGGAGAATGATCCTAATATTGGCAGAAAATAATCAGTTAGCATACTTTTTACTGCATTTACTGATTATTCGATATATTCTGGTCACCGGACAGCCTATTTTGAGTTTCAGTTATATTTCAAAACAAAGCAATGAGAGGGCTGCGAAACATGAATATGGAGTATTCCCTTAATGAAAGAAAAGAGAGGTGTAAATCTTAACGGAACTTTGAGGGATTGAAGTTTTAATTAATACAATCAAAATAAACAGCGGGGCCGCTCAACGGATTATATTTTACAGGGCCGGACTGAGCGCACACTATTTTTTATTTATTTAATACTTTATTGTACACATAAAACACGAAATACAAGAATTAAAAGGAAAAAAGATGTACAACGGCGAGCTTAACTCGAAATTGAGTTAAAATTAAAAATTTTTATTGTTTTCTTTGAAAACTTTATGACTTATACAATTAAAACAAAAAAATGTAGTTAATAAGATAATGATAAGGGGATGCTGTACTAGATTTAGCGTGAAAATACTATGCTAAAATTCATGTTGATTATTCTTAGAAAGCTACATGATTCTTAGTCTAGGAAAATTGTTCACACCCCATGATTTCGACAGTTGATAGAATTCTACTTACATACATATCGTAAGTATATAACTTTCACATATCATAAGTGGATTCATATAATATAAAATATGATGATTATCTACTAAAAACTCCCAGAAGTACAAATGCGCAAGATAGAAATAGAATAAAAAATAGAAAAATATTATATTTATTCATGACACATCTTCTTTTACAGGAACTTAAATGTTAAAAACTTAAATAAAAATGAAATTTAAGCAACAAAAAGTCTTGCCTAAGACGTGCCAAAAAAGAGTATTCAGAGTAAACCAGGTGCTCTTAAAGAGCACCTAGCGCTCTTAAAGAGCACCTGGCGCTGGTTTACAGAAGAATCAATGTAGTAATCGCGGACCACAGTGTTCGCGGACACTCTAATATATAAGAATAGACATGTATTTAAATGTGCAAACATAGAAGACTTATCTCGCGTCAGATTTGTTCTTCATCGGGTTTTTTTTTATATCATTTTAAGAACATTCAGATACAATGTTTTTGAATCACAGTAGACAAACAAAAACTACATACAGGGACCTAAAATATAATTCTTATCTTTGAAACATTAATGTAGTTTAATTTCAACCTACCCAAATGTTATATTTAAATCGGTTGAATCAAAAATTATTTAAAGTTTTCTTAATTGGCGCAGTGGCGGGGCTAACGTCTACGGAGACAATGGTCGTGGATTCAATTGCCACATCGGGATAAATATGTACGGCCTACATATATTTATTCCGAGTCTGGTTACCCCATCATTCCACATTGGCATCCGGAAATGGGGCAGACCCAAGCCCAGTTGTGGGGCTATATATGGGCTGTGAAAAAAGGCACGCGAAGCAACAAAACAGTTTTTGATTAAATTATCAAAATAATTATCAAAATCGTGAAGTCCAAATACAGCCCTGTAGACCGTGTCTAAGGGTCGACCCTTGAGTCTTTCATTAACCACAGAATTTCAACAAAAAACACACCTATTAATCCTCACTGTGAACTCATTTTCATTTTCACAGCCCTACGGTTTTATAAACTTAACGTAAATATTGTCTTTCTAAATAATTCCTCAATGAAAACGGAAATTCTTGTAAGAAGGACTGTATTACCGCATTACCTTTATATTTTATTGTGTAAAGACGTATATAGAATTGCTTACAATTTGTATTTCTACATATATTTTGATGGTGACAATTGATAAATATAATGATGGTAAAAAGCGCGAGCAAAAGAGCGCGGGAAAAATGGTCGAAAAAGAAAGTCTTGGCTACGTAATATCAGGGAGTGGACCGGGATAGCGAGTGCTCCAGAACTGCTGCACCTCGCGAAGGAGGAGGAAAGTTGTGCTGAATTGGCTGCCGACCTTCGCAAGTGGGAAAGACCCTCTCAGAAGAAGAATAGATTGTACCATGACTTATTTATTTTGCTTATTACAGTTATTCATCCTAATTGGCTGGAAAATATGCTTAAAATTGATTGAATTTTATAAAATAAATATTATTTTGTCTTTTACAAAAAAAATATATGTTATTTACTTTCTTACTCAACTGGTTCAGTGAACCGAAAGTGGATCTTGGCCTCAGAAACGATAGTCCTCCATCTTACCCTGTCCCGCGCTAATTCCCGCCAACTGCTGGCTTGTAGTTCACGCAGGTCAGCATCCACCTGATATCTCCAGCGATATCTGGGTCAGGGCTATACGGAGGATGCATCAACATATCCCAGCTCTCTCAATTTTTGCTGCGTGGCTATAGATGAGTGCGGTCTGGAGTTGTCATGGTTTCTCTCAGTGAGATCATGTGGTATTCAAATGTCAAGTTTTTTCTTGTACCCAGACTTTCGTAAATGACGTAAAACTGTTTTATGATCAACATCCAGTTCTTCAGCAATGTCGTAGCTACTAATATGTCGATCTTGCTCCACTTTCTCAAAGATGGCACTGATTTTATCTGTGATAGAGCGCCCAGAGCGAACCTCATCTTTCACACTGAAATTTCCAGACTTGAAACGCTTGAACCACATTTGTGCTCCTCTTATTGATACCGCATTAGGTCTGTAAACCGCACAAATTTTATTCGCGGCGTTCGTCGCATTTTTACCTTTTTTGTAATAAAACTTTAAAATGTACCGAATTTCTTCGTCACATACGTTCATTTTGCTTGCTTGAAAAGCAATTGAAAAATGGCGGGAACTAGTTTTTTATTTATTTATTGCATCTTCAGAATGTCACATTTAATGGCATTAAGAACCAGCCAGTTACATTCAGTGCAGCCAAAGAGGTTTGATTACTAATAATACATTCAAAATAGGAAAATACTTTTGCACCGACCTATTATATTAATAATTTATTAAATGGTTTAACTTTATCAATTTAAAGCTTACTTTCCTCGTCGGCTAAATGTAAGAGTTACCTAAGTAAAATGAAAAAAAAATGGCGGTAGCGAGATACCTTTAACCCCAATATTAAACTAAGATCCGGCCATGAATACCAAATTCACAGACAGACAGCGCAACTCCTGAAATATAAGCGGGTGAAACGACTCAAATTTACATGAAACATTTTAATATCGGCCCTCAGCCCTCACCTGGCATTTTTTCTCACGCCATAAAAGTAACCGTGGAGTTAAATTTGATGCGTTCCTAAACCCGTTATAGACCATGGTGAGTGAGGCGCCAACTCTTATACGCCGCTTTGTATTCAAATCAGCTTTTTCAGAAGCGTTAAGAAGTACCGTAGTCTTTACTTCAGTCGACTTAAGTTTTCATTTTTAATAATATTAATCATTTATTTCGACACCACAGAGTTACATGTATAGTTATAATATAGATAGAGAATAATTCTTATGCCGGGCTAGTGCCTGAACTAGTGGTGAGCCTGTATCTCAAGTCACTAGTCTTGCTTAGAGTTAAATTTGATGCGTTCTTAAACCCGTTATAGACCATAGTGAGTGAGGCGCCCGCTCTTATACATCGCTTTTTATTCAAATTAGCTTCTTCAGAAGCGTTAACAAGCCTGTAGTCTTCACTTGAGGTTACTTAAGTTTTCATTTTCAATAATATTAATCATTTATTTCGACACCACAAAGTTACATTTATAGTTATAATATAGATAGAAAATAATTCTTATGGTGGGCTAGTGCCTGAACTAGTAGCCTGTATCGCAGGTCACTAGTCTTACTTAGATTTAAATTCGATGCGTTCTTAAAACCGTTATAGACCATAGTGAGTGAGGCGCCCGCTCTTATACATCGCTTTTTATTCAAATCAACTTTTTCAGAAGCGTTAAGAAGTACCGTAGTCTTTACTTGAGTCGACCTAAGTTTTCATTTTTAATAATATTAATCATTTATTTCGACACCACACAGTTACATGTATAGTTATAATATAGATAGAGAATAATTCTTATGGCAGGCTAGTGCCTGAACTTGTGGTGAGCCTGAATCTCAGGTCACTAGTCTTGCTTAGAGTTAAATTTGATGCGTTCTTAAACCCATTATAGACATAGTGAGTGAGGCGCCCGATCTTATACATCGCTTTGTATTCAAATCAGCTTCTTCAGAAGCGTTAAGAAGTCTGTAGTCTTCACTTGAGTCGACTTAAGTTTTCATTTTTAATAATAATAATAGTATTAATCATTTATTTCTACACCACAAACTTATATACGATAAATCTCCTCACCTTTGAGAGAAAAATTTTAAGGCGTGTCTTTGGTCCTGTGTTGGAAAATGAGCGATGGCGTACACTTTACAACCACGAGCTATATAAG
The DNA here is from genome assembly GCA_031353405.1 of Baronia brevicornis. Taxonomy (NCBI): domain Eukaryota; kingdom Metazoa; phylum Arthropoda; class Insecta; order Lepidoptera; family Papilionidae; genus Baronia; species Baronia brevicornis. The sequence continues at coordinate 591,841 of JASFAT010002046.1, forward strand.
CTGTACAACGAGCCGAACGTCATCAAAACCATTAAGATTGGACGCCGTCGTTGGGCTGGACACGTGATACTGATGGACGAGGCTAGAGTACCCAAACGCCTACTCGACGGCAAACCAGACGGTCGTAGAAGGCGCGGAAGGCTTAAGCTAAAATGGGTAGATGGATTCGAGGACGACTTAAAGGTAATCGGTGTGAGAGGCTGGAGAGTGCATCTTTATATGTATTTGTCCGTAATGTGCATTCAATTGTAATTTAATATATGTACGTACATTTTTCTATATTATCGTTTTTCGTACGATCATTGTTAAATGAAGCAAACCACAAGGGATCTGGAAGCCCAACTTCTTTATCCATGCTTTATTTTTAATCGGGAAAGCAGGCGTGGAAAGAAATCAACGCTGCCAATTGAAATCCGTAGTACTATAGGCATTGCAGAAGCGTTGGCGCCCTATTATTCTCGACGTCACTGAAATAGTCGAGTTCACTTTAATACTTAACTACTCCGCTAACTCAACAACCCAAAGTGTGCCTTCTCTGTTATGAGACTGACAATCCGCCACTGAATACAGTCTTATGAGATTTATCGCCAATTGATCGCTTGAAACTCGATTACATCGGCCCTAGTCTTGACTTGAGTCGACTTGAGTTTCCATTTTTGAAATTATGACAAGAACACACAGTTCCAATAACTGTATTATTATTAATTTTATGACACACCTTACTACTCTTAATGTAATGAAATTTAATTTATTTTCCAAATTTAAATAGATAAAAAAGCATATTATATCGAAAACTTAAAATAAATTAACCTTAAAAAGATTTGAAATCGATGACCGGCGATTCATTACGAAGATATTTTCCCGAAACTTCCACGCACCACCATCGTGTCCGAACTGATACAATATTGGAACATTGATTTGTATTTGTAATGCCTATGGAGTAACGGATATGGACATCTATGAAGTAATAGCAAATAAATGCGTGTATCGTGACTTTTTAATTTGACTGTTAAAAAGTCCATGAAATGTTTTAGTAGAATAACCAACCACCATTTTATTAAAACGTAACAAGACAATTCTTTTTTTATAGCGAAGCAGGCAGACGAACATGCGGGTCACCTGGTGATAAGCGATCACCGCCGCCGATACACATCCGCAACGCTGGAGGCACCTCAGATGCGTTGCCAGCCTTCTGTGAACACATATGCTCATCTCTTGAATGTCTTTACCTCATATTTATTTCGGAATACCATCAAGTCAAGTCACCTGAAGAGTCAAGAAGTCAAATAGCAATTTCTTTTCTAGATATGAAGTAAACTATAATTCACATAAAACACCATCAACAAAATCCACCACCAATCAAGGTTGGTTTACCCATCTAAATATAATGCACTCGACATACTCATCCGACAAAGGTCCTCCACCATCCCACGTCAAAGGTTGGCTGGGTTGCCATGTCACAACACTCGACAAAATTTATGCACATAGCTTACGGCGCGAGGGCACTTCGTCACAGCCTGGCAACACTGAGAGCGGGTCGCGTGAAAAATATGACACTCCATTGTGCGGATCGTTTTCACCTATTACACGGAACGGTCATTGGAATTTGCTCCTTAATTCGAAAACAATAAGAGTCCGTATCCCAGCAAACGTAGAGATTCCTCAGTAATACATGAACGATATAATTGTATACTTTCGGTAAAGGATAATTGTCCTTATTCGAGTATAAATTGAGGTTATTTCTGAATGGTAGTTTGTGTCAGGAATGACCATAATTACGAGATGAAAACAATGGTCTCCAGTGAACGCGAGAGGCCTCAGACGGCGCAGACAAGAGGGTTGATGTTTAGTGAATTCGTTAGCGCCCACTTGACCACGTGTGAACATAGCTATATACCCACTTAATTATCGTACTTCGAGACTACCAGCAGAATACAAATTCACGCTTTTGAAGGGAGGGTAATTCAAATATATTTACGAATATCATATTTCGCCTGCGTGTTTTTATCGGCAACCAATTGGCTCAGTGGTGGGTTCCCCTGGAGTCAATGATCGCGGATTCGATCACCGCATCGAAATAAATATATGTATAACCTGCAGATATATATTCCGAGTCCGATAACCCCGCCAACCCGCATTAGACAAGGGTGGTGGGTTAACGTTCATTCCTTTAGAAGTGGGGAGGCCCGTGTTTAGCAGTGAGACATGTGTGGGCTGCAAAAATTTTTAGATAGTAGGATCTACGAACAAAAGTGTAACCTAATGGAAAGCAATCAACAGCCCTCATAAATATCTACAACACCATAGGGGACGTTGTCGGGCTTTAAGATATAAGTAGGCTTGTTTATTGAAGGTTCCAATGTCGTATTCAAAAGTACCCCTCAGTATGTGTACTTCTTAACGATCTCATTTCTTGTATGGCGTGCCAGCCGTACTACTTTGTCGACGATTCTTCCAAGTCAAATTAATTTATTTTTCAATTCTTTGTACATTTATATCTTATTCATACTTTATTCACACTTTTCACTTTACATTTTTATATCTCAATATATATAATTTCAATTTCTTATTCCGGATGGGTGACATATCTATCGAAATACATCTGTCGAACTAATGCTTTTGTTTTTATAAAACATTTTATTCCTTTTTTATTTTATATTTTAATATTACGAATTTAAAAAAAATAATATAATATAAAAGGTTTTATTATTATATATTGAAATACAAAGTTATATTACATTAGTGATACATTTATCAATATGTCTACGTGGTGTTAGTGATGGTAAAAAAATATATATTGTGATCAATATTTAAATTTTGGAATGATTAATGTAATATTTTATATAGAAGAAGACGAAATGCATAACAGTACATCAATTTTGAGGCGAAACAGCAATAAATCCAGTAAATCCGACATTAGACCAGTAATGGCGTGTCAATGCCATCGGCCGGGCTAACCCCATGGATCACACGTCACACCGTGTTATACATGACAATGTGACTCCCCTTATAATGGCGTCCCACACTGAAATACTCGTATGCACTGTATTTACCTTCATTCAGTGACAAACTAAAACTTTCAAAAGCCCAACATTGCTAAAGAAAGCACAATAAACTAATCTAACAATATATTTTATATATTCGTTAGTCTCACTAAAACTGAAAAACGGCTCGACCGATTTGAATAGATTTTTTATTATTTTGTTCGCTCTAATACAGGTTACGTTAACAAATAAAAAAATATAAGGAAAACATAAAAGAACAGTTTGAATAATGAAAAACCTTATACTTCCAATTGCTTTCAATAGATGGCGTTCGTGACGGATTTATCGTCTAACAGACGTGTTGTCATACAAAACTGTTGTTTATTTTGTGCGATTTTGAAAAGTATTGCATACCTAAGTACTAACATACCAACAGAAGATAAATACAGGGAAACATAAATTGTAGAGGAAACGAAGTTCATCGGGCCATCTAATTATTAATAAAATAAATTACTTTCCTAATTTATTACGACCTATAACCATAAACCGTTAGGTTATTAATGGAGTCAGGTGTTACTTTGCGGAAATCCATCACTATATGGACAGTCAAAAGTTTTACTTAGCTAAGATCCGCGACAAATCTTCGGGTATAGTAGACTCTACGGAAGACAACCTAAAAGTGAAAACTGAAAAAGTGAAACACTTTTCGGTTGTCTTCCGTAGAGTCCACTATACCTGAAGATGCCTCGTGTTGGGGCGAAACACGTTTCGTTTACAAGATGGAAAAGTGATAATGTGTGTTTGGTGTTGTGTATAGTGGTTGGTGGGTGGAGAGTTGATGGCCGATTTTCGGTAAGTTTTTGGTTTAAGTTCCAAATAAATCCACTTAACCCAACGGTAAAACACACATTATTAATTTTCTGTTATTGTTTTGCTTGTCGCGGATCTTAGCTAAGTAAAACTTTTGACTGTCCATATAAACCGTTAGCAAAAAACGGAAGAAAGCGAAAAAATACAATGCGCAATATATAAGTGAAACTGAAACTTTTTTTATGAGATATGAAGGCCAACAGGAGCAGACGTATCACCTGATGGAAAGCATTCAACGCAGCCCATATACATCCTCAATGCCATAGGCAGTGCAGAAGCGTTACCGGCCTTTAAGAAATATGTAGGCTTGTTTTATGAATTTTCCAATGTCGTACGCAACTAAATGCAAACAGTAGAAGTGATTTTACTTTACAAATTATAAATCACCGATACAGGCTGTATTTATTGATATATTTGGGCCCTTCAACTCCAAACTACGTCTTAGGTGGGTACTGTGACGTGCCTGCCGTACTACTTCACGGCGACACCCGGGATCTTTAGGGGGTTTTTATCTTCTAATGAAATTCTTCAAAATTACATTAATTTATTCTTCCATTTTATTGTACATTTATATCTTATTCATATTAATACTTTATTATATTTTACACTTTTCAATTTACATTTTATATATGTGCCGAACGGGTGACATGTCTATATATATGACGTGAATCGAACTTATCATTTTTGTTTTAAATAGAAAACTATTTCTTTTTAATTTCAAATAACGAATTTAAAAAGAAATAATATAAAAAGTTTTATTGCATTTATTAATATATCACTACAGTACTGAGCATATTTTTAAAGATTTGTTTAGTTGTTGTTTTATTTGACCAAGGGAAGTTGCAGTTTTTTGGAAGTTCCTTTCCCCCCCCCCCGAAAGGCCTGGGCGCACCGCCCTTTCCGCCCCCCCAGTAAGCCGCCGTTGCCTTAATGTAAAAGAAAGCTTAGTCAAAACAAAAACGGAAGCGGCGATAGATAACTTTGTAAAAATTAGGCTTACGGTCTCACGTCGCAAATTCTCAACCTCAATTGGATTATTCATTTGAATTATTTCTAAACGAACAGACAAAACCAACTACGCTAGTCCAATGGTGGTTATTAGACTCGGAATAAATACCTTTAGGCCATACATATACTTATTCCCATGACCGGTGACTATTGAGTTACCCTGAGAAAATTGGTCGTCTACAAAAGAAATGTAGTATATCGCATTTTTGAACTGTATCTTTTGTAACTAGGAAAATATCTTAGTATAATGTTATTATATGGACAGTCAGAATTTTTACTTGGCGAAGGTCCGCGACAAGCAAACTAAAACAGAAAAGTAATAATGTGTGTTTTTTATTACAAGAAGTGGATTTACGGGGAACTTAAACTAAATCTTACCGAAAAACGGCCGTCAGCAACTCTCCATCTCCCAAACTCTATCAACAACACCAACACCAAACACACATCCCACTGTTCCACAATGTACACGACACGTGTTTCGCCTCAACATGAGGCATCATCAGCAATAGTAGACTCTACAGAAGACAACCGTTAAATCAACGTAAAAGTGACACTCATTATTTTTCTATTTTTGTTTGCTAGTCGCGAATCTTGGCTAAGTAAAAGTTCTAACTGTCCACATTGTATTGGATTTCCGCAAAGTAACGCCTGACTCCATTAATCATAATGTTATTAATAAAGAAAGAACATAGCCAGAAAATAGCCAGCCTCTTATGAAAAATTCACGGATAAATTTTAAGAACTCAGGTGCGAGATGATGGATTGCTCCTACAGATATATTGCTTGTTCAAATATTCAGATTTTCTGAGGGCTCGGTTTTTATTTATAAAGGAACCAACGCTTACCAAATACCTTATTTAAAAATAATTACAGAAAGTACACAAAGAAATATATTTTATTCCAAATCTATTTATTTAAAAAAAAAACAAAGCGCACCACAAGCGGACTTAATGCCATTGTGCATTCTTTACCAGTCATCCTGGGGGCAAAACTAAGAAAATTGATTTGGCACCTCCAAATGGTGCAGTGCAGTGCAGTTTGTACTAAAAAATGATAATTAAAAATTAATTATATAAATTCAATGACATACAATACATATACATCCATATTATATATTATCCATATTATATCTATATATAACATATGTATACATACAAAAACATGAGAAGACAAATTTAAAAAAGGTAACTGCAGCATGCATCAGCACACTGTTATCCTAACGAAGAGCAATTAAAAAAAATTGTTACTTTTACTTTGAGTTTGTGTTTAAAAATAACTTTGTTTCAGGCATTTTTAAATATTGAATAAATAAAATTGAATTGTGTCATTATATCAATATAGTTACCAGCCGCAGATCGTGTCACCATCTAGCCCGGAGGCGTCCCATACTACGTTTGCCGAGACGTGGTCTCCACTCCAGCACACGTCTATCAGGGTTTATTAGATCTCGGGTGATTGACAGAAACTGGATAATTACTAGACCTATGTCTACCGCGAGCTGTTGATGATGATGATCAGTACAGTTATCACACTACACAGTAGACATTAGCCTCATAAAAGGTTGAAAGATATGGTCGCAATTGCCTCATAAAAAGTTGAAAGATATGGTCGCAATTCCACTCTTAGCGATGGATTCCATTGGATGTGCATCTTATAGTTAGAGTTTTTAATTATCGCTGAAAAATAGACGCTCCTGTTTTTTCTATATATATATATATATATATATATATATATATATATATATATATATATATATATATATATATATATATATATATATATATATATATATGTATTCACTTCCAAAGATATCTGCTACGACATCCATGGAAAGAAACGATATAAAGTTGCATGCTTACATAAAGACTAGCTTTGTGGGCCACGCGAGCTACGCAAGATCTTTGGGCCTATGCCAATTTTCAGAAATATCAACCTATAAACGGCGATTTTCACTTCGTATGGCGGCCATCTTGTTTTCCGCCATTTTGGGTTTTTTCGCCTCCCTACGTAACGGTTCTACACTATCTGAAGATCTTGAAGTTTTAAATATAATTCGTTGAGAAATTTCCCCAGAACAAACTTACCCTCCATCTCTTACAGTTTTCCAGATAACAAGTCAGTGAGTCAGTGAGTGGTAATGTAGTTTTATATAAAATACAAATATTATTTTAAATGTTAAAAAATAAAAAGATTCAAAAATAGGTAATTCGCCATCGTTCAACAGAATTCAAACCTAGATCATATAACTGTACCTGGCCAGGCCGAAAGCAGCTAATTTAGAATTTTCTAAAGTTTTGACGACGTTAAAGTAAAAACACTTATTCGATTAAAGTTCCAAAAACAAAGTCTTAAACAAAGATTTGCACAAGCAATCACAATTAGATAGACGCGAGCACAAACAGCCGAGGCGACGCCAAACCAAGCAAATCAAATTGAAACAATACCGCGCGCCAATCGTCCCAGACTGGGGTTCTCAATTTTTGCACGGAACTTATTCATGGAAATTACTTATGCATGCAGCAGCGAAAATATTACAAGATTTTAATGAAAGAAATATTAATTTTGCGGTAAGTTTTCTTTGCGGCGGCATCGAGGGCGGAATTGAGTTAGGTCTGGTGTAAACACCCGCCAGGGTGCGCCCCGTACGGAATACGCTGGGCTGTGCTCTGCTGGAAATTTCACTGTTAGTCTTACCGCGTTGTCGACTAAATTAGGTTTCTATTTTCCAACTAATTTTATACAAGATATTTGTATAACAAAAATCTTATATAAATTTAGTTGGAAGGTCAGGGAGTATCTTTGCCTAGCAGAGCAGATAAAACGCTTCTCGCACTCGTTGGAATCAGGACGTGACGGGTGGCGAACCACGTCGCCGTAATCTTTTTAACGAATTAGGTATATTAAGATTTGTCATCCCACGAGCCGCAATGGAGGATGGAGTTTAGCCCCAGCAGAGCCCCGCATGCTGACGTAAGGCACTATAGTACCTGGGGGAGCACGATCCCGGGACGGTCGGCACGCTTGCGACTAAGCTCGCCCCTAGCCACGCATCCTTTGGCACGGCAGACCGTGGATTGGCGGAGAGAAAGGGAAAAGGATAGAGAAGAAAGAAATAAGAAAGGGAAAGAAAATATGGATTTAGAAAGGATGATAGGGATATGATACTAACGCAACGGAAGCCGAAGAGTGATACAGTAGTAGCTCGGGAGGCCGGGGTCGCGTACCCGTGTACCAGTACGATAACTACCGGACAAGCGGTTAGGCAAATATACTTCCTGATCATAAATAAATAGTCGAACTTCAAACTTTAAGCGCCTTATTGTAATAAAGCAAACTAGAAACATTACTGTAATCAAAACAGAAACAGTCGTAACGCTTTATTCAAATCGTCGTCGGGAGCAGTTGAGGCGTAAAAAAATATGAATATGATTTGGTCGTTCACTCGCGGAAGTTTCTCGCGCCAAATGAAGCATATTTAGAGCCGTAACACCGGCATTATTCAGCAAGGCTACGTAAAGCCTCCCATAGACGCGCCTTCTCTTCGCTATGCTATTGTCGATGTTATTCAATATCGAAGCAAAAAAGCGTAAACGAAGATACAGATGTCAAAATACTGTTACGACTAATAGAATGTTTTGTTTGTGTTGAAAATGACTATTTTTGTGTGATCAAATACAATCTTTTCAGAAACCATAAGAGTTTTTTTGGCTCTGGTGGTAAACTTTTAATTTTATACACATATGTACGTCTATAAGATGTATAGGATAACGTGTGAAAGAATGAGATAGAATATGTTATACAGTGTTTCCTATTATTATACTTTAGTTACTATAATAAGCCTCTCATGTCATTTGTTGTAATTGAATGCTTGAATAATATGTAATGTAATATACATATGTACGTGGAATAAAATATAAAATATTTTTAAACTCGGTATATATATATACCCTACAATTATTCTTCTCATGATACTTAGCATTAGTCTGTTTCAAAGTTTAGTTTTTTGAAGGATTTCTACCACGTGTGAATTGTATACATATTTGTTTTTCTAGTTGAGCACACTCTTCCTAAATTTTACATATTTTGTTTAAATTTTCAATCCTTATTAAAATACTTTTTAATTCATCTATTCTAATAAGAGATTTATAAGAATATTCAACAAGTTAATTTATAAAAGTAGAAATTAACTTTACATTTTTTTATATTACTTATTTTAACTGAGATAGCATACATCGTGAATGGGTAGCTTTATTCAAATATTTTCTAAAGAACACTCGGAGGGAGGCCCCTTAACTTTTTATATACATTATAGCGGCTAAATGAACTGAAACTGTGTCTCGCAGATGCTTTAGGAACTTTTTTGGACGAGATTAGGGTTGGGCAAGCAGCTGCGAAAGCTTTAAGGATATCATTAGAAGAAGATCTATAGACAACAAGGATGCCTCAAATTTATTCTCCTTAATATCATGTATATATAGACGCAAAAAAAAAGGAAATTGTAGTAAAACGCAAAATGAAATCTTACCAAAGCCAAAAAACCTTTGCCGAGATTTCTGGATAAATTGTATGTGATCATTCAAAAATAGTTTCAACACTATATAAAACGTTCTATTGGTCTTAGAGCTGTCTTCTCATCGTGTCAGCGGCTTCTATATTTTTAGGCCATAATAAACAGGTATTATATAAACAACGATATACCAAAATACTTTCGCGACCGATTGGCTCAGTGGCGGGGCCCTCCGCCCACCGAGTCAATGGTCGCGGATTCGATTCCCGCATCGGAAAAAAATACATATATATATGTATGGATTTATAAATATTTATTCCGAGTCTGGTAACCCCCTCATCCGCGTTACCGTTCCTGCCCTTTCCTTTCTTATCTATTCTTTCCCTTCCTCTCCGCCAATCCACGGTCTGCCGTGCCAAAGGATGCGTGGCTTAGGACGAGCTTAGTCGCAAACGTGCCGACCGTCCCGGGATCGGGCTCCCCCGGGTACTATGGTGCCTTACCTCAGCATGCAGGGCTCTGCTGGGGCTGACCTCCGTCCTTCCTTGCGGCTCGTGGGATTCACTAAGACAAATTAATATACCTAATTTGTTGAAATGACGGCGACGTGGTTCGCCACCCGTCGTGTCCTAATTCTCACGAGAGCGAGAAGCGACCAATGGAGAGCCATTTCGCTGCGATAAGTGTAGCGGATGGAGCTCTGTGGTCTCTGCCAAATCCTGCGGGGGATAGGCGTGAATATATAAAAAAATATATATATACCAAAATATTATACATAAAACGAGGGCTAAATTGAGGGCTATTGAATATCGACTTCGGGTAGGGGAAGGACTCTTTCTGCTTATCGTTCTCCCGCCGAAATGATGGATGCTCGAGGAAAATATTGTGGCTTAATTTAACGAAACTACCCCCAACGAGCTGTGCATGTTACAAAAATAATTTATTGTTGCGTAACACATGTGAAAATTCATTTTATTATGAAACGATTAAAACCTCATTTTGAAATCTGAAAATCCTGGTCAAGCAAGCCGTCAGAAACTTTATAAAAATAAATTGACATTACCTCAATGCGTGACAAGAATAGTTAATAGAAAAATAGCTGCGCGGGAAAAAGACAGGACGATGTCTAGAAAAGACCACACATTGCTGGAACATTTTCGAGTTTTGGAATGCTATTAGAACGTTCAATCGTTTTATCTATATAAAGGGGCGAATTGAAAAGTCGATTACGGAAGAGAAGTAGAAGAGAAGAAGCGGAAGAAAATAGTAGAAAAGAAAAAGTGGAGGTAATGTGAAGAGAAGTGAAACTAGTGGCCGATCTCATTATTCCGATCCCCGAACCCCAGCTCGTAATATTACTAAATAAAGCTGTTAACATATTTCTACTCTTGCCTATAGCCTTAAATAAATTTGTTGTAACTAAACTGTAAATTTTATTAGCATACTTTTATAGTCGGAATAATTCCGCCCGCTGGATTCCACTACCGTTATTAATGGAGTCAGGCGTTAGTTTGCGGAAATCCATCACTATATGGACAATCAAACGTTTTACTTAGCTAAGATCCGCGACAACTCAACGACGACAATTGTCGCGGATCTTAGCTAAATAAAACTTTTGACTGTCCATATTCCACTACCGTACAATTCACCACAAAAAAAAGATTTTTCCCCACCAGTTGGATGAATGCGGTACGTTTTTCACGAAACTCCTTTGAACGCATAACTGCCCTGCGAAATCAGTTATCTTCAGCGGTGTTTTGAAACCTACACGACATTAGAACCTTTCATAAAACAAGCTTATACATATATTAAAGGCCGGCAACGCTTGTCCTCTCCATCAGGCGATATGCTTACTCGTTTGCCTGCCCGTGTAAATAAAAAAAGAAAGAAATATTTGTTATTTTGCAAAACAAATATTCACGGAGAAATAAATGTTCAATTTATTGCAATAACAAATGTCAAATTTTATAGAATTTATTTTCGTTTTATAATAAGGTTTGTTTCAACACTCGTTCTAGATACTTCTATCGCTACGTAGAGAGGAATATAAACAGTAGCGCGGAAATGATGGATTTCCGTCCGAAATATTCGTAAATATTCTAATGAATGCGTCGCGGCTCCTTCGTTCCGGGAGTCGCAGCCATGTTTTGTTTCAATGTTTATTTATCCGGGAGCTGTTTACGGTGAGTACAAAATATTAAATGGCACATTCATATATATATATATATTAATACTTTATTGTACACATAAAACACGACATACAAGAATGAAAAGGAAAGAAGATGTACAAAGGCGAGCTTAACTCAAAATTGAATTTTCTTCCAGCAAACACAGGTAGTAGTTTTTTATACGATTATATCGACAATCGAGTAAATGAATGGATTATCTATGTAATTATCTGATAGGTGAGCAGCGAGCAAGTTGGAGCTAATCTGCGTGGGGCGGCTGGCACAGACTGGATGCGTGTAGCCGAAGATCGGAAATTAATAAATAATATTTATCGACAAATAAGCGAAAACTTTTATTAGATATTCGGATCGGGGATAAACACTGCGTCGAATGGTGCGAGTCTCTCGGCTTGTTCCATGGAAAAAACAAAGCAAGAGTACGATCACAGACATCCACTAAAATCACACTCTCCCTCCGGCTAGGTTAAAAAGTCTTAAAAGCTTCGTACAGTCCTCCAAGAAAGCTAAAGAAAGGGATGTGCGGTGGAAAATGAAACACCCCGTCACCTCAACTTCGTATATCAGCAAGAGAAGCTTCCGCTTGGCTACGATCTGCAATAGCTTATATGAAGATCTCTTAATAGACTCTATACACAGGTGGGTTGTTGCAGATATAACATGTGCTGTCAGGGTTATACCGCACCGCAGTGTGAGAGGTGTTATTGTGGGTCCCAAGTCAGTCCAAGGAGCACCTGCTCGACTGCTCACTGTGCCTTAACACCTGGATATTCCAAGATATCATCGAGGTGAATTCTGCTGCGATTGAAGTTGCGAATCACTACGAGAATTTTGTATTAACTTAAAATTAACATTAATGTGCCGAGGAATAGGCCTTGGTAGGCTTTAATGCTGTAGTTTGTTAACTACAGCGCTAGTCATTCTGCCAACATCAGTTAGAGTGTGCGTTACACAAAAAATTCAAAATAAATCTAGGTATTTCTGAAGAAATAACATATTTTTTTATTAGTTCAGTAAAGGTACTAGCAATAAAGCTATATGAGCAAATTTTTCAATATAGTGCCACAGATATAATGTATTATATAATATGGAAAAAGAAAAACGAATAAATAAATAAATATAATGAAAAAAGAGAACCACAGCAAGATTAGTCAAGGTTAGTTTATCACTACAATGAAATTACGAAGTTGTTGTTTGAGAACCAGTGAGAACTTTTCGTTGGTCCAGTATAAACTTCTTATAATGTGAACGAAAAGTATGTATCGAAGTTAACACCCCGAAACGCTGCAGACCTGCGTTCTGAAATTGCGAGAGTTTTGGCACGAAATCGAACGAGGCGATTAAATATATATTTAAACCATCATAATATCGATTATAAGTATTCAGACTTTCTAGTTTTAACAATAACGAAAAGAAGACAAGCTTAGTACAATTTTTGTCTGTCCTTCATTTTTAACATTTCCGATTTATTCAGATAGGTATGATCGATATTCGGCATAGGTATTATAGAATGAATGAGTGGACGATTTCGGTGACCGATCTAAGTCACTCATTCGCACTAGAGGTGTGTATCGATTATCGAAAGTGCAAGGTATTTTATTGTCACAGAAATTTTCCGTTAGATAATTAGCAATTGGACTACAATTTGACCGGCCGACGGAGTTTTGTAGATAGACTGAAATGATTTCGGTGACCGATCTAAGTGACTCATTCGCACTAGAGGTGCGTATCAATTATCGAAGGTGCAAGGTTTTTTATCGCCGCAGAAATTTTCCGTTACATAATTAGCAATTAAATTAGAAGTTGACCGGGCGACGGCGTATTGTAGAATGAATGACAATTTCGGTGACCGATCTAAGTCACTCATTCGCACTAGAGGTGCGTATCGATTATCGAAGGTGCAAGGTTTTTTATCGCCGCAGAAATTTTCCGTTACATAATTAGCAATTAAATTAGAAGTTGACCGGGCGACGGCGTATTGTAGAATGAATGACAATTTTGGTGACCGATCTAAGTCGCTCATTTGCACTAGAGGTGTGTATCGATTATCGAAAGTGCAAGGTTTTTTATTGTCACAGAAATTTTCCGTTAGATAATTAGCAATTGGACTACAATTTGACCGGCCGACGGAGTTTTGTAGAATGACTGAAATGATTTCGGTGACCGATCTAAGTCACTCATTCGCACTAGAGGTGTGTATCGATTATCGAAGGTTCAAGGTTTTTTATTGTCACAGAAATTTTCCGTTAGATAATTAGCAATTGGACTACAATTTGACCGGCCGACGGAGTTTTGTAGAATGACTGAAATGTTTTCGGTGGCCGATCTAAGTCAAACATTCGCACTAGAGGAACCTTCGATAATCGATACACATCGATTATCGAAGGTTCAAGTTTTTATTGTCACAGAAATTTTCCGTTACATAATTAGCAATTGGACTACAATTTGACCGGCCGACGGAGTTTTGTAGATAGAATGAAATGATTTCGGTGACCGATCTAAGTCGCTCATTCGCATTAGAGGTGCGTATCGATTATCGAAGGTGCAAGGTTTTTTATCGTCGCAGAAATTTTCCGTTACATAATTAGCAATTAAATTAGAAGTTGACCGGGCGACGGCGTATTGTAGAATGAATGACAATTTCGGTGACCGATCTAAGTCGCTCATTCGCACTAGAGGTGTGTATCGATTATCGAAGGTGCAAGGTGTTTTTTTTTTATTATTATTATTTTTATTTTTAAAACTTTAGTCTCTATGTGTCGTTTCTTAATACTTAGTATAGTAAGCTTAATCATATTTTATTTTACTGTTTTTTTACTTTATATGTACATTCTTTGTTTACTGCTTCTGTAGGTCCTACTGTTTTGTGGATTGGGTGAATTAAGTTTTCTTTCTTTGAAACAAACGTACATATATTACGAATACAATTGTTCAATTGTTTTTTAATGAACCGTTTTAGTGCTATTGTTTTTTTACTTATATATAATTAAAAATGCCAAAGAAGTTTTACAAGTAGTTGGCCTCCTTGTTATGCACATTTCCAGTATAAAGGCGATAAATCGTTTCATTTCTGGAACGGTGACTGGCTTTCACAGTTTTGCACGAGACTGAGGTTTCAAATTTGGATGATCGTGCAAAAACTGTGCGGCGCAATCGCGCTTGTGGCAAATTTAGTTAGACGGTTAACTCGTAAGTTAGACCCCAACGGTTAATCTATTCGTTTAGATATCGTTTATTACCATAACCATATGCCGGTGGACCAGAGTCACCGACATAGCTCTTCAAGTTAGCAGACTGAAGTGGCAATGGGCTGGACACGTTTGTCGGAGAACCGACAACCGTTGGAGTAGACGTGTGCTGGAATGGAGACCGCGACTCGGCAAACGTAGTGTGGGACGCCCCCCTGCTAGATGGAGCGACGATCTGCGCAAGGCGGCTGGCAAAGACTGGATGCGTGTTGCCAAAGATCGATATTAATATTAATTACCATATCGATATTAATTACCATATCGATATTAATTACCATATCGATATTAATTACCATATCGATATTAATTACCATATCGATATTAATTACCATAACGCTACATCTGCTATAAAAAAACGCATTTTATTTTAATTATCCGCGTGTTATATAAAATTAGAAAGCTTAAATTATACAATTCGTACACACAAACGTCTGCGTAGTCAATTAAGCGGCGAAATCAATTCCCTGCGATTCAATTTGCCGACTTTTATCTCGGTCCTCCATCGCGCAGAGTAAAAACGTCCGCGAACACAAACATCTCATCTAATTCCTCACCCCCCCACTCACAAACCCCCCCCCAACCCTCGCATACATTACACGCTATTTGTTTTCGCTGCATTAACATTTTTATGACTAAACTGAGGGAAATCACTTGTTCCGTCCAAGCAAAATTAAATTTACCCGAAACGAAACAATTAAATGCACTTTATTACAACACATTTATGGTTAAATTCAAACGACAACATTTGTACAAGCCGCAAATGTTTTGTAAAATACTTTATAACAAAGATAACATTAATAAAAAAATCAGTGAACTTACTTTTATAAACTTTTTCTCTTTTTTTTTATAAATCTTCAAATTTTAATGGCAATTAGTTATAACTAGTGTGCCAGTGTCAAGTAAAATACGATAACATCAAATCTCTTGAAATATAACTATTCAGCAAACGTTACGTCTTGATAAAATGGTGGCTATTCTACCAAAACCTTCTATGGACTTTTTCAGTCAACTTAAAAAGTCACGATACACGTATTTATTTCATATCACTTCATTTATACGCTTTAATCGAACTATATAGTATAATACGCCACCACAATTAAACAATATAACTGATAATAATATAAGATTATGAAATGAAATAAAAACGTAACGTCACTGATATAAGTTGGCGGGAAAAGTCAACTTTTCTTTTTACTGGTAACGTAGGCAGTGGAGCTTGATTACCTGTGGCAAGTAACCACAATTAACCCACCACGGTTGTCCAAGGCACATTGTTGGGTCACCCAAAGTTAGCCACTATATAGGT
Organism: Baronia brevicornis; assembly: GCA_031353405.1. Lineage (NCBI taxonomy): Eukaryota > Metazoa > Arthropoda > Insecta > Lepidoptera > Papilionidae > Baronia > Baronia brevicornis. The sequence continues at coordinate 607,950 of JASFAT010002046.1, forward strand.
CAAGAGAGAGAGAAGATTAATGCATTCAAAATGCATCAATGTTCTGTAAGTGCTGGAGGCGAATGCTCTGGATACAATGGACGGTAAAATAATCCAGTCATTGTATACATTTGTCGCCTATACAATAATATATCTGTGATTAATGAAGTCAAGCGTTACTTTGCGGAAATCCATCCCTATGTGGACAGTCAAAACTTTTACTTAGCTAAGATCCGCGACTAGCAAACAATAACAGAAAATTAATAATGTGTGTTTTCCTGCTGGATGAAGTGGATTTACTTGGAACTTAAACCAAAACTTACCGAAAAACGGCCGTCAGCAACTCTCCATCCACCAAATACTATACACGACACCAAACACACACTATCACTTTTCCAGCTGGAAAAATGATGAAATCCACTTCATCCAGCAGGAAAACACGCATTATTAATTTTCTGTTATTGTTTGCTTGTCGTGGATCTTAGCTAAGTAAAAGTTTTGACTGTCCATATAATAAATTATCTATTGACCACGGTACAGAAAAGTTCGATATTTTCAATATCAAAATACATCAATTAAAGCGATCGCTCAGTGATATCTTTAGCAGCCGATAGATCACAAAAATATTGGTATTCTTCTTTTGTTTAAATTTCTTTCTTTTTATTTAATTTTATCTATTCAATTTTATAATATTTCATTATTACATTAGTAACCCTATTGTCAAAATGTAGCCATTCTGTGCGCAAATTTAAAGAGTTATAGTCCGGGCGTTGTTAAGTTTATATTATATAGTATACTTTGAGACTCTAACTTGTTTTTGTGCCTAATAAATAAATAAATAAATGCATGTGAACCGAGTAGGCTTAATTTTGGATATTAGGTGGCCTAGAAAAGCTTATGGTGAATTAAGATGAAAGAATGTGCAGTTTCTCCCGTAACTCAGAAGTGTGGTACTTTACAGGACTGCCCATCCCATAAAAACTATCTCTATTATGGGATAGTTTTTATGGGATTCAAGAAAAGAAATCATTCATGCCCGAGACAAATATTTGATAAATTTTTATGTATTTTTGGGTAAGCTTTTAAACTGATGAATGAAAACTACCTGAATTGTCACACCAGCTGTCTAATTTTGAACACAGCAAACAAAGCGCTTCACCCTGGCGATGACGAGGAACGTCCACGAAATTAAGTTTAAAACCATTTATCTCGGACCAAAAATCACGCAACAAAGTTGGGCCTTTGCTAGAATCTTCACGCATACATTAACTGAGGTGTGAGCGAGGACTAAAACAAAAATCATTATTCAAATCCCCTGAATAATGTTTTCAGGAATGAAGACGAAGTTCCGTGAGTCGTTTTTGAATTTTAATACGGAGTCTAACAAGTTCTGAGTCGTCAAAGGAGATCGCCGTGCCGAGGCTGTAATAGACTTAGGAGTGAAACGGACATATTTACAATAAAATGTGAACTTAACGATTGTCTTCCTTAGAGTATACTATATCTGATGATGCCTCGTGTTGAAGTGAAACACGTGTCGTGTACATTGTGAAAAAGGGGTGGTGTGTGTTTTGTATTGTTGATAGTGGTTGGGAGGTGAAGAGTTGCTGACGGTTGTTTTTTGATAAGATTTAGATTAAATTCCCCAAAAAATCCACTCCTTCCAAACGCACATTATTATTTTTCTATTATATTGATCTTAGCTAAAAAGTAAAAGTTTTGACATAAAATGTTTAATAGTGGTAGAGCCACGCTGCAGACGAATACTTTGTCAAGAATGGCATTGTCTGTAGCAAGAATTGGACGGCTCGCCGGGGAAGTACAACACTCCCGCAGAAAACCGGCGTCTGAGTGGTAGCTTCGCTACCGCGCTTCGTACGGTGAGCGGTCGAGTTCCTGAGGCCCAGCACCTTCCCCCCTCTACCCCTCTCCCTCCCATTCCCACTGCTCATTTGTCTTCTTATCCCATAAAAAAACTAAAAAAATATCTACTGTATCGATAAGTAACACAAAATCGAATTGAATTGTACTAATGTTTCAATCAACATAACAGTTGCACAAACAATTGTACAACACCAATTGTACAACCAATTGTGCAACATATCAATTGTATTAATGTTTTTCTTTTAATACAATTCGACTCGAGCAAATTTTGATTATCCTACGTGTCAACATCATCTACATATGGTATGGATGTAGTAAATATCACAATAATGATTGCATTCAAAACACGACGAAGCATAAATTATTAAAAGCCATTTATAAGTAATATGCTGATTATTCAAAATGACTGGCATTGTTATCACTAATCTCTCTGCCTAGATTGCATAAAGATTATAAGCAATAGATCCCAGAGATATTGCTTATAATCTTTCTACGTCAAAATCAATAACGATAACAAATGTCCGCTTAGCTCCTTAGTCGCAGACCCCCGATCAAAGTAGCTTGATCAAAGGGCCCGTGTCCAGCCGGGATCTTGGTAATTAGCCTTCCCGCCACACGTACACCACTGGGAGGTGACGCTAGCACAGGAAGACGCGACTAGCACTTAACAAGCTACCAGTTAATTATAGACGACATAACTTGTTTATAAGATATCAGAAATATGTTATAATTGTTGTAAAAAGAAAGTCAATGATATAGTTCCCCGTGTTAGTTCTTTTTTTGAAAGTAAGTAACCAATTCGCTCAGTGGCGGGGTCCTCCGCCCGTGAAGTCAGTGGTCGCGGATTCGATCCCCGCATCGGAATAAATATATATATGGATTACAAATATTTATTCCGATTTAATTAGAACGATTATATGGCAATACTTTTTTCACCATAAATACATTATGCAGTTTCACCAACTACCGACGACCATTGATTTCTTTCCTCTAATGTAATTTAAATGAAGCTTTGTATACCGAATCTTGATATGGATCCAAAAAAGATTTAAAGATTATTTCTCCCGATAAAATGGTAAATTATGTACGTAACATTAACTGACAACATTAATTAAACCACGGACAAATGTAGAATATCAATATGTCAAGATGGCGTTCTATACATATAGAAAAGTAGTCTCAAAATTTTACATTTAATTTTTTTGTATCAAATAATTTTTCGTAATTATTGCATATCGTTCAATTTTTTTGTTTTACGTAATATCTTTTACGTATCAATTTTCGTCCGGGGAAGTACCGCAATCTAGCAGAAAACATTTTTTCGTCTTAACCCTGCCATTATATGTTGCTGCTTCTTTTGACGACCATTAAAAGGAGGATTTCTAACTTCTATTAACTTCGATCACTTCTTTCTTGGTATCGCAAATTTTTAATTATTGAGCCTTGGTTACTTACCTATCTGTTTCATATAAAGCTGTTTTTTTTTCAGTTTCGCGGCTACCTGGAGAGTAAGGCCAAAGTAGCCTCTCAGAAAATGGGTATACCAGGTAGAGCGAGATAGTATTTCATGCCCACTCATCACCTCCAACTTGATAAGACACAAATCAGGCCAAACATGGGATTCTGTTCTCGTCTCTAGGCTAGATCACCTCATTATCAGCTTCCTCCTCTTAACCCCATACAACATCAGGCTGTTCGAATCTTCGATTAAGATATCAACGAACTATAATACTAGATTCTTTAACACTGCGGAGGGATATCTTATCTCAGCATCTCTTATCCGTTTTATAGCGTAGCAGTCACGAGAAATTGATCGGGATAATTCCAACCGCTGAATTCCACATCAAGTTTTTTTTTAAACTCGATCTTAATTTGTGAAAAAAAAATTATTAATTATTTTGCTATCAAATACAACTAACAAACTGGACATATAATAAGTAAGTATACGAGCAAAAATAAAATATGACTTAAGATTTGATCTATATTTCTATATTTACCCGATAAGAGGGCAAACGTAATCGAGACGACTATTAATGAAAAATGTTGTTAAAAATAGTTGAAAATCTTGTAAATATTTATGTTATATATAACTTGTGTACAAGTGAAGCGTGTAGAGGATTGTGGTCGATGTAATATACGAGTTTCGTGAGTCTACAGAGAAGACATAAATATTGAGTGAAACGTATCGGATTTAGAAGTAGCTATTGAAGGCGACGAGCTATGAGAGGCGACCACCCGCCGACTATCGCCGGTCACTCGGTCATTACTGCCCTCCTCTATGAAATATTTATGACGACTACCCATAATAACGCCGGCGACGATATCATTATACAACGTGATGAGGGTGTCGGGCGGGGTGGAATATCTGAACGCTTCTTACCATTGCAAAGTCGCGGGAGCGCCTCGCGACGCGCGGCTTCAAATATAACAAAGTATTTCTCAGGTGAGGAATGTAAACGATGAAAACTCGGAACATTGAAATTCGATTTCGTCTCGATTTGCCTACGCCACGCCGCTGCAGCCGTCGACGATGATTTCGGAGAATATTCGAAGCTAGCAGGCTTCGTTGTCTGTGCGCAGACGCGGCCCCCCGGATCACCCATATTAACTTGTTAATTAGATCCATAATACGACTTGCAGATGAGCTACAGAGTTGTGAAGTTGAATACATAAAAAGCCCTTTTTCAGTGATCGCATGCATTGTGGACCGGCGTGCCACGGAGAGGCACAGTTCCGTCCGGGGAGGCGAGCCTATATCGTGTTTCGTACGTCCCACCAGCCACCAGAAGTTTGCCCGTTCATAAATAAACGCGAACGGTATTCAACAGCCCTTGGTGCTGTATGCATAACGAATTTGAAGGAGGCAAACTTGGAGGCTCTGCTGGCTGGGATGGAGTATAAAATTCAGTAACAACATGGTCGAGGTTTTCATTCGACGGGACGCTGTCGTTGAGGGCATAGCTCCGTTATGCTAATTATAGACTAATTAGTTGTTGATTTTTTATCTGTATACCTTTACGCGTGTTTTTATCTGTGCTATTTACTGCTGATGGGTATCTGTGAGTGTCGTCGCGAGTTGGAAGCTTAAAAAGCAAGTGTCTTACAAGTGTTTATTTATGCAAATGAGTTTTAAGTTTGCGGAAGTGAGTTGGAAACGTTTTATTGTTGCTGCTCTGTGCGTAATGGGGCGCAGTCTGCCACGGCGGCGGGAATCTCGGCCGCCATCTTGCGGTTGCTGCCAAATGTGTGAGTACACAGTGACCGCCAGGCGGCGTGCGTGTCGCGTTAACGTTACGAAATAATATGGCGGCTTGAACTGCTTTGCTTTGAATATTTTTACATGATATTTGTTTATGCTCTTACAATATACTGAATTAAAACATGATGAGTTCTTTCTCTTTTTGTATCTATTTTAACACACGAAGGGTTATTTTATGAAGTATATTTATTAAAATCCTTATAAAAAGTGAGTATCTTAATCATTTTTTTATCTTGTAACTTGTACTCAGTTTTATGTTGTAAAAACTAAGTTAATTATTAAAAAGTTTTCTTTTAATAAATAAATAATTTCTTATAATATCGTATGAAGTTCTTTTATACATTTTGTATATTGTGTGGCCTTAAAATGATTTTTCTAGGTAATTGTCTTAGTCACCTGATTATTAAAATGGTGATATCTATAAGAAAAAGCTAATAATAGCTTTAAATATTGTATATTTGTTATTCTACTAGCTCTGTTAATTGATAAAGTTTTTAAAGCAATACAAATAAAAAATAAAAACACGTTTAAAACAATACGAATAAAAAATAAAAACAAAATACAACTGATAAAAATTAATAATGACAAAAATGACTTTAGCGGGGTCATTTTTCACAATCGAAATTACCGCTTAAAATATTTTCTTAACTTTGGCAAATAAAAGACACTAAAAAAATGACTTCCCGCCAACTTAGATCAGTGACGTTGTGTTTTTATTTCATTTTCCTAATCTTATGTCAGTTATATTATTTAATTGTGGTGTAGTATTTTACAATATAGTTCGAATAAGACTTATAAGTGAAATGGTATGAAGTAAATGCATGTATCGTAACTTTTTGACTTAAAAAAAGTTGAAGGTTTTGGTAGAATAGCCACCATTTTATCATGACGTGACAAGCTGATAAAATAAACTTATAAGACGGGCTCAAAAAGGCTTGTACCCAGAGCCGTCAAACAATTATATAAAAAAATAAAATCGAATTCATTTACCTACTATTAATTTATGAATTCACTTTTCTTTTTGTTTTATAAATTGTTTGTTATAATAAACTAGCAACTAAAAGCATCAAATTATCTTTACATCCAATTATCTTTTTAACATTGTTAAAACCTGTATTAGCGATAAGACCGCCATTTGTATATAAATATTACAATCAATAATTGTATAACTTTATTTTTGGTGTACAATAAAGAATATATCTATCTATCTATCTATTTATCTATCTATCTCAATGCATTTAACTTCTATAGGCGCATATATTCGATTTACACCTGTCCCTTGCATTCATTCGGCTAAAAAATTCCCATTTCCCTCAGAGGTGTGAGTGTACTGGGTGACACGTGATTTTACACTCCACCGCGCCACCAGCCCGAATTTGGATATGTCAGCTTCAAATAGAGTTATCCGACAAATTTAAACTTACACAAACCATTAATAAACTGCAACCCTGTGCAATTGTGTTAAGGTATATATTGAAGTAATAGAATGTTTAGCGGGCAACGTTGTAAATTGGATGGGCTATGTCAGGTCATGACGTGCTATCCAATCTCAGGTGTATGCAACGTTGATTCCGAATTGAAAACATATAGAATATGTAATATTACTAAAAAAAGTCAATTCCTACTATTAATTAAATTCATGAATTAATATTTGAATAACTATATTAACATCAAGTGTCATCCACTACAAGTTAAAAAAATTTATTTGACACTTGAATGGATGAATAAAAAGTATTTTATTAAAAATTGAAAATTTGAACAAGATATATATATATATATATATATATATATATATATATATATATTTTATATAAAATATTATATTTTTTATAATAAAGGTTTCGTCTGATGGAAAGCAATCAACGCCGCCCATATGCATCTGAAACACCATAAGCGCTGTAAAAACCTTGCCGGCCTTCAAGAGTATTGTATCGGGTCCAAATATGGCTGAAGGTAGCTGCTTCCACAGAGAGATGCGTGGATTGCTTTGTCGGGAAACACACCTCGTTAAATTGCCAGTCGACCAGGTGATTATGAGGTGAATTTCTCCGCATAGGACTTACGGTGGTGGTTGGATTTTATATGGTTCCCGACATAGAGGACTACTCTTCCTCTTGTTGTTGTACAAAGTTCTTATGAGAACATATACCAGTAGATCGGCAGGAGTTTCTATCTGTGAATGAAAACCATTCTGCCTGCCAAGGGTTGGGGTTACGGCAACGTCAATTTTAAAGAAGACAAGTGCAAGACCTTGCAGACGAATAATTTGTCTGTAGCATAAATGGACCAACTCGCCCGGGGAAGTACCACACTCCCGCAGAAAACCGGCGTCTAAGTGGCGAACGGATGACATGTCTATATAAAAGACATCAGACGAACTAATATTTTGTTTTAATAGAAAACAATAAAACGAATTAAAAATGAAATAATATAAAAAGTTTTATTACATTATTGATACATTTATTAATGTATCACTACAGTAGGTACTGCGGATATTAATGGGCGGCGTTGATTGCTTTATATCAAGTGACACGCCTGCTTGTTTGCCTTCAATCGTATAAAAAAAATTAACTGTTGAGGTTCGGATCCCAACAATTGTAGCGCATAGTTCACATGACCAGCATAGTTCGTAGGGCTTTCCGCGTAATACCGGGGTCTGAGACCAACGCCCCAAGCGTCAGTTGCCCGCACGCTTACCTTGCTCCCACGGCTAGGAACGATACAGGAGGTACCTATCTCAAAACAATGCGAACATTTACTTAACTAAGATCCGCGACAAGCAAACAAAAACAGAAATGAATTCAAAACTTTTACTTAGCTAAGATCCGCGACAAACAAACGACAACAGAAAATTAATAATGTGTGTTTTCCTGCTGGATGACGTGGATTTACCTGGAATTGACACTTAACAGTTGTCTTCCGTAGGCTCTACTATGCCTGAAGATGCCTCGTGTTGAGGCGAAACACGTGTCGATTGTAAGGTGGAAAAGTGGTAGTATGTGTTTGGTGTTGTGTATAGTGGTTGGAGGGTGGGGAGTTGCTGACGGCCGTTTGTCGGTAAGTTTTGGTTTAAGTTCCAAGTAAATCCACTTCATCCAGCAGGAAAACACACATTATTAATTTTCTGTTATTGTTTGCTTGTCGCGGATCTTAGCTAAGTAAAAGTTTTGACTGACCACATAGTGATGGATTTCCGCAAAGTAACGCCTGACTCCATTAATCATGTATGTATGTATTTGTCTAAGTTATTTTTAGGTAAGTGGATTAGGTTCAAATTTCAAAAAGAATCCATACCGTGCACAGCTGGGATCGTAAGAAGGCTCTTATCCTTGGATGCCTAAATCATTCGTTGAATTGGTCTATCCCGCCACGAAATATAACTCAAATAATAAAACTATTTTTAGTGTTTATTTTTTTATATTGATAATATTGTTATTAAGAGATAATTGTATAAATAAAAGTTAATAAATAATAATTATGAACATGCTGTATAAGTAAGAATTATTGGCGAAATCCGTGCGCATCCTTAGACCGAGTTTGTTTGCACAACAAGCGATTATCGGCTGCGCTAGAGTTCACGACAAGAGTGCCAGCGATTTTGGATTTGGTTTTACTGGTAATAGAAATCCTGATAAAAGAATTAAATTTATTATAATACTGAATATTAATATTTGCCAAACATGAGTATGGAAAAATTGAAAAATAAAATTTCTTCGCGCTTGATGGCGCGATCGTACGATTTTGACGCAGTGTTCTTTCACGAAATGTAAAAATGTTTTTTTATGGGGAAAGGAGGGCAAACGAGCAAGCATACTGCCTGATTGAAAGCAATCATCGCCGCCCATAGACAACCGCGATACCGCAGGAGTCACGGAAGCGTTGCCGGCCTTTTAGGTATGTGCAGGCTTGTTTTTTGAAGGTGCCAATGTCGTATCGGTTCGGGAAGAATGATTTACCATATGCAGTATTCCCGCATTGTACAAGTCAAGTGCATTATACAATAGTTATTAATATGACTAAACCAATATTAACTGATAGTGGATTTTTTGTTGATGCTGTGTCTGGTACACGTATGGTGCACTAGTGCACCAGCCAACAACATGGGCGAGATTAAGGCACATCGACTTCGTTCGCTCGGTCACCTTGGGCGAATGGGCGAGGATCGGAGTGTGAAGAGGGCGTATTTGTGTCGACTAAGTGGTCGAAAGCCAGTTGGTCGACCCAGATATCGCTGGAGAGATCAGGTGGATGTGGAGCTGCGCGAACTTCAAGCCAGCAATTGGCAAGAATTAGCGCAGGACAGAGAAAGGTGGAAGACTCTCGTTTCGGAGGCCAAGATCCACTTCGGGTCACTGAGCCGGCGGAATAAGTATGTTCCTAGCAGTAAGACATGTACCTATCGATAAAGGGTGTTTTATTTAAAAACGCTAAAGTTTGCTCTACTTCTGCTCATCGCTTGGACCATAGATAATAATGGATCGTGATCGCCTGGTCTCGCCACTGTACCACGCTTAGATTCTATAATAATAGCGGGCGGTTCTGGCGTGCTGACCTCAGTAGCCACTTCATAAACATCGAAGGCAACAGATTTCAGCTTATCAATTATAGAAGGTCTCGTCTCGATAATCTAAATAGATTTTTTTAACTAAACAAACTAAAATCGCGGCTTTGATCTCAATATTTTTCTTGATTCTAGCTTTAAGCATATGGACAGTTAAAACTTTTACTTAACTAAGATCCGCGATAAGCAAACAACAACAAAAAAAATTAATAATGTGTGTATTCCTGCTGGATGAAGTGGATTTACAGGGAACTTAAACTAAATCTTACCGATTATTAATGGAGTCAGGCGTTACTTTATGGAAATCCATCACTATGTGGACAGTCAAAAGTTTTACTTAGCTAAGATCCGCGACAAGCAAACAATAAGAGACAGCTAATAAAGTGTGTTTTCCTGCTGGATGAAGTGGATTTACAGGGAACTTAAACCAAAAACTTTATTTATTTATTAATTTTCTGTTGTTGTTTGCTTGTTGCGGATCTTAGTTAAGTAAAAGTTTTAACTGTTCACATAGTAATGGATTTCCGCAAAGTAACGCCTGACTCCATTAATCAGCTTTAAGCATGTTTGCTTTGCTTACTTCTTTCAGCCTTATGATCCGTCCCACACTACGTTTGCCGAAACGCAGTCTCCATTTCGACACTCGTCTGCTCCAGACAATCGGATCCACTTGCGTGACCAGCCCATTGCCACTTTAGTTACTCTTTCCTTCTTTTTTTTAACAGCCCATTTATGTCCGACTGCTGAGCACGGGCCTCTCCATTTTTAGAAGAACGGACGTTAAACCCACCACGCTTGTCCAATGCGGATTGGCGGGGTTACCAGACTCGAAATAAATATTTATAATCCATTCATATATTTATTCCGATGCGGGGATCGAACCCGAGACCATTGTCTCCGCGGGCAGAGGGTCGCCAGGAGCCAATCGGTCGTCGGTAATTGTATTTAGTTTAATTAAATCGGAAAACGAACAACAATTTGTAGAATGCGATGCACAAAAATACAAGACCGTCAAGACCGCTATCTCAGAGATAAAAGAGGACAAAAAAAGGGCATAAATCTAGCGAAGGTTCGCGCACTGTTAGCATTTTGTACTTTTTAACGGTATACCGCGGCCGGGAAACCGCATTTTTATTCAAAGTAGCCACTTAGTACATAAAATATGTCCCGTATATAAAACAATGAACAAGAGTCGGGAGGAACAGAGCAACTCGTCCCCCCGCTTCCTGCCAGTTTCCCTGTTTTTGTTTGCTTTTTAAAGGTTACGTTACGCTAGACGGGAAGGGACCATAATTAAGACAGACGAAATACAATTACGGATAACTTAAATTGTTTATTTTATGGGATAAGAGGGCTAACGAGCAAGCATATCGCCTGATGGTAAGCAATCAGTCCGATTTTGAATGTTTGTTCTTGTCCGATTAATTGAATCAAGCGTTACTTTGCGGTAGGATATCTCATCTCTCAGCATATTCAATCGATATTACAATGGGGACGTCTTCATCAAACTCCTTTCCACGCACCTTCAAAAAAGTAGCCTACATTATCCTAAAAGGCCGAAAAAACTTTTGCAATGTCTATGGCATTGCGGATGTCTATGGATGGCGTTCATTGCTGTCTATCTGGTGTAATACCTGCTCGTTTGCCTTCCTATCCCGTAAAAAAATCTCTACAATGATATAGCATATAATATATTATTTTAAAGGCACGCTGTCAAGGTTTTTTTATTGTACAAATGTTGTAACACTATATGCTATATATTATATTAAAATACAGCAATAGTCCCGTTCGTAAGGCTTAGGCTTGCAATCTGTACGTCGTGAATTCGAATCTTCTATTAGACTATTATTTATGTGAACCATTTCCATTTCATTCCAACCACTCTGCGCCATTTGTCGAAACTGCGGGAAACGCTGACACATGCTATCGTGGTTCCGAAGGCACTGTCCATAACAAGGGCCCAATCCCAAAGTTGGAGTGGAGATAAGATTCTCCCATTCCTCCCAACGCTTGGAGCATATGTTACGGTGTACAACCACGTAGTCAAGACTTCAGGCGCAGAGGCTGCCCTTTATGGGAACCTTATCCTAGCCCAAGCATTATTAGCTTAGTTGGAATGGCTTAACAAGAATTCTAGTAATATACAAAAAAACATTGTTAATCATCTTTTTTTTTTAAAACAAAATATCTGACGACCGATTGGCTCAGTGGCGGGGCCCTCCGCCCGCGGAGTCAATGGTCGCGGGTTCGATTCCCGCATCGAAATAAATATTTATGTGGATTTATAAATGTGGCTAGGGGCGAACCTAGTCGCAAGCGTGCCGATCGTTCCGGGATCGGGCTCCCCCGGGTACTATGGTGCCTTACCTCAGCATGCAGGGCTCTGCTGGGGCTGACCTCCATCCTCCCTTGCGGCTCTTGGCCGACGAAGACGAATTTAATATACCTAATTTGTTGAAAATGACGGCGACGTAGTTCGCCACCCGTCACGTCCTGATTCGCACGAGGGCGAGAAGCGACCAATGGACAGCCGTTTCGCTGCGATGAATGGCAGCGGATGGAGCTCCTCGGTCTCTGCCAACCCCTACGGGGGATAGGCGTAAATATATAAATAACAAAAAAATATCTGTATAATTAAAACAAATTCTTATAAGTATGTACATATATCTATCTATAACAGGCATGTATGGAGTTCATCACAATATAGTGAGGTTGGTACGGAGTGTAAACGCAAAATATTAGAAACAATACAACAATTAAATTAAGATTTAAAAAAAATAAAAATAAATAATTAAGATTTTTATACCACTTTTATAGAGAAGATAGTGAGTCGATACATAGTTGAATAAAAGGAGAAATAGATAAGTTATTTATGTGTATAACGATGTCAACGTTGGTGATCATGGTGAGGTGTTGGAAGGATTTGCTGATATTCGTTTCCCCATAAGTCTATGGAGGCCTATGTCCAGCTGTGCACTGCTACAAGCTACTCTTGATGAAGTATTTTTATAGATTATGTAAAACTAGAAAAACTAATCTGGCTTCTACCGGTCCTATGAAGCACATATGGGAGTCATATAACAAATATTAATGTTCTCATATTTTTTAAAGAAGATTAAAAATGTTCAGATATTAGAATCATTACTAATAAGTAGACCAATAAAAACCTAATAGATCGATAGCGTCATCTTATCCTTACTAACTTAAATATTTGTAAAGATGGGCGGACAAAGTTTGCTAAAATCCTCGAGATAAAATCAGAATAAGAATATGGTGTGTATTGCGAAGAAATGTATAGAGAAAAGTTCCATCCCCATCGTTTGGATGAGTGGCGATCGGTGCGTTTTACCAGAAACGTCTTTCCACGCACCACATTGGGACCTTCAAAAAACAAGCCTACACTTCTTAACTCTTAACGACCCTCATTCATAGTTAAAATAGGGAAAATGACCGACATTATCGTGTTTGACATTAGTTTGATTTTAAAAAAATCGAAGAGCGTGATTTCCCGGGCATTTTAAAGTCACTAGTGACATTTATTTTCCAAGTCAATACATTTTTTTTTCTACTAAAAAGAATTTGGGTTGCCAAGTAAATTAAATTTAATTACCATAAATACATTACAAATTTGAATGACTTGGATTTTTTTAAAGTTTATGTTCGGTGAAGCTGGCAATATCTAATTAGATGATAAATGCCAGCAATTCTTCTACACTGCCTATGACATGCGGATGTCTACACGCCTTGATTGCTTTCCATCAGGTGACAAGCCTGCTCGTTTGCCTTCCTATCCCATTAAAAAATGAAAACCTTAGATAGATTTCTTACTATAGCTTCTATAGCACTTAATTGAAGTGTAGAGTTACTAACAACATGGCTACATCCACAGACGCAATTTATCCAGTCGCATACATCACGAACCGGTTGTGGATGAAAAAACAAGACTGCTCGTGCGGTGGGCGTGGTCAAACCACGCCCATTCCATCCACGCCCACTTGAAAAACATTTTCCCGGGACCGTGCTATTTTTCTTTAGGGTGGCGGGTGGACATTCGTTGTTAGTGGGAAAGTTGCCAGCCGGTCGGATTATTAAATTTACCCAACCATTGCCAAGATGGCCGACTTATGTAGGTACTATCCGAGACAGAAGCATTACTTAGATGGTACACTTTATGTGGAGGACGAACTGGCGTAATGGACTTCTCTGATTTATTTATTTTGAAAATGTTTAGATTGTATATAACGTTCCTTTGAGAATAATTTCGAATCTAAATTCAGTATTATAGCAACTTTAATATTTATTATAATACGTTACATATCTAGTAATTTAATAAAAATATTATAATCGAACGAACAAATGCTGTTTCTTGAAATTATATTCTAACTTTATCGTTAGTTCCATCGTCAGTAAATTATATTCAAAATAACAGTGTTATTATTACATTACTTATATATTTTGTCACGTTTGTTTCCCGTAGGGGTAGGCAGAGACCACAGGTCTCCATCCGCTAAGATCCCGGCACACCTTCCTCGCTTCCTCCACACTCATCCATTTTTTCATCCATCCTTCCTCTCACATTCATCATAGCGAAACGGTTCTCTTTTAGCCGCTTCTCGCCCTCGTGTGAATCAGAACCTGATAGGCGCCGAACCACGTAGCTGTCATTTTTTAACAAATTAGGTTTATTAAAATTCGTCATAGTGAATCCCACGAGCCGCAAGGTAGAATAGAGGTCAGCCCCAGCAAAGCCCCGCATGCTAAGTCAAAGAATTTTTGAAGTGTAAACTTCTATAGCCGCGTTACACGACTCTGTCTCTATGAGTTCGCGTCAGCAATATGCTAATGCTTAAGGTATATAATATTAAACTATTAACATTATTTATTTATTAAAAATGTTATTAATTAATTAATTTTATAATTATTATTAATTTATTAAAATTATTTTACATATTATTAAGACTATATAGACAGTCAAAAGTTTTACTTAGCTAAGATCCGCGACAAGCAAAACAATAACAGAAAATTAATAATGTGTGTTCTTCCGTTGGGTTTAGTGGATTTATTTGGAACTTAAACCAAAAACTTACCGAAAATCGGCCATCAACTCTCCACCCACCAACCACTATACACAACGCCAAACACACACTATCACTTTTCCATCTTGTACACGACACGTGTTTCGCCCCAACACGAGGCATCTTCAGGTATAGTAGACTCTACGGAAGACAACCGAAAAGTGTCTTGACTGACTTTTGGTAAGTTTGACCTTGAGTTTTTTGTAGTTTGACTGACGATTTTCGGTAAGTTTTTGGTTTAAGTTCCAAATAAATCCACTAAACCCAACGGAAAAACACACATTATTAATTTTCTGTTATTGTTTTGCTTGTCGCGGATCTTAGCTAAGTAAAACTTTTGACTGTCCATATAGTGATAGATTTCCGCAAAGTAACGCCTGACTCCATTAATAATTATTAAGACTTCCATTTTTATTTAGTTTGAAATTTCAAAATACAGTTTTAAGGTTTCACTTCTGTCAGCAGTCCTAATGACTGCAAAAAATGATAATGTATGTTTTATTTCTCTGTAGTCTGTTTCAAGAGCCAGCCTAGTGAGACCTATTATACTCCCTTCAATTCCATCTTATAACTGTCATAAATAAAATAAATAAATAAATATTTAGAAGAACAACACAGCAAACCATGATTTAATAGATTCTTGATGATTGATAGAGATGATTTAATATTCATTTTTCTTCCGCAATTTTCACCTCGCTTCACTATATTTTTATTATAATAGCTACTAGACCCATAAAGAAAACATGAATAAGGGAGAGTCCATGTAATATAAGAAGATCAGAGAGATGGCCGGCTCAAAATGATATCAAGTAGTCGGCTCTAAAGAAGAATGGGTATCCTTAAAGGAAACATTCGCCTGTAGAAGGATTCTTGCTAAAAACAAGAATAAAAATATATATTTTTCAAACATATTTTTATATAAAAAAATAAATATTATTCAAAGACAGAAATAAAAGGCTTATTTATTTATATATCTATTATAAACGCCGGTACAAAACGTTCATGACGCCGGCGTTGGAGTCTGGCTGAAAATCAGCAGTGCGGTTTCACCACAGCTTTATGCTGTACTGATCTATTCCACCATCAGACTACGTGCCACAGAAATAAGTTCCATCTTCATCACGTGGATGACTAGCCGTCCCCCACCGTCCGATTGAGTCGTAGTTTTCTACCACAGACTGTGCAAATGTGGTACTATTTGCCACCTGCGATGTTTCCCCTAGGCTGGGCAGCATTTAGGAAACTTCGTCAGGTCTTCTCGTCGCCCATACCTCAGAGCCTGAAGACGAAAGTCTTCGACCAGTGTGTCCTACCCGTACTTTCCTGTACAGTCCGTCTGCTTCATAAGCTCAGAGTTGCTCAGAGAACTATGGAGAGAGCTATGTTCGGAGTTTCTCTGGCAGATATTCGGAATGAACAAATCCGCCAGAGAACTAAAGTCACTGATATAGCCTTTCGAATTAGCAAACTAAAGTGGCAATGGGCTAGTCACGTTTGTTAGATATCCGACAATCGTTGGAGCAAACGAAGACGAGAAGACACATGAAGGAGTTTAATCGTTGCGCTTGCTTAATAAGGAGGGAATAGAATGCGGAGGACACGTATGAGATTGAACGGTGCGGTCAGTGTAACAATGCAATACAATGGAGAGGACACGAAGGAGATTAATCGGAACGATCGAGATTACAGCCTCAATAGAATTTTGAAGGGAGTAAGTAGGTTATAGGTATTTTATTTTATTTTTTTTATATATTCACGCCTATCCTCCGCAGGGGTTGGCAGAGATCAAAGAGCTCAGAGAGAGAAAGGAAATGCGGATTGGGGAGTTACCAGACTCGAAATAAATATGTATAAATCCATTCATGTATTTATTCCGATGCGGGAATCGAACCCGCGACCATTGACTCCGCGGGCGGAGGGCCCCGCCACTATGCCAATGGGTCCGCCCATAATTATTTTATGATTAAACCTTAACCAAAAATAACACACACATTCAAAAATACGATAAACCCCAAAATAGTTATCTGTGTACATCTATATTATGTTAGAACATGCATTTATTAATAATATATATCCTAATAATACCTAATAAGTTGTATGTATGTATACAAATTCGTTTATATTATCTAAAGTAATTGTAAGATTGACTGGCAAATAAAGGTAATCTTATAAGTCTTCTTTTTGTACATTTTTGTTTATTAATAATTTTTTTATGGTATAGGGGGGCAAACGAGGAAGCGTGCCGCCTGATGGAAAGCAATCAACGCCGCCCATAGACAACCGCGACACCGCAGGAGTCGCGGATGTCTATGGGCTTTTAGGCATATGGGGCTTGTTTTTCTTTCTTCATTATAAAGATAATGTATCATCAACCTACATCACATTATCTTTTTAACATTGTGTCCACCTTACGGTTGTGTGGAAGAAATTATTATATCGCTATTAGCGATAAGACTTCCATTTGTATATAAATAGTACAATCAAAAATTGTATAACTTTGTTGTTGGTGTACAATAAAGAATATATCTATATATCTATTTATTTTATTTACGTTTCTATGTAATATAACCTTCTGATATACATACAATAAAGAATATGTACAACAAATATAATAACAGCCATCTACCCATTCAAAATTCCTTGATGCCTTGATGGTAGTAATAAATATAAGGTTATAGTTATTTATTTGTTATTAATGGAGTCAGGCGTTACTTTGCGGAAATCCATCACTATATGGACAGTTAAAAGTTTTACTTAGCTAAGATCCGCGACAAGCAAAACAATAACAGAAAATTAATAATGTGTGTTTTTCCGTTGGGTTAAGTGGATTTATTTGGAACTTAAACCAAAAACTTACCGAAAATCGGCCATCAATTCTCCACCCACCAACCACTATACACAACACCAAACACACATTATTTACTACGGTTGAAAAGTGAGCCTTTTCGGTTGTCTACGGAAGACAACCGAAAAGGCTCACTTTTCGGTTGTCTTCCGTAGAGTCTACTATACCTGAAGATGCCTCGTGTTGGGGCGAAACACGTGTCGTTTACAAGATGGAAAAGTGATAATGTGTGTTTGGTGTTGTGTATAGTGGTTGGTGGGTGGAGAATTGATGGCCGATTTTCGGTAAGTTTTTGGTTTAAGTTCCAAATAAACAGACAACGTATTTTCTGCAAGAAAAATATGACGTATTTTAGTTTAACACATTATTTGAATCAGAAAAAATAAACAACATCGAATGGTCTTTGTCGATTTAAAAAAAAAATTAAAAAACGACCAAGACAATCCCACGCAGTTTTTGTTTCGGCTCAAATAATATGTAAAACAAAAAAACACGTCTTTTTCTACTTACAGCAAGTACGTTTTTTTTATCGTATATCGCCGTTATATACTTTGTGTTGGGTAGATGCTTATAAAATAAATGTTAAAATAACTACGATTAATCTCAAAATTTATTTATTTATTCATTAAATTATTGTTATCAAAAGAATTTTTGATAAAAAGGTAATTGAAAATCCTCTTTCTCTAATACGATAAACTTGATTAAAATGTTAATTAAGTATCCGAAGTATTTGTATAATTATACGTTAATATATTTGTAAGCACTATCAACAAATAATGCTAACGAATAAACCCTATATATATGCAAGAAGACACGGTGTATAATCAGCTACTTAAAGCGGGAACCACGGAAAGAAATGCGGTAGCCTTTTCTTCTCGTAAGGATCGTATAAGGTAATGTAAGTAAATACAAGTAAATGAATAATAGAATCTTCTTGAGACTAAAACCCAATCTGCAATCCCCAATCCACCAGCCTAGCGAAGGGATTATGATTAAGCCCATTAATTTTCAAAAGTAAACGAATTACATCATCAGCAATGGTGGTGGCAATGTGATGGAGCTTTTAAACGTCTTTTTTCATCTTGTTATACCTCACATTATGCAAATAAAGAATTATTGTCATTAACAGATCCAACTGACGACTCTTTGTTGAAGATGTTAATGACTCAAAACTCTTAGATTATCAAAACCACCACACGTATAATCTATAATCACATATTTTTTAAACTGACGGTATTTTAATAAATGTAGGTAGTTCGTCTATTACGAAAAAAATTGTTTTGCGTCCTCGTGCAAAAGTGAATAACTTTATTTTTATACGTTTATTGTTTTACAATAATATGTATGCGTTTCAAGGGTATTTTTTTTAAATTATTAAATGCAAACATACAAAAAAGGATTGTACAATAGATATATATAGTATAGATATATAGTATAGAAAATAAAACTGCTTCAA
The DNA here is from genome assembly GCA_031353405.1 of Baronia brevicornis. Taxonomy (NCBI): domain Eukaryota; kingdom Metazoa; phylum Arthropoda; class Insecta; order Lepidoptera; family Papilionidae; genus Baronia; species Baronia brevicornis. The sequence goes on from JASFAT010002046.1 coordinate 627,009, forward strand.
AAATTAGTACGCTAGGCAATAAAAATGGCCGGGAAAATAGCGCATTGATGCATTCAAAATGTGTTAGCGACAAGATGCGCTGAACTGCACATTGTACTAGTGAATCCATCTTCTGAGATATGAAAATCCACGACTGTTTTTCTTCGCCACTTGTTTCCACATAAATATGACATTTCGGGGACGTTCACAAAAGGTCGGCAATGCATCTAACATATCTCTGGCGTCGCAGATATCTATTAGTGGCTGTCACTACTTACTACCAAGTGACCCGCATGCTCTTTTGCTTCCTCTGTAATAAAAACAGCTTATCGAGCTCTAAGTTACTTTCATATCAAAAGCCCAAAAACTCTACATGCTAAGAAACACATGTTACATTTTTTCATAGTTAGATTGATAAATAGAAAGGTGAAGTATATAATTGTTAGACTGAATTATTATAAGATTAAACTTCAAGTTATATTTCGATATCAAATAAATCATTGTGTATATTCACATCCTTTATTTTGTGACGCTCTTACTCTACTACCGTTTCGAAAGGAGATTCCTTTGATTGAAGAAAAATCTCCGCAAATACCTCGACTTTTAATTCCAGCCGGTAACGGTGGGAAAAATAGACCACCAACCTCTATCAAAAAATAAAATAAGACAAAATAATGCAAATTCTGGAAATATTGAAAATAAAACAAAAATTGTAATACAATTTCAGATCTCTGCAGACGATATTGTAGAAAGACCAGAAAAACCAATGATGAACCAAGCTCTAGACAAATAGAAATGGTTAAAGATGTAGGAGACTTTTACCCAAAAAGGTACCAAACAATAGAACAAAAAATCTAGCAATACCTAACAAAAAACAGTGTGGGAAATAAAGCTATGATACTAATAATAAGATAAACAAATAAAATACATAGACCTCGAGCATGAGATTTCCGCCATGTGGCACGTCGATTCAACTGTCATTGTACCCATAGTGGTCTCTGCGAATGGACTTATCGGTAAAAATTTGGACCCCCATCTGTCCAAGTTAGGTTTAGGTAAGTGGGTTAAATTCAAAATTCAAAAAGCAGCCATATTGTGCACGGCTAGGATCGTGAGAAGGTTCCTTTTCTTGGATGCATAATCCTTCGTGTGCTTGGTTTATCCCGCCATGAAGGATTAATAACCCTAATAATAATATTATTTTTATAGAGATTTTTTTATATTAATAATATTGTTATTAAGAGAGAAATGTGTAAATAAAGGATAATAATAATAATGTTTTAAACTAGAAACTCGATGTATATTCCGTTAAAAATATCATCAATTATTGGTAACATCTCATACACACAATAAATAGACAAATAACTGACACAATCCTACTTATCCTACTAATATTATAAATGCCAAAGTTTGTGAATATGGATGTATGTTTGTTACTCTCTCACGAAAAAACTACTGGACGGATTTGGATGAAACTTTACAGTAATATAGGTTATACATCGGAATAACATATAGGCTACAATTTGTAATGATTTTATGTAATTTTGGTCGTAATATAACGATACATGTCAATTAAGTTGGAAAAAATCTGGCCTCTGAGAACTATCTTGGCGTACGCTGCCTAAACCATTGGAGTTACACAATGATGATGTACCGTAGGATTGTTTGTCTTGAATAGTTCTAAATAAAAGTCCACGACAGCCTTTATGTGACCTTTTATGTGGAAGCCACTATATCCAAACTTGTGAACCATAAATTAAGTAAAAATATATATATTTATTTAAAATGATCTGTCACGAAACTTAATGTGGCAGACCAATATCAACGCGAGCGAAGCCGCGGACAAAATATAATCTATATAGATGTTCGTGTAGAAAGCTTTGTGTACGATACCCTTAAAATTGAGGATACATATAAAAAGAAAACCAAGATGTAATGGTAAATTCTAACCTCAATTGTTTTAACTTAACCTCAACTTTACAATCACCTTAAATGAATTGTTAAAAATGTAAGTTACACCAATTTGTTTGTGAATTATAGTACGTGATGGTATATAAGCCAGGGAGACATCGAATAGGATGTTTACAGTAATACTGAAGATGACGCACGTGAGTATTTACATATATTTTTTTATTTTTATTTGACGTGGTCGTTTTCTGAGCTTGTGGTCGCAGGTTCCATTCTCGCATCATGATAAATATTTGAATACGATGATTTGTTCTTGATTCTGTGATATTTGTGTTTCTAATAACACCAACAGCAGGTACGGGGAATTACCGTTTAGGTCTATGTATATAAAACTTTTTTAATTAATTGTTTATTTATTTATTTTGTGTTTTTGTTATGTTTAAATTATTTCATTGCAGTCGAATTTTAACAAAATATCTGTATCGCATTTATGGCTATTGCGATTTTAAATTTAAATACACCCCATCGAATAATCATAAAATATCATTTTAAAGTTTTTAATAGTATGTTTAAAAAAGGATTTTTTTTCTCTGTAATTTTAATACATGTGTATTCGACTATAGTTTGGTAAATATTTATTTAGAAATTTATAATTATTTTTTATACTTCTATCTAGATGCTGCCTTGTAATAGGATTACAATTAGCTTAGTACCGACACTTTATCCAAGGAACTACCGTCGGGAACTTTTTAAATTACATTTTAGGACTCCTCTTTTCATCTTATTCGATATTAAGAATTCATCATTCTGTAGCATTTATTTGACTATAATTATTTTTGTATATTCAAGAATTTAGCATATATTAAATACCTAATTCAATTGATGATTAATGGAGTCAGGCGTTACTTTGCGGAAATCCATTACTATGTGGACAGTTAGGACTTTTACTTAGTTAAGTTCCGCGACAAGCAAAGCACAATAGAAAAAAATTATGTGTTTTCCCGCTGGATGAAACGGATTTACAGGGAACTTAAACTAAATCATAAGTTTTTCGGTAAGATTTAGTTTAAGTTCCCTGTAAATCCACTTCATCCAGCAGGAAAACACACATTATTAATATTCTATTTTTGTTTGCTTGTCGCGTTCTAACTGGCCACATAATCCAATTGATACGATTTTTTCATATCGTCTAAACGATAATGAATATTTGGTAATTTATAAACTTGAGGGTATATTCGTTTTCAACAAATATATTAGGAAGACCTGACCGGATTATATATTATACTTTGGATTTTTATACTTCATCACGTGATATTCATATCATGACAATCAGTCTCGAGTACCCTCTTAATTAAATTTAAGATTACCTTCGGAATTCTATTCTTAATTTACTTTTCAAATCAATTTAAACATATATTTATTGATGTTTTATAGCTAATTTTAGATATATGTATATAAATATTACAATTTATAATATATATTACAATCGATAATTGTGTAACTTTGTTTTTGGTGTACAATAAAGAATATCTATCTAACGATCTTTATTGTACACCAAAAACGAAGTTATACAATTACATTGACTGTAATACAAATGGCGGTCTTATCGCTAATAGCGATTTCTTCCACACAACTGTAGGATGTACACAATATTAAAAAGAAAATTTGATGTAGCTTGGTTCATTTTATATATATATATATATATATATATATATATATATATATATATATATATATATATATATATATGTAGTGTGGGTGTGTTGCGTGTGTGCGTGTGCATGTGTGTGAATGTAACTGAATGTATATTTAATAATAATTATTTTCTTTTCTTTGATGGCAATTAGTTATAACTATTGTATTATGCCAGTGTCAAGTAAAATACAATAATATCAAATCATTTGAAATGTAACTAGTCAGCTTGTCACGTTACGTCTTGATAAAATTGGTGGCTATTTTACTATAAAACCTTGTATGGACTTTTTCAAACTTAAAAAGTCACTATACATACATTTATTTCATATCACTTCACTAATATGTTTTCATAGAATTATATTGCATAACCACCACCTCCACAATCAAAGCTGATAATAATGAAGTCCGGCTCGAAGGACCAAATAATGTTGAATAAAATCACGAAATTACTGTACGCTGGTTTACTTAATTGAAATGATCACACACAAATAATAATTTGTGTGTGATCGACCGATTGGCTCAGTGGCGGGGCCCTCCGCCCGCGGAGTCAATGGTCGCGGGTTCGATTCCCGCATCGGAATAAATATTTATATGGATTTTTAAATGTTTATTCCGAGTCTGGTAACCCCCCCAATCCGCATTTCCTTTCCTGCCCCTTCCTTTCTTCTCTATCCTTTCCCTTCCTCTCCGCCAATCCACGGTCTGCCGTGCCAATGGATGCGTGGCTAGGGGCGAGCCTAGTCGTAAACGTGCCGATCGTCCCGGGGTCGGGCTCCCCCGGGGACTATGGTGCCTTACCTCAGCATGCAGGGCTCTGCTGGGGCTGACCTCCATCCTCCCTTGCGGCTCGTGGGATTCACTAAAGACGAATTTAATATACCTAATTTGTCGAAAATGACGGCGACGTGGTTCGCCACCCGTCACGTCCTGATTCTCACGAGGGCGAAAAGCGACCAATGACGAGCTGTTTCGCTGCGATGAATGGCAGCGGATGGAGCTCTGTGGTCTCTGCCAACCCCTGCGGGGGATAGGCGTGAATATATAAAAAAAAAAAAAAATAATAATTTTATGACGGTTACATTGGAGATGTTAACGCGACGGAGACCACATGTAAGAGAGAGAAGGAAAAAGACAAAATACAATACATGACATAAGAAGTAATATGACAATACTAAATAATATAAGATTATGAAAAAAAAATAAAAACACAACGTCACTGATGTAAGTTGGCGGGAAAAGTCTAATAATAATTATTGATTGTGAAATTTTTTTTTATATCTTTCTTTATAAGGTTTAATTCTAAGTTGACTGTACTTCTATACGTCTCTCATCGGAGATATAGTTCGAATGATATTTTTTCTTTTGCCATTCCAGTGACGCTGGACGTCAGTCCACCCTACACTGCTGCCGGTTGGTAAGTTATCTCATTTTCTATCAAAATACAGGGTGTTCAGTCGCAAAATTAGGTTATAGATAAATTAATCAGTTTTATTAAGAGAATACCCCGCTGTCGCTGCACGTACATGATTACAACAAGATAGCGCCACGCCTTACACTCTAAGAGAGCTTAAGCTTCTTTGTGAATTCTTCTCTAAAAGCCGTTTGGGCAATATCCACGCCTACGGCCATCCAAGGCTTCTTCGTGAATTCTTCCCTAACAAATTAGTAAACCGTTTCGGCAATATCAACGCCAAGGGCTATCCAAACCGCCGGATCTCACCCCAATGGTCTTGTCTGTGAGGATACTTTAAAAATAAAGTCTATAAAACAAACCCGAAGACCGTCTCAGCACTAAAATCAAATATCGTCCACGAGGTTAACGGCATTCCGACGTCATTACTTCAACAAGTGACACAGAATATTGCGACTAGATTCCAAGAGTGTACAGAGATCCGACAACCGTTAGAGTAGAGGAGTGCTGGAATGGAGACCGCGTCTTGACAAACTTAGCGTGGGACACCCCTGGGCTAGATGGTGCGTCAATCTGCGCATGGTGGGTGGTGACTGGATGCGTGAATCTGAAGCTAAAGTGACGCTTCTTGTGGGAGGGCTATGTCCAGCAGTGGACTACAGTGGGCTCTTGATTCATTGATTAGAAACGAATTTCCATTCGTTTAATAACAAATATAACGTTTAAGTTACAAATATTAGGCGGCATTGACTTTCACTAACGGGAAATGCACTACATATATATAATACATATATAGCATCACGCCTGTTTTCCGTAGGGGTAGGCAGAGATCACAGATATCCATATGGTACGATCCCGGCACGCTTTCTTTACTTCATCCACACTCGTCACTCTCTTCATACAAGCTCGCTCGGTTAAGGGTACTGTTGGCTTCATAAGGATGAGATGTTTAGCCAGCATTGGTTTATTGTTGATGACAATGGAGTGTGTGACAAAACTTATTGGCATGTAGGTTGACACTAATTCCACAAAACCCTGGACTAAATGACTTGATGGTACACTTGCTTCGAATTGAATTTCTGTTTGTCCACAAGCAGCGCAGCCGGCGGCAGTGTGAAAGACCGCCGTGTAGCCATGAGCTGGTCTCAGCTGCCACCGCTCCCCGAGAGCAGTACGCAGCGAGTGCTTGAGTGAGTACCACAGACCATTAAAGCTATTATTATTATTATATATTATTATTAATTAGTCTTTCGTTCCGAATCGTCGATGACCAAGTTCTCAACGATTCTACTTGATTACTAGAAAATATATTTCTATATATTAATATAACTATCACAAAAATTTCAATGCGCTACTTAGCATGTTATGTGTTCCACATACCGCACATACTGCGTCATATACGAATATGTGTTACAATCCGCCACAATATGGTTGAGTTGCGATCCACTACTGTGCGTTTCTCTCGAAACTTCTTTCCACACACCACCACTTTGTAGAACCAGCTACCTTCGGCGGTCTTTCCGAACCGATACGACATTGGCACCTTCAAAACAAGCCTACACATACCTAGGAGGCCGGGAACGCTTCCGCGACTCTTGCAGTATCGCGGTTGTCTTTGGGCGGCATTGATTGCTTTCCATCAGGCGACACGCTTGCTCGTTTGCCCTCCTATCCCATCAAAAAATTAAGAAGGCGAACAGGCAGGCGTGACACTTGATGGAAAATAATCAACGCCGGCCATAGACATCCGCAGTGTCATAGGCATTGTAAAAACTTTGCCGGTCTTTAAGAAAAGTGTAGGGATATTATTGTACTAAGAACTAAACTATTGCTTTTTGTTTGCTAATCTGACAACTCTGTTTGCCACCAGCTTGCAAAAGCCCTGGCATCGCTCCACGCGAGCTGTGCGCAGGCGCAGTCAGTGCATCGTCACGACGTCTCTATATGTGTGTGTATGTGTAAGTACTATTCATTTTTATTTAATTATGCGCACGCATACGTAACTTCTTTTTTCAAAAACTAGAAGGCAAAAGGACGTTCAAATAAAACCTGGATTGGTTCTACATTTGATCTGGTCAGATGAACAAGCGTGTCGTCGTTCAATTGGCGACGTGGAAGGTGGCAAATCTTCCGCTTTCGGAGTCAAAGGGTCTATGGATGCATGTGGTGTGAACATGCAAGCCAGGTTGTGAAGCCAAAATGTAGTTACGCCTTCTTACCTCACTTTTTAATATATCTTCGTCTTCTAAGAGTGCCTCTTCAACCTGACAAAAGGTTGGCAGCCAATGTAACCGTAAATGTAACCGTAATTAAAGACCGGACACAACATTAACATAAATTGAAAGCAGACAGATCGGATATCGTATATATAAACTTAAATGTTAGATCTGATACGATACTGACTGTCGGCGAGAATGTCCGAGTTTGTTACATTTCACGCAACGTTCGAAGCGGGGCTTTGGAACCAAAAACGCTGCATGCATACTCTGGGTACTATGTTCATGTGGAGAAAGAACAACTATATTGCTATGATCCGCCAAAAAACTATACCGAAAAATAATATTGCGTATATACGAATCAGTATACACACTACTCTTACTCTTCAACGTACAGGACATATATTTCAGGTGTAATTAATTAAGGAAATTGACTTTCATCATCAGGGCATTACAGCCGCGGGTGGGCCTTAGCCTGGTTCAGTAAATGTTTCCAGTCGGATCTTAGTTTAATTTTTCTCTCAAGCCCCTCACATCGATTGCCTTTAAGTCGTCGTTGACTCCATCTAGCCATCTGAGCTTAGGCCTTACGCGGCTTCTACGACCATCTGGTTTGCCGTCAAGTACTTGTTTGGGTACTCTAGCCACGTCCATCCGTAACACGTGCCTAGCCCAAAGAAGGCGTCTAATTTTAATGGTTTTGATGATGTTCGGCTCATTGCCTTTGCATTCAGTTAAGTTTAATAGTCTATTACACCTAAGGATATAGTATACACATAACACAAATGTTTCGCCTCGATACGAGACACCCTCACGTAATTAATGCCGTCTCAATGGACTTTGCATTCCACTGTTTTCCGTAAAGTCTATTACATATAAGAATACTATTACTATTATTACTATTCACACCAGCATACACAAGTGTCGTGTGTATACTGGTTCGTATATAAACAATATTGTTTTCCTAAGGGTTTTTTTTAAGTATTTATTGATTCTTCATCTGAATAATGGATTTCCGATAAATGACACTTGACTCCATTTATCATTATACGTTGTCTATTAATACAAAATATATATATTACCGTTGTTTCAGATGTGATAACCAACATAAAATAACATGACCAAGCGACTGACGTTCGTCGCTTACCTGACAAGATATCCGTCGACAGCGGAAAGCACTTGCTGCGAGCCTCTTGTATACTTCACAAGTGACCCGCAGCCAGTCCATTAAAATGCATTTTAAAAACTTATTTTTACTTTAGAGCATGTTTTCAATATTATAGTATATAATTCAAGACGTTCACAATATTATAGGTACTAGGTAGGAAAGTATGTAACAGCTTCGAATACACATTTCATCGATACATTGTCTATGTAAGTCATTTGTGCGCATATAAGTTAAGATATGATTGTTATAATACCTAGGTTACGATAAGATTTTTGTTTTTGTTGATACATTACAGATGATAGATTACAGAAACGGATAAGGAATTCACGCACATTTTTTTTTAGATTTAATTTTTTTCTTTTACTTTTCAAATGATTGCACTAAGTTGTAACTAAAACCTTTAATTTTTTCTAGCTTTTTGTTCACATATTACAGGATTTTACTTTTTTTTTGCCTTTTATTTTATTCTGTTAATGCTAAAATTATTATTTTTTATAAGTATGAAAGTTGTGAGTTGCGATGGGTATTACAACATACAGATTCGTAAATAGTAGTAAGGGGTAGGCAGAGACCACAGACCTCCATCTGCTACGAACTAGGCATACTTTCCTTGCTTCCTTCACATTCATCACTCTCCTCATTCAAGTCCGCTTGTTAAGGCTACTCTTGAACTGGCCTTTCTTAAAAACTTCGGCAATTTGGTCAAGGTACGTTTTCCGTATACCGGGTCTGTAAACGGCATATACAATCACATAGCTTAGAACTGGAAATTAACCACAAAACAGTTTTGACCTATTTAAAAAGCTGAGTATACAAAATAGCTTGACATTTGGATGCTACACGAGCTCGTTGAAAGAAACTTAATGAATCGTTACTCATTTGTAATTCTTTATTGAGACGTAATCAAACCGAACCGTTTTTATAAAGATTAATAATTAATTAATAACTGGTTATGACAAGTGAATCACAACACGACAGCAGACAAGAACGTGCGAAGAAGGCCGGCCAAGATCCACAGACTGTGGCAAAACCAGGTGATGAATAAAAACGATATGTAAAAATATATAATGTAACTTCCACACTAGATAATCTGCACTACAACATAACAAAAACAGAAGAGTTCATATGATGTTGAGTTTCAATATAAATAGTACTGCTGATGTTGCAATTGCCAATTGTCAATTTGGATCGTACATACATACATATCGTCACACCTGTCTTTTTTGTGGGATAGGAGGGCAAACGAGCGAGTGTGTCGCCTGATGGAAAGCAATCAACGCCGCTCATAGACTCTGTCCCCCGTAGGGGAAGGCAGAGACCACAGGTCTCCATCCGCTAAGACCCCGGCACGCCTTCCTTATGTCCTCTACACTCATCAATCTCTCACATTTATCGTAGCGAAACGGATCTTCGCTAGCCACTGCCCGCTCTCGTGGGAACCAGGACATAACGGGTGGCGAACCACGTCGCCGTCATTTTTTAACAAATTAGGTTTATTAAAATTTGTCATAGTGAATTCCGTGAGTCGCAAGGGCTTGTATCGTCTATCTATTAAAAAGAGTATCAAAGTTAAAAGGGTTTTATTGTAATTTCCCATAAAGCAAACAGTTAGTCCACCGTGGAGTGATGACCCCTTGGCCAACCAACTTTGGACCTACCCGACTTTGATCCCGATATTGACTCCGACCCGCATCTCATTGGCGCAACACACGGGGTCAATATGAAGCACGATAAACACATAACATTTTATCATTTTAATGTTATAACATTGGAGGAGTTTGATCATTTTTTAACGAGAACTTTTGCATACCGTCAAAGGTAGAAAAGTTGCTTACCTGGGTCATATGACGAGACATGACAGGTACAAGTTGCTGCAACTGATCATGATGGGAAAAATCGCGGGCAAAAGACAAGTTGGTCGAAAAAGATAGCCTTGACTACGTAATATCAGGTAGTGGACCGGGATGGCAAGTGCTCCAGAACTGCTGCACCTCGCGAAAGAGGAGGAAAGTTGTGCTGAATTGGCTGCCAACCTTCGATAGTCGGAGAGATACTCCTAGAAGAAGATTACAGTCCCACGAAACAGTTCGCACAGTTTAACTATGGGATCCGAAGCTTCATTACTACACTTAAATTAAACCTATCTATATAATTAAATTATATAGCATTAACGAAGTGCTTGGATAAAGGAAGATACAATTGCACTTTTCCCGCCAACTTACATTAGTGATGTTGTGTTTTTATTTCATTTTCATAATCTTATATTATTATCAGTTATAGTGTTTAATTGTGGTGGCGTATTATTCAATATAGTTCGATTAAGGCGTATAAGTGAAGTGATGTGAAATGAATGCGTGTATCGTGACTTTTTAGGTTGACTGAGAAAGTCCATAGAAGATTTTGGTAGAATATCCACCATTTTATCAAGACGTAAAGTGATAAGTTGACCAGTTGCATTTCAAGAGATTTGATGTTATCGTATTTTACTTGACACTGTCATAATAGTTATAACTAATTGAGAGTATTAAAATTAAATAAAAGTATCTATATGTAATATTTTGATATACCAACGTCTTGACAAAACGCCAAACCCCTCCCCCCTCCCCGAATAGATGATGCGACGATCTGCGCAGGGCGGCTAGCAGATACTGGATGCGTGAAGCCGAAGATCGGGCTAGGTGGTGCTTCTTGGGCCTATGTCCAGCAGTGGACTGCTCCAGGCTGTAGGTGATGATGATAATCATGATGCCAGCATCAAGGGATAGTTTGAGCGGCTTGTATATACAAGTCGAAGTGAGCGACTTGTATATATAAGTATACAAGTCGCTCAAATGTCAAAAAAATTGAATTCCAAATGCGCGCCGTGTGTATCGCGTCGTTCGGCAAACTCCTAAACATCCCCTTGTGTCCCTCGCAGATATTTAAATGAGGATCATCTGTTACTTTGCGCTTTTCAACAGCGCCATCTTGTGACCGTCCTACTGACGCGCGATATTGTCGCATAGAATAATACTTCCGCTTAAGCGTCATAACATTTTTGTATTCTATACATTTAAGGACTCTTTTTTTATAAAGTTATAAGACTATATTTTCAATTCTAATATTAAGTTGAGACTCTCCTTATTTATCTATATATGTATATACACATATATCTTGTTCAAATTTTCCATCGTTAATAAAATACTTTTAATTCATCCACTCAAGTTCAAATACATTTTTTTAACATGTAGTCGATGACACTTGATGTTAATGGCGTATAAAAAACAATTAATTAAAATAAAATTTTTCTTTATTGACGTATTAAGTTTTGATAGTGAGTGGAGCCACGCTGCAGACGTATACTTTGTCAAGAATGGCATATTATTTGTCTGTAGTAAAAATGGGTCGGTTTGCCCGGCGAAGTACCACACTCCGGCAGAAAACCAGCATCTGAATGGTAGCGGTTAAGTTCTGGCGTGGGTCTCCGGAACTTACCTCCCCCCCCTCATAATCGGCCTATTATAGATATATATTATCGAGTCCATTACAGTATAACTTTGTTTTTGACGTAGAATAAAGAATATATCTATCTATAATATTAGAATACGTCTAAAATTACCTGTATCCGTTCCACCCCAAGAATAATTTCAGCGACAGAGAATCCATTAGCGTGGAGACAACGTTGGACAGGTACAAATGCCGCTACAAGCGCTCTCCCCCCCCCCCCACTCGTACCACGCCTCACTTTGAAATGAAACGGTGAATTAAAAAATAAATCAAAAGAGGATTTTCTCGACACGTCGCCGCCGTTGAAATTGGAAAAATCCACCGCGACACAGCTCGCGGGCGCGTTCCCATTCTCCCATCGATAGCACGACACGACTTAATAAATCAATCAATATCAATATAGCCGTAAAAGTCCAATGAAAAGCATTCACTTGATCAATTGACTAATTGAGGGTATAGTGTGAGAAGAAATATAGAACGATTTACCAATTGCGGTGTTCCTACGTAAAACGAACGAACGAATGAAGAATTAGGTGAACGAATACAGGAATAAATAAATACGACACATCTTAATAAATCAATCAATATCAATACAGCCGTAAAAGTCCAATGAAACCCATTCACTTGAACAATTGACTAATTGAGGGTTTAGTGTGAGAAGAAATATAGAACGATTTACCACTTGCAGTGTTCCTACGTAAAACGAACGAACGAATGAAGAATTAGGTGAATGAATGAATACGACACGACTTAATAAATCAATCAATATCAAAACAGCCGTAATGAAGAGACTCTTGTTGACCATTTAATGACACTTGTTTGATTAAAATTATTTTCTATTTGTTTTGTTTGTTTTTTATTTTTGTATATTATAGTATTGTTTATGGTTTAATGCAAAAATTAAGTATTGTAAAAAAGGTGTAATAAATATTTTTTTTCAATTTTCTATTTCTATAAAACTTACTTGATTAATTAACTAATTGTGGGTTTTCTGTGAGAAAAAATGTTCTACATTATATATAGAAATACATATAATATATAGATTTACCACTTGCGGTTTTCCCACGAAAAACGAACGAACGAATGAACAATTAAGTGAATGAATGAATAAATAAATGAATCCTTTATTAATGACACAAAACCTCACAGAGGCATTTAAGAAACAAGCGTTCGTGTTCAGAAAAGACCAGCAACGCATCTAAAATGCCTCTGGCACTTCGGGCGTCGGTGATCACTTACCACCAAGTGACCTTTAGCTTCTCTACTATTTAAAAAACCTTTTAATTACCGTGACTTCTACTCTTGATGGGCGAATTACGCTAAACTTCTTATTAAAATCGATTCAGCAATTTTCAAAATTTGGAAGGACATATGCCTTTATAAACATATAGGCATAATTGGAAAAGTGGCTTTGAATTGTGGTATCGCGATTTTCATTACGTACGATACGACATTGCCAACACAATTTTGACGTGTGTCAATGAGCACATGCCATCGACAAGATAATAAGAATGTCTCGGTACATATTAAAACGTCGCCACTCTACAGCCAGCAACACAGACCTCATTTAAATATACATGATGAAATTGAAAGAATTACGCGCCGCGCGAGGGAGCTTTGTATGACAGAATAACATGAAAATATATTCCCCGCGTCGAAACACGCGATCATTCTAGAACATGCAAATACGAATCCATGTTTTTTTTAACGATCGTCGCAATCAGGCTGACATTAGTCAAAATAATACGAAAAAAATAACACGATTATTGCAGTCAGGCGTTACTTTGCCGAAATCCGTTACTATGTGGACCGTCAGAATTTTTACTTAGCTAAGATCCTCGAGAAGCAAACAAAGAAAAATAATTATGTGTATTTTTTACCGGAAGAAGTGGATTTACGGCAAACTTAAACCACTATCAACAACCCCAAACACACACCACCACTTTTCCACATTGCACACGACACGTGTTTCGCCTCAACACGTACAGTAAAATAGACTCTCAAGGAAGACAACCGTTAAATGACGGATGTTAGATAAGTAAAAGTTCTGACTGTCCACAAAAAAATACTCATTTCAGAAACCAAACGGGGTGACAGGGTGACGAGGTAAATTAAAATGTACTCATGTATGTTAATGATGCTGCATGAGGAGAGTGATGAGTGTGGAGGAAGCAAGGAAATTACGCCAAGACCGTGGCGGATGGAGATCTGTGGTCTCTGCTTACCCCTACGGGAGTCAGGCGTGACGATATGTATGTATGTATGTATATATGTATTTATCAATAGTTCAACGGAAGATACGAACTCGCGACTTTCAGATTACAACGCCAAATGTTACCAACTGATCTATTGCTGTTTGATTCTGAACCGTAGTTATGTAAAAAAATAGTTATAGTTAACCATGGCATGAGTTTAAAAAGCATCTAAAAATGGCTTACTTAGAAAAAGTATAGAAGACAAGTGTATTACAGTAAAATGGAATTCACCGATTCCATTATCTATAATTAAATGAAGAATAAATCTCGGACTCCAAGGAGCCACTCGACCTAATTCCAGCCCTGCCCACCCGTGACTCCGCCTCTCGCTTCGCTCCGCCTATTGTCACACAGGCCACGCCCAGCCATCTTGTTTCTCGGCCAGTTTTTACATTCACCCACGTACTTTTATTGCCTTTTTGCGAAATCACGAAATAATTTAGATTCTATCTAGTCTGGGTCCATTTGTATAGATAGCTATAAAATACACTCCGTCTATTTTATACCTATATAAATGGAACTTTATATACTCTTTACTTCTGAGGGATTCCCAAACTATTTTTGGTAAGAGACCCCTTTTCCAAAATTAACTCCCCATAGCAAAATTACTTTAAAATCCTTTCTCTAGTTTTTTTTACATACATACATACATATCGTCACACCTGTCTCCCATAAGAGTAAGCAGAGACCACAGATCTCCATCTGCTACGACGTCGGCATACTTTCCTTGCTTCCTCCACATTCATTAGTCTCCTCATGCAAGCACGCTGTTTAAAGGTACTCTTGACCTAACCTTGGTCAAGGTAGGTTTTACGTGGTCTTCTCCTACCGACACTTCCATAGTATTAAATTTCTTTTGCCAGTCGTCTTTCATCCATCCTCTCTATATGCCCAAACCATCTATGCTTTAGCCATATAGAGAGGACGGATGGAAGTTTTTTTCCTATTGATACAAAATATTTACCACATTAAAAACTTCACGATTGGTGGTGAGTTTTGAAAGGAATCCCACTCTAGATGTATCGCAGCCTTGCATCAAAATCCTCAGCAGTAATACCGAGCTGCGAATATACAGGTAACACGTCCCATTTTAATGTATGGTGACGAAGCTTGGACACGCACACTTAAAGCGAAAAAAAAAATATATGTGACCCACCGGAAAATTTTACATAAGATTTTGAGTAGAACAAGAAGAGAAGATGGATCATGGAGAATTCAAAAAAACGCCGAAATAGAACACTTGGTTGACCAAACAAACATTGTGGAAGAAATCATCAAAAATCGTTTTCGATGATTCGTTAGCTCGGTCACGTTGAGCGAATGGGCGAGAATTGGAGCGTGAAGAGGGCGTATTTGTATCTACCATGTGGTCGACAGCCAGTTGGACGCTGAAGAAAGCGGGTGGATGCCGACCTGCGTGAGCTTCAAGTCAGCAATTGGCAAATAATAACGCAGGACAGAGAGCGGCGGAAGACTCTCGGTTCGGAGACTAAGATCCTACGATTCTTAGATTACGTTGGCTCAGTCACCTGAATCGTGCATCGAAGGATCTTGAAATCGTAGGATTCGAAGGAAATGAGGGAAGAGAATCGTGCAGGTAAAAAGACATACCGTACGATTAACGTCCGATCGACTTCCGGCCGGTTACAGTCCCATGCAGCAACGCAGTGATCGCTGACCTGAACGAGCTTTGGACAGGCAAGGGACAAGAGGCAGTCCAACATCGTAACCAGTGGCGAGGTCTCTTATAGGACGCCAAGACAATTTTGGGTCGGTATGCCAACAAAGTAAGTACGATAGCTGTCGAAGCTGTGATCTCGACCTGACGTGTGGGACCCTTAGAGCAATGCTGGTCTTTCTCTCTTCTTTCTTCTATGAGTAAGGTAGGCAAACGAGCAAGCGTGTCGCTTGATGGAAAGCAATCAACGCCGCCCATAGACATCAGCAACACCAGAGGCTTTTAACATGCGTTGCAGGTCTTTAAGATATAAGTAGGCTAGTTTTAGTTCCATTCCAACTGACTCTAAGTCTAAGTCTTCCAGCGTTACAGTGGAGTTTTAAGTCAGAGACCACACATCTCCATTTACTAGGATCTCGGCACACTTTCTTTGCTTCATCCACACGCGTCAATCTCTTCATGTAAGCTCACCGGTTAAGGGTACTCTTGACCTGGCTTTTTTTAAAAACTTCAGCAATTTGGTTAAGGTATGTATTCCTTGGTCTTCCCCTACCAACCCTTCTATCCAGATCCGCAACGTAAATTTTTTTTTATTAGTCGTCTTTCATCCATTCTCACTATGTGTCTAAACCATCTGTGCATCACTTTCTCAATTTTTGTCACAACACCTTCTTTTACTCCACTTCGCTCTCTTATAACTTCATTCCTTATTCTATCAGTCAAAGTTATCCCACACATTGTACTTCTCAGCTTTTTTCATGACACCTTCTTTGTAAATTTTTATGTTAGTACGTAGGTACTGTAGTGATACATTGATAAATGTATAACTAATGTAATAAAACTTTTTATTTGAATATATTAAAACCTTTTATATTACATTACTCTTTTTTGTATTCGTAATTTAAAAATTTAAAATAAAAAAGAAATAAATTGTTTTACAAAAACAAGTTCATTCGATCGACTGAAGTCTTGGATGTAACATATCACCTTTCCTTGCCCAATTAAATAATATTTATAAAGTGTGAATAAATCATCATCATCAAGGCATTACAGCCGCGCGTGGGCCTTAGCTTAATTTTTCCAGTCGGATCTTCGTTTAGCTTTTTCCCTTCAGCCCCTCACACCGATTGTCTTTAAGTCGTCCTCGATTCCATCTAGCCATCTGAGCTTAGGCCTTCCGCGGCTTCTACGACCTTCTGGTTTGTCGTCAAATAGGCATTTGGGTACTCTAGCCTCGTCCATCCGTACCACGTGCCCAGCCCAACGAAGGCGTCCAATCTTAATGGTTTTGATGACGTTCGGCTCATTGTACAGCTCATATAGCTCGTGGTTGTAAAGAGTGCGCCATCGCTCATTTTCCAACACAGGATCAAAGACACGACTCAACATTTTTCTCTCAAAGGTGAGTAGAGATTTTTCGTCCAATTTAATCAGCAACACTCCGAGCCGTATGTTGTATGATTAAAATATTTACAGTGAATAGAAAAATAATTTAATTTCACTTGAATGAATTTCATTTTTCAGATAAAACCCCCTAAAGATCCCGTGTGTCACTGTATTAGTACGGCCACAGAACGTATATATCATCAATATAAGAAATACTACCTATTATTACGAATAAATAGTCAATTAAGATAAGGTGTGAAAGGGCACACCTCAGCAATATAAAGATCACAGGAAACGAACACTGTACCAATATCGGCCGCAAATTGACACACAAACGGTCTCCGAGGATCCCAATAAGACGCTATTTACTGCAGAATCGCTTCACGAGTTAAATCCCCAAAGAATACAAGCCCTCTATTGCGAGGTTCATCCTCAAAGCGAGAGATATCAAAAAAATACATCCGACCGGCCTCTCAGCGCTTTATTAAGAATAAATTTAGGACGATTGACGACTCACAAGGCACAAGCGTTGAGCGGAAGATTTTGAAAACAGTTTTGTATTGTTGAACAGAAGATTATTTAAAAAAAGACTATATGAATAACTAATAGATGGCAATATTTATAATTTATTAATGGACTCAGGCGTTACTTTGCGGAAATCCATCACCATGTGGACAATCAAACGTTTTACTTAGCTAAGATCCGCGACAAGCAAAACAATAACAGAAAATTAATAATGTGTGTTTTTTTGCTGGATGAAGTGGATTTATTTGGAACCTAAACCAAAAACTTACCGGAAATCGGCCATCAATTCTCCACCCACCAACCACACACCACACAAGCCACGAGGCATCGTAACACGTGTGGGGCGAAACACGTGTCGATCAAACAAGATGGAAAAGTGGTAATGTGTGTTAGGTGTTGTGCGTAGTGGTTGGTGGGTAAAACTTTTGACTGTCCACAATATTTATAATACTAAGGAATTTTTAGCTTTAAAAGTTGGATCGAATGTATATAAAAGATGAATCAATTATAATTTTAATGACAATGTAACAGTTTAGTAATAATTTAACACTTTGTAACCATAAGCGACTTATGCATTAAGATCTCTATGTGTCTATATGTGTATACAGTTTGTGTAGAGTTGACATTATAAAACAAATAAATAAATAATTAACGAAATTTGTACGCCATAAGTGGCAATGTGATGGAGCTTTTAAACGTCTTTTTTCGTCTTGTTACACCTCACATACATTATGCAAATAAAGAATTATAATTATTATTATTATTATAGTGACAATTCACTTAAAACTAAGATAAATATAGATGTATAAATATATTCTTTGTTGTACACCAAATAATACAGTAATTGATTATAATATAACGTTTGTCTACAAAGGAAGGTCTTATCTCTAATTAACACATATCGTTAATAATTAAATACAATCATTTTTATTTATAAAAAAAATAATTAGTATCTCTTTATAAATTAAAAATTAATATATGTCTGTGTGTCTGTTTGTCTTTTACGCATTACATCATTTATCCGATCGCCATGTAACTTTAGGAAGTTGTCGAGTACAATTCCGCGAAGGTTTCTGGAATAGTACAATCTATAATACGATAAGAATTACTTTTATGGAATATGAGGCCAAACGAGCAAGCGTGCCGCCTAATAGAGAACAATCAGCGCCGCCCATAGACAACCGCAATACCGCAAGAGTCACGGAAGCGTTACCGGCCTCTTAGATATGTGTAGGGTTGTTTTTTGAAGGTGCTCATGTCGTATCCGTTCGAAAAGACCGCCGAAGGTAGCTGGTTTAACAGAGTGGTGGTGTATAATAATTCTATTGTAATCAATGAATTCATACTTGAAAAAACTGTATTAACATCGAGTGTTATCCATTACAAGTTAAATAAAATGTATATGAACTTGAGTGGATGAATAAAAAGTATTTTATTGACAATTGAAAATTTGAAAAAGATATATAAATATATTGGCAGACGACCGATTGGCTCAGTGGCGGGGCCCTCCGCCCGCGGAGTCAATGGTCGCGGGTTCGATTCCCGCATCGGAATAAATATTTATATGGATTTATAAATGTTTATTCCGAGTCTGGTTACCACCCCAATCCACATTTCCTTTCCTGGCCCCTTCCTTCCTTCTCTATCCTTTCCCTTCCTCTCCGCCAATCCACGGTCTGCCGTGCCAATGGATGCATGGCTAGGGGCGAGCCTAGTCGCAAGCGTGCCGATCGTCCCGGGGTCGGGCTCCCCCGGGGACTATAGTGCCTTACCTCAGCATGCAGGGCTCTGCTGGGGCTGACCTCCATCCTCCCTTGCGGCTCGTGGGATTCACTAAGACGAATTTAATATACCTAATTTGTCGAAAATGACGGCGACGTGGTTCGCCACCCGTCACGTTGTGATTCTCACGAGGGCGAAAAGCGACCAATGACGAGCCGTTTCGTTGCGATGAATGGCAGCGGATGGAGCTCTGTGGTCTCTGCCAACCGCTGCGAGGGATAGGCGTGAATATATAAAGAAAATATATATAAATATATTTAGGAAGAGTACAATTCTCTCGTTCAGTTCAGTTGTACAGTTTCTTCTCTTAATACTCTCCATTCGTCTCATTTTCTCTCTGTTTTGTTTTAATATGTATTAACATGAGAGGAAGCGGACCAATTGTCGCTCCGCTGCCTCTTATGAGTTGCACCACCGCAGATAGTGCGGCGCCTACCTTCACTCTAATGCATTTATGCAACAGGCGCGCCGGCCCGATCGATACAGGGCGTAATATCAACAAATATTAAGAGAAACCTTTTGTAGTTTTTTTTGCGCAAACATTTCTTCTTAGTTCATCTCTTTGTTCAGACGAACACGTCAACGGACATAAGCGCAAAGATGTATGTACAGTCAAACTCACTTTGCTAAATTCTGCGTACACAAATCACAAAAATGTATTGTGTTTTTGCGGAGAAGTGTATAGAGAAGTACCGCTCGCCAACTTACATCAGTGACGTTGTGTTTTTATAATCTTATATTATTATCAGTTATATTGTTTAATTATGGTGGCGTATTATACAATACAGTTCAATTAAGGTGTATAACTAAAGTGATATGAAATAAATACGTGTATCGTGACTTTTATTTTTATTAAAATAGCCACCATTTTATCGAGACGTAACGTGACAAGCTGACTAGTTATATTTCAAGAGATTTGATATTATTGTATTTTACTTGACACTGGCATAATAGTTATAACTAATTGCCATCAAAGAAAAAAAAGAAACAGAGCCAAAAAACTTTTCAAGATCTCGAAAAAATTGTATCTGATCACTCAAAAACAGTCAGTTTTAACGCTTCACAAAATCGTCTAATGGTCGCAGAGCTTTGAGACAGAGGCCTTTGAGCAGTATTTTTCCGATCCGAATATGCAATAAGGAATTTTGACATATTAATCCCTAAGCGACAATAGAATCTCAAAGCGAAAGTTTAACCACTGTGTCATTAATAAAAAATATATATTTGCTGAACTGAAACGCTGTGTAACTAATGATTTATTGTATCCTCAAGATGCGGAACCGTAAAATACATATTGTCTTTACACCGGAATAAGACAAAAAAAGGAAGTTGGAAAAAAATCGTTATTCAAATTCCCGCGTCTTATTCAAATGCTCCGAGCAAATCGGATTTATTCTACAACTTGCTAAAAGGGGCCTTATTTAACTTTGAAACAGCCCTCCTTTTATTTATTTCCATTGTTAGCAGCAAAAACAGAAGTTCTTAGACTAATTTTTAAGTACGAACAGAAAGAAAAATAAATATATATACTTATATATATAGAAATGCTATTTTGTTAGCCTCGCTAAAACTCAAAAACGGCACGACCGAATTGAATATTTTTTTTATTACGTTCGCTCTAATACAATGAAGGTTTACAAATTAAAAAATATAGGAAAAACATATTCTTCATCTTTCTTTTACTTCCAATTACTTTCAATAGATGGCGTTCGTGGCGGCTTTATCGTGACGTGATGTAATACAAAACTTGTTTCTTTTGTGCGATTTTGAAAAGTATTGCATACCTAAATACTACCTATATACGAATCAGAAGAGGATAATTACAGGGGAACATAAATTGTAGGTGAAACGAAGTTCTCCGGGCCTTTTAGTTATTAATAAGTTCTTGTCAAATTTTGCATTGTCAAATCAAATTAGTTTTAAGGATGACTTCTAGAAAGGTTACAGCCTTGGCAGATAATGGTTTAAAAAGATTATGGCAGAACTAGATCGAATAATCAGTAACACATGGTTTCAACAAGATGTCCACGCCACACACTGCTAAAGAGACCATGGAGCTCCTTCATGATTTCTTCCCCAGCATATTGATAAGCCGTTCAGGCGAAATCCCCTGGCCATCCAGGTCGCCGGATCTCATCTCTCATCTATGTCTTCCTACGGGGGTACCTCAAAAGTAAAGTCTATGAAACAAACCCGACGATCATCTCAGCACCAAAAGAAAATATCTTCCGCGAGGTTAACGACATCCCAACGTCACTACTACAGCAAGTGGCACAGAATAGTGTGCCTAGATTCAAAGAGTGTTCCCCAGATGGCGGTCAACATTAAGAAGAATTAATTTTAAAAAATATAAAACCCACAATTCTTTTTTTGTAAAAGTTATTGAATTTTATTTATATCCCTTTATGTAGTTTTTTTTATTATGTATTATATATATATATATATATATATATATATATATATATATATATATATATATATATATATATATATATATATATATATATATATATATATATATGTTTACAGACCTATTTCTGCCTCCCGACATAGCATATAAATAATTAGATAGACTCTAGGTCATCACTGGCTGTTCCTCGACACTGCTCAGCTGCGTTTCGTGGTAGCTTTAAATACACCGCAACTAAGTATTGGAACAACTTGTCTCCACCTCTTCGTGATTTGCATACTATAAATATGTTTAAAAATTAAATTCTAAAAATATAATTCTGAGTATGCAATTAGGAACCAAAAGAACATGTCTCTTGGTTGCGGTGAATCTATTACATGACGTATTGTTTTTAATTTGATTGTATTGTATGTGTATTTTGTATGTGTATATGAGTATGTCGTCACTGTGGTCCGCGACCTGACCACGTTGGTTCTTGCTGAAAACCAGCGCCGGGTGCTCCATATGAGCGCCCGGCATATGCTGAGCAAGAACCATTTTATGATGCTTGTTTGATTAAAATTATTTTCCTTTTTGTTTTGTTTTTGTTTTTGTAGTAAGGGCAAAAACTAATTATTGTAAAAAAAGGTGTCATAAATATTCTGAAACTTCTCGAAAGTTCATTCCCTTGAACTTTTTTTTGCGAGCCAAACGATAATTATAAAGGTTTATTCGTTAAATTCCCGACTTGTGTTGTAAGGTACGCAATTTATTACGGTAATGGACGTTATGGGGTGTCACGACGCCACAATGGCGGAAAACTGCTGTGTCACTTCTCCGCGCTCAAATATCTGGCCTTGTGTTGGTTTTTCTTGTTAAGAAAATGAGACTATACATTACGAATTTGAAAATCATAATTCTAAATAATCTATAATATAATACGATTATATATTTAATAAACGCGATAGATTATCGGTTTTTTTTTGTTTTTTGGGATATTACTCAAAGTCCGATATTTTTTTAAGTCCTGCTCATAATAATAAGAGTACTTACTGCAAGGTGAATATTTATTTTTTCAATGTTTTTTGTGTATGTATATTTATTGACTCCGTTTGACGACCGATTGGCTCAGTGGCGGGGCCCTCCGCCCACCGAATTAATAGTCGCGGGTTCGATTCCCGCATCGGAAGTAATATATATATGGATTTATAAATATTTAGTCCGAGTCTGGTAACCCCATCCGCCTTTCCGTTCCTGCCCTTTCCTTTCTTCCCTATCCTTTCCCTTCTTCTCCGCCAATCCACAGTCTGCCGTGCCAAAGGATGCGTGGCTAAGGGCGAGCTTAGTCGCAAGCGTGCCGACCGGCCCGGAATCGGGCTCATCCGGGTACTATGGTACCTTACCTCAGCATGCAGGGCTCTGCTGGGGTACCTACATCCTCCCTTGCAGCTCGTGGGATTCACTAAGACGAATTAATATACCTAATTTGTTGAAAAATGACGGCGACGTGGTTCGCCTCCCGTCACGTCCTGATTCTCAGAAGGGCGAGAAGCGACCAACGGAGAGCCGTTTCGCTGCGATGAATGGTATCGGATGGAGCTCTGTGGTCTCTGCCAACCCCTGCGGGGGATAGGCGTGAATATATAAAAAAATATATATTTATGGATGTGTATATATAATTAGTTATTAATTTTTTCCTTTAGTACAAGCTCCAAACCAATTTCCTCAGTTTCGTCCGCGGGTTGACTGGTAGAGAATGCACAGTTGCAATAAGTCCGCCTGTTGTATATTTTGTGCAAAAAAGATTAAATAAATAAATATTATTGACATTGCATTATTCTGACATTAATCTTATAGCGAGAAGCCTCAAAAGCCAGCGATAAGTGGCGTGTTCTTGTAGCCAAGTCATACGTATGTGTTAAATCAGAGGTTGCCAAACTATTTCAGTCCGCGGCACTCCAACAAATTTAGAATTTTGTTTCGGCGCCCTAACTAGTCGAAATAGGGTACTGAAATAGGGAAATGAAGCTGCGTTTTATATTGTTGCGTAACACATGAAAAATCATTTTTTTACGATTTAAACCTCATTTTGAAATCTCAAAATCCTGGTCAAGCAAGCCATTACAATTTATTAAAAATAAATTATCAAGACGACCGTCAATGCGTGACAAGTACAGTTAATAGAAAATAGCTGCGTGCGAGAAAGAGACATGACGATGTCTAGAAAAGACTACACATCACTGGAACATTTTCGAGTTTTGGAATGCTACTAGAACTTTCGAGCGTTTTACCTATATAAAGGGACGACGTTGTGTCAAAGGGAGTTTAAAAGTCTAATACGGAAGAAAATAGTAGAGCACGGGCCTCTCGATTACTCGAGGAACGGACGTTAACCTACCACGCTTGTCCCATGCGGATTGGCGGGGTTACCAGACTCGGAATATTTTATTTTATTTATATTATATAATAATAATAATAAAACTTTATTTCTGGACTACCACATATATCGTTAGTAACAATCTTTCTTATAATCTAGTGTTAGTAAAATTACAAAATTTTATAAAAATATATTTTACATTTAAAAAACATTACAATATAATACATTAAATTAATACAATAAATTATTACAAATTTAAGAATAATAATATATGTCTATAATAATTTTAAAACAGTAATGAAATAATTTAATTTTATTTGGGTACCACATGATCTCACTGAGAGAAACCATGACAACGCCAGACCGCACTCATCTATAGCCAAGCAGCAAAAATTGAGACAGCTTGGCTGGGATGTGTTGATGTATCCTCCGTATAGCCCTGACCTCACTCCATCAGATTTCCACCTGTTTCGGTCATTGCAGAACTCTTTAGCAAGCTAACCTCAAAAGAACACTGAACACTACCTGTCAGATTTTTTTAAGCAAAAATCTCAAAATTTCTACAGGAATAGGATCATGGCACTACCCACAAGATGGCAACAAGTCATCGATCAAAACGGCACATACATATTATAAATAAATAAAAAAATATCCCTAAAAAAAATATTTTCCTTTGTATGAACAATACGAAAATACTTTTGCCCCGACCTAATATATTATTATATATTTATTCCGATGCAGGGATCGAACACGCACACTTTGGGAACCCCTGAACTGAGCTGTTCCCGCTTATTTGCTGATTATATTTTTACCTGTCAGTATATTACCAAATTACGATGTACAAATTCGGCAATCGGAAATTCATTCGTCGCTCATTGTGCGGATTCGAACGGCGATCAAACACCGTCGGAGCCTCCTAGCACAACAATACCGACGTTTTGTCGCATCGTCACCTTTATAAGCGATTACGTTTTCTTCAATAGATACAACATAACATAGAGCTACGAAAGTTTAGATACGACCAAGAATTTGTTTAATGTTTATACAAGCTTTAATAAATAAAATACCTTATATACGTAAATAATCGATTTCTGACGCCTTTAAAATTTTTAATTTTGCATTCTGTGATAGCAATGACTTATAACTTGAATGCCAGTGTCGTGCCAATTTATCGCGAATGTTTTGGTTTTGAAGAGATTTATAATCTCCTTCCAGCCGAACAGTCACCATCGCACTATGCGAGACAAAAATAGGTTCCATCCTCATCACCTGGATGGCTGACAGTCTACCACCATTCGATTAAATCGCAGTTTTCTGCCACGAACTGTGCAAATGTGGAATAATTCACCACCTGCGGTGTTACGACGTAAATACAATATGAGGGTATTTAAGAGACAAGGGTATATGTTCACAAAAATCCGGCAATGTATCTGAGATACCCCTAACTTTGCGGATATAGGCATCCGCGTTAGTTACTTATTAGGTGACCCGTGTGCTCATTTTCCTACTCTATTTATAAAAGAAGAGAAGCGTCATGGGACGCTTGGTAAATGTGAAACACGATGGCTCGATCTCTAACGTGTGCTCAAGGCCACGTCTATGGAATCCTGTAATAACATGTAAGTAGCAGGAATCGAGACCACTTCTCTACGATTTTACTCCCATACCCTGCGATAAGGTTTTTTTATAGAATAGCAAAGCAAAAGAGCAGGCGTGTCACCTGATGGAAGGCAATCAACGCCGCCCATAGACATCCGCAGCGTCATAGGCAGTGCGGAAGCGTTGCCGACCTTGGTGGACCAGGAAAGTGATATTATGATAGTAGGAGGGGGAGGGTATTGGGCCTTCGGAACTCAGGACGTACGAAGCGCAGTAGCTAAGCTACCACTCAGACGCCGATTTTTCGGGCGAGCCGGAAAAGATGTTTCACATTTAAAAAAAATAGGTTATTAAAACTTACATAAGCCTAAGCTAGAAGATTCTTTCTACTATTTGAAATACATACATACATATCTTAACGCCTATCTCCCGTAGGGGTTGGCAGAGACCACAGAACTCCATCCGCTACGATCCCGGCACACCCTCCCTGCTTCCTTCACACTCATCCTTGCTCTCACATTCATCGTAGCGAATCGGCTCTCCGTTCATCGCTTCTCGCCCTCGTGGGAATCAGGACGTGACGGATGGAGAACCACGTTGCTGTTGACTATTTGAAATGTTTATAATAACTGCACCGTGGAAATGTTTCGTACTTCCACGTTCGAACCGAAAAATATCGCTAAATCATGCCGATTAGTGGTAGATGCTCGACAAACGATTGTTGTGTCACCACAAAGCTCGCAAACGATCGCCGTCGATACACCTATCGTCTGGTATTGTCCGAAATTACCACATCATTTATATGCGTCAACCCCGACAGTATTTAAGGGAGACCTACAAATATTCAACACCAGTAATCTATGGAAACCCGAAGGAAAAAGTATCGCGAAATAACATTCCAAATCGTGTTATTCCCAAACTAGTGTAATAAAATAGTGTTATTTACAAAATGTGTTATTTTCAATAACAAAGTATGTTATTTTAAACATGGAGGTGCAAAGTGAACCTTTAGATTTGTCGTTAAAAAGTTCAAAGAATAAACTATTGAACATAATAGACGTTAAATTCCTCAGTGGCCTGAATGATCATCTAGTCCAGCTGTATCAGAGGACCAAGTTACACAGTGGTGGCCAGTTGACTCCGATCATACAGAGGGCTACTTTGAAGAATGTGCTTCCCTGTCACGTGTGTCTGAAAGCGTTCGATAGACCGTCACTGCTGAAAAGGCATATGCGGACGCATACCGGTAACTTATGCTAAATAGCTTGCATAGTCTATAGGGTGTTCAGTGACAGAACTAGGTTTTCAAAGATAAATAATATAAAAAACTAGAAGGAAGATAAATAATTAATTTATTAAGGAAGAAATGACGAAGAAGCTGGTTTCTCTAGCAGTGTGAGGCTTGGCATCGCTTGTTAAAACCATATGCGTGAAGTAGAGGTAGGATGTTCTCTCAATATGTGAAGAAAATAATCAGAAATAGGTTTTCTACCTTAACTATTACTTTCAAACAAGAATTGTTCGACCCATAGCCCAATTCTTTTTTTTTATGGGATAGGAGAGCAAACGAGCAAGCATGTCGCCTGATGGAAAGCAATCAACGCCGCTCAAAGACAACCGCGACACCGCAGGAGTCGAGGAAGGGTTTTTTAGGTATGTCTGGGCTTGTTTTTTTAAAGGTGCCAATGTCGTATCGGTTCGGAAAGACCTCCCAAGGTAGCTGGTTCCACAGAGTGGTGGTGCGTGAAAAGGAGTTTCGAGAGGAAACACACCGTATTAGATCGCCACTCATGCAGATGGTGCGAATGAAACTTTTTACGGCCAGTTGTACGGTTGTGGAATTCGGCGACGGGAATTATTCCAAACAATTCCTCGTAGCACTCCCCGTGATAAAAGCGGTATAAAATGCTGAGAGATGAGACATCTCTCCATAGCGCCAGAGAATCAAGCCGATCGGTGAGATATCTTGGTCATCGACGATTCGGATCGCACGACTTTGAATGCGGTCAAGTGGAAGAAGTTGATACTGGGGAGCCCCGGCCCAGAGGTGAGAATATGTGGCCTGACTGTGGACTTAATTCTGCGAAGAGACATCTCATATACATATAAATAATTCCTTAATTTAACATTGTAAGTATGGTTATGTTTTCAGGTGAAAAGCCACACGTATGCTGTGTCTGTGGCAAGGGATTTAGCACGTCCAGTTCTTTGAACACGCATCGAAGGATACACACAGGTGACTGACAGCTTATGCATGAAATGTTTTGACTTTCTTTTATCTATCCGCCACGATCGCGGCACACCTTCCTCCATACTCATCCATCTTTTTATCCATCCTTCATTCAAAATTACATTTTACAAAAATCCTCCTCCTCAGTCATACACTCGTGAAAGAGTGGTCATGGCCATGGATCGTCTTATAAGGTGGTAATCATTTTTCTAGCTCTCATGGAAAAAATAGTAGCATTAGTTTCCCGATGGCTTCTGCTCCAGTACCTTTTATTTCGAACTGAAGTCTGCTGTAAACTCATCTACTGTAGCTAGGTGAGTGATTATACCAGGGCCGGCGTGACCTTTTGCGGGGCAAGCACGCCTCACACCAAACTTTCTGCAAGAGATCATGGAGCTTCTTATATATATATATAGTAGTAGAGCTACGCTGCAGACGAATACTTTGTCTAGAATGGCATAAGATTTGTCTGTAGCATGAATAGGATGGCTTGCCCGGAAAAGTACCACACTCCCGCAGAAAATGGGCGTCTGAGTGGTAGCTTAGCTACCGCGCTTCGTACGGTGAACGGCCGAGTTCCGAAGGCCCAACTCACACTTCCACTCCCATAATGTCACTTTCCTTAAAGGTCGGCAATGCTTCCGCACAACCTATGGCGCTGCGAACGTCTATGGGCAGCGTTGATTGCTTTCCATTAGGTGACGTGCCTGCTCGTTTGCCTTCCTATACCATAAAAAAAATCTTCATGATTTCTTTCTTCTTGTACAGTTATGCACTCCTCTCAACGTATTAAAATTTAAAGAAATCTGTTAGTGAATGAGAAGTTTTGCTATTTTTATAAACCGAAAACTTCATCAATGAGTGAAACGAACATGTAAGATATTTCTCAGTACATTTCAGTTCTTCTTGATTAAGAGTGTTTTGATTGAGAAGTACATATTATCGCCAGGTTTTTATTGTTAAAATTATTTTTTTTTTATTTGCCAGGCGAGAAGCCCCACAAATGTCCGGAGTGCGGAAAATGTTTTACAGCCAGCTCGAATCTCTATTACCACAGAATGACGCACACCAAAGTAAGAATATTTTTTTTCTTCTCATTAATGGCAATTAGTTATAACTATTACGCCAGTCTCAAGTAAAATGGGATAACATCAAATCTCTTGAAATATAACTAGTCAACTTGACTATATCTTCACTATCACGTTACGTCTTGATAAAATGGTGTATATTTCACCAAAACCTTCTATGGACTTTTTTAGTCAACTTAAAAAGTCACGGTACACGCATTTATTTCATATCACTTCACGATTAAAGCGTATAAATCGAACTATATTGTATAATACACCACCAAAATTAAACAATAATATAAGATTATGAAAATGAAATAAAAACAACGTAATATTTAAAATATTATAAGAGACATACTTTGTTTTTTAAAGCCCATACATCTGTACATATATCCCACTGCCAGGCAGGGGCTTTCTTCGAAATACTTACAGGGAAATGGCCTTTTACTGATAAAAATTACTGCTGGGTTTTTTTTTCAATTATTAATAAAAATATCTACCAAAAACGTTTATACCTAAAAATGAAAATAGACTCATTTTTAATAGTGTGGTTATCATCCCACTTTTTTATTTCATAAGAATTTTGCAAACGATTTTAATCTAATTTTCCCATTGATTAAAAACTTTTAAGTAAACTGGCTGGCAATACAACACTTCGGCTTTAAAAACGTGGCATGTTACTTTTGTTATATAACCATTTCATTTTGTAATAAATTAAGATGTTTCTTTTTTCTTCTAGAATAAACCGCATAAATGCTCATGGTGCCCTCGATCGTTCCCGACTCCTGGGGAGCTGCGTTCACACATCGGTGCCCACAATGGTGTCACCCACAAACATGCAGCCGGACAAGAAGTTAACAGGCGAGAGTCTCTTGTGAACTGGCCCTATGGCGTCACTGACTTTACAAAACTACCTCAGGCACGGAATGTACAGTTTACTTGTCACCGTTACTAATAAAATAACAGAAGTGTTTTCTTTTTATATGGGATAGGAGGGCAAACGAGCAAACGTGTCGCATGATAGGAAGCAATCAACGCCACCTATAGACATCCGCAAAACTATAGCCATTGCAAATGCTTTGCCGATCTTTGAGATGTTAGGCCTATTTTTCTTAAAGTTCCAATGTCGTGTCGATTCGGAAATATCGCTGAATGTAACTGGTTCCATGGAGTGGTGGTACGTGGAATGTAGTTTCGGGAAAAACGTACCGTTCTGGATCGCCACGTATCGAAGTGTTGGGGACATTTCATCAGAACATTGAATGACATTATTCTTTATATATTCTTTTTATAACATAGCTAGCAAAGATGCATGCGGATCAAATGTTGACAAGAGATCAACACCCCCATAGACACCCAAAACACCCGAAGCGTCACAGATTAGTGGTCTTTTGTAACCATATTTGACTTTATTCTAGTCATTTTGTTTTTATAAAAAAAAATTGTAATATTTATGAAATCTTACAATAAATCTTATTTATGCTTATAATATTACTTTCATTACGATATTGTCCTAATAAAAACAGGAAGCACAGTATTTTTATATATAAAATTAAAATGTAAATGTGTGTGAATGATATAACACCAGAATAGAGTTCCTTGTGTGGTGGGTGTTATTTAAAACACGAAAATTATAAGGACCGACACCGCGACTCAAAATTAACATCAGCACGGACCTCTTTTTTACCTGTGAAGGAATATTAAGGCCCCACGCTAGTTCAACAGAATATAAATATATGTAGGCCATAGATACATATCGGAGCAAAAAGCAAAAACGCTGTATATGACACAGATGTCAAATATTTTTATAAAAAACTAACTGCCCGCCCCGGCTTCGTACAAGTGGTGTACCTACCAAGAAAATGGGATAAACCTCAAAGGAAAGAATGACACGAAGCAAAGAAACAAAGTTTTGCTTTTGTAATACGAAAGAATAGGTAATTGAATATGTATGAATATTAATCTATCAATATTCACATTTATTTTGATAATTATAGTAATGGCGCTATTAGTTATATTGCAATTTAAAATAACAGAAGAGAAAAATTGTTTTTTTAGTCTTTCCATACAAGTTTTTGAAAATTATCTTTTATACAAACCTTGGTTTGATAATAACACAACAAAAAAAAAGAATAATTTGATGCTGCGTCGAATGGTCTGAGTCTCACAGCTCTGCGACTAATATACAATTTTGTACAGCGTTTAAACTGACCGTTTTTAGTGATCAGATATAATATTTTTCAGAAATCAAAAAAAGTTTTTTTTATCTGTGGATATATTCCCCATGCGGGAATCGAAAGCCCACGACTTTGACTACGAAAGCGATAACTTATTGCAAATAATTCATTTGTAGTTTGAAACACTATTACAGATTATATATCGTCTTTAGAAAAATACATCCCATACATGTAAATATGGTTTTCAGAGAAACGTAAATAATAACACAAGGATTAATAATAATATTTTAACTTTGACTACGAAAGCGATAACTTATTGCAAATAATTCATTTGTAGTTTGAAACACTATTACAGATTATATATCGTCTTTAGAGAAATACATCCCATACATGTAAATTTTCAGAGAAACGTAAATAATAAAACAAGGATTAAAATAATATGTTATTTTTTGCATCGATATATTCCCCATGCGGGAATCGAACGCCCAAGACTTTGACTACGAAAGCGATAACTTATTGCAAATAATTCATTTGTAGTTTGAAACACTATTACAGATTATATATCGTCTTTAGAGAAATACATCCCATACATGTAAATTTTCAGAGAAACGTAAATAATAAAACAAGGATTAAAATAATATGTTATTTTTTGCATCGATATATTCCCCATGCGGGAATCGAACGCCCAAGACTTTGACTACGAAAGCGATAACTTATTGCAAATAATTCATTTGTAGTTTGAAACACTATTACAGATTATATATCGTCTTTAGAGAAATACATCCCATACATGTAAATTTTCAGAGAAACGTAAATAATAAAACAAGGATTAAAATAATATGTTATTTTTTGCATCGATATATTCCCCATGCGGGAATCGAACGCCCAAGACTTTGACTACGAAAGCGATAACTTATTGCAAATAATTCATTTGTAGTTTGAAACACTATTACAGATTATATATCGTCTTTAGAGAAATACATCCCATACATGTAAATTTTCAGAGAAACGTAAATAATAAAACAAGGATTAAAATAATATGTTATTTTTTGCATCGATATATTCCCCATGCGGGAATCGAACGCCCAAGACTTTGACTACGAAAGCGATAACTTATTGCAAATAATTCATTTGTAGTTTGAAACACTATTACAGATTATATATCGTCTTTAGAGAAATACATCCCATACATGTAAATTTTCAGAGAAACGTAAATAATAAAACAAGGATTAAAATAATATGTTATTTTTTGCATCGATATATTCCCCATGCGGGAATCGAACGCCCACGACTTTGACTACGAAAGCGATAACTTATTGCAAATAATTCATTTGTAGTTTGAAACACTATTACAGATTATATATCGTCTTTAGAAAAATACACCCATACATGTAAATATGGTTTTCAGAGAAACGTAAATAATAAAACAAGGATTAAAATAATGATATTTTATTTTTTTAATCACATAGTAATATTATTAAAACTAAACATAGTTTTATATTACTTTTTTTAAAAATATAATCCTTTGTGAATCTGGAATCTGAAGTGGGTGTTCATGTGTAGATGATTAATGGAGTCAGGAGTCACTTTATGAAAATCCATTACTATGTGGACAGTCAGAACTTTTACTTAGCTAAGATCCGCGACAAACAAACAAAAATAGAATAATAACAATTTGTGTTTTACTCGAAGAAGTGGATTTACGGGGAATTTAAACTAAATCTTACCGAAAAAACGGCCGTCGGCAACTCTCCACCTCCCAACCACTATCACACACACATTTTTCCACGACATACTTTTTTTCGATAAGATTTAGCTTCAGTTCCCCGTAAATCCACTTCTTCCAATAAAAAACAAACATTATTATTTTTCTCTTTTTGTATGCTTGTCGCGGATCTTAACTAAGTAAAAGTTCAGAATGTGCACATGTTAATGTGTACTATAGATCTCCAGACTCCATCCAAATTCTTCTTTCTTCTCTTCCTTTCGTAACGCTTCCTAGAGTGCTAAGATTCATATTAACCGTTAGAGTGCTAAGCGGCGCAAAAGTGATGCGATAGTTTGAATCGAAAATTGCACCGCAGCGCAAAACTGACGCGCGCATCAGTGTGTTTTTGGTGCTTCGTGGTAGTGGATGATAATCTCGCGCATAATATACAGTTTATTCAGACATGATATATACTATATAATAAATATTGTGTGATAACATAACAAATTTTACTCAAAATATCAAAATGTCTGAGCGACAAGTCAGGCAGGAACGGCTTGGCAATGTATATGTTAGTCAAGAATCTGTGATGGGTGAAATCAGTGACCGAATGATGGCCAAGGTGTTCAAGAAAACCCACATATCCTACTGCCATATCGATGACAATTAAATGTGAAAAATAATAATCGTAGTGGTAGAGCACGCCGCAGAGGAATACTCTGTCAAGAATGGCATATTGTCTGTAGCACGAATGGGCCGGCTTGCCCGGGGAATTACCGCACTCCCGCAGAAAACCGGTGCCTGGGTGGTAGCTTAGCTACCGCGCTTCGTCAGGTGAGCGGTTGAGTTCACGAGGTCCAACACCCTCCCCCTTCCCTATCCCTTTTCCCATAATGACATTCTCCTTAAAGAGCGGCAACGCCGGCAACGCTTCCGCACGGCCTATGGCGCTGCGGAAGTCTATGGGCGGCGTTGATTGCTTTCCATCAGGTGACACGCCCGCTCGTTTGCCTTCCTATCCCATAAAAAAAAGAAAGTAAGATAAGGTCCTTTAGAATAATATTCTGTATCTCAATAAACATATTTATATGTTTATAAAATATAAATAAACAATTCATACATTTATTTATTCCTTACTGTCCATATGTTCACTGAGACTGTCATCACAATTCTCTTCAATATTATCTTCAGCATTTGTAGAAGCGCCTTCAGTTTCTTCTTGTTTTTGCTTCTTTGCATCGACCGCTTCGTCTGCGCTCTCTTCCACCTTTCTCTTCTCACCACTTCTCTCTTTCTCCACGTTCTCTTGCTCGTCGCGCTTGCTCTCACTTTCCTCGTCTGGCGTGTTCTTGTGGTAGTTGTTTTGCTGTGCTTGGTTGTCGCAAGAGGTGTCCACTCTGAGGAGTTCCCGTAGAGCCATGGTTGCGTACGAACTCGCTGGTAATGTTAACGTCAGTAGGAGCGCCTTGTACTGCCCATCTGAAAGGGACACATTAATGTAATTAATATATTTTGCTAACGTATGTTTGGAACTCATCGGCTTGCCTGGAGAAGTAAACGGCTCTTAAGAAGACAAACTTCTCAGCTGTGTTGCTAATACGCTTTATTCACTAAAACTAGTGGTAGAGCCACGCTGCAGACGAATACATTATCAAGGATGGCATATTATTTGTCTGTAGCGTGAATGGTCCGGCTCGTCCGGGGAAGTACCACACTCCCGCAGAAAACCGGCGTCCGAGTGGTAGCTTGGCTACCGCGCTTCGTACGGGGAGCGGTTGAGTTTTGGAGGCCCAACCCCCCTCCCCCTCTCCCATAACGACACTT
Source organism: Baronia brevicornis (assembly GCA_031353405.1). NCBI lineage: Eukaryota > Metazoa > Arthropoda > Insecta > Lepidoptera > Papilionidae > Baronia > Baronia brevicornis. The sequence continues at coordinate 661,869 of JASFAT010002046.1, forward strand.
TCCTTAAAAGCCGGCAACGCTTCTGCACTGCTAGTAGATTGATGAAAGATAGTAGAATGAATAAAACTTAATAAAATAATCCAATCATTATAGATATCACGGTACAAATAAATATACTGATTTGGAAAACCCCGCGTTACACGAGGGAGGACACGTGTTATACGAGGGACATGAAACCGCGTTATTCAGTATAGTATTTACAGCGCTATAAGAGTACCGCGTTATAACAGAGCTTGCTGTCTTTACCATCGAATCGTGTTATAAGAGATATAAGTATTTTGTATGGGATAGGAAGGCATGGCACTTGATGGAAAGCAATCAACGCCGCCCATAGACATCCGCAGCGCAATGACGAAGCAGAATAGTTGCCGACCTTTAAGGATAGCGTCATTGTGAATGTGGGGGTGAGATGGGGAGGGGGAGGGGGGAGAGGGTTTGGGCCTCCGGAACTTGGCCGCTCACCGTACTAAGCGCGGTAGCTGAGCGACCACTCAGACGCCGGTTTTCAGCGGGAGTGCGGTACTTCCCCGGGCGAGCCGGCCCACTCATGCTACAGACAAATGTAATGCCATTCTTGACAAAGTATCCGTCAGCAGCGTGGCTCTACCGCTATCAAATTTAGTTATAGAGAGGGGGAGGGGGTGGTTAATGTATTTACCATCGACGACGCCCGTAGCGGTTTGCCCGCGCATCTCCTGCAGGTCGGATACCTGCAGGTCGCAGTACGGCGAGTCGTACCGCACGCAGCGCCACTCCACGTCCGAAGGCCGAATCACCACGTGCCGGTACGTACCGGACAGGCTGTAGGCCCTGCAATAACAAATATGTATATGAAGTTTCATCCCCACCGTCTGGGTGAGTGGCGATCCAGTGTGGTCCATTTTTCCCGAAACAAGCTGCTATGAGCTGAGATACGAGCGAGGACCTTCTAAACGTTGCCCAAAGCGAACACTTGACTACTATAAGTTTCCCCGTACAAATCAATCATTACTTACTTATTTTTATGTATCAAATCTAACTTTAAGTTGTCCCCTTCCAACAATTCCTTGAAGTAGTCCACCATATTGGGCGGATAGTCAATATTGTAACCTGGTAAAGGCATTATAATGTCGAATATCGTATAAAGTTCACTATCTATGTCTTCCTGGGTTAATACTTTAACAGGGATCTTTGGTTCTGGTCTATTCGTATCGCCTTTTTTATTAGATTCAGGAGGTTTTTCATCCGAATCCTTTGCAGGTTCTGCGTTTTTATCTGTAGCACTTTCAATGCCTTCCTTTTCTTCATTATCCTCGACAATAAGTTCTTTGTTGGTGTCAGTCTCCACTTCTTTGCTGTTCTGGACATCTTCTTCGTCATGATTATCTCCGTCGTCTTGTTCTTCATCATTTTCACCATCGTCAACTTGGTCCTCTGTAATATAATTCACTTTTTGAGATAACAAGTAGTACACTCACTTTTATATGTAAGGGTAATCAAGTCTTTTAATGGCACCTTTTGGTAATGTATTTTACAGTTTTTCACCTTGATATCTTTATATCTTACCACTTTGTTTCCCCCCACAACATCACACTCATAAACCTCTCCCTTCAACTCTCTCTTTTTGTCGTATTGCCCTCTCACTCGCACCATTCATTGGATAACTCGGACATAATATACACTAATATTATGTCCGAGTACAGTAAACCCCGTTTTTGTGCGGTCCTTTTTTATGCGATTTTATTTTTGTGCGATTGGTTTTGTGCGATTTTTTTTGTGCGATTTATTTTTATTCCCTATATGTATCTTAGCGGCGTTAGCACCAATTTAATGTTTCATATCAATGTTGTGGACATATACAATGTTGTGGACGAACTCCGATTACGAGACGCTCTGTTCATTTATTTTAAACAATCTACTGACGCGCGAACAGTATACGCTTCGTGTCCAGAGTTTTATCCACGATTCACGTGATCAAGGTTTCATTTTATGGCGAGATTAAAGGTAAATAAATTGGTTAATTTTGTTTCTATTTATATATTTATTATTTCTATGTATAATTGAAAGCATTCTTTCATCTATTTCATAAATAAATCATTGATGTATTTTCTAAGTCCGACTTTTTTATGCGGTCCCTGTCCAACGCACAAAAACGTGTTTTACCGTAGATTACTGTAGCATGAATGGGCCTCATGAAGTGGTAGCTTAGCTACCACGCTTGGTCCCATGGACCGTTGAGTTCCGGAGGCCCATAGCCTTCTTCTTCTTCCATAGCTTCTGCATTGCCTATGGCACTGCGGACGTCTAGTAGTATACAATATAACTAATTTAATTCTTTTAATTCTCCTTCCAATTGACTTTACGCTAGCGGTCTCTACCTAAGTTTGCCTCTCGTTGAAGCAAAACCAGTGCTGGGACATATATGGGCTGTTAAAAAAAAAATCATTTCGTCGCTTACCCATATTTTGTATACGGACCAGCGGTACCAGGTCTCCCACAGCCGGTTTCGCGCCGTACAGCTGCAGCCGTCGCGACACGCAGCGGTTCCAGATCAACGATTGGTACGCGTGAAGATATAGAAGACGTTGGTTGCGGGCCAGCTGGAAACGTAAACGACATACTTCTTCTTATTCGAGTCGGTAGGCATCAGACACTGCCAGCCCAGAACTTGGCATTGACACCGCGTCGTCTGTTGCCATCATAAGATCATCTGCTGAGCTGGTGACAGGGCATAAAGAGATGATGTCAGTTATGCCATTGTTTGCGTGGCTCAACCACAGTCGCACAGGGGGTTTGTGGTTAAGTTCTCCGGTACATCATCATTAACCAGACTCCTTTTAAAATCATCATCACCGTCATAAACGGCCTGCGTCAGTACACTGCAGGACATCACCCACTCCAGAATAGAAAGTTTACTTGAGAGTCCCCACAATAGACAAATGGACCGACAACCCCCGAGCCAATCAATAATAATCTATAACACACTGTGATACCTTTAAATTTTTCTCAATTTTCTTCTCTTTTCAACAGTGGTAGAGCCACGCTGCAGACGAAAACTTTGTCAAGAATGGCTTAATATTAGTCTGTAGCATGTATGGGCCGGCTCGCCCGGGGAAGTACCCACACTCCCGCAGAAAACCGGCGTCTGAGTGGTAGCTTACCTATCGCGCTTCGTACGATGAGCGGCCGAGTTTCGGGGGCCCAACACCCTCCCCCCCTCCCTCTACCCCTCCCCCTCCCATTCCCACTGCCATAACGACACTTTCCTTAAAGGTCGACAACACTTCCGCACTGCCTATGGCGCTGCGGAAGTCTATGGCCGACGTTGATTGCTTTCCATCAGGTGACACGCCTGCTCGTTTGCCTTCCTATCACATAATAAAAATACAGAATCAGACGATTTTTTCTTTTCTTTTCAAAATACAATAATATCAAATCCGATTATCACGCTAATAAAGTCCGGTTATCACGTTACGTGTTGATAAAATGGTGGCTATTCTACCAAAACCTACTATGGAGTTTTGCAGTCAACTCAGAAAGTCACGATACGTGCATTTATTTTATATCACTCCACTTTTACGCCTCAATCAAACAATATAACTGATAATAACATACGATTATGAAAATGAAATAAAAACAGAACGTCACTGGATGTACGTTGGCGGGAAAAGTCCCCGATATAATTATCAATAAAGCCGTAACTCTCGACTTCTCGTAAATGTCCCCGATAATTAAGGGGTGTCACCTAAATCTCCACGCTTGGCAAGCAGGAATTGAGATCGCAGATTAGTTTCTTTCCCCGGTTTCTCCTAGACCCTGCTACCAATCTCCAGATGATACCTTGGAGCACCTTTCAGTTACACTTCGTTTAGTTTCCTCATTCTAATTTCCCACAATGCTTTATCTCTCAAAAGCATACAATGCATCTGCACTTAACGTACACCGAGTATGTGGACAGTTAAAAGTTTCACTTGGCTAAGCAACTCTCCACCCACCAACCACTATACACAACGCCAAACACATACTATCACTTTTCCACCTTGTAAACGACACGTGTTTCGCCCCAACACGAGGCATCTTCAGGTATAGTAGACTCTACGGAAGACAACCGTTAAGTGAACCGAAGCCGTACACCGAGTAAACAAATCGCTTACTCCTCTGCAACACAAAATATTAACTGCTAGGCTGTACTGTACCTTGGCTAGTGCTCCGACCTTGTCCTTTGGGTTCGTGAACAGCGCGCGTTGCATCCTCTCCGCCCCGCCCACCGCGCGCTTGTTGGGCCCAAAACTGAGTTCGTGATCCTCCAATATGTAATTTATGGCCTGCGGGACAATCGAAGAACAGTTATCATTACTCCGTACACCAAGAGGCATATATACACACATCTCAACACGCCAATCTCAGGTAGAGGTAGGCAGAGACCACAGATCTCCACCTGCTACGAACCCGGCACACTTTACTTGCGTCCTCCACACTCACAACTGTCCTCATGCAAGCTCATCGGTTAAAGGTACCTATCCTAAAAACTTCAGCAAGTTGATCAAGGTATCTTTTCCTTGGTCTTCCCCAACTGAGCCTCCCGTCCACATCCCCAACGTAAATTTATTTTACCAATCGTCTTTCATCCATCCTACCTACGTGTCCAAACCATTTAGGCAACCATTTCTTTTCTCTTTCTCAACCAAAAGGCGGTTTGCTCAAATTTCATTGCCATAAAATATTAAAGATTGGAAGAGGATCGTGCAGCTTAAAGGACATACATGGCAATACCGTCAGATCTTCTGCTACACGTATCCAGTCTCTGCGAGCACTCTCCCTGTTTGTTCTCACTCACTCTCTACTTGTTGTACATATTTTCATGAAATGAATTATGTTACCCTTTTAACGTATTACAACAGATATATGTCTACCTCTCTTATGCTCACTATTTGTCTCCTCCTTACACGTGAGGATACCTCGTATGATGGGGTTGTGTTATTGTAAAACAATGGTAGTATGTTGTAATTTGTTACTGACCTCCTGATACTTGTTCTGCAGCAACTTCCGTCCGATCTCATAGGTGGGCGTCTCGATGCGTGTGCCGAAGCGCTGCAGCCCGTAGTAGTTGATGAAACCGCGCTCCTTCAGGTTCTCGCACGCCTTCGAGATCACCTCATCCGGTGCCGTCACGTTCCGCAACGCTATACGGAACCTAAAACGTATCGAGTGATCAACATGGACTGGCGGCGCCGAAGTCAGACATTTCGCACGAGATTTCTGGCAAACATTATTCCTACAATAAGTTATTTGAAGACCTAGATTTATTTCACACCACTAAAGCCACGTAAAAAAATTATCAGACAATAATTATTATTAAATATACACTATTGCTTCTCACACATGCACACACTACGCATGTATGCACACACACACACACGCACGCACGCACGCACGCACGCACGCACGCACGCACGCACGCACGCACGCACGCACGCACGCACGCACGCACGCACGCACGCACGCACACACACACACATGTATATGAATAAATAAATACTTTATAGGTTACCTGCCGTGACCAACGAATTTGTATATATTTTTACTGCACATCCATTCTCGGCACACTCGTCTTGCTTCCTCCACACTCATCACTCTCTTCATACAAGCTCGCCAGTTAAGGGTCCTAAAAACTTCAGCAACTTGGTCAAGGTACGTTTTCCTTGGTCTTCCCCTACCGACCTCTATATGCCCAAACCATCTTGCACATTGCCGTCAATAAATATTTTATATAGGCCCATATATGTTCCTCTGATGGGAAAAGGGCCGCCTCATTTCTAAAGGAGTCCATGTTAATCTTACACGCTCATCCATGACGGATTGACGGGAACCTAAATTTTACTCCTTCAATAAAGTTTTCTTCCGTTACGGGAAAATATTCAAAATAGGCCGCCACGTTTTTTGGACAGGATGTTTCAGAGTGTTTTGCGGATCTAAGTAAAAAAATTTATTGAATCTATCTGAATGTGATACTTCCCCGGATAAAACATCCATGGATAAAGCAACAAATTGCTTGCTATTTGACTCTGCAAGAAAAAGTAACAAAGTCCAACTTTTTTATATTTTGTTTAAATCAAACATTTAACCCAACAGTAAAAGAATCAATGACCTCTTTTAAAGTTAAAGGATCAATGACCTCTTTGACAATTAAAGGAATCAATGACCACTTTGAAATATCGCAGCATGGCGCCATTTATAGGACACAAATTGTATCCATATGTGTAATTGTAATTCTAATTTTGGACAAAAAATAAGATAAAAATGATATTTTGTAAAATAAAATATTGCACTTGGGATAAACTAGAAGTATGTTATTTTCTACACTGATACGAGAATACCAGTATATGTAATACTGTTCATACTAACTTGTTTCCTTTTAACATTCCCAGCTTGAGATTGTCTTTGCTAAAGCTATAGTTTCCAATGTAGATGTCCTTGAGATCATAGGCCGCAGAGGATATACGACGAGGGTCCACCTTGCGTAGGCTGAACCATTGCGTGGTTTTAGCCCTCCGGTCCTTATTACCTGCGTAGCCCATCAACGTTGATTTAACACTGAAAGTATGCATATCAGTTATATAAACAACTGCTTAAACTTTGGAACAAGTGCATCACACATCGAAATGTGGACAGTAAGTCGACTCTTATCTCTCCAAAATTATCCGAAATCCGCTTTATCTATACAAGTTTCAACATGACCATATTTCGATTTGTCGATTGTTTGCGTAGAAGAATTTCGAATTTCCGCGTGTTTATGACAATTATGGGTTGTTCTTTTTTCTTCGAATTATCGAGTGCACCAAAATCCATTGAATTTATTTGATTTAACGAGAGTTTTGGTAGGGACCCAACAATTACTTCGAATTATGGGGAGGTTTGGATTATCAAAGGTTTGATTTGTCAAGAGTCGATTGTGTCAAAAAATTACACCCGTGGTCAAAATGGTCATACTTCGGCTGCCATTAACCCATAAATAGACTCACCTTACTTTCAGTTTCTCCGCAAGTCGCGTGGCCGCTTCCATGGTGTCACAATTCTCTTTGTGCACCATAAAGTACACATATTCCCCTGGCCATATCCATTTTACTCTCTTGTCTATACGCACTGGAATACAAATTTTTTAATTTCACTTAAATTCCTTTGAGGACATTCAGATATTAATTATTAAGCTCTTAAGAGCGATGCGCCACTGTAGGCTTTCGTGGATGTTCTTGCCAATGTCTACTTTCTGACCGACGCGCCACTATAGTGGCTTTAGCGGATATCATCTTCCTAAAAGAAGCGTCACAATAGTGGCGCACTCTAGTATCACGCTCATTAACCGTTTAAATTAAACAATCATTTTTTTATGTGATAGGAAGGCAAACGAACAGGCGTGTCGCCTGATGGAAAGCAATCAACGCCGCCCATAGACATCCGCAACGCCACAGGCAGTGCGGAAGCGTTGCCGACCTTTAAGGATAGTATCATGGGAGGGGGAGGATGAATGGGGAAGAGCGGATGCGGGGTGGTGGGGGGTACGGGTTGGGCCTCGGAACTCGGCCGCTCACCGTACGAAGCGCGATAGCTAAGCTACCACTCAGACACTGGTTTTCTGCGGGAATATGGTACTTCCCCGGGCCGAGCCGGCCAATTCATGCTATAAACAAATATTATGCCATTCTTGACAAAGTATTCGTGTGCAGTGTGGCTCTACCACGATAAGAGAAGCAGCTCTGTTTCTCTGTACGGCACATGTGAAACTAAAACAAGTGTGAATCAATATGTGAAAATTATTATTTAATTTAAACGGTGAGCGAGTGTACTACTTACTATAGTGCGCCACTATAGTGGCTTATTTTTCAAAAAGATGACATTCCTGAAACCCACTATAGTGACGCATCATTCAGAAAGAACACATCCGCGAAAGCCACTATGGTGGCGCATCATACCTAAGAGGTTAATATTAAAAAAAATTACCTCCTTTCCTGAACCTCTCAAACTTAACAAACTTTTTATCATCCTTAGTTATCGTACTCCCAACTATATTACGGCCAAATGCCTTCTTAACTGCCTCATGGATTTTAGTTCTCTGCTCTTTACTCATGCCTGTAACATCTACCTGAAACAAAAATTATGGATATCTTTGAAGAAATACAAAAGTATTGTATTTCTTATGCTATGCAATCATTTTTTTTTTGTTAAATGTAAAAGAACTTCATACGGTCTGATAGCAACGTGATAAGTGTTTGAAAAGCTGAAAAATGAGAACATTAGAACTTGTTGAGTAACATTAATAACACTAAATATTCATTCATTCATTTGAATTAATGGCTTTCAATAGGGCCAAAATGGCACGGATGATTTCACCAATGTCACATAGAAGGGAGAAGACACGAAGCAGGTTAATCAGTGCAGTTGGGATAAGGATGGAATAGAATGCACAGGAGACTTGAGATTGAATGGTGTGATCGGGGTAACGATGGAATAGAATGGAAAGGACACAAAGGAGATTAATCGGTATGATCGAGATTACAACCCCAATAGAATTTTGAAGTGAGTAGGTAATAGGTAAAAATATTTCATTTAAAAAATTAAACATTTAAAAAATGTCATAATGGGGTATCCATTGTCACATAAGACTATATCAACAAAAGAGTGTACACTTGTGAAGAGCTGTATTAAGCGTAAATGTGTCACTTTTGAATATTTAATATTTATATGTTCACATTATTTTACATACAAGGAAAAAATATACCACATTTTAAGGTGAACACACTGCAGACAAATACTTTGTCAAGAATGGCATATTGTTTGTCTTTAGCATGAATGGGCTCACCCACGGAAAATATCACACTTTCGCAGAAAACTGGCATCTGAGTGGTAGGTTAGCTACCACGCTTCATTCGGTGAGCTGTTGAGTTCTGGAGATCCAACCCCCCTCCCATACATGACACTTATGTTAAAGGTTAGCAATGCTTCTGTACTGCCTATGGCACTGCAGATGTCTATGGACAGCATTGATTGCTTTCCATCAGGTGACACGCCTACTCATTTGCCTTCCTATCCCATAAAGAAAACATTATCTTTATATATATTAATTATATGAAAATTGTATGTAAATAAATAAATTATCATTGTGTCAACAAGTTTGTTATATAATTTTCAGATTCCTCGTATCCAAAAATATATACATATAATCCCAACTCTGGCAAGACAATGTCCAGAATCACTAGTTATTATTATTATTATATAGATTTATATATCTTAAATCAAATAAATTCATAAACATTTTGTTAAGTAGATTGTACTTTAATATATATAGGAACAGTAAATAAAAAATGTTGATTAATTCTTTTTAAATACAATTCACATAATGCCTCACAACAATACATACCTCAACCACATCAGCAGTGGGTTGTTTACTAAGGGCCATTTGGTTGATTTTGTCCCATGTCTCCATGTCCAATAACTCCAAGTTATATTTTGAAAAAAGTTGATCATCGTCTTCTTTGACAGTTTCAGTCACTGGTGGTTTTGGTGGAGCGAGGCATGTCAGTTTAGCAACCTCCCCCTGTTCATTTATTTCTGATACCTGAAAGTCTGAATACCTAGAATACAAACAACACAAAACTGAATAATAACATTGAAATTTTAAGAATTTTTTTATAGGAGAGCAAGCAATCAAGCATGCGGGTCACATGGTAGTAAGCAATCACCACCGCCCATAAACACCTGCACCACTGGAAGCTTTGCAGATGTGTTGCCAGCCTTTAACAAACATTTACACTCTTTTCTTGAATACCCGCATGTTATAATCACATAGGAACACCACAGGCGGTAAATTGTTCCACATTTTCACAGTTTGTGGCAGAAAATCGCACGATGGTTGATGGCCAGCCATTGTGTGATTTGGTTTAGTGCGATGGTGAAACTATGAGGCTGGGAGGAGATTAAACAACTCCTTAGAGCATTCATCGTAATAATGGTAATCATCATAATTTGGTACAGTATGCAGAGAGATGATACATCTCGGCATAGAGATAAACGATCAAGCCTGTCGGAAATCCTGCATTTAGTATATATTTACGAACAGCATTGCCTTCTAAAGAAGGTAACAATGCTTCAGTTGATAACGTTTGAATTTATTATCTGAGATTATTAGTTCATATCTTTCATTGGACCATTAATGTAAAACAATTCCTAGCACAAGCATTGTCAGCTTTTTTTGAATGGTTATCAAGAAATCAAATTTTCTTTCAATTTTCATCTTTCAAAAAATCATGCACATCTGCTAAGCAAAGTTGCTGAGGATTTGGTCTTCGGTCAGTTTATTTCACTTTCTTTATGTATTTAAGTTCAGTATCAAAATATCACATAAAAGTACTTAATTAATATATCATACGAAAATCACTTTCCAAAAAATTAATTTAAAGTGGGACATCTTATAGAAAACCAATCACATATGAAACATGAAACAATGTAAAAAGAATGTCCCTTAAAAGAAAACTTAGAAAAAATATATAAAAAAGGAAACATGTCCTTACCTACACTTTATAATTCCATTGAATCCCTTATGATCACTTATATATTCCGTTACACCAATTTCTTGCTCTGTTAACCTCTGACTTAAAACAGTGTATGTATGTCTAGATTTCTGAGGTTTACCTCTAAATCTGTCCCCCCCTATGTACCTGCGTGGTCTGTTTTGAAACGGTACATTATGTCCTCGAAATATGTTTTGAGGCCATGAACCCCTATATCCTGCCCGGCCTCTACCGTCCCTTCTCGGACCATTCCAGCCTCTGCGACCGCGATTATTTATATTCCATGTAGTATTCATTTTATATCAAATCTCAATGTAAACATGTATCATCTAATTTCACGATAGCGAAGATCTCGGAAATTCGGCTTTTAATTTATAATAATATCGAATGATTACGTTCTTATTTATTTACCGACCAAAACAAAGTTTAATAATTCAAAAATATAAAAACAGAATGAAGCACATCGCATATAATAATTGAAGATCACCGCAGTGTATATTTAACTTAACCTAAACTAATTCAATTCACTTCTTTGATTATAACCTAAATAACAATCAAATTAAACATAACCATCATCGAACGCACGGCATTTCACTGGTTTTCACAGATAATATAAATGTGTCAAACATATAGATAGAATAAAACTTCCGTATAAGTCCATAAGACGTCGCAAAACTGCATTTTATAAATAATTCTAAAATTTCAGAATTTAGGTTTTATTAAATTCTATCCACTATATCTATTTTATATCAATAACGTTTGAATGGAATAACATTTCCCCAATCTAACAATATGTCGCTATTACTAATTTCCTAAAAATGCATATATATATGGCATTTTTTTTTATATATTCACGCAGGGGTTGGCAGAGACCACAGGGCTCGGCTCGTCATTGATCGCTTTTCGCCCTCGTGAGAATCAGGACGTGACGGGTGGCGAACCACGTCGCCGTCATTTTTCGACGAATTAGGTATATTAAATTCGTCTTAGTGAATCCCACGAGCCGCAAGGGACGATGGAGGTCAGACCCAGCAGAGCCCTGCATACTGAGGTAAGGCATCATAGTACCCGGGGAGCCCGATCCCGGGACGATCGGCACGCTTGCGACTAGGCTCGCCCCTAGCCACGCATCCATTGGCACGGCAGACCGTGGATTGGCGGAGAGGAATGGAAAGGATAGAGAAGAAAGGAAGGGGCAGGAAAGGAAGTGCGGATTGGGGGGTTTACCAGACTCGGAATAAACATTTTTAAATCCATATAAATATTTATTCCGATGCGGGAATCGAACCCGCGACCATTGACACCGCGGGCGGAGGCCCCGCCACTGAGCCAATCGGTCGTATGGCATTTATCTCGGGTGGAATAATGCTATTTCTTTTCCTTTTTAAAAAAAATGAAAGATTATAATATTTCTTTAGTTAGTTCTAGTACATTAAACCAAATATTCCTGTATTTTTAGGCATAAATTTACTTTATTTCTAACATTTTAGCAGAGACTGAAAATAATGATTCCTTGTTTGATTTATTCTTCTGAACTACCATAGATTCCATTATATTATTCATTTCATTAAATAAGTAATTCTTAGGGTAATAAAAATAATATTCTTAGCTAAGTTTGATCCATTCGAGAAACGACACCCAATTTCTTTTCTTCTTTGGTGAACAGATAGGATTGAATCGACCTGTCCCTCCCTTTTGGGTCTGTGCTCGTACTGTAATTCGCCAAATAGATCCAATGAAATTCCGTGTGATAATGTATTAACTATCACTAAGGAATTCCGGCAGGTAACATTAGGTGTTAAAAAATAGAGGTGTACATATATCATATTGTATAACACAGAGAACAAGTGGATTGATTAAAAACAGCTAACAATAATAAAGCATCTTAACTCTTTATTAATTTAAATATAATAAAACTTAACTTTTTACTCGCCTCCCTATGGTGTTGCTAGCAGAATTTTGTATATTCGCAAAACAGGAAGAAATAAGGACACAGACATTATATTAAAATGTTTATTTAAAAAACTCTCAAACATAATTGAAATATGCAAACAGAACAAAGTTATAATGTTAGAACATTTTCATACATGATTCAGTTTGTTTTTAATAAAATGATTCTTTCCATATACTATTACGTGTTTTATGCATAGTTTTGTGTTGCACAATATGGTGATTTGTAATTTAAAAACAAATTCATAACCCACCACACTGTGAACTAATAATAGCTCAATACTAAGTTTCCATTTATTGTGAATACCATTACAATAGAACTGACAAAGACAAAGTAACATTCAGTCAAATGCATAAATTGAACTAAGAACTGATTGCTCCGAAAGCAATCACCTAGTCACTATATCATTTGGGTTGTCATCCTTGGGATCTATCCTGTATGTAAAAATTTTGTTTTTTCCCTAAGGTACTTTGCAGAATATCTATAACAGTTTCCTAATTTCTAGATTATTTATATGCTTTTCATTGCGTATAACGAAAAGCAATTTTAAAACTGATTGGTGAAAAATTAAAGCTAAAATTATACACAACAGATTTACAGATATAAAAATCTATAACAACCAGGAATAAAAAATTCACTTTGTTCGCACAGCGACCCATCATCATTCATCATTAAAATTATTTAAATTAATTTCCAAGCTTTGGCCGTCACAGTAACAGCCAAGTTTGTTTTGAGCGCCCACGTTTTTTTCCCCTGTGGATTCCATTCGAGGGCTTGTTTGGAGATATGACTAGCGTGGCACTGGAGAGTATGCCTTATCCATGTCCATTTTTGTCAATGTATCTGGACATCTATTGGGTCCTCTTTGATGATTCTCCACGGCTCTTTGTTGGAGACCATGTTACCCAACCAACACCATATTAGTTCGTATCGTAGTTTGTACCGTATTAGTATGCCATACTAGTTCTTTCATACTTTCCATAACAATATTTTATAATACATAAATTAATATTCCTGGGATGAAACAACTGAATTTGTTTTATTTTTAGCAGTCTTCTTTGGCAATAGCTCTTGATGAATGCAGGGCAATACTCCACCTTGTGAAATAGTCACACCTCCTAGTAATTTATTCAGCTCATCATCATTCTTAACAGCTAAAAGGATATGACGTGGTGATATTCTGAAAATACATAATAAAATAGGTACAATACAAAGTATATAGAATTGATATTGTGGTAAGAATGAGAATTCATGGAATAGAATGGAAAGTATTTAAATAATTTATTAATAAACAATCAAATGGGAAAGTACCACTGTCACAGAATATTGGTGTTCAGTGATAGCATATTTTATGGTACCACATTTCTAATATTGAGTAGAGAAATCTTTAGGTCCAAATCCTTTCCCACTCCATAACATACCTCTTCTTTCTTTATTCTCCTTTTGTCACATTTGTAAAAGATTCAACAATTTGGAATAAATAAGTGCTGTAGTGGAGGCCATAGCTTGACAAACAGACAATTTGGGACGATCCATTAGCTCATTTGTAAACAGGTTACACCACCAATCCACATTAGACAAGTATAGTAGGTCAATGTCAGTTCCTCAGAAATGGGGAGGCCTGTGGACAGCAGTGGGGCGTATAGGCTGAGAAAAAATACCTGTTAAAACATGTTTGTACTGGAATTTAAATCTAGAAGTGTTCAACTGACAACTGATTCTTAATACTTGAACCACAAGACCAAATAAATAGACAATGGTTTAATTATAAAAACATTTCCAATTTATTATCATGTCTAAAACAATTAAAATTGGAAGTGTGTTGTCAATCTTACTTTGATGATTTCAGCTTAGACTTATCATTAGAATAATAAAGAAAATACCCTTAACTGCTGTATATTTTAAACTATTATACAAGATTAGTTAACATAATTTGGATTTGCTTCCTTTTAAGCTTTTGTTTTTGAAATACTTAAAATAATGTATCAGTTCTAGATGACTTTTAATTTATTAAAAAGATTGAAAAATTTGTTAGAAAAATAAATTACTTACCTATTTTTACCATTATGTTCTGCCGCTTTTGCTGACAATTCTAGTATCTCTGCAGCTAAATATTCTAGAACTGCTGCTAAGTAAATAGCTGAACCTCCACCAATGCGGTTAGCATAATTTCCATTACGTAAAATTCTATGTATTCTACCAACAGGAAATTGTAAGCCAGCTCGAATACTACGTGAGGTGGCTTTGAGACGCTTCTTCAAACCTTAAACAAGTTATATATTAGACAGATAAAGGTATTAAAGATTAAAGGTATAAAACATTACTTACCTTCATTGCCACGACCAGACATTCTTTTTTATTATGCAAAATATATATAAAAACTAAAAAAAACACAAATTCAATAATCAACAATACACTGTGCCACAAAACTTTGACAATTTAATTAGATATTCTAGTTTCAACTTCAAAACTACTTTTTAATAGAAACATTTAAATTCAAACCTAACTTTTTAATCAAATCGAAACTGACAGTTAAAAGAGCGGGAAGCAATGTTGCGCGCACAGCACTGCGAACGGCATTATTTAAATCGTACCACCAATTTTTTTTAGTTACTATTAGTAATCTGTAAAAAATAATGTAAACATTTTTTATTTTTAGTATATGTATTGATATTGCAATACAATGCACTCTCTCAAGTGCAAGTTGGAAATCCAAACGAGGTTTACGATTTACGATTATCGATTAGTCGAATGGAAGGTAAAATTTTTTGCTATAGGTTATGACCTACAGGTATATTTTCTGAGGCTAGATGTATAACTTTTTTGTGTGTTTATAATGACATCCACAACACAGGGAATCCGAGTTATGGTTTATAAATATAATAAACCTTCTTCTCTCATATTCCTCAAATGAAGTATAGTTTTAAAGTAACTACTCGTAGCTCTTTCTCCCCTTATAGTAATCAACGCTTACCGTGGACATTTGCAATACTTTCTTGGGGGCATCTTAAATGCGATACCTTCCTAAAAGAATGTTAAATTATGAGATAGGAGTTACATCTCCAGATTCTTGCATTCAATGTACCTAAGATGGTAATACAGTAAACTGCTGCCGTAGATATTGTGACGGTGGTACTTCCTTGGCTGAACTGGCCTCTGAAAATTTTGCGTCAGCGGTCATTGTGCGTTTCTGAATCGCACATAACTTCATTTATTTTTCATAAGTGAATAGTTAATCATTCAAACAATCACAATAGGAAAATGCAACATGTTGTTATAAATAAAACTACAAAAACCAGTCTTGTAAATGACATATAATTTAAATACTGTAAACAAGAGATCCAATATTGAATTTGTTCATATATAATAGTTTAATTTATGAAATGTTACAGACTTCCTAACTTGAAAACTAACAGTTAATATAAAATGTTTTTACTAACTTAGCATCTGACTGGTAAATGTGTCAAACAATTTTTCCCTTCAGCATCAAAGTTTTTAAACTATACCTATATAAAAATGCTAATCTCAAATCGTAGTGAATATATTAAAAGGAACATTAGATATAAAAAGTAATCTATGTCACAGCAATAATAATTAAAAATTGTTTAATCTACTGCTTAAAAATTAAGAATACTTCGTTTCTATAAAATATGAAATAAAGTGCTATTGAACGAGTAAAACCTAGACAAAATATGTAAAAATATATTACAAATATAAATGCATGTGAGTGGAATTATAAAACTGAAATTATTTAACAATCCATGTAAATATAATTAGCGCACAATTCACAGTAAAAAATTATAAATCGTGAAAGAATGTACATAATATTAACAATGTATATTCGAGGCTTCTTTCAGATGCAAGTAATGTATAAATAACTTATCAATAAAATAGCACTACAAAATATAAACTATAAGAACCAAAAGATTGCACATACGAAACTATCATTACATTACAGATTTTTAATAACTATATAAAATTCACATTACATCAACTCCATGTAAAAGGTGAAAATGTATTGGGACTGGATAAACAAGGTGCACGTAAAATAAAGTGAATAAGACTTCCAAGCATCTTGTGGCAGTGTTGGACATAACTTGAGGCAATACAGGGTTCAATGTGAGATCGTTACAATCATATACAATTTCAATGATAGACAAACAGATCCATACATTTGTGGTTTGAATTTGCTATAATAAACTGTATTTGGTGGTTAATAATATCCTATTATTGCAAATGAAAGCAATATAATTATTTGTTCATTATGGAATATATTTTTTCTTTATGGCAAACATGGAACAAATAACAACAGAGAAGTTAAAGAGGAAAGGCATTATGCTTCCGAATCCCCTGCACGGACTGTATGAAATGCAGAAACAGAAAAAAATTACATTTATTATTCATTTTCTGTGAAATTATTATTATATAAACAAAAATAGAAACAGTAATAATTTAAATGAAGTTAGGTTTTCTAAGTTCACTCGCACCATTTATCTGTATACACAAATAATTTTCCCGTGAAAATATGAAAATAAGAAGTGAAAATATGATATATGTATACATACTTATATTATATGTATAAAAAAATAATTTATATTCTTATCCATACTATGAAAATGTTGCAAGCATTAAAATTGGCACTATCTATTGCATTTGCCAGTAGTAATTAAAACTCACCAAATACAGCCTATCATAACCAATGACATTCACACCCTTAATATAATAAAAAATTCCACATTTAGAATTTTACATGAGCAATGAATATTACATTCATGTCTTTATTTTGAATATCAACATTATTTAGATTGGCAACAATTATAAATATAGCAATGTACAAAATTACGAATACAGTTATCAACAAATGCTCAACAGGGAGTTGGCGTAGCCACATAAATCGCACGTTAGAAACAACACTGACTCTTACACACAACCATTTACACACACCAACTGTAAAATGTCTGTGTATAATCAATTCACACCCCATAATTATGCACATCACATATACTCGGAATTTCAAATTGGAACTAATTTGTAGAAAGATTCCATTACTTTTGGTCTGTTATGATACATTTACAATCAGAATCAAAATCTGGGTGCAACAAAATATTTAACAATCTTAAATTTTGTACACAATAACCATACAAATAGGCTCTAATTCAGAAACATTATTAATGATATAACACCAAAGATCTATAATATGTGGAAAAATTGCTAGGGTAGTAACACAAACAATTTTCCACATATTCCGTAGAAAGTAGTCATAATTAAAAACAATCTGAATGCAGTGTACCCAAACAAAATGTAGATGCAGTGTACTCAAAAAAAATATACATCATACATCAAAATCCAAATTTTCCATTTAGAATTCTATAATAATTAAATTATGATTCAAATCGACTTCTAGTTCATATTTGTTGAAATTTTTCCTATAAGAATGGAAATGTGGTCTGACAGACACATGCCTGTAATAAAAGCCTATTTCTGTTCCACATGATATATATAGAACACGTTAAACCATAGAGAATAGTAAAAGAATAGAATTTGATTTAGCTACATCTCCTAATTCTGCATTTCACATACAAGCCTTAATGTTTGGGATTCCGAGTGCATGTAACCAGCATTACTGTATACATTGTTTTTATTACAACAAAAATAACTATTTATTTCCCACAGTTTATGAGATTTGTAAGATCAATGAATTTTTATTAAAAATATTTTGTTGATTGTATTGTTCAAATTAATTTATCAATAAATGATATCCAAAAAACTTGACTAGTTTATAACATGGTTCTTTGTAATTATCGTACAAATTATACAAATCTCATTATCAACATACAAGCAAGTACATACCCAACTGACCATGGGCATACAAAAATCGCAAAAGCTTTACAATTATGAGCTAAATGAGCTGAGAGCACTTGTCTTATTATCACATATTTTATTATCAGTCGCATGCAGAACTAGTTTCTGCATTGGTTCTATAATTATTTTGGAATTGTCTTCATTAATTTCTTGTCTTTTACTCAAACCCTCTTCTCCACTGTTATCTTTAACCAAACTCAATTCTTCAATCGCCGTTTTATTGTCAAACACTGGGAAGAAGTCATAATGGGACTTACCGTTGCTCACTTGTTTGTTAGATTTGTCCGTTTTCAAACACTTTTGTTTTTTAGTGTCTGCAATATTTTTTAAATTTGTTTCATTTTGTTTTGAGTATTCATTCCATCCATCAGTTTTGCCTTGTGCATTTTTCCAGTCTTTTCGGAAAGAACTTGAAGGTGTTGTGGTCTCACAGGATGCAAATTTTTGCTGTATATCATTGATTTGGTTATGATTTTCTCTGCTAGATACAATTTGACCATATACTGGAGTGCAATAAGTGGTATCAGCATCTGTGTTGCCACATCTATTGTCTTTATTCGATTGATTCTGGTTAATTTGGCAATTGTTCATCCCTGAATCAAACTCAGATTTCTGGCCTGCGTTAAGCAATATTTGTTTTGATGATTTAATTGTATTCTTATTTTCATTGTTATGTGCTCTATTTGGTGAACTATTATCATACTGCTTATTTCTCGAATTTGTTCTATCATCTTCATTGAAATCTTCACCGCCTATACCATCGATATCATAAACCTATAATGTGAAAACAAATTACCATTAACCATAATTAAAATTTTGACATTTTTAATGACAATATAGTCGACCAAGAGCTGGGAGGCAACCATATTTCAGAGATGAACTGAAAACATCACCATCGTAATTTTTTTTTTATGGGATAGGAAGGCAAACGAGCAAGCGTGTCACCTGATGGAAAGCAATCAACGCCGCCCATAGACATCCGCAGCGCCATAAACAGTGTGGAAGCATTTGTGTCCTTTAAGGAAAGTTTCATTATGGGAAAGGGAGTGGGAGAGGGAAGAGGAGGATATTGGGCCTCTAGAACTCAACCACTTAACGTAGGAAGCGCGGCAGCTAAGCTACCACTCGGACGCCGGTTTTCTGCGGGAGTGTGGTCGTTCCCCAGGCGAGCTGGCCCATTCATGCTACAGACAAATATTATGCCATTCTTGACAAAGCAGTTCGTCTGCAGTGTGGCTCTATCACTAGTGAAAACACTACTACTTAATACATGTCAGCTATGCAATACACTGCAAGCAGGCTGAAATAATCACTGAATAAAACTTGATGAACTTCCCTAGTGGATATTATTCAAAATACAGAAACCCATCAGTGAACCAAACTCAACAACATAGCTCTTCAGGTTAAAAAACTGAAAAGCTGGACACATTTGTTGAGAACAAACAACTATTGAAGTAAAGAGGCAAAGTGGTGCAATGCACAGCACTGCTGGCAGAAACTTGATGAGTGTAACTGAAAATTAGGCTTGGTTTTGAGACTTAAGGATGATCTTTGTCCAGCAGTGGACTACCATGGCTGACAATAAAACAATTATTTGTAAAATCGACCACAGGTCAAAGCTATTTAAAAGATCATACCTTGTACATTATATCTTGATTCATTCCTTTCTCTCTTTCTCTTTTGTTTTGTACAGCAAGCCAAACATCCTTAAGTTCTCCAGCAAGATCTCTGTCTTTAAGTATAACCGGGTTCCTTGTCAATGCAAGCCCTGGGTTCATAGCCTCAACAAAATCACACAGCAAGCTCACCAAGGCTTCTCGGTCCTGAAATAAAATAGTGTAACTTTCTTACTTCCACTTGCCTGATTAATAAAAAGAAATTAATAAAATGAATATGACATAATATGTCTCCTGTGATGTAATGAGATTTTAACAATATAATTTTCAATACTACTTTTATAACTCGCATGTTGATTTTGACGCAAAAAAGCGAAAACGCCGTAAATGACACAGATGTCAAAAAATTATTGCATATTACGGATTAGAAAAAAAATTCTGCAAGCAGTCACATAATGGACTCTCACAGCTCTACGACCAACAGAAAACTTAGTATGGCATCTATACTATTCAGGATCGGGTACAATTTATTCAGATATCTTAAAAGTTTTTTGTTTTGCATTTTGTGGTTTACCATGTTTTTGTGACGTTTTTTATGTCGATATGTGCAAGATCAAACAATAGTGAATAAACTACAGTAAATACATTCCCAGTCATAAATTATTACAAACAAGTTAATCTACAGTTTGTCAGCTCAACATGGGGTCTAGGACAAGTTGCTCCTGATCTAAGAGGCCTATGTAAAATGTTACAATGGTACTGCTAAAAGATATTGATGAAGAAATCTCTACCTATAGCTAACAATGTTAAATGATAGGTTTAATAAATAAACATATCATAAAAAATATCTCCTACAATTAAGACATAATGAATCAAGTTTCAACCTTTTTGATGGAATTAAACAATATCCATAAGTTAAGAAAATATTTATTTGACATTTTTATTATAACAAGAAAACATGAGGATGTAATAAAATAAAGTTATCTCATGAAAAAAATATACTTGGACAAAATCTATCTGAACCCTGGATGGAAGTCTGTAGAAAAAATGATAGCAACTCTTTGTAAAGTAAACTAAAGAAATTAAATAAAATTACAAATAATTTACAAGTGAAAAAAGAACAAAAACAAATCATACAATAATAGTTAAATTATGGGATAAATACTTTCAAAAATTTAGAATAGAAAACTATTAGAGAATTTTCATATTTTTCCATTTCATCTACATAAATGGTTAGTACAGTCATCATCATCAGCAGCCTGCGGCAGTCCACTGCTGGACATAGGCCTCCCCCATGAAGAGCCACCTAGCCCGATCTTTTTGGCTACACGCATCCAGTTTCCGCCAGCCGCCCTGCGCAGATCGTCACACCATCTAGCTGGGGGGCGTCCCACACTACGTTTACCGAGACGCGGTCTCCACTCCAGCACTCTCTCGTCTCTGCTCCAACGATCGTCGGATCTCCGACAAACGTGACCAGCCCATTGCCACTTTAGTTTGCTAATTCGAAAGGCTATGTCGGTGACTTTAGTTCTCTGGCGAATTCGTTCATTCCGAAACATATCTACCAGAGAAACTCCGAGCATAGCACTCTCCATAGCTCTCTGAGTGACTTTGAGCTTATGAAGCAGACGGACTGTCAGCATCCATGTTTCGGCACTGTAGGAGAGTACAGGTAGGACACACTGGTCGAAGACTTTTGTCTTCAGGCTCTAAGGTATGGGCGACGAGAAGACCGGACGGAGTTTCCTAAATACTGCCCAGCCCAACTGAATCCTTCTATCGGCTTCTTTCTAGAAGTTGTCTCCACCCAATTGCAAGACTTGCCCAAGGTAGATATACTCCTGGACAACTTCTAGTAGTTTAGTACCTCTGACGACGGTCGGTTAGTACACTAATCCTACCTAATGTACAATGGTACACATGGAAATAATGTGAGAATTGATATTATAGGAAAGTGTATATCTTAAACATTATTAAGGAAAGTTTAAATACATGAATAAAAAATTGAAATACAAACATTACCGTTGGGTTTGAAGCATTCTTCCCATTTGCCTTTAAAATATCTGGATTAACCATTACAGCAAATACCAGCAGAGGAGGTCGATTACTATTTGGTCCACACCCTTGTTGTACCTAAATAACAGTAATTGCCTAGAAAAATATTTCAAAGACAAACATATTTACTTCTACGATGTCAATTTTTTTTTGTTTTTAGAGTTAGGTTACGAGTTTAAGTTTTATTGTTAAAAGTGAATTAGTGTTTCTTTACCTGCATCCCACCGTAGAGGGGTATAGGATCTGAATATTGTTTAGGGTTCGCAATTTTCTGCCAACCCAAAACATTTATATACAATTTCTCAGAAGTGTCTTTTATTGTGTCTTGAATACACATATGAGGCTGAGGTGGATTTTTGAACTGGCGAAACGCACGTGAACCTCGGACATATTGTATCGGCGCTGCTCGCTCTTGCGGATTTTGATTTTCCATGTCAATTTAAACAATAGTAATAAAAAAGTTAACTTAATCACTTAAAAGAGATCACTATAACGTTCACTATAAATAATACGGTAAGAATAACCAAGTGACATTTCTAATTGTAACAGTGTAACATAACAGGCCTCCAACCATAGATTATACTACAATATATGAGATACACAAAATATAAGATATGCCAAAGAGAATTTTGTTTCTCGTCTCACTTTGGCACAAGCAGTTCTGACAAGTGTAATGAACTCTCAATCTAGCAAACCACGTCGTAAGGAATACCAAGAATTTATGGTGCAAATAGAACGTTACTACTTGTTTTGTTTATCTTAATCCTACTTCCACTGTACATAAATCTGTTAATGTAAGCTTTAAACTAAAAGGAAATGAAAATAAAGTGTTTCTGTAAGTAAAGATGTAACGTGCATTCGTTAATCTTTTAATGTTGTTACACTAGCTATTTTTTCTTAATCACTTAAGTCAAGTTTATTTGGAATTTATACAATATAATCCTCGTTTATGTAAAATAAAGCAGCAAATGAGCATATGGGTGACCTGGTGGTAAGTAATGAAGTAATTGTATGGTCATTTTAAATTCAAAACTCATTTAATGTTTTTAGGGATATTCGCTAGGACAGACAACATGCATTTTCCTTGCGCTTGAAATTATTATAAATGAATATTACTAATATGTAACCTATTATGAATTAGCAAGCGAAAACTCAATACGTAAATAAGTAATATAAAATAAATATCTTGTAATAAAAGAATGACAGATATTGTGGAAATTTTACCCATAGTTTATGCGAAAACGGAGTATCCGACAGAACATTCGCATCAAAAATAATCAATGGTGTACTATCATCAATAGTCAGTTTTACTTCCCACTACCTCGAATTTTTTCAATGCGGAACCACAGAGTCATGTTCCCTAAGAAAAGGTTGCAAATTACGACTGATAAATATTATTTTGCATTGTTTTGACAAGGCTTTATTTTCCGAAGAATTTTTCTTCTTAAGGGATTTGTGCAGAATTATTTTTTAATGGGATAGGAAGGCAAACGAGCAGGCGCGTCACCTGATGGAAAGTAATTAACGCCGCCCATAGACATCCGCAGTGCCATAGGCAGTGCAGAACCGTTGTCGGCCTTTAAGGAATGTGTCATAATGGGAGGGGGGAGAGGGGTTAGGCCTCCGGAACTCAACTTCTCACCGGACAAAGCGCGGTAGCTAAGCTACCACTCAGACACCGGTTTTCTACGGGACTGTGGTATTTCCCCGGGCGAGCTGGCCTATTCATGCTATAGACAAAAAATATACCATTCTTGACAAAATATTCGCCTTCAGCGTGGCTCTACCACTATTAAAAAGTTATATTGATTTTTCAAGGTAATGGGTTTACACTAATATAAGTACATTAATATTTCCTGTAAAAGTCCAGAGCTAGACATTGGCTTCCCTTACAAATTAGATGTGTATCGACATAGATATCGCAGATTGATTTTTATTACTGCCTCTGGAAATAATAACTTTTTCGCTTAGGGTAAGTCTATGTTACGGCTATTATTAATTTTGATAGACATAGAATGTTAAGTACTTGTATTTAGTAATAAGAACTTGATTTAAATATAAATATTATTTGTCTTCGATAATCCTTGAATGAATACACTATCACTCAGTAACCATTTGATTAACATTAAAAATAAAGACAATTTTAATTGTTTATTTATTTATAATTAAATTAATATTTGACATGTTGGTTTACAGAAAATACATGATTTTTTATATGTTATTAGGATTCAATCGCTGTGAGCCTTTACAAAAAATATATATCTTTATTTTCTAAGAAGTGTGTAATAGCTGTAAGC
This sequence comes from Baronia brevicornis, assembly GCA_031353405.1. Lineage (NCBI taxonomy): Eukaryota > Metazoa > Arthropoda > Insecta > Lepidoptera > Papilionidae > Baronia > Baronia brevicornis. Next base: position 686,197 of record JASFAT010002046.1, read on the forward strand.
ACCTTTGAGAATCTGTAAAGGAAGAAATTTATGAATTTAATAGAAGTGAAAGTTTATATTCCGTAAAAATGTAAAATATTGTATAGCGGATATCTTTTACGTTGAAGGTATATAGACCATTCCGTAACTTCTTTAAAGGAAAGTACACTCGATTACTTTTTTTAACAGTGTTTATAACAAATTCACGTGGTTGTAATAAGAGACGTATGAAGTACTTAATTTATAAAGCTAGATAAATAAAATGTCTTATTAATACATTATACAAAATACATATTTTGCATACATATTTTTATATGCATACCAAATACATATTTTTTTATGTATTCACGCCTATCCCCCGCAGGGGTTGGCAGATATCACAGAGCTCCATTCATCGCAACGAAACGGCTCTCAATTAGTCGCTTGAGCCCTCGTGAGAATCACGACGTGACGGGTGGCGAACCACGTCGCCGTCATTTTCAATAAATTAGGTATATTTAATTCGTCTTCATGAATCCCGGGGATTCATTAAGACGAATTAAATATGACAGAGATGATGGAGTTCAGCCCCAGCAGAGCCCTGCATGCTGAGGTAAGGTACCATAGTATCCGGGGGAGCTCGATCCCGGAACGATCGGCACGCTTGCGACTAAGCTCGCCCCTAGCTACGCATCCGTTGGCACGGCAGACCGTGCATTGGCGGAGAGGAAGGGAAAGGATAGAAAAGAAAGGAAAGGGCAAGAATAAGAAGAATTTCTTAATAATCAGTTGTTTATTATATTAATAACTTGTTTGTCCAACCATCAAAGTGTAGGATTAGCTTACCGTAATGAAAGTGGAGAGTGTGAGGTTGGTAAACGGGCCGGCGGTAAAGGTGTGCACACGACGCAATTGGCCAGTGAGGATCAGTACACTTCTGCGCAGGCGAACACTAGCCGTCCACCACTCGCTTTCATATGGTCCCATCATTACCTTACTACTCTGAAATCATTAATCAGTGCCAACAAATTTAAAAAGTTAAAATAATGTGGGTTTTTTATACATATTTTTCCTGCCAATTTAAATCAGTGAGGTTGTGGATTAGTTTTATATTCATAATCTTACGTTATTATCATTTATATTGGTCTATATTATTAATTCTAGTGGCGTATTGAACAATACTGTTCAATATAGGCGTATAAATGAATTTAAATTAAATGAATGCGTGTGAAGTAAATTTTTAAATGTAGTGTAAAAGGTTTATGTGAGTTTTGATAGAATAGCCACCATTTTATCAAGACGTATCGTGATGAAGTGACTAGTACATTTCAATATACATGATAATATTATATTTTGCTTAACACTTGTAAAATAGTTATAGATAATTGCCATCAAAAGTGAAGACGACGAAAGCCTATACCTACTTTTAACGATAACACAAAAAACATAAAAAAAATGATGATGTCAATTGTATTTTATTATGGTTTATTTCTAATAAATAGGCACTCAACTTTTTGTTTACATTTAATATGTTTTGTGTAAAATTACAAAAAAAAATATGTAAAATATAAAATTTCTGGTCAATTTGATAAGGGAGGAATCAAACAGAATAAACAAAATAAAAATAAAAAAACAGTACGGACCTCCTACCGTGACAGTAAAAGAAACGCCTCAGAATCAATAAATAAAAAAGCTGAACGATAATTGCAGAATGTTTCAACTTTAGTAAAAAATGTGATCAAAACTAAACAGGAACAAAAAGAAATCGTAATCAATAACAAAACGCTCGATATGAATTAGGTTTTAATATTATTGTTGCTTTTACTATATTCCTAATATTTTTATCATTGTTACTCACCTTTTAAGCCTTCCCTGGACTTCCAAAAATAATTCAAAACCAAAATTAGCTTAATCGGTCCAGCCGTTCTCGAGTTTTAGCGAGACTAACGAACAGCAATTGATTTTTATATATTTATATTGATACCCAAATATGAATTAAAATATAATACCTTTACTTGCACATCGTTACTGTGCAAACAAAATAAAAATAGCTGCGTAATGCCAAACACCAAGTATTCTGCCATCAAAAGTTTTTGTGTAGTGTTTGTAGCTGACTGAAAAATAAACTTGGTTGTAGACTTGTAGATAATAGAAATATACCATGGGACTTTTCCCGCCAACTTAAATCAGTGACGTTGAGTTTTTATTTCATTTTCATAATCTTATATTATTATCAGTTATATTGTTTAATTGTGGTGGTGTATTATACAATATAGTTCAATTAAGGCGTATAAGTGAAGTGACATGAAATATAATAAATGCGTGTATCGTAACTTTTTAAGTTGACTGAAAAAGTCCATAGAAGGTTTTGATAGAGTAGCCACCATTTTATCAAGATGTAACGTGATAGGCTGACTGGTTAATTTTCAATAGATTTGATGTTATCGTATTTACTTGACACTGGCATAATAGTTTTAACTAATTGCCATCAAAGAAAAGAAAAGAAATATACCATGCTGTATACATAAACTGACTATTGTTTTAAAACGGTAACTCAAAACGGCATGCTCATTTTTCCATAATAATATTATTATTGCGAAAGTTTGTCTGTCTGTTATGCTTTCACAGCAAAACTAAGTTTGATGAAATTTGGCATGGAGATAGTTGATGATCAGAGGTTAAAAACTTAGGCTGCGTTTTGTCCCAAAACAATAGCTCTTGCAGGACGCACGATAGGTTTTGCGCATTAAACTGAATTCCACGTGGGTGCAGCCGCGGGTAGAAGCTAGTGGGTCTATATACGCCAGTTAGTAAGTTAACAATGAAAATAACTTCTAAATGTTCGTTATTTTGAACAATTGCATCAATACAATCAGTCTTCACATTAATTATAATTACTTCACATTAATTTTTATTATAACAAATTATGAAAAATAATAATAAACCACCAGCTTTATTAAAGCAAAGATTCTGTGACAGTAATTTTTATTTATTTATATGCAACATATTTTTAGTAGTTATATTTATATTTTTCAGAAGAACAAATGAAATTTGGTGACGATTTTAAATAAGAATAAAATTCTTGGCAAGTATTTTTTTATTGACCTCAGTTATCAGCATCACATTCAGAACTGAAACCTGTAAGTGATTTTTTTCATAGGTCCACAATTTATGCATTAAAGAAAAGATTTTTTCTACTGGATGGTTTTCGCGCGATTTTGGAAAACGGGAGTATTTGGCATCCCGGATTTTTGTTAGAGGACAACGGAACAGGTGGCCAAAGAAAGGGACAGTCCCATTTAAAACGAGACGTATGGTCACTTAATATATATTCACTAAAAAATCTTAAATATCAATAATTATATCGTTTACTTAGCGACTTTAAAAATGGGTGAAAAAAGAACTTATAAAAAATCGAAAAGCTTAAAAAAATATTAAAATACTTTTTTTCGAATCGAATCACTTACCGTTAACTGGAATGCACTGGCGCAAAGCATCAATGAACACATAACTACATACAAAAACATTACGGGTGACAGTAACGAATTGAATAACTTGGAGTATCTGTAAAAAAAGTTAATCTTATAGCACATAAGTTTTGTTTGGACTTTTCCCGCCAAATTAGTGACGTTGTGTTTTTATTTCATTTCTATAATCTTATATTATTATCAGTTATATTGTTTAATTGTGGTGACATATTATGCAATATATTTCGATTAAGGCGTATAAGTGAAGTGATATGAAATAAATGCGTCTATCATGACTTCTTAAGTTGACTGCAAAAGTCGATAGAGGGTATTAATGGAGTCAGGCGTTACTTTGCGGAAATCCATCACTATGTGGACAGTCAAAAGTTTTACTTAGCTAAGATCCGCGACAAGCAAAACAATAATAGAAATTTAATAATGTCTGTTTTTTGTTCTGGATGAAGTGGATTTATTTGGAACTTAAACCAAAAACTTACCTAAGACAACCGAAAAGTCTTCCGTAGAGTCTACTATACCTGAAGATGCCTCGTGTTGGGGCGAAACACGTGTCGGTTATAAGATGGAAAAGTGGTAATGTGGGTTTGGTTTTGTGTGTGGTGTGGTGTCGGTAAGTTTTTGGTTTAAGTTCCAAATAAATCCACTTCATCCAGCACAAAAAACACACATTATTAATTTTCTATTATTGTTTTGCTTGTCGCGGATCTTAGCTAAGTAAAACTTTTGACGATAGAAGGTAGACTAACCACCATTTTATCAAGACGTAACGTGTCAAGCTAACTGGTACATTCTAAGATATTTGATTGTATTATATTTTATTTGATACTGGCATAATAGTTATAACTAATTAAAAATACAAAGAAGTTTCGTTTATTTTTTTCTTTAAATTGTTACAATTATTATAGTATTAAACCGAATTTTATTTGTTTTAACTGTAGTTATATTATACTCAAATAGACCATAGATTTGCTTTTTTTTCTTTATAGATTTGCTTCTAGGAAACAAGAGAACATTCTTGGCTTTAACTTTGATTTTGAGTTAAAGAAGAAGTATGTGAACAATCCGAACTTTTACTTAGCTAAGATCCGCGACAAACAAACAAAAATAGAAGAATAATAATCTGTGTTTTACTGGGAGAAGTGGATTTACGGGGAACTTAAAGTAAATTTTACCGGAAAAATAGCCGTCAGCAACTCTCCACTTTCCAACTACTATCAACAACACCAAACACATACCACGTGTACGTACGTACACACGTGTTTCGCCTCAACACGAGGCACCATCAGGTATAAGAGACTCTAATGGAAGACAACAGTTAAGTACGGTTGTCTTCCGTATGTTGTGTTTCGTGTCCATTTCTTCCAGTGAAAAACACACATTATTATTTTTCTATTTTTCTTTGCTTGTCGGGGATCTTAGCTAAATAAAAATTCCGAGTGTCCACATAGTAATGGATTTCCGCAAAGTAACTCCTGACTCCATTAATCATCCTAAAAAAGAAGTAATTTAAAAATGTATACTTACTTCATAAGAAGAATGTGTATATTATGCAATTTAGCAATAGTAACTACAGCTTGTTTCTCACTCACACCCAAACCGTCTTTCCCGAATATTTGTCGACACCTCTCACGCAATAAATCTAATTTGCCGCCGATGAATATCATGATAATTACGACACTTGTATCATAGGCAGCCATTATACCGGCACCGTATATACAGAAAATAACATGGGAAAGGACGGTTATCCATGAACCGGGTGCAGTGTATTTGTCAAATGGAACCCACGCGCTAAATATATGGGGAAACGGCTCAGTACCATCGTGCAAAGCTTCTCGGAATTTGGACGAAGACAAGTATCTCATTAACGGTGTGTGCGTGACTGTGATACATGTTAAAGAGACGAGTATCCAATAGAAATAGATCACGCGTCGGCAATATTTTGTATAAGCAATAATAATTTTGTCTTTAGCCGAGTCCGAGTTGTCTCTTTCATATTTGTCCGCTTCGGTTACATAGTTAATAAGTTCTCGCCAATGGCGTTGCCAAAATACGAAAGTGTTAGCTTTCACAACACATACAATGCTAAGCATTGATATCTTCAAATTAGTGAGCACCAGGTCTAAGTTAGATCTGATCACATAAACTTCCACATACTGCGTTATTACGAAAAATGTTACAAGGAGGTGTAGGGTGATATACGCAGTTTTGGAGAATATGTTAACGGGTAGAATTAGTCCCATTTTCTTTAAAATCCAAATATTTGGACCGAGTAAAGGTGTTTTAGGATCTTCTAAACGTGTTAGAATTTTCGAAATCATTTTGATACTTCGCGTTTCAAAAGAGAAGAAAAAATGGCGGAGAAAAGTGTACTGTAAATAGTATTTATAGCAACCCTAAAGCAAAGGGCCCACACGGATATATAAATCAGTGTTTATAGGTAAAAAGGTTGATATAGCGCTTCTTGAATTTTTAATGCCTGTCACCAGCCTTCTTACATTTAGACTCCGAAATATATGAATAGTAAATCATTTATGACTGGAATAAATTTATAATCGGAGGTAAAATAAAAGATTCTTTCTGGTTTTTATTTTTTTTAATATATACACGACGATTAAAAGTATTTGGCCATAGTATAATAATTAAAAATTCTCGTTTGAGGTGATATTGGGTCTTTGTTAATAAATACATATGTTTGAATGACTTATTGTTCTTCCAAATATGTTATATATATTATTTGTAGGATCTTTAATGTCTCATTCAATTTATATTCAATTCAATTTATATTCGTAATAAGTGAAAATATTTTCATTATTATTCATTTTTTCTTCAAAGTTGCAAGATGGCGGCACCACAATGTCAAACATATCTATATAAACATTATGCAATCACAAACGAGGCTTTGGCAACTGACTTATGGGGCTCTACCTAACCTTAAAAAAAAGTCACAGCCTGTCTTGATTTTTAGTCGTCAATCCGACTGCTATGAGACAACCTCATTTTGGAATAATAATACACAAATAAACTATGGGTCTGTTGGAGTAATATAAACATTACGCCTTAGGTTTTTGAATAAACGGCTATAATATTTTAAATATTATTTGACATAGATATCTTCTTATCCCTTTTTCGTTTCAGTTAGGTCTTTTATGTCCAGGGATGGAAGATAACAAGCATATTTTGTCGTAACTGAAAACATTAACCGAGGGAACGCAAGCAAGATGATGACTAATGAATGACATATTTTGTGATACATAGTATAATAGGCAAATATAGGTCAACCTATTGTAAGGTATTTGCGGTAAACATTATATTATAGTTAAGCCTTAATCTAGTTTATATAATTAAAACATTTGAAAAAAGACTTATCGATAATTGTTTTTGTTAACGCACTAATAAAGATATTTCAGTTAAACTGCTATTAGCTATTCTATTACTTTACATATCAAACCGATAATTTAAATGTCTGTGTTACGGCTGCGAAATGTGGGCGTATCGTCCGTGGCAGGGTAGCTCCCGGAGTAAAAAAATAATGAATCCATGAAGCGATATCGATGGAAAATAATATATAATTATGCTCTGAATAAAATAATGTTATTTATAGACAGCCGCTGGGATATTCTAAAGATAATTGCGTTAGTATTGTGGTAAGAGGGTGCGGGTTCAATTTAGTTTTAACAAATTTATTTCTGAATTACATTTTTGTCATACTATTTTAAGTAACATTACATGAAATGTGTAAAGTATGCATTGATTCTACTAAAAACATTGATTGACTTTGCCCTCTTACTGTTATGGTATCTGGATATAGTCTAAAATTAGAACTGGACTATAGAAATGAAGTCAGTAACATTCGTTAGTATAAATATTTTCATTGATGCTGAAAATAAAATCAACAAGTTTTTTGATGTAATACTGAAATATTGTTATATGAATGGACAGCAAACATGATCATGATATTATGTAATATTGTGGTACAGTAATGAGGTTTTAGGTAATAGCTGTACGAATAGACAACGTGGTCAGTAAAGATAATATGATATTTGCAAGGCAGTGATTTGATTTGTGTTTTTCTTTTGTGCAGTGTTATTAGATACCTTCCGTCTGGGTAAGTCATTTCACTATACTCTCACCCCGGTTTCGCCCGCTAGGCGCGGAACTGGGTCTAGTCTAGACTAGGCACTCACCCTCCACACCAGAAGGCGTGGAGGTACGAACATCATCCTAACCGCATGCTGCCCCTCTGCCACCATGGCTAACCCCGCCGCCGCGATGATTAACCCCGCTGACGCGGAAACTTTCATTTCGTTTATTTTCGCACGATATCCACATATCGTGGCTAAATTCATCAATCGCAACGACGTGGTCGGTGCTTCCGAACCACTTATACTCGGTTCGCCACGTTCATCGGACCCGGAGTCTTCCCCTGCGGTATCCACCGCACAGGTCTTCGTCCCGGAAGACGTTCAGCAATCCCAAGAGGAGACACTGATGGATACCATCGTTAACAACGACGACGACGGCTTCACCGTCGTCTCCCGAAAACGCCCTGCCAAGCGTACAATCGATAAAGCGGGCTCTCCGCAATCATCCGTTGCCGCTTCACCGGCCAAAAAACCTGCGCAGCCTAAGCGTAGTCTTGCAAGCGAATCACCGCGCCCTGCTACAGAAAAAACGCCGCCGCCTGTAATATTACAGGACAAATCCATGTGGAACAAGGTTTCCACATGGATGAACGATAAGCGTGTGCACTTTTCGCAAGCGCGTACGATTGCCACGGGTATACGTATTACCCTAAGATCCGCGGATGATCACCGCACTCTTACTAAATACCTCCGGGAAAGGAACATTTCGTTCCACTCCTACGCCCTTCAGGATGAGCGTCGACTCCGCGTGGTCATCCGCGGCCTCCCCAAAGAATTAGCCACAGAGGAAATCGTACGAGATCTTGAGAGCCAAGCGCTCCCGGTCCACTCCGTCGCGAGAATGCGCAGACGCCGAACTCGCGAGCCAATCGATCTTGTACTGACAACTTTGGATCTTAGCCCGGAGGGAAAGCAAATTTTTAATGTCAAAAAAGTTTGCGGTCTCTCTGGCGTTACAATTGAACCGCCGCACAAAAACGGCCGGACAAATCAGTGCCACCGATGCCAATTATACGGCCATTGTCAACGAAATTGTTACGCGCGCCCTCGCTGCGTTAAGTGCGCGGGCGACCACGCCTCGGCGGAGTGCACACGCACTCCCGAATCCGCTGAGCCCCCTCGCTGCATTTTATGCGGCCAGGAGGGCCACACGGCTAACTACGGGGGTTGCTCACGCGCCCCGCGTAGAAACCGCGGAGGAGTAAAACACCGCCTCCGACGCAACGCGGCGATCGCAGCTGCGAACGGCATTCAACAACCAAAGGCCGGACAAAACGTCGCGACCCCTTTGTCGGCACCGACAACAACTCCACCGCACGCACCTGCGCCGCCGAAGGCTACAACAATGTCCCAATCCGCGGTCATAAAAACCTCCGCGAACAATCCAACAGTCGCGCCTATTGTCCGTGATAATGCTTGGGCTAAGCCGCTAAACTTAAACAATGCGGGCCCTAATCCACTCAAAAATGCACCGGTCAAAACCGCACAGATGGCGAATAATAAAAATTCCGGGGACTTAATCGCCGATTTCTCGTTAGTGAGTGACTTTTTGTCATCAATAAATATGTCCGAGCTACAAATTCTCGCGAACAAAATTAGGACCGCACGTAACGGTAAAGACAGGCTCATGGCTTTAGTCGACCACATGAGCCTAATCAACTCCTTGGGTGACTTTCAAGCCCGTTAAGCTATCTTAAGCACTTCGACACCATCCCATCAAATCTGTAAAATGTATAACAAAAATACAGGTAGAATTAAACCTCGCTCTCTGACTGTCGCGTATTATAACGCTAACAGCTTAAACAAAGGCATCCGTAACTCCGACACACAGCGCAACGAAATTGCTGAATTCCTCCGCACTTACGAGATCGATGTAATGCTTATACAAGAGACCTTTCTCAAACCTAGTATTCGCGATCCTAAAATTGCCAATTATAATATAGTCCGTAACGATAGGTTGCGCTCCCGTGGAGGTGGCACGCTTATATATTACAAAAAGTCTCTTCACTGTATCCCATTAGACCCTCCGTCATTGACCAACGTAGAAGCATCCGTTTGCATGATAGCCATGACCGGTCACGCGCCCATCACATTAGCTTCAGTTTACCTCTCCCCAACCAAAAAGATAATTAAAAACGACATCGAGGCACTCCTGAACTTAAACCCTGAAGTCATTCTGTGTGGAGACTTAAACTCCAAACACGAAAGCTGGAATTCTACGTCCAACAACACAAACGGCAACTCACTGTTTAATTTATCGATACAATTACACTTCGATGTAATTGGTCCGGAAACTCCGACACGATACCCAACCCACCCGGGCCACTCTCCTCAAGTCCTCGACATCACGTTGTTTAAAAATATAACCCTAGCTCTCAGGTCCATTGAGACCATTCACGAACTAAATTCCGACCACAGGCCGGTCATTCTCAAACTTGGACTACCCGACGCTCCTTTTGCCATCACGAAAAAAGTGATAAATTGGCGCAAATTAGCGACAAAGCTAGAATCTTCTAGCTCTGCGCAGTTAAATATAATAACATTCCCTCCAGCATAGACTTACGCGATTCAGCTCTTAAAGCTATTGACTCTCTCTCCACGCATATAAGCACATCAATCGAAAACTCGTCGAAAGAGGTCCCTGCGGCAAACGATCGCCGTTGGGTCCTTCCCGGAGATCTCAGACGTTTGATTAGAGACAAAAATGCCGCCCTCAGGCGGTACGATCTCTACAAAACAGACGAAAACCGATCTCGGCTACGCCGCTTCCAAAGGGCTGTAAGAGAGCGCATAGCCGAGTTTCGCGCGCTCACCTGGGACAACCTGCTTGAGAGCTTATCCCCCGACGACCATGCATACTGGCGTCTGGCGAAAGCTCTCAAGACGGACTCCACCGCGTCATTCCCACCGCTTGTCAAACCCAACAGCAATGCGCTCGCGTTCGATGACTTGGAGAAGGCAGAATGCTTAGCTGACAGTCTAGAGGCCCAGTGCACCCTCTCCACCAAATCATTCGATCATGCCAACATCTCGCATGTGGACGACGAAGTCGCGCGTCGGAACTCAGTACCACCAGCGGACGAACCACTGACACCGATCTCACTCGACGAAGTTAAAAACATCATAAAGAACTGTAAAAGCCGCACGGCCCCGGGCGCTGACGGTATTAGCATGCGGGTAGTTAAACTGTTGACCTTACCGCTACTTACGATTATAGTGAACATTTTTAACGTGCTTCTCACGACCAGATCGTTCCCGGATGCATGGAAAGAAGCCGACGTCATCGGCATCCCTAAACCAAATAAGCCCCGTAACCTACCAGATAGTTACAGACCGATTAGCCTCCTCAATACCCTGGGGAAAATCTACGAGCGTGTTGTTTTGAGCCGGCTCAAAGCATACTCCGAGTCCAATAACCTCATCCCAAACGAGCAATTCGGGTTTAGAGAACTCCATTCCTGTCCCCAGCAGGTCCTTCGCTTAACTGAACACATTCTTGAAGGTACATCCCAGCGTAGACCAATCAATACAGGAGCGCTTTTCTTCGACGTGGCTAAAGCCTTCGACAAGGTCTGGCACAACGGTTTGTTATATAAACTATACCACATGAGTGTGCCCGATAGACTCGTTCACATCATACGAGAATTCCTTAGGAATCGAACCTTCCGCTTTCGCGTCGAAGGAACGCGCTCCTCCCCCCGCCCCCTTAGGGCGGGGGTTCCGCAGGGATCCTGCCTCTCGCCACTTCTGTTCTCACTTTATACCGCCGACATTCCCAAGCACGCGAACGTGTCGCTCGCCCTATTTGCGGACGACACCGCCCTCTACACTTCTGATAGGGTCAAATACCGCGTGTCGAAACGGCTCCAAACCGCGGCTACTACTCTTGGTGAATGGTTCCGAAAATGGAGAATCGAGGTAAATCCCGAGAAAAGTGAAGCAATTTACTTCTCAAGGGGCACCAGTAGAGACTCCCACAAACGAGGCGGCCAACTCTTAGATATCACTCTCTTTGGCAGACCTATCCCGTGGAAAAAGTCTGTCAAATATTTAGGCGTCACCCTCGACAATCACCTGAATTTTACTAAACACATTCAAAACGCTCGATCCAAAGCGGCCTTCGTCTTAGGTCGTCTTCACCCTTTAATTAACGCCCGCAGCAAACTGTCCCTCAGACACAAGCTGCTTCTTTACAAAACATGCGTCCGGCCAATAATTTCCTACGCAAGTGTCGCCTTCGCGCACGTGCATAAAAGAAAAATAAATAAACTTCAAGTGATACAAAATCGCTTCATTCGTCGAGCCACCGGTGCTCAGTGGTTCCAGCGCAATATCGACCTCCACTGCGACCTTAACTTGCCGAGCGTCAAACAACACTTTAAAACACTCTCTAAGAAACATTTTGAGAGATCCGAATCCCATCCGAATCCACTGGTGGTACAATCGGTAAATTATTCACCCGATTTAAACGCGCGCCCGAAAAGACGACGCCCGCGTAACGTGTTACACGATTCGGACGACGAAACAGCGTCGTTCGGATCCACTCACGACACCAACACTCACACGCACCCCGGCTCTAGCCGAGCACGTAGAGTAGGGAACACTTCTACACCGGCCGCTTACACGAGATTCTCTCACGTAGCCGGTCGGTTCTCACCCCCTAGACCTTAGGGTCTATGGGACTAATAGGGACTATAGTTACTAAAGTTCAACCTCCCCTACATGTTTAACGTAGAATCATGACGAGTTTAAATTCAGCACACACACATATGTGTACCTCCGACACGGCATCAGGCCGATGGAATCTGCGATTTGCGCAGATTCCCAATTATATTTTACTTGCCCGCGGGCTTTCAGCCCGCGGGCCCTGAATACGATAAAGCTGTTAAAGCCAATAGGCTACCAGCATTAACATCTTCGAATCCAATTATTTGCAAGGCATAGCGAGTGTATTTATAATAATGTTGCATTGAACTAACGAATAACTGTCAAGGCGTGCTCACGATTTCTGCGAATAAAACATCTGAGGCTTAAAAATATACAAAATTGCTTATTCTTATATCATGTATTACTTATTCTTGTAAAGAATATTTAAAGAATTTTGCGTTTTGTAACAATCAAAGTATATTTTTTTTATTTGTATTTATACTTGAATAGAAAATATAGAAAAATCAATTAACCGCGTTTTTTAAATTATTTTACCGCGTAATCTACAGAAAATAAGCTGAAATGAAACGTTTTGAGCGTCATTTCAGCTTAAATTTTTTGCAGCTGCTGCAGTTTAAATATGAGAATATTATATTTGGAACTTAATAATATTTTGTGTATATAACTTAATTTATTAAAAATATAAAATGACTAACCGGATGATTGACTTATATAGCCTTTGCCAAGTATACGACTTAAAAATTAGAAAAAAAAAACAAATATTGTTTTGTTTTGTGATTTGAATTGTTTCACGAAATTAACTAAAATATAATTATTTTGTGCAAAGAAAGGAAAAAAAAACTAAATTATTAAAAATAAAAATTGTAGATTCGTTGGAATGGTGAGCTGTGCGGTATCTAACTGCAAAAATACATCGGCAAAGACGTCTAAGAAGGATGGAATAACTTTTCATAGGTAAGAATAAGAAGTTTGTGAATCATCATCAATTGGTTTCGAAATGATGTTTCACTAAAACTACAATATCTTGTATTTAAAATGATGTATTTTGAGTATCTCTTAATTTTCCTACTTTTCTTCATTGTTAACAGGTTCCCTCGCGACAAGCATAGGAGAAAACAATGGGAAATTGCTGTAAATCGAGAAGAAGAGTGGTCATCAACAATGTCAAGCGCAGTGTGTTCGGAACATTTTGTTGCTAATGACTTCTATATAACTGAAAGTGGGTTGCGCAGACTTTCTATAGATGCCGTGCCTTCTATAAATATCTCCGTATGTATATATAAATTGTGTCCATAACTTGTATTTTACATTGATCCCAGCATAATGTCTTGAGGAGGCGCAAGTTGGGTGCAACTTGAAATATTCAACAGATTTGTATATTGGACCTAGCTCTACAGATACTAGTTCGCCTCTTCTGTGGAATTTTTTAGCCAGGCAGGGAGGAAAATGTAGGTCCTGGATAAATCTGCATTTTCCTTAATTCCGTCCCAGGGGGTATTATGTCTGTGGAGAGTTCACTTTATTCATCGCATCTAAGTTTGGTTTGGTTTTAACATGCTCTCTGCTAGACCGTGTTTTGAAGATTTTACATTCAGGCCACATGCTTGTTAAATTAATTCCTAGAAAAATATACTTATTGTGTTAATTATCAACACATATTATATTATTAATGGAGTCAGGTGTTACTTTGCGGAAATCCATCACTATGTGGACAGTCAAAAGTTTTACTTAGCTAAGATCCGCGGTAAGCAAAACAATAACAGAAAATTAATAATGTGTGCTTTTTGTGCTGGATGAAGTTAAGTTTATAAATGCACTTCTTTCAGCACAAAAAACACACATTTTTAATTTTCTGGTATTCTTTTGCTTGTCGCGGTTCTTAGCTAAGTAAAACTTTTGACTATCCACATAACACATATTGTAATTATTTTAAGTAATGTGTAATGTGTGTATGTAGAAAACAAAACAGTAAGGTTGTAAAGCATGGGGTGTTGACGCCTCACATAGCACAGAATGTGTAAACCATCTTTTCGGAAACTTATCTTTTGAATTATTTTCCTCCAGTGTTAAGTTCTGTTTCAACAGTAATAACGATTTGTGTTATTTTTTAGCCATGTCAAGAACCAGAACCTACTATATCTATACTTGAACCCATCGATATTAAGCCTACTGATACTGAAGAAGTCATTTTATTGAAGTACAAGGTACGAAGACTTGAAGAGATTGCTGATAACAGGAGACGGAGGTTGAATCTAATGTGGCAGGGGAAGAGACGGCTCAGGAAAAGATTGCAGAGAATGAAGACTTTAATTAAACACCTAATTAGGTATAAGAGGGATAAAGATGTTGTAAATAGGTGACTGTAGGCTGTATTTAGGACCTCCCACTTGAAGATGTGCCCATAAAGGCAAGACTCGCTGAAGCTTATCCACAAAGGATTCCCCCTGGGTTGAAAAGTCTGTGTTTAACTCAATAGATAGTTTTTTTATCAAAGTAAGCTTTATTATGTGTGCATATAAAAAACTTGTGAAAAATGTAAAAAAATAATGTAATGCTTAAGTTTGGTTATATTTGTCTTCCTGACTTAATACAAAGACTTACAATTTTAAATTAATTAAAATTTAATTTTGACTATGTGAAAATACTCTTTATTGGAATTAATTATTATTTAATATATTGACTGTTGTTGAAAATAGAAGTCAAATTTTATTATATGTAATATTAAATAATAAACTTAATTATCTTTTTGTTACGTTTTTGTCGTGTATTTTATTTAATTAAAAAAATTATCTTAAGGACCTTGTCCTAACTATTCTGCAGTTTTAAACCTCTACTGAAAAATAAAAATATATTGACATACTCCCTCTCAAATAGGTCCAAGTTCTAAACCTGTACTGAATCCCACCATAGGAATGCTACTGCAAGGGAGAACTCCCCTGCTATTGTGATGTACATTCCATCATTTTAGCTAGGTTTTCAGACTGAGAAGCACCCTTCATTGCTTACTACTTATTATCAAAATAAATTAATCAAGTCTCACCTTGGAGAGTACTGCAGATGAATACTTTGTCAAGAATGGCATATTATTTGTCTGTAGCATGAATGGCTCGCACGGGGAAGTACCACACTCCCGCAGAAAACCGGCGTGTGAGTAGTAGCTTAGCTATCACGTTTCTTCCGGTGAGCGGTTGTGTTCTGGAGGCCCAACTCTGCCCCAGTCCACATAATGACACTTTCCTTAAAGGCTGGCAACACTTTTGTACTGCCTATGGCACTGTGGATGTTTATGGGCAGCTATGATTTCTTTCTATAAGGTGACACGCCTGCTCGTTTGCAGGTAGGCAAACGAGCAGGCGTGTCACCTTATATCCAATAAAAAAAGAATACTTAATTCAAGTAATATTTATTAGAAGAAAATATATTAATTGTTGGCACTAGACATGAATATCTGAGTAGCTTACCGACTTTGTGTCTTAGATTCTAATATGCTCTTACCACGGTCATCAATACCTCAGTGATCGAACCTTGACAGCTTGGTGGTCCTTGGTATGCCTTTTTGGCAGCGCGATTTTACCCCGTTCTCTTTAGTTTTCTTTTATTTTATTTTAATGGCAATTAGTTAACTATTATGCCAGTGTCAAGTAAAATGGAATACTATCAAATCTCTTGAAATGTCTAGTCAGCTTGTCACATTATGTCTTGATAAAATGGTGGCTATTCTACCAAAACCTATGGACTTTTTCAGTCAACTTAAAAAGTCACGATACATTTATTTCATATCGCTTCACTTATAAGCCTTAATCGAAGTATATTGTAAAATACGTCACCACAATTAAAGAATATAACTGATAATAATATAAGATTATAAAAATGAAATAAAAACACAACGTCACAGATGTAAAATGGCGGGAAAAGACGAATTATTTTCTGTCTTGCATTTCAGTTTTAGGGCTAAGGATTATTCAAATGTTTTTTTGTTCAATAGCTAGCAGCTTGTTCTTTTTTTGAGTAATAACGTACAGACCTCACCCACATCCGTACATAGGATCCGTCTGAATATGAATTGAGATAAAAATTTTCGTGCTTCTATTGATATATACTTCGTGCGGCGACGCAAGGCATTTTTGCTAAAAAATATTAAATCGATGGTTTTTCTAGACGGATAGAACAAGTGAATGAGATACCCGATGATTTTTTTATGGGATAGAAAGGCAAACGACCGGGTGTGACAGCTCATAGCATCCGCAGTCCCATAGGCATTCCAAAAGCGTAGCCGGCCTTTGAGAAATGTGTAGGCTTGTTTTTTGAAGTTTCTAATGTCGTAACGGTATAGAACACCGTTGGAGGTAGCTGGTTTCACATGGTAGAGGTGCGTGGAAAGAAGTTTCTGAAAAACGCACCGTACTGGATCGCTATTCATCCAGATGGTGGGGATAAAACGTTTCTGACGTTGGGATCTTGAAACTCAAAAATGTAGTGCAGTACCCAAAATAACACTCTTTTTTCACAAAAGTGTAGTATTCATATTTGATTAATAGAATCAGGCGTTACTTTGCCGAAATCCTATATTATGTGGACAGAGACTCGAGCCAACTACCTAAACTGATCATATATATATATATATATATATATATATATATATATATATATATATATATATATATATATATATATATATATATATATATATATATATATATATATACAGCCCAAATACATATGTCCCACTGCTGAGCATGGGCCTCTCCATTTCTGGAGGAACGCTAAACTAATTTTGATGATATTTTGCATGGACACAGTTAGAGGATCTAGATCTAGATCCGAGGTCAAACATGGGCTGCTTTTTATCCCGAAACAATAGTTCTTATAGGACGCACGATAGTCTTCGCGCAATAAACTGAACTCCACGTAGTTGAGGCCGCGGGCGGAAGCTATATTAGGTGTATATTAGGTATATATTATTAACTTAGTAACTAGTACTAGGCCAGTTACTAAGTTAATAATGAAAATAAACAACTTTTTAATGATCTTTATTTTGAACAATTGCAACAATACAATCAGTCTTCACATTAATTATAATTATTTTTATTATATAATAAATTATGAAATCTCCAGCTTTATTAAAGCAAAATTTGACGTATGATTGTTAATATCTTGAACTGAAAATGTAATTAATAAAAACATCATAGTGTATATTGTTGAAAAGTATTGGTGTGTTTGATGTAGTTGGTGTTGAAATAGAAATAAAAAAATTATGCGTGACACGTTTTTACAAAAACTTAATGCAGAAATTATTTTTTTTTATATATTTACGCCTATCCCCCGAAGGGGTTGGCAGAGACCACAGAGCTCCATCCGCTGCCATTCAACGCAGCGAAACGACTCGTCATTGGTCGCTTTTCGCCCTCGTGAGAATCAGGACATGACGGGTGGCGAACCACGTCGCCGTCGTTTTCGACAAATTAGGTATATTACATTCGTCTTAGTGAATCCCACGAGCGGCAAGGGAGGATGGAGGTCAGCCCCAGTAGAGCCCTGCATGCTGAGAAAAGGCACCGTAGCCCCCGGGGGAGACAAATATAAACCTCGGAGAAATTATAAACCTCAATAATATTATATAATACATATAAAAAACAGAGGAAACAAGCAAAAGTAATTGGCGACAGTCGTTGGGAATTGGAGAGTTATTGACGGCCGTTTTTGGATAAGATTTAGATTAAGTTCCCCGTAAATCCGCTTCCTTCAGCAAAAAACACATTATTATTTTTCTCCGTTTATTTGCATATTGCGGATCTTAGACAAGTGAAAAATCTGAATGTCCAAATAGTATTCATATTTCTTTAGGCGAGCCCGGTCGATTTTTTTTTATGGGATAGTAAGTCAAACGAGCAGGCGTGTCACCGGATGGAAAGCAATCAACGCCGCCCATAGACATCCTCAGCGCCGTAGGCAGTGCGGAAGCGTTGCCAACCTTTAAGGAAAGTGTCATTATGGAAGTAGGAATGGGAGGGGGAGGGGCAGAAGGTGGGGGGAGGGTGTTAGACCTCCGGAACTCAGCCGCTTACCGTATGAACCGCGGTAGCTAAGCTACCACTCAGACGCCCGTTTTCTGCGGGAGTGTGGTACTTCTGCGGGCTAGCCGGCCCATGCAGACAAATATTATGCTATTCTTAAAAAAGTATTCGTCTGCAGCGTGGCTCTACCACTAATAAAATCTTAGACGAGTGATAATCCTGACTGTCCACATAGTATTCATATTTCTCTGGGCGAGCCCAGTCGATTTTTGATGCATACAAAATTTGTTAGAGAATGCATAAAATGTTTTCTCATTACCTTTACGGCGGTGCTAATATTCGCTAATTTAATTGAATGCCACTATTACTTGCCTTCTGTTAATATTTCGCAATAACCATTTGTTATGATCGTTTATATTGAACTAACATTAGACGGTAACTGTATCGCACATCGGGGAAATCAATTAACGGCGACCACAGCCCGCCGATAGCTTATCCGGTCTGAGAATACCGTGGCACTGTTGTTGCTGATTCGTAGCGTCCATTGATCGATACGAACGAAGGCTTGCGCTCGCGCATAGTGGGGGCTATTTCGTTGCCTTTAGTACCTTCGCCGCCGTAGTGTACATCGTATGTGCCGCCGCGCGATTTAAATTACATTTTGATTTTTCGTTCGATCTACAACGATTGCGCTCTCCTTGGAGAATAAATCTATTCGCATCTCTAATCGATTATATTCGTAATAATAGTGTATTTTGACGCGTCTGCTAGTGTATGTGTAAAAGTGAATGTGCTATTGTACAATGTTGATGTATGTGCATACGCACGTGTGTTATCGAATGAAACTAGCTGGTCAGTTGCAATAAGCGAAAATGTGACCGTTTGTTATACCTGGTGTACCTTCGATCTCTGATCAAAAGATGGGCAGTGCTGACAGCTCTTAGAACAACGTCAGTTAAAATGCTGGTGTTACGGATCATTGTTGTGTGTGTATTTGCAACGCTGTTGATGCACGATGGAAGGTGCGATGACGCCTCCGTCTCCTCTGAAGGGTCTGTGGATTTTGAAGCGGTCAACACGCGTACAGGAGATGAACAGAACGAGCAGAGGAAAGACGGCAAAAGCGGTATTTTACCAGGTAAACACATCTGGCATATTCCTAATACGTATTGCTGACACATGTAAATAAGTATAAGCATTTGATCACCACATTCACTTTCATTTGAATAGAAATCTTCGTTATAATCACAAGGCAAGATTTGGCTTGACAATTTTTTATTTTCCGACTTAAACATTCCATTATTAACTTTATCGATATACCATAATCTGTGTCATAAATGGGGACTTATAATACTGGTGGGGGTATAGTGCAGGCACGACGCTTCTTCATCTCGTTCCCATCTTGTACTTCGGCCGTCACAGTACCAAGTATGTTTTGGGCGCCCTAGTTTTCTTTCCCCCGCGGATTCCATTCGAGGGCTTGTCTGTCGATATGACTGAGTGGTATCGTAGAAATACTCTATCCATCTCCATTTTCGCCGACGTATCTGGATATCTATTGTGTCCTCTTTGCTGATGCATCACACCTCTTCGTTGGAGACCATGTTATCCGACCAATATACGTTTGAGATAAAGCGTAGGCAGCGGTCGACGAATATATGGAGTTTGGGTATTAGTTGTTTCGTATTTTTACACCATATCTCACACCCCTAATATCCACCATACCATAATATATATAATTATATCTTGTTTTTCTTATATTCTGTCTGCCACTTGAACGTTGTGTTTGAATAATCTATACGGTAAACAACTTAGAATGTGAAGTAAGGTTAATAAATTGTGGATTCCTATTGACAGGATAACGTAATCGGAAAAGAAAATCGTAATAGTGAAGTCAGTGTCTGTAATTAACGTAAGATTACCTTGGACTATTACATCAAACGAGCTCCTGCTAGTTTAAAGAACGTTCTATTACATGTTTTTTCTCAAGAAATGTGTGGCCATTATTTTATATTTATTTCTTTATTTCTTTTATATTCAATTTGATCGTTTCTTTGTATATTTGGATAAATATATTTGCATTTATAACTAATTCATCACCGTACAGAATAGTTCCTAATCTGTACGGTGTTATTCTATTAACACAACTTGAAATAGAAGTCTTTCTGTCCCAATGAGATCTATCTGCCTTGGCTTATTACATCGAAAATGCTTCTCCACGGGGGCGAAGCCGCGGGCAGAAGCTAGTTGGTCTATATACGCCAGTTAGCAAGTTAACAATGAAAATAAACAACTTTTTAATGTTCTTTATTTTGAACAATTGCAACAGTATAATTAATCTCCACGTTAATTATAATTATTTTTATTATATAACAACACTTGTAAGTGTATAGAACGTTCTATTACAAGTTTTCTCTCAAGAAAAATGTGGTTATTATCCTATATTGTATTTATACATTGGAAAATTTATATTTATTTGATCGTTTCTTTGTATATTTGGATAAATATATTAGCGTTTATAACTAATTCATCACCGTAAAGAATAGTTGCTAATCTGTACGGTGTTATTCTATTAACCCAACTTGAAATAAAAGTCTTACTGTCACGATAATAGGTCGTTACGGACTAAATTCTATGATCTAAAGATGATGTTGATAGATATATCATCCGGATTCACTGTTCATCTTTAGGACATATTATGAATATAGACATTGTTAGCAAATCACTTCCATCATGTGCCCATTACCATGGGCTGGTCATATATGTCGGAGATCCGACAACCGCTGAAGTAGAGTGCTAGAGTGGAGACCACATATTGGCAAAAATAGTGTGGGCCTCCCCCCCCGGCTAGATGATGCGACGACCTGCGCAGGGCTGCTGGTAGAGACTGGACGCGTGACGCCGAAGATCGGGCTAGATGGCGTTTCTTGGGGAAAGTCTATATTGAGCAGTAGACTTGGAACATCATTACGAAACCAGATAGACACATTGACAAAGTAAATGAGATTTATTACTACATAAATAATTTGAATTCGAACACGTAATGACTAAAATAATCAAGGTTGTTAAATGTTAACATTAAGAAAATATTAATAGTTAGGGAAATAGTCATAATGTACTTTTTATCGCTTTAATAATAGATATAATAATGATCATTATGTAACTTGCCAGTTACCTGTTTATTATAAAATTATTAACATAAATATACAACGTCTTCCTCATACATTTAATAATATTAATATATGAATGCAAGCTTTCCGACATTGTGGTGGAGTAGGTACGTACTTTTAAGATTTATGTTAAAAATACGAAATATTTTCCTAAGCAAAAAAGAGTCAAAATATTCCTTACCAAATCGTCTATCTTTTCATGAGTCCCGTCAAATAGTTAAACAAACAGGTAATAAAAGATTTACAATTTACATTATTTATTTATTATTAATTAAATAAAACGATAGTCTATGACATTGTGTTTAATCTATTACGATACTATTAAGACTTTTCCCGCCAAGTTACATCGGTGACGTTGAGTTTTTTTTTAATATCATATTATTATTAGTTAAATTGTTTATTTCTTGTGATGATTATTCAATATAGTTTTATTAAGAAGTGAGTGAAATGAAATAAATGCATGTATCGTGTCTTTTTAACATAACTGCAAAAGTCCACGGAAGTTTTGACGCCATTTTATCATGTGACGTATCGTGAAAAGTCGAATTTACATTTCAAAATAACTGAAACTCACAACGAGAAAAGAAAAATATAGTATAACCTAATAATGTTTGTGTGTAAGCAATGTACGTGAGTGAGAAAGCGTTGTACGTAGGCATAGAACAAATCACAAATCGCCGGTGATTTATCATATGATTTTTTAAAATCACATTCACAACCTGCTACTATCATCGCTCACGCTATTTACATGTTAACGATGCGAACACGATGGTTATTATTTTAAAGTAGCAATCATTTTCATGTGTACGAATATGTGTGGGTGTGTGTGGGGGGGGGGGAGGGAGGTGTACATGTGCGCTCGTGCATATTGTTGTTGGTCACGGAAGTAAGTATATGGTACAAACGTATACAGATTATAACTTATATATCTAATTAAAAGTTTCATTATAAAAAAGTAAAGCCTTCATATATTATACTCGTATAGTGCGTCATAAGAAAATTTATCACAATCTCCCTACATTATTATCATATTTATTTATCTATCTTGTTCAAATTTTCAATCGTTAAGAAAATACTTTTTATTCTTTCACTCAAGTTCAAATTCATTTTTTAAAAGTTTTAGTGGATGACATTTGATGTTAATAGTTTTTCAAATATTTTATAATTAATTGATTTAAGTTTTATATGCGACAGATAAAATTCTCGATAATGTGATTTAACACCGCTGGATTATTTTTTACGGGGTTATGAATTAAAAAAAGTAAGGTATGGCGATTATGAATGAAAAATGATATCTAATAAATGTCCACTACGACCACGGTTACAGATGTCGATTCTTTATCAAAGTTTTTAATCACTTTTTGACAAAATGTTGTATCTATTCCATTAATTACTTCACGAATGTTGAATTTTAAGGTTGCAATAGATTTCGATTCGATTCGATTGGCTTTGCATAGACTCTGTCTTTAGACAAACTTTGATAAAAGATTCGACATCGGTAACCATGGTCATATAAATTTATTTTGATTTAAAAAACAAAGTTCTTGCTGAAAACCCCTTTATAAGATATATAGCAGGATATACTAAATTTAGTAATAAATACCGTCAGTGGCGAATCGTAGAGATCGCTGAAAAAAAATGAGAATTGACTTGTTGATGTTTTTTTTTTATATTATTATACTTGTTTTTCATATAAAGAGAGTTACAAATGTTGTAACCGTAAAAAAGACCTGAGAAGTTTCAAGGTCAGGAACAACAGTTCAAGGACAAATCGAACGTTTTTTAATTCGTTATTCCGCTGAGGTACATCGTAAAAATATTAATGCTTGGTCTTGTGCGAGTTAGACTTTGTCAACGAAGAGTTGAAAAGGAAAACTTTTTTTTAAGTAATGTTGTAGAAAGATCTTTGATCTCTGCCTACCACTACGGAAAACAGGAGTTAAGGTATTTAATATTCCTTTAGATATGTGCTCTACTAAATATATTTTATATTAAACGCTTTTCGTAATTCATTACGAAACCCTAAAAAAGTTATGGCGACGAGAATACTTCGTATACAATCAATCAAGTATTGTTGATATCGACCCATCCTAAGAATGGTGAACCTTCAGATGTCCAAATCCTATTTGTTCCACTCGTTTTAATAATGAAAGTTGCGTCAGCCCAATAAGTTGTGTACAATGGATTTTCTTTACCTTTACATTACATCGCTTCGAGCTCTTGCGCAATTTCACTTGTGTTTTTTACTGTATTGCATATATCTAAGCGAAAAGAAAACGCTATTATTACGGATATAAAAAAATATATATTGCGCTAAATGATCTGAGTCTCACAGCTCTACAACTAATGGAAAATTTGTATAGCGTTGAAACTGACTGTTTTTGAGTAATCAGATACAATTTTTTCAATAATTTTAAATGACGGCGACGTGGTTCGCCACCCGTCACGTCCTGATTCTCACGAGGGCGAAAAGCGACCAATGACGAGCCGTTTCGCTGCGATGAATGGCAGCGGATGGAGCTCTGTGGTCTCTGCCAACCCCTGCGGGGGATGGGCGTGAAAATATAAAAAAAATAAAAAAAATTTTAAAAGTTTTTTTGACTCTAGTGGTTAGTTTCCATTTTGTGGCTGTGTGAAAATTAATTTTGCAGTGTTATCTACGGTTTATCCGTTATATTTTAATATTTATTTTTCATTAACACTAAGATACTCGATATTATGGTATGTAGAAAACATGTAACTTTAGATAAGAACGTATAGTTGGACTTTTTCCGCCAACTTACATAAGTGACGTTGAGTTTTTTCATAATATTATATCTTCATTTTCATAATCTTATATTATTATCAGTTATATTGTTTAATCGTGGTGGCGTATTATATAATATAGTTCGATTATGATGTATAAGTGAAGTGATAAGAAATAAATGCGTGTATCGTGACTTTTTAACTTGACTGCAAAAGTCCACAGTAGATTTTGGTAGAATAGCCACCATTTTATCAAGACGTAACTTGATAATCGAACGAGTTACATTTCAAGAGATTTGATATTATCGTATTTTACTTGCACTGGCATAATAGTTATGACTAGTTGTTATCAAAGAAAAAGAAAAAGAACGTATAGTTCGTTTATAAACATTGTGAACTAACACTCACTCTTCGCTTTTTGTGTTTTGTGCGCCCGTACTTCCGTTGGCTCGCTAACCGAATGAATAAACGAGTACACTATTATTTTCATAGCCGCCCCCTACGCAATCTTCCTGTACAATCATCTATACCAGAGGTTCCCAAACTTTTTTAGTTCGTGGCGCATTTATACACATAAATATATCACGCCTGTTTCCCGTAGTTGTAGACAGAGACCACAAACCTCCATCTGCGATCTCTAACGATCCCGGTACAATTTTTTTTTGCTTTATCCACACTCATCACTCTCCATATAATACAAGCTCGTCAGTATAAACAAGCTTTTGAATGCTGCTTTTATGAGAACGTCTGCGCCCTTACTAGGTTTACAATTATGCGTCTGGTATACTGATACCTCGGTAGAAAGGCACAAAAATTAAAACATCAGCTATGTCATGGATGTTTCGACTAATAGTCTTATTAAAGAAAGGTCTCCTCTTTTTCTACTTTTATCCAATGCGCCCCTGCTCGTGGATAGAAGTAGCAAAGGATAGGAGGCAGTTGAGCAAATTGGAGGAGGCCTATACCCCTACATAAAGGGGCCATTTAAACACTTAATTACTCTGACATATATATTTTATCAGTTAGTTTTAGATAATATGAATTTTAAGTCTTTAAAAGCAAATTAAAGATTTTATTCTTCTACTTTTCTATCATAATGTGAAGTTTTTTACATTTAGCCACCTTTGCTGGGTGCTATTTGTTGAAAAAAAAAAACGTATTCAACGTTTTTTTGTTGATTTTTTTATGCAACTACCTATTAAAAATAACGCGATTTATTTAATTATAATAGGTTGAATGGTCTCGAGATCTCGCTTTAGCTTATTTGAGCGTATACTGCGGTTTCTCTTCATTGTTTTACTTCTGTTCATGTAAAGCCGAAATACAAATAGCTGTCACCCCTCGCGGTGCCTCTTTGCTGTTTACGGCGCACACTTTGAGAACCTCTGACCTATACAATAGCTGGCGTTTCCTCTGCGGAACAATGGTTGCTGTCGAGCTCATGGGAGCGTTTTCACTGGCCTTTATCGGTCTTAATACAAACAGACTCATTGTTGTTCGCTTCGTACTGTTGCTTTTCCCATGGGCTTGGCTGCAGCCATTAGACTTGTCAACGGTGATCGTTGGTTGTAACAAATTGCCTTTGTGACAAACAAACTAACACACACGTGACTGATGGAGTCAAGCGTTACTTTGCGGAAATCCATCACTATGTGGACAGTCAAAAGTTTTTGGTTTAAGTTCCAAATAAATCCTCTTCATCCGGCAGGAAAACACACATTATTAATTTTCTGTTATTGTTTTGCTTGTCGCGGATCTTAGCTAAGTAAAACTTTTGACTGTCCACATAGCAACACATACGTTTCTAGTTTATTTTTTAATCGCATCGTTTGAAATTCTTTATACTTCCTTTGTTAGGTTTGAAGCATTTTTTTTTATTTTGAACGGTAAACAACAACATGACGGTTGTCGTATGGTTCTTCCCCCCACTTCCCCTTCTCAACCCCATTTATTGTAAATCAGTTTCACATTGAGAACATCATTAATAATATTGCAAGTCTAAGAAACATCCGTTTTGTTTAATTTTTGTTTGTTTGCGATTCACATAATCGTCAAGGTGATTCCATTTCGAACTTTGTTCCATCGTAATAAGACTCACACAGCGGTGCTCGATAGTAAATTTAAAATAAAATACGTTCCACTGGTCGCCTCTTTAAAAATCAAGATACGTTACGTAAATATTAAATAGGTATCATCGACGTGCACCCAATTATGGTTCTTATGTCGTATATATAAATGTTATAGTGGGTTTTTTAAGTGGTTGATGTATTAGCGTATTACGCGAGCGTTAGGTGCACCAATTAGTTCAGTGCTGTCGGTTTCAGTTACAATAAGAGTTTGCTATTTAGCAATATCCTTTGTACAACCATGATTTAAAGAGAGAGGCATGTTACCCTTATATTGCGAAGCACCGTCAGCTTGTTAGGGCTGTAAAAAACTAATAGATTTTTAACAGCCTATATATAAATAGAAAAAACTTAATTCATGACACCTTTTTTTTTTCACAATAGCTAAAATTAAAACCTTAATAATATTATTAATGGAGTCAGGCGTTACTTTGCGGAAATCCATCACTATATGGACAGTCAAAAGTTTTACTTAGCTAAGATCCGCGACAAACAAAACAATAACAGAAAATTAATAATGTGTGTTTTTCCGTTGGGTTTAGTGGATTTATTTGGAACTTAAACCAAAAACTTACCGAAAATCGGCCATCAATTCTCCACCCACCAACCACTACACACAACACCAATTATACATTATCACTTTTCCATTTTGTAAACGACGTGTGTTTCGCCCCAACACGAGGCATCTTCAGGTATAGTAGACTCTACGGTAGACAACCGAAAAGTGGTTTCTTTTCGGTTGTTACCGATTCTCGGTAAGTTTTTGCTTTAAGTTCCAAATAAATCCACTAAACCCAACGGAAAAACACACATTATTAATTTTCTGTTATTGTTTTGCTTGTCGCGGATCATAGCTAAGTAAAACTTTTGACTGTCCATATACCTTAATAATATTACAATATACAAATAAACAAAACAAAAAGCAGATAATTTTAATCTAACAAGTGTTATAAAACGGATCTTGCTCAGCATATGCCGGGCGTTCTATTGGAGCACCCGACGCTGGTTTTCAGCAAGAATCAACGTGGTCAGATCGCGGACCACAGTGACGACATTAATTCGTAATCCGTTGGGCTGAAGGATTATTCCTGACTACGGCATATTCCGTTGGGCTTACAGTTATTTCTGGTAGAATGTATATTTGCCTACCACGCTTATCTAAGGCGATTTAACTTTAGGTAAACCAAAAGTATTTTGAACATATTTGAATATACATATATTTATTCCGATGCGGGAATTCGCCGTTGAGACAATTACGTATATATTTGTTATCTTCTTGGAAATGTTTGTTTAAGGTTTTGATTTTTGTAAATGTTTGTAATATAGCCAAAAAAAGAGATATTGCGCCCTTTAAATGTTAAATTATTTCTTCTGAACCATTCTTAAGTCCTTGGGTTGAGTTGCGTATAAATGTAAGAAAATTCTACGGAATCGAATTCATATTTTGACAAAACTCTCATTCTTCATGGGTTATCCCGTTTTGCAATTTGATTTCTTTCTTTCAGTCTGTAGTAAAAATATTATTTATTCCAAAGAATAAATGTGAAGTTAGCTGCATTTTTTCTTCCATATATGCTCTCACATGAATTGCAATCAATCAAAATGCTGTATTCGTAGAGGAAATTCCCTTGAAGAAGGATAAATCTCTCAGAAGGCTGGAATTAATACAAGCACGCATGTTACAATATGCATGCTGTGAAAGTATAAAAAGGCTGCGATTCCTCTCATGAGGGGTAATGTATTCAAATATAAAACATCTCGGCTACTAAACCAGGCCTTTCGGTAACCTGGTTGCAGAACGAGATCACAATGTTTACATTAGAACATCGATTTGGTCCGACATCGATTTGGCCATTGCCTTGGCTTATAAAAAACGTTTAGTAAACATTAAATATTTTTTAATTTTATTTCCCTAGCATTTGCATAAGTTTGTTTTGTTTGAATGGTGTACCGGTTTGGATTTGTTATATTGTTTATATGTTATTATAAAAATCAAAAACGTATATACATTATAATTTAACCCCTTCGGACCTTGTGTGCTGAATTATGCACATAATGTTTAAAGCCTTATAATATTTTTATTTTACTTAATTTACTGCACCGCCATTTGTGTACACAAATGCGCACATGCCGTAAAATTCGGAAAACTTAATAAATATGTATCATTTTTCACACATTTGTTTTTATGACGTCCTTCTTACTAATAATAGATACATACATACATATCGTCACGCCTGTCTCCCGTAGGGGTAGGCAGAGACCACAGATCTCCATCTGCTACGATCTCGGCATACTAGGAAGCAAAGGAAGTATCCTTTGCTTCCTCCACACTCATTATTCTCCTCATGCAAGCGCGCCGGTTGAGGGTACTCTTGACCTGGTCTTTCTTAAAAAGTTCAGCAATCTGGTCAAGGTACGTTTTTCGTGAAATTTCTTTTGCCAGTCGCCTTTCATCCATCCACTCTATATGTCCAAACCATCTAAGCATCCCTTTTTCTACTTTTGTCACAACACCTTCTTTCTTACTAATAATTAGTAAAAGAATTAGTATTTTATTATCCAGTAACAATAATTCGGGTCTGAAGGGATTGAAGAAATTTTTAAGTGATAATTTTGGGCCCACCGCGTACAGTAAATTTCAGTGAGTTATCAGTCTGCGGTAGTTCACTGCGGGATATTATAGACTGCCCATGAGGCGAGCGCTCAGTGATTTTTATGGTATTTTTGACGTGATATACAGAATTATGTTTGAATTATAATTATGCTATCAAGGAAAAAATTACCAATACTTGCGTGAATAAAATACTCAAAAAGCAAACATGCAAACGAACGTAATTAATAAAATGCCTTAAAATTCCAGAATAAATGTGAAATTATTAGTTGTTAATATACATACATATGTACGTAAAATATAATAGTATGGGTTTGGTCATAAGTAGAGAGGTCCAAGTATTTCCCCTCTTCATAACTTCCCTCTTCTCCAATTACTTTTCTTTTCTTCTTCTATCTCTTATTACATAACTAAAGGAAGGCTACACTGCAAAGGTATGCTTGGTGATGCAAGGTTTCATTGGCGGCAAAGATTATTTGCTGTGAAGGTGAACTATTTGTTTGTTTGCCTACTCTTATAAAAAAGATGAAGAACGATGAAGTTAGCACATTCTTTAGAGTAAACAATTTAAAACAGAATGAGCATATATAAAGATTATAATTATATTTAAAACAATGTTCACAGATTTAAATTTAAACATAAGTTAGTAAGTTAGTTCTTTTACTACATATAATTTATGTAGTAAAAGAAGGTGTGATAAAAGTAAAGAATCCCCTTCTCTACCTAGTTTGTTTGTTTAGGCACATAGAGAGGATGGATGAAAGACGACTGATAAAAGAATTTTACATTGTGGATGTGGATGGAAGGGTAGTTAGGGGAAGACGAAGGAGTGTGCCGAAAACGTATCAGATGGAGATCTGTGGTCTCTGCTTATCTATACGGGAAACAGGCGTGATGATATATATGTATGTAATATAATTTACTAAATACTACAGCCTTAAATAACCTCAAACAATTTAGTAATATCTGACGCATGAGCATTTCCAGCTATTTCCAGTTCTTATAACAATATTATGGAATAGTTGTTATTTTATTTTATTTATTAGGCACAAAAACATTTTACAGTCTTAAAGAATACTATATAATATAAACTTAACAACGCCCGGAGTATAACTCTTTAAATTTGCGCACAGCATGGCTACATTTTGACAATAGGGTTACTTATGTAATAATAAAATATTATAAAATTGAAAATTTTGTGATCCATATTATATTTATTATATTATCATTATATATTTGTGTATAATAGTGTATTATGTATTATATACAAAATTTCCTGTATTTTATGTAGTTAATACATAAAGTTGCGAGCGGTTACAACGCGATGTGTTGTGAATTTGAATTAGCCATCAGTGTACGAAATCACGGTGTCAAATCAAAGGAATTCCTAAACGCCCATCCGCTTCATTGTTGGCGCGCGGATACCTTATATCACGGGTCTGAATGTTTGCATAAAGTGCGCGCGTGTTCTTGGATAATTCTAGAAAACTGGCGTTGGCTTACTACACGTATAGTGTTCCGAGAATTTTTGTTATCAAACAAAATTTGTATTTGATTGTATCATGTTCAGCGAATATCTAATAAAAACAAAACTCACATACGCTTGCAAAATAATTATTTATACACAAAAGGTCAAATACGACCGTGCTTACGAGATTTCTGTAAAATAAAACATTTCCTTTCGCCCTAATTATTATTTGCCATAATCTATGTCAAGAATAAATAGGTTTGACAGATGTGTTTGAATTATCTGTAGAACCTATCTCTTTATTCTTCCACTCGCATTATAAAATGCATTTTTCTCTATTTCATAATTTCGTTTTGTATTTCTACCCTTATATGCCCTTACATTTTTCGTACCTTTTAAAAAATATTTTCACACAATATAGTTTTATTTCCATATATAGGTTTTGATTATAAATAAAGACAGTTATTTGATTTATTTATTTATGGGATAGGAGGGCAAACAAGCAAGCGTAACGCCTGATGGAAAGCAATCAACGCTAATGATTAATATTAATCAATAAAACAATAACAGACTGACCAATATATCTGCAGAGTTGGGAAAAAAGTAAATATTGATAACATTTGAATCGTCAATCAGCTGTCAGTTTTGGCGTAGAAATGTTACGGCGTGAAACAAAATATTAGTGTTTACATACCAAAAAATTAGACATCAGCAAAGCCTCGCTTTATGAGTGAGTGGGAGGCTTGAGAGCGTTTCTGACAACACACGCAACTGCTTTTATGATATGCTTACAGCATTTTATCACGACATGTGTAAATTTACACAAAGAATAAATATTTTAAAAAAAATGTGAGACTATATGAGACATCCTGCAATATAACCCAACTCAACCATTACAACTGTCTTTTTGAAACATGTGCACGTTGTATTACAATATATTATCTTATATTAAATCGAAGACGCTTAAGAAACCTTTGCATATAATTTTAATTTAGAAATGACAGGGTCTCTAACATCTTTAT
Organism: Baronia brevicornis; assembly: GCA_031353405.1. Taxonomy (NCBI): domain Eukaryota; kingdom Metazoa; phylum Arthropoda; class Insecta; order Lepidoptera; family Papilionidae; genus Baronia; species Baronia brevicornis. Next base: position 717,606 of record JASFAT010002046.1, read on the forward strand.
TTGAAAACCAACATTTATAAAACCACAAACAATAAATAAGTGAATCTTTTTTTGGTATGTAAACACTAATATTTTGTTTCACGCCGTAACATTTCTACGCCAAAACTGACAGCTGATTGACGATTCAAATGTTATCAATATTTACTTTTTTCCCAACTCTGCAGATATATTGGTCAGTCTGTTATTGTTTTATTGATTAATATTAATCATTAGCGTTGATTGCTTTCCATCAGGCGTTACGCTTGCTTGTTTGCCCTCCTATCCCATAAATAAATAAATCAAATAACTGTCTTTATTTATAATCAAAACCTATATATGGAAATAAAACTATATTGTGTGAAAATATTTTTTAAAAGGTACGAAAAATGTAAGGGCATATAAGGGTAGAAATACAAAACGAAATTATGAAATAGAGAAAAATGCATTTTATAATGCGAGTGGAAGAATAAAGAGATAGGTTCTACAGATAATTCAAACACATCTGTCAAACCTATTTATTCTTGACATAGATTATGGCAAATAATAATTAGGGCGAAAGGAAATGTTTTATTTTACAGAAATCTCGTAAGCACGGTCGTATTTGACCTTTTGTGTATAAATAATTATTTTGCAAGCGTATGTGAGTTTTGTTTTTATTAGATATTCGCTGAACATGATACAATCAAATACAAATTTTGTTTGATAACAAAAATTCTCGGAACACTATACGTGTAGTAAGCCAACGCCAGTTTTCTAGAATTATCCAAGAACACGCGCGCACTTTATGCAAACATTCAGACCCGTGATATAAGGTATCCGCGCGCCAACAATGAAGCGGATGGGCGTTTAGGAATTCCTTTGATTTGACACCGTGATTTCGTACACTGATGGCTAATTCAAATTCACAACACATCGCGTTGTAACCGCTCGCAACTTTATGTATTAACTACATAAAATACAGGAAATTTTGTATATAATACATAATACACTATTATACACAAATATATGATATATAATATAATAAATATAATATGGATCACAAAATTTTCAATTTTATAATATTTTATTATTACATAAGTAACCCTATTGTCAAAATGTAGCCATGCTGTGCGCAAATTTAAAGAGTTATACTCCGGGCGTTGTTAAGTTTATATTATATAGTATTCTTTAAGACTGTAAAATGTTTTTGTGCCTAATAAATAAAATAAAATAACAACTATTCCATAATATTGTTATAAGAACTGGAAATAGCTGGAAATGCTCATGCGTCAGATATTACTAAATTGTTTGAGGTTATTTAAGGCTGTAGTATTTAGTAAATTATATTACATACATATATATCATCACGCCTGTTTCCCGTATAGATAAGCAGAGACCACAGATCTCCATCTGATACGTTTTCGGCACACTCCTTCGTCTTCCCCTAACTACCCTTCCATCCACATCCACAATGTAAAATTCTTTTATCAGTCGTCTTTCATCCATCCTCTCTATGTGCCTAAACAAACAAACTAAAGGTAGAGAAGGGGATTCTTTACTTTTATCACACCTTCTTTTACTACATAAATTATATGTAGTAAAAGAACTAACTTACTAACTTATGTTTAAATTTAAATCTGTGAACATTGTTTTAAATATAATTATAATCTTTATATATGCTCATTCTGTTTTAAATTGTTTACTCTAAAGAATGTGCTAACTTCATCGTTCTTCATCTTTTTTATAAGAGTAGGCAAACAAACAAATAGTTCACCTTCACAGCAAATAATCTTTGCCACCAATGAAACCTTGCATCACCAAGCATACCTTTGCAGTGTAGCCTTCCTTTAGTTATGTAATAAGAGATAGAAGAAGAAAAGAAAAGTAATTGGAGAAGAGGGAAGTTATGAAGAGGGGAAATACTTGGACCTCTCTACTTATGACCAAACCCATACTATTATATTTTACGTACATATGTATGTATATTAACAACTAATAATTTCACATTTATTCTGGAATTTTAAGGCATTTTATTAATTACGTTCGTTTGCATGTTTGCTTTTTGAGTATTTTATTCACGCAAGTATTGGTAATTTTTTCCTTGATAGCATAATTATAATTCACACATAAGTCTATAATATCCCGCAGTGAACTATCGCAGACTAATAACTCACTGAAATTTGCGCGTACGCGATGGGCCCAAAATTATCACTTAAAAATTTCTTCAATCCCTTCAGACCCGAATTATTGTTACTGGATAATAAAATACTAATTCTTTTACTAATTATTAGTAAGAAAGAAGGTGTTGTGACAAAAGTAGAAAAAGGGATGCTTAGATGGTTTGGACATATAGAGTGGATGGATGAAAGGCGACTGGCAAAAGAAATTTCACGAAAAACGTACCTTGACCAGATTGCTGAACTTTTTAAGAAAGACCAGGTCAAGAGTACCCTCAACCGGCGCGCTTGCATGAGGAGAATAATGAGTGTGGAGGAAGCAAAGGATACTTCCTTTGCTTCCTAGTATGCCGAGATCGTAGCAGATGGAGATCTGTGGTCTCTGCCTACCCCTACGGGAGACAGGCGTGACGATATGTATGTATGTATCTATTATTAGTAAGAAGGACGTCATAAAAACAAATGTGTGAAAAATGATACATATTTATTAAGTTTTCCGAATTTTACGGCATGTGCGCATTTGTGTACACAAATGGCGGTGCAGTAAATTAAGTAAAATAAAAATATTATAAGGCTTTAAACATTATGTGCATAATTCAGCACACAAGGTCCGAAGGGGTTAAATTATAATGTATATACGTTTTTGATTTTTATAATAACATATAAACAATATAACAAATCCAAACCGGTACACCATTCAAACAAAACAAACTTATGCAAATGCTAGGGAAATAAAATTAAAAAATATTTAATGTTTACTAAACGTTTTTTATAAGCCAAGGCAATGGCCAAATCGATGTCGGACCAAATCGATGTTCTAATGTAAACATTGTGATCTCGTTCTGCAACCAGGTTACCGAAAGGCCTGGTTTAGTAGCCGAGATGTTTTATATTTGAATACATTACCCCTCATGAGAGGAATCGCAGCCTTTTTATACTTTCACAGCATGCATATTGTAACATGCGTGCTTGTATTAATTCCAGCCTTCTGAGAGATTTATCCTTCTTCAAGGGAATTTCCTCTACGAATACAGCATTTTGATTGATTGCAATTCATGTGAGAGCATATATGGAAGAAAAAATGCAGCTAACTTCACATTTATTCTTTGGAATAAATAATATTTTTACTACAGACTGAAAGAAAGAAATCAAATTGCAAAACGGGATAACCCATGAAGAATGAGAGTTTTGTCAAAATATGAATTCGATTCCGTAGAATTTTCTTACATTTATACGCAACTCAACCCAAGGACTTAAGAATGGTTCAGAAGAAATAATTTAACATTTAAAGGGCGCAATATCTCTTTTTTTGGCTATATTACAAACATTTACAAAAATCAAAACCTTAAACAAACATTTCCAAGAAGATAACAAATATATACGTAATTGTCTCAACGGCGAATTCCCGCATCGGAATAAATATATGTATATTCAAATATGTTCAAAATACTTTTGGTTTACCTAAAGTTAAATCGCCTTAGATAAGCGTGGTAGGCAAATATACATTCTACCAGAAATAACTGTAAGCCCAACGGAATATGCCGTAGTCAGGAATAATCCTTCAGCCCAACGGATTACGAATTAATGTCGTCACTGTGGTCCGCGATCTGACCACGTTGATTCTTGCTGAAAACCAGCGTCTTCGATTTAATATAAGATGATATATTGTAATACAACGTGCACATTTTTATTTCAAAAAGACAGTTGTAATGGTTGAGTTGGGTTATATTACAGGATGTCTCATATAGTCTCACCTTTTTTTAAAAATATTTATTCTTTGTGTAAATTCACACATGTCGTGATAAAATGCTGTAAGCATATCATAAAAGCAGTTGCGTGTGTTGTCAGAAACGCTCTCAAGCCTCCCACTCACTCATAAAGCGAGGCCTTGCTGATGTTTAATTTTTTGTTATGTTCCACCAGGTGGGCGATGAACTTGACAGATGTCGGTTGGCGGAATGTGCAGTACCGATGTGCAAAACATTATATTCGAAATACATTGTTACAGTTGATTGTTACAGAGCAGTGAAAATGTGTTTGGAATATCAGAGTCAGCTCTACTACTGCATAAGCGCTTCTCACTATAACTGCTTACTTTTCTGTCAATCTTGTTACTAATGATTATATATCAAATAAAAAACCTCATAATCCAGAATTCGAGAATTCTGTGACTTGAGACCCTTGGAATGTTTGGCCATAAACATACCAAAGTTACCATTTACCGGTCACCTACTTTCAGCTAAATGACTGAGAAACTTGAAGCGCTAAGATTTGACTTCGGCCCCTTACAGTGAGTAGAATATATTTTGAGACGTATAAAATTCTCTTAACATTTATTACTCTATTTATAAAGTAAAATATAAATTTTATGAATTTTGTATATCCTTTATATAATATAATACCTTATATGATAGGCTTCAATGAACATGATTTATATTGTATTCAATTGTTTGGTTAATGATGTATTTTACATTGGCTGAATGTTTAGCATGACCTTTGCAAGTCTTATTGAACGTATAAAGATGTTATCAAAATAAATGATAGGCGTGCACCA